>UELW01000034.1:771967-1971967 GCA_900490495.1 Danionella dracula
TGTTGTGTACCTAATAAAGTGGCCAGTGAGTGTATATAAACAGCAAGGTGTACCTAATAAAGTGGCCAGTGAGTGTATATAAACAGCAAGGTGTACCTAATAAAGTGGCCAGTGAGTGTATATAAACAGCAAGGTATACCTAATAAAGTGGCCAGTGAGTATATAAACAGCAAGGTGTACCTAATAAAAGTGGCTAGTGAGTGTATATAAACAGCAAGGTGTACTATAAGTGGCCGGAGTTGTATATTAACATAAACAGTAATGTGTACCTAATAAAGTGGCCAGTGAGTGTATATAAACATAAACAGTAATGTGTACCTAATAAAGTGGCCAGTGAGTGTATATAGGCAAAAGAATGTTTTGTAAGTCATTGTGAAACAGCATTTTCAAAATGAAAGAATCACTGAATAAAAAAAAAACAACAAAAGGAAGAAAAGTCATGCATGAATCAGATGACAAGAGGCAACCTCGGCTCACATCACTCCAGCAGAAAAACTCAATGAAACGAGTACAGACCACAACCCACCAGAGTTCCAAATTCAACGTTCCCACTGTGAAAAGGCTACAAACACCGCACTACCTTTATGTTCATCGACAAAGCGCAATCCTCAAATCCAATCTTCGGAGGCATCAGATGTTCTTTGATCCTAAGCACTCCTACAAATGGAACAAGAGCAAGAAAAGAGCTAAAAAGATTACCCCGAACACAGACGAGGCTGCCAAACGCGATTACACACGAGCGCTCGTGGGCAACTGGCATCAGTCAAGAGAAATCTGAGATATAATAAAACGATGACAGGGATGAATCGGAGGAGCCTCGGATTCTTAATGTGTTAATCGCTTCATGTTCAAATAGCCTTTAAATATCGCCGTGCGCTGAATGGATTGTGTTCCTGAAGACGGGTGGTGGACGCTAGGCTAGGCCTGGCAGGAAACGGACCCTTTTCACAAGCGTAATCACAGCTTTCTTTATGAGAGCCGCTACATGAGGCTTTTTGGTTTATGAGGCGCTATTAAATGCAGTGCAAGCTGGGACTCAGTTTATAGAGTGAACGTTTTACTGAGGGAAATAAAAATTGAGAAGCAAAGCAGCTGTTTCAAGATGGTGTTAGCATGAGCAATTGTAAAATTACAACATAAAAAAAAACATCTATATATATATGTATTTTTTTGATAAAACTAATTTCTCCCAAAGACATACCTAATAAAGTGGCCAGGGAGTGTATATTAGTAGTAAGGTGTGCCTAATAAAGTGGCCCAAGAGCAAGGTGTACCTAAAAAAAGAGGCCAGTGTGTGTGTGTGCGCGTGCGTGCGCATGTGTGTGTGTGTAGAGATAGATACAGCTAGATGTACCTAATAAAGCGGCCGGTGAATGTATATATAAAGCAAGGTGTACCTAATAAAGTGGTTGGTGAGTGTGTGTGTGTGTGTGTGTGTGTGTGTTTTTATAGACAGATAGATAGATAGATAGATAGATAGATAGATAGATAGATAGATAGATAGATAGATAGATAGATAGATAGATAGATAGATAGATAGATAGATAGATAGATAGATAGATAGATAGATAGATAGATAGATAGATAGATAGATAGATAGATAGCTAGCAAGCAAGCAAGCAAGTGGCCGGTGAGTGCATAAATAAAGCATGGTGTACCTAATAAAGTGGTTGGTGTATATATATATTAAATTTGGTTCCAAATGCCCATTTCAGTCATTCCGAAGAATTCCAGATGACTTTTAATTGTCCAATGCCTGTCTTTCAACATCGGTTTGTGGCATGCAGTGTTTGGGCAACAGTGGTGTAAAATGGGAGTATGTAGAATGGCCTCTGATTAGTATCAATTGAGCATCGTGTCAATACCACAGCCTGTGGACTAATAAAGTGTATATAAACACTAAGATGCACCTAATAAAGTGGCAGATGACTTCATATAAACAGCAAGGTGTACATAGTAAAGTGGCAGGTGAGTGTGTATATATGAAGCCTGGTGTACCTAATAAAGTGACCAGTGAGTATATATATATAGATGGATAGATACAGCAAGATGTACCTAATAAAGCGGCCGGTGAGTCCATATATAAAGCAAGGTGTGCCTAATAAAGTGGTTGGTATATATATATATATATATATATATATATATATATATATATATATATATATATATATATATATATATATATATATATATATATATATATAGATGGATAGATAGATAGATACAGCAAGATGTACCTAATAAAGTGGCCGGAGAGTGCATATATAAAGCAAGGTGTGCCTAATAAAGTGGCCGGAGAGTGCATATATAAAGCAAGGTGTACCTAATAAAGGAACAGGCTTTCATTAGAGTTTCCTGCAACAGGTCTTCAGTCCTCCTCTCCTTAATGTCCCTCACTTACGCCAACAGCTGCCTCGAATTAACATGCTGCTTCAGGTATGCAGATGTATGCAAATGAGCGCTGCTCGCATCTTTGAAGTCGATGTACAGAAGGAAGGAAAGGTTGAGGAGATGGGAGCGCTCGCGCTGGTAAACATCTGTTTGGGCCTCTGCGCTTGCCGTCCCTCGAGAGATCGTGAGCCAGATTCATCGAGACCAGAGGCATCAGCGGTTATTACTTGTGTCTCACTAACGCTACGATTACAGGGAATGAGTTTATTTTATGGCTTAAAAAAACTGTTTTGATCACTCACTTTTGTTTAACGAAAAAAAAAAAGATTTTGTATCTCATCAAATAGGCAAAAGATTTGAGATAGTTACTAAAGATTATATATTTTTAACGTCAGAATAATTTAAAAGATGAGGGGTGACTCGGTGGGTAGCATAATCGCTTGATGGCAAGAAGGTCGCTGGTTCGAGCCTCGGCTGGGTCCATGTTCTCCGCGTGTGGGTTGCAGCTGGAAGGGTTGGATAAGTTTGCGTTTCTTTTCTCTGTGGCGACCCCAGATAAACGGAGTAAGCCAAAAGAAATGGATGGATGGATATTAAAAGATGGAATATCTTTAAACCCCATTCCATAATAAGATCGGCTCATTCGCGTGGGCCAAATGTGGCTGAACAGATTTGTGGGTGTAACACACAATTACAGTGCATGAAACACTTTTACATGTTACAAAACAAATGTGCTTGTTATAAAACAAAGTACAAATGCCGAAGCAATTTTTTCATGTTAGAAAACAGATTTACACGTTCCAAAACTATTTTATAAATGTCGAAACACAAAGACGCTTCCTGAAACCGGAAAAGGTAGGTACGATTAGAACGACAGCTGGGTGTTGATTAAACGAGACGTCTGCCGATCAAAGTACTGACCGCTTGTATGAGCGCTCGTCATGATTGGCAGAAGTCTCGTCCAATCAGTGCCAGTTGTCGTTTTCTAATGGTACCTACTCTTTCCGGTTTCAGAAACGTTTTCAGAAAACACAAACTAATTTCCAAAAACCGGAAAGTGTATTTAATAACCAAATAGAGTAATATAGTTTACTTAGGTTTTCAGCAAAACAATGGAAATTTTTAATAAGAGAATTAATTCTTTTTTTTTTCTTTTCATAGCATTTCAACGAGTGGGTCGGAGTACGTTGCGTTTACTCAATTTTTTATTCTAGACGGAAAAAAAATTAAAAAGTAAAGAGTTTATTAGGATATGTACTGTAGAAGAAAGGCTTCTGAAAAAGTTTGGAATCCCAAATTAGAATTTTGAAAAGAAAAAATTCACTTAATACCAAATTATTCATTCATCTTCATGTTGGCTTTCTTCCCTTTCGGGGTCGCCACAGCAGAATGAACCGCCAACTCTCTGGCATATGTTTTACGCGGCGGATGCCCTTCCAGCAGCAACCCATCGCTGGGAAATAATACCAAATTATTATAATAATAATAACATCTTCAATTTATAAAGCGCTTTTCTAGACACTCAAAGACGCTTTTACAATTATCAGAGCATTATTCACTCACTCCACGTTCACTCTCTGCTGGTGATAAGCTACCTTGGTAGCCCTCAGCTGCCCTGGAGCAGTCTGACAGAACATGGCTATCATTCTGCGCTTATGGCCTCCTGCCCACCACCAAACACCTTCCACCAGTCACTCACCTCCACCAAACATCCCCCACCAGTCACTCACATCCACCAAACATCCCCCACCAGTCACTCACATCCACCAAACCACCCCCACCAGTCACACTCAATCCACCAAACACACCCCACCAGTCACACACATACCCCACCCACACCACACACACCCCACCGTCACAAACATCAACCATACACCCTCCACCAGTCACCCACATCCACCAAACACACCCCACCAGTCATCATCCACCAAACACACCCCACCAGTCACACATCACCAAACACACTCCACCAGTCACACATCCACCAAACACACCCACAGTCACACTCATCACCAAACACACTTCCACCAGTCACTCACCTCCACCAAACATCACCCCACCAGTCACACTCCATCCACCAAACACACCCCACCCAGTCACACACATCCACCAAACACACCCCACCAGTCACACTCATCCACCAAACAACACCCACCAGTCACCACACATCCACCAAACACACCCCACCAGTCACACACATCCACCATACACCCTCCACCAGTCACACACATCCACCAAACACACCCCCACCAGTCACACTCATCCACCAAACACACCCCCACCAGCACACACATCTACCAAACACACTCCACCAGTCACACACATCCACCAACACACCCCACCAGTCACACTCATCCACCAAACACACCCCACCAGTCACACTCATCCACCAAACACACCCCCCACCAGTCACACTCATCCACCAAAACACACCCCACCAGTCACACTCATCCACCCAAACACACCCCACCAGTCACACACATCCACCAAACACACCCCACCAGTCACACACATCCACCAAACACACCCCCACCAGTCACACTCATCCACCAAACACACTCCACCAGTCACACACATCCACCAAACACACCCCACCAGTCACACTCATCCACCAAACACACCCCACCAGTCACACTCATCCACCAAACACACTCCACCAGTCACACTCATCCACCAAACACACCCCACCAGTCACACTCATCCACCAAACACACTCATCCACCAAACACACCCCACCAGTCACACTCATCCACCAAACACACCCCACCAGTCACACTCATCCACCATACACCCTCCACCAGTCACACTCATCCACCAAACACACCCCACCAGTCACACTCATCCACCAAACACACTCCACCAGTCACACTCATCCACCAAACACACCCCACCAATCACACACATCCCCCAAACACACCCCACCAGTCACTCATATCCACCAAATATTCACCACCAGTCACACTCATCCACCAAACACACCCCACCAGTCACACTCATCCACCAAACACACCCCACCAGTCACACACATCCCCCAAACACACCCCACCAGTCACTCACATCCACCAAACACACCCCACCAGTCACACACATCCCCCAAACACACCCCACCAGTCACACACATCCCCCCAAACACACCCCACCAGTCACTCATATCCACCAAACACACACTCACCAGTCACACACATCCACCAAACACACCCCACCAGTCACACACATCCACCAAACACACCCCACCAGTCACCAATCACATACACCTCCACCAGTCACACACCTCCACCAATCACACACATCCACCATCCACCAAACACACCCCACCAGTCACACTCATCCACCAAACACCACCCCACCAGTCACACACATCCACCAAACACACCCCACCAGTCACACTCATCCACCAAACACACCCCATCAGTCACACTAATCCACCATACACCCTCCACCAGTCACACACATCCACCAAACACACCCCACCAGTCACACTCATCCACCAAACACACCCCACCAGTCACACACATCCACCAAACACACCCCACCAGCCACACACATCCACCATACACCCTCCACCAGTCACACTCATCCACCAAACACACCCCACCAGCCACACACATCCACCAAACACACTCAGGGCAACAATGGCATAATGGCCCTAGCGGGGATCGAACCGCCAACCTTCCGGTTACAGACCGACCAACAACTATACGCTTCTTAGAACAATTGTAAACAATTTTATCCCCCTGCATTTATTCATCCAGGACAACGTCTCTATCACGCTGAGGTTACGTCTAATAATAACACAACACCGCAGAGTCAAACCGTAGTAGCTTGTCTTCTCAAATGTCAGCAACAAACAAATTCTGATCAAAGGTTTGCAAGCTTTTCTGATCTGCTCCGTAAACACGCTCTAAAAATAGGCCTCTCTGAGATAGATGCTCATGACAGATTTCAGCATCCTCTCAACATACAGTGACCCCAAAAAGTGCTTGGACTCTTCCATCACAGGTTCAGAGGAAAGCTAGTTCAAATCCTGAGTGGCATATGCAAACCAATGCTGCCAGACCTTTCCAATACTGCCAGACCCCTCGCTTCCATTTCCAGTGTTCCATCTGCAGTGATTTCTTGACATATTATCATTTTTGAGCTTCCTGCCTCGGGCGTAGCAGACTTTTGACAACTGGATGTGATTGTCGTCTAGTACTGTACGTGCTCATACTGCTTCACACGGGCCTTAGATTGGCATTAACACGTAAAGTTGTAGAGGAACTCTGAAAACTAAATATTATTTTATTTTTTAAACATATTACATTTTTTGTACACTGTGTCTAACTTTTTTTTACACTGTGTCAAAAAAAACACAAACAATTTGTTCTATATGAAATTGTAATTATCCAATCAACATTAGTTTGGGAGGAGCTAATCATGATCTAATCGTGTGGTCCAATTATACAAATCCAAGAGAAGTTCTGAAAGAGTCCAGTCCAACACACGCTGAAAGAGTCCTCAGTAGTAATGCATCGTTCATGAACGATTCTTTCAAAAAGAACGAACCTTTATAGCAAGTCGTGAGGAACTTACTCTTCCTAGTGAACTATTCGTTCTCTCGTTCAATCTCACGATTGCTTCTAATCTAACCAGAGCCGGATAAAGAAAAGAGCAGTTCATTTGAATCGCTCCTCAACTCATTCTTATCATTCTCAATCATTTCCAACGATTGCGGAACCCGGATGTTAGAGAATTTTAATAAGTTTGAATCAGCCCGTTCTCATGTGATGGTATTTCATGTGGTGACGTTTCTCCTGTTTTGCCAAAACTAATAATAAAGCAATTTTTTTACTGCACACCGGAAGAGGTGTTTACTAGTGTGTTGATAATCAAAAGACGCAGGTAAGCTCGTTTCATTTCTCTTATTATTGTATTTCGCTCGGTTTTGGGGTCTTTCTCATAACTGTTTGCATGTGATATTATTAGGGAATTAAGGAAATACGTATTTACGAATGAACGAAACAACAAATTGTTCCAAGATTAGTTCTGTTAACGTGAGTTAAAAGAACCGAGTCACCAAAATGAACGAAACTTCCCATCACGAGTCAGCAGCAGGTGAGCGGTTTCATACAACAGAACTCTGATTGGCTATGAGTTTCTCAGCTGAGGTCTTATTGGTGGCGCTATATATCTATTTTTAAAATAATAAATTGAGAATAAAATGATAATTGCTTTCTTTTGTTAGATGACTAGTTCTTCTTTCAAGAAAAATATGTTTAATAACTTTTTACAACTAAGTTATAACTTGTGTGGGTCACATTATTGAACTTTTGAAAATGTGTTAGTATGTCAATCCTTACTAGCTTTATAAGATGCAGTATAAATTATAAACGGTAATAAAATCAAAGTAGAACTGTTAACACATTCTTATCTAAATGTTGACAATGCTAAGTCTAGAGAAATCTTCTTAAAGATAAACCGCCTTATTAGTATTAAAACCTTATTAAAACCTTGTAGTGACGGGAAGTTTTGTTCATTTTGGTGACTGATTTTTTAGACTCTCGTTCAATAAACAGAATTACTCTTTGAACGATTTGTTCTTTTCGTTCATTCGTAAATAATTATTTCCTTAATTCCCTGACAAGATTACTTGCAAACAGTTATGACAAAAGATTCCAAAACCAAGTAAAATACTATAATAAGAGAAATTAAACTAGCTTACCTGCATCTTTTAATTATCAACGCATTAGTAAACACTTCTTCCAAAACGTCGAGATTTAGGAAATCCATCATGTGGCTGCGAAAAATTAGCCTTATTATTAGTTTTGGCAAAACAGGAGAAATGTCACCACAACACCACGTGAAATGCCATCACATGTGAACAGAATGATTCAAATTCTATAACATCTGGGTTCAAATGATTGAGAATGATAAGAATGAGTTGAGGAGCGATTCAAATGAACTGCTCTTTTCTTTATCCTGCTCTGGTTAGATGAGAAGCAATCGTGAGATTGAACGAGAACGAATCGTTCACTAGGAAGAGTCATTTCTCACGACTCGCTATAAAGATTTGTTCTTTTTCAACGAATCGTTCACGAACGACACATCAATAAAACCTTGTAGGATTTCTTTTTCCAAATAATGTTTAAGCATCACTACAGTGTGCGTTTGATTGTATGGTGGCATACATCTTTAAGCTTTTGGGTGCAACCTCCACTCACCCCTTCCATGAAGGATCCGGTAGTTTTCAGTTATCAAATGCAATCTGAAGGAAGAAAGAAGAAAGGCAGTTCAGGATCCACCGATGCATGCAGGCGCTCATCCATGCTCCTGAACAGCCAGCATTAATTGGGCTAATTTGATGCAGCCGAATGCTTTTTTAGCACTTCATCTCATGATTTTTTAATACAAGCGCCATAAAACTTGGGAAAATATGAAGGTTGGAATTATTTTTGTGGGTCAGAGGCAGGCTTCCTGGAGACTTGTGGAATCTGCTGCGATTAATCAAGTTGGCTCATTAAAACTAAACCGTCTGTGATGTGATGGTCCTCTCAGTGACTGCCTTACATTTAATTGTGGTGCAATAATCATAAGACTCCCATGATTTTTTTATGCTGACAATGTGCTACTGTTGTGAATGCTTATGTGGCAGATTCTAGGGGAAGGCAATATGTATTAGAAACGTAAGAGCAGCAAACTCCTTAGTCAGTGTTTGTTTGAGCTGCTCTGTTATGTTGTCGTTTTAACATCTTTTCAACTTTCCACTTTAATAAAAATTTCAAACAGGTTAAACCCATGTGTGGTGGCATTTTATTGTTACTCAGTGATAAAAACAGTGTATATGTATAGTTCTTTTTTCTTTAACCTCATTTCATCACATTTACGATTTATTCCTTGTTTGTTGTTCTACGATAATTTTGGCGGTCTGCTGAACTAGTTCCATTTTGTTTCCAGTTTTTAATTCACACAATAGCGTTATTTGTTTTTTCAAAAACAAGTCCTAATCAATGGGAATTTATTTAGAATGATGTACATGGGTTTGCGCAATTGGATATTTAGACAAGAAATGCAAATTGATGGTCGAAGAAAAGCAACAACATAAAATCAATGTTTATTACTCAGAAAAATTATGAATAATTTTTAATGTAGGGATGCACTGATACCGATTCCGGTATCGGGTATCGGCCTCAATACCACATTTTCTAAAGTATTCGTACTCGTTTAAAGACCCCGACAACGGGGACCGATACCACCGTCTAAGAAATGTCTATGTTTGAGCGGCGTGTAAGGGGTTAATCACAGGCGCCGAGGGCCCGCCCCATCCCGCCCCCACATACACAGACCGGCTGCAGCTCCGAGGGGGGAGAAGACGAGGCGAGACATGTCAGCGTCTGGAACTATTTCCAAATGAATGAAGACGACAAAACAAAGGCGAACTGCTAGTTGTGCTCAGCAAAGTAATATTGTTCATATTGTGTAAAAATTTTAAAACCTTAAAAGAAAGTGTTAATTGTGTAAAAGTGTAAAAACCTTCAAAAAAAGCTTTAACGTAATTTCTAGAAACAAATGCTTACTGGTCAATGCTCAAAATTATTTCATGGTATACCTGAGTAAGTTTAAAGCGAGTGCCCGTCTCAAGATGGGCCTCTGAGGTGAGGCAGATTTTTGACAGGGCGGTCCGCAAAATGCAAAGTTTAATAGTTATTTCATTAAAAATTAAATTAGTCAAGCATAAAAGTTGCACATTATTAGTTAAAGACTATTTATTGAGCATCACGGTGGCGCAGTGGGTAGCACGGTCGTCTCACAGCAAGAAGGTCGCTGGTTCTAGGCTCGGCTGGGGCAGGTGGCATTTCTGTGTGGAGTTTGCATGTTCTCCTCGTGATCGTGTGGGTTTTCTCCGGGTGCTCCGGTTTCCCCACAAGAACAAAGACATGCGGAATAAGTGAATTGAATAAGAACAATTGCCCATAGTGTGAATGTGTGTGTGAATGTTTCCCAGCGATGGGTTGCGGCAGGGAAGGGCATCCGCTGCGTAAAACATATGCCAGAGAGTTGGCGGTTCATTCCGCTGTGGCGACCCCGAAATGGAATAAAGCCGACATGAAGATGGATGGATGGATGGACTATTTATTGACTTTTCAATAAAAATTATAGTTTTATTAACCAAGATTAAAAAAAGACACCATTTTGTAGAAATTATCGTAAGTTAAAATTCATGAGCTCTCATGGCAATCCGGACACTGTGTGTTTTTGTGGGTTTTTTTTTCTTTTCTTCCAAATGATTGTTCCAAAACATGACAATCAAGCATGTTTAAGTTCATAAGACCCTCCCCCGACGATCTGAAGCACAATCATACTTGTCTTTGCACCCCAGAGCTCTATATTATGAGTAAACTCTTATAAGGTTCACATTATTTGTGTGCATTAATTATGAACTCACAGGTATTGTTTTATATTATTAGTCATTTAATTGTGCAAATTTAGTCATTTAAGTAGTTGTTAAATTAAGGGATTTAAGTGTTTTATTTTCGGTATTGTTATAATGTGGCTTAGTGAGTTTGTGGTTACACATGATTTATGTCCATTATTTGTGACTCACAGCTCAATAAACACCTGATGTGAATGGTTGGCTACCTTAGTCCGAGCCAGTTCTTTACGCAACACAAAGAGTGAGTGAAAGCGGGTCCAGACAGAGAGAGTAAAAGCTGACTGTCCTGGTTCTACTCGATCTGAGCGCTGCCTTCAACACAGTTGACCTCAAAGTTCTTCTCGATAGACTAGAAAACTATGTTGGTCTTTCAGGAACTGTGATAAAAAGGCTCAGATTATACTTAGAAGGAAGAGGTTTCTATGTAAACATAGGTGATTACATGTCGAAGTGTACTGCAGTGTCGAGTGGAGTCCCTCAAGGTTCAATCCTTGCTCCTTTACTATTTAACCTGTACATGCTTCCACTGGGCCAAATTATGAGAAGGAACCAGATATCATACCATAGTTATGCTAATGATACACATATTTATCTAGCTATCTTCCCAAATGACTACAACCCCATAAACTCTCTCTGCCAATGTCTTGATGAGATTAAAAACTGGATGGAAAACAACTTTCGTCAATTAAACAAGGACAAAACTGACAAGATTTAGAGAAACTGATTCATACTTTCATCTCCAGCAGCTGGACTCCTGGAACGCTCTTCTCAGAGCTCTTCACGAAAACACCATGAAACATCTCCAGCTCGTTCAGAACGCAGCGCTCCAATTCTAACCAAAACTAGAAAGTCGGAACACATTACACCAGTTCTTCAGTCTCTACACTGGCTGCGGTCTCCTTAAGAATAGATTTTAAAGCTCTGCTGCTCGTATATAAGTCCAAACATAACTCAGCACCTAAACACCTAACAGAGATGATCAGTGAATTCACACCAAACAGAGCGCTGAGATCCCTAAGATCAGATAAATGAGATCTACCCCGGGTTAATTCCAAACAGGGAAAATACTCCTTTAGTTACCCTGCGGCCCACAGAGGAACCAGCTCCAGAGGAGATCAAGGGTGCCAACACTTTACTCACTTTTACATCCAGACTAAAGACTCTCCTGTTTAGTTGCGCTTTGGTCGACTGAGCACCAACGTCCAACAACTATATTATCTCTGCTCTTCACCATCTTAATATATGTCTTAATTTTCATTTTTTAAATCAATATGCTTTTATATAACTTGTTAAATCCTTGATTTTAATAAATTTATCCTTTGTTTCCAATGTAAATCACTTTGAATTACCGTTTGAACGAAATGTGCTATACAAATAAACTTGCCTTGTCTCATTAAAAATTATTTGATTTTAAAAGCAACTGTGATACAACAATCCTTTCTGGGACTTTGGTTAAACATTGTTCTGATTTCCTACATTTAAATGATGTATTTTGCTGTACAAGTGTGATTTTTGGTGATCAATTTGGCTCTTCAGACATATTTTATTTTATTATAATTTTTTTCTTTTAGAAATAATTATCTGAGATGCCCTTTAATAGACCTAATAGAACAAAGAGGGGAAAACTCCACAGCTTTAACATGTCATAACGATGAATTTGAGTCTTTACCACCAATTGATGCAGATTCGGTAGCAAAACAGTCAAAATGCAAATATAAGAAATGTGCTCCACTTTGGCTCCAGCTTCAGCTCTGTTCATGTTAATCACATTTGGAACAGCAGAGCGACACATTCCAGTAAACACCAGGTCAACCTGACATGACATTTTAAAACTGTCGAAGCGGAATTAGATGCTGAAGAAACGACACGGCGTTAGCTACCCAAGGGCCAACAATTACACAGCATGCTCTGTGATTGAAGAGCCCTCCATTAAATGATTCTAATCTAGAAATGCTCAACCGTTCTGTTTGATGTTCATCAGCAAATGGAGCCATCCATCCACATAGATGGACTAACAATGTCCCTATGAACATGCTGTAAATTTGCAAGATGAACCAATATGCTCCCTCGCCGCCGATGGCTCGTAAATCCAGCAGAATGTGTCAGGAGTTATAACGGGAGCGAGATGTACGGGAAGCCGGCGCTGTGGGTGATTCGTTTGAAATGAAAGTGGATTTGCCCGAGGGTGACATCGTCTCCAATCTCAGTCTGCAGACGCCCGGACGGAACGAGAGCTCACACTCGCACACAGCACAAACACACACAAGCAGGGTTAAGATCTTTTAGAGGACGAGCTCTCTGAGTTTTTTCCAAACTTGTGTGATATAGTGTCTTTCAAGTGTACTTGAATTCACAAACACGTTTTGAAAGGAGATGGAGCATAATCATGCAATCTTTCCATCCATGAAATAGCTGTTATTCGATTCCGATTAAGTGCCAACAACAAGGCGATTTAGTCCTGACTCGCGAAGACGAATGCTCTTTTCATTCATCTGTGGTTTTCGTGAACATTTAACATTCAAAATGTCACTTTAAATTGACTTGAAGTAAGTTGTTAACCAAAAACATATTTTTACCCTTTAGAAAGTTTGATAGTTTAAAAAGAGTCCTAATTCCCGAACAAAGTCAATTTTTGAAAATTAGGTCTAAAGTGGTGTGAAACATACCTTTAGGTTTAAGGAACACACAATTGGAGTTTTGAATCGTAAAGAGCTTTGTCTTTAATAAGAAAGAGTTGACTCAGAGTCTCTGAAACGAGTCAATTTGACAGCGAATCTTTTAGTGGTACACTCTGACATCAGATTTCGCTACACCCCTCTTCCAACCTGTAACATTCATTCACCGTGAAACCAAACTCTTCCCCAAACATCGAAATAACGGCTTTGCATTGTGGATCAGAGTCACATCATGCTGAAAGGTATTTCTTTTGTTAGAGTTTAGCAGCTTTATTTTCTCCGACTCTTTGAGAAGTCAGTGTTAGAGCTTCTATTTATCCTCCATACACCACCAGGACCTTATCACACCAACCTTTTGCTGTTCTATGCATTTTCCTAATGTGAAATTCCAGAAATCTACATGCATTCGGTGCTGGAATCCCTTAGAAACTTTCACATAATGATCCTCTTGTTGCAGTTTTTGCTAGATTTGCGAACAATTGTATAGATCAGCATAACTTTATTTTAAACTATGTTAAAAAGCACATTGTGAGAATGAATACAGATGTGTTCCCCAAATTATATGAAGGTGTTAAATATAGAGGTTTTAGGAGTCACGTGAGGTAAGTGTTCTAGGTATCTGTTAGACATATTTATCTTCTCATCGTCTCATAGTCATGAAAAGGTGCATCAACATAATTTCAACATCGACACTGTTGATGTAAACTACACTGCAATACTGTAATAAAAACCATTTTTCTAAATATTTACATAGGTAATCATTTATACCCTTATATAACACCATTTGCTGAATTTAGAGTTAAACTTTTCTTCTAATTTGCACAAGCCTTTGCATTCATCTCTGCTATGTGACACTCCCGCTGCTCAAGCTACCCTCTATTCCCCAAACCGTCATGTAAATTAAAGTGTGATATCGCCGACTGAATGGACAATCAGGATCACCAGGGGGTAATGGAACACATTTCAGCCCAGAATTACTTTGTATTTATGGAAATAACAGTGAATAACCTCCTGTAACCCATCTCTCAGTAGGGTTACTGAGTTTATGTTAATAAAATCTCACCAAATAATAACACTCACATTTATTTTTTTTCTTGCTACACCACTAGAAAAAGGTTTTTTTTATGATGATAGCTGGGAATTCATGTTCATCGTCAAGAAATTGGACAGGGATAACACACCAGGGGACTGGAAACAAGTAGATAAGTTACTGGAGGTGTCAGTCAGACTGTATTTAGACCAACTGAATGATAGTAAAAGGTTTATACTCAATATGTTTAACATCTGTATATTTAGATCAAGTGATTCAACAAACAATGCAGCTGCAAGCAGCAATCGTCGAGGTTCAAGCTGTCAATGGTATGTATGAGGTCAAGAAAACAACGCAAGACTTTAAATCAAACAAGAAGTGAAATACCAGACCAAAAAGGGTCTATAATTGTAAGTGTATATGTAAGTAAAACATTCAGTACTACAAAAGTAAATTTTAATGCTCACATTTTTACATTTTTTATAGGCATACCGTCACCAAAATACTGACATGGCAAAAAAAAAATAAATAAATAAAAAATACTCCAAAAACTATTGGCTTTAGCTGAGGTTCAAACAACCTTTTGATTTGGAGAGCAATCTATACTCATGAGTCACCGACTCACTGGTTTAAAACTACAAAAAATGTACAATGTTTTTGGCGTCCCCTTGTGATCCATCCATCTTCATGTCGGCTTTATTCCCTTTCGGGGTCGCCACAGCGGAATGAACCGCCAACTCACTGGCATATGTTTTACGCAGCGGATGCCCTTCCCTGCCGCAACCCATCGCTGGGAAACATTCACACACACTCATTCACACTTTAACACTATGGGCAATTGTTCTTATTCAATTCACTTATTCCGCATGTCTTTGGACTTGTGGGGAAACCGGAGCACCCGGAGAAAACCCACGCGATCACGGGGAGAACATGCAAACTCCACACAGAAATGCCACCTGCCCCAGCCGAGCCTAGAACCAGCGACCTTCTTGCTGTGAGACGACCGTGCTACCCACTGCGCCACCGTGACGCCCCCCTTGTGATCATAACTCCAAATTTAAACCTTTTTCCATAATTATTGATATTCAGTGTCTGCTGAAATTGTCTGAAATACTCATGTTCCGACAGTGAAAAGAAACCTAGCACTAGTTTGTGAAATCTGGGGCTAAATATATATTTTGATACTCTTTGAAACAACATTAACAACATAAATGTTTTTTGCCATTATAGCTCCACCTATGGAGCAATAAGCCATATTCTCCCCAAATTTGCCTCTACCTTCTAGCAAAATTTCAAGTCGGTACGAGATACGGTTTGAGCTGTGCGATCATAAGTAGCAGAGAATAATAACATTCTTAAACTTTGCAATTAGAATAGGTGTTCAGCTATGAAACTTTGAACATCCTGCACTGGAAAGCTTCCTTTGGAAATATATAATAAATGACGTTTCGTTATTGTACCAAGTGTTCCTTCAACAAGCCTCCCCTGAACTGCTCTGTGGATTTGAATGGAAACTGAGACATGGAAGGGTAAAAAAGGGGCAGGAAGAGAGAGAGGGAGAGAGAGAGAGAGAGAAGGAAAGATGGAAGGAGAGAGGTACGAGGAACAGGTCTTATGCCCGAGGACAATTCTTCATGGTGACAGAGAAGTAGGCCAGAGCTAAAAATGAACACTTGGAGCCCGATCTCTTACTCACAGATAGGGAAAAACACATTCAAGAAAATAAGTGCTTCTCGTGTGCAAACAAAGACGGAAAACAATCCGGGGAGGCTTCTGTAATCTGCATGGGTAGTTTGGAACGAGTTGGTGGTGAAAGGATGGAAGGAGGTTAGTTTCCAATTATTTTAAGTCTTTATTTTATGCTTACGTTGCAGATTTAAGAAAAACAACATCTTAGGGGGCGTACACTTTCTGAAAAGGCAGTATATGTCCCATCCAGTTTTTACTCCTCAATCTCCACGTGATATGAAGACTGGAGAAAAAGAGAGCTGCACCGCTCCTGGTTTGTATAGCTGGCACTGTGTAAGTGTTAGATATACAAGAAAAAAAGATAAGAGAAAAAACCCCGTTAAACTTTAGGTTCTTTCCGTTAAAACGATCTGCGCTCATCTATTAGTTGCTGGCAGTCCCTTTTAACAGGTTCAAGCTGCCAATGGTCTGGGGCCAACAAAGCAAAGCAAGATTTTAAAGCAAACAGGAAGTTATAGTCTAGAAGTCAATCTTGATGCTAATATTTTTACATTTTATAGAGACATTTTGTCCCCAAAACACTTGTGGATTCAAGATAGCGGAGTTTGAAAACAGATAATAGCTTGCAATACCATTATTCTTTGCTTGAGCATTCGTGAATAATAGGTTTTACAGAATTTTGGATTTCCAAGATTCCCCAGTAAGGCACGATATTAAGTAACAGTTTAGTACACTAATGCGCTGATTTTATAGAATAAGTAAAAGTTAATTAATACATTAATTACATCAATCCAAAACACTGCAAAAAAAGAAGACACACATTTTTAAAGTTCAAAACTTATGTATTTAAAAGTTTGAGGTTTTAAATTGATGTAAGTGGATTGGTAAAGAGGACCCCTAAAAGTGATGGAAGTTCACTTATTTAAGTTAACTTATACAAGCATTTATTTTAGTTAAATTAGTTTAAAATTCCCTTTAAAGAACTCAACGTAACCACCCCAGAATTTCCATTTTAGACAGCTTTCCGCACACCAATGGGGACCTTACACATATATATAAATCTGAAAAAACTCTTCCTGAGGCGTGTCATCTCCTGACATGCAAACTTTCACAGATTTATTTTCCCCGCTGAGCCTGTCAAGGTCAGACTTCTGTGAGTAAAACACACCATAGATCTGAGTTAAAGGAAAAGCTGAAGTGAAATTCTGCAACCACACCACGTTTTTTTTTTTTACTGATGTTTAATATGATGATTCTGCAACACATTTACTGTACAGGGACTATATCACAATGTCAGAAAAAAAGACGTTGAAGTCTTTTTAATGTAAAGAAATCTTTTACAGAGTTATATAAAACTCTTTCAAGCAAAACAAATTTAAGTTTCAGGACCACTAAAAACACGTATTATAGCATTTTAATTAAGTGTAATTTCAATCTTCCGGGTCTCCTGTGCATGCCATGTTACGTTTATGTAAGTTTAAAATATACCCATCAGATCTTTTATTTTAATGATTTCAAAAGTCAGATTTTGGTGGTGTATCGGATTCGTACTGTTTTAATGGGACATGTTTCTCCCTTGAGCGGTAGCAGCAATAAATCAAGTGCTTTTCTACAGAATGCTTGTTTTATGAGGATGGTAACACTTACTGCTGTGGAGTAAAGCAGTATCATATGGAGCCAAAACTATTTTGACATTAAATCTAGAATTTTTGCATTAGAAAAAATTTGCTGATGTAAAAGTGAAGCTTTTGTTTACTAAACAATACAATTTCTTGCACTATATATTGTTTTTCAGTGGGATTTTGTCATATTAAAATTGTTTTAATGGCAAAACTTTTTTTATTTAAATGCATTTTTTTTAATGACCAATAGTCCAATCTTGCATTTGAATAAAACAGATATTGGATGCGGATAGATTCCCAAACAAAAACTTTACAATAATTAGAACAAACACATTAGAGAAACAGAGTCAAGTGTTTTTAAAAGAAACCGCTGGTAGGGTACATTTGGTCTTTTTTTTACTTGACTGCTTTTGAGTAAATCTAAAATAACACATAACAATAATTATGTGTTATTAGACAAATGATAAAAATAAAACACAATGACAACGAAAGTTATCGAAACATTTCATCAAACATTTTTAAAATGTAAAACGGCAAAAAAAAAGAACAAGCGTAGTTCAATGAGCGTAATTTCAGGAGGAACAATCATAGAATCAGCAAACAATAACCAAGTGATTATTGGGTCCTTCCATGGACAGGTTGCCCCAATCTCACCAAATTTTCATCAATGTTTTAAGCTAATTCTACATAAAAGGGAAATATCTACCAATTTTCCATTCACAAATCAAGCATTCTGATTGGCTCATCAGGCAGTGGGCAGAGCTTACATATTTGTGGAGTCAAAACTCCCCAAAAAAGTTGAGGTCAACAAATGCTGAAGAGATGAACAAATGTAGAGTAGATCCACAAAAGAACAAAATTGTGACTCTTGGAAAAATATTTCTGCACTGTGTTTTAATTAATTTCTCTTTTTTATCTCTTCACATTTATTTGTAGATCATAAACAAACGCATTAAATCTTCTGACTCAATAATACCTCCATATAAACACGGTCTGCGCCTGATCTTTTTTAAGCGACAGCTGAATGGGAGGGTACGGGTGCGTCTTTCAAAATCACAATTCATTCCAACCTAATTGCAAAAACATAATGGCTTTGTTGCGAGAGCTCAGTAATTAAGCACTTTTAATATTTCATCCTGAAAGGGACTGTGAACGAAATGCTCTACATTGCAGAAATGATTCCGGCGCAGCGCTGCATACATTAGAGCTCTTTCACCTCTTGTTCCCAGTTCAAAGATGTGAAGTGCAAGATTTATCTAATGGCGTTAGCAAACTCTACGAAAGATTTACACAGCTTCCATTAACACATCAGCAGAAGGCTAGAAACTTGTGTATTTCATCAGAGAGCCTCCTGGTCCCATGTTTAATGCATGTTGTTTAGGTCGCAGCACTTGTTATATTGCTCTCAGAGTTTATTGCTGCTCTGATCGAATACGATTACAGGTTTGTGTTTGCATCTCGTGCACTGCGCTGTAAATGGTATTACACTTCCCGCAACATGTTGAGAGACTCTTAACTGTTGTAGCTGGCAGGTTTAATTAGGAGACATTAAAGGCATGTTTTGTCTCGCGAAGCTGGGTAGATGACGTGCAGTGTATTCTCCAGCAAGTTTGGAACCGATGATTTCTCAGGTTAAGAAGAGCGTTGGCCAAGTTTGGAGTCTTGTTAAATCAAGACGAATGTGCTTTCTCCATCTATTGATTTTCATTAATTCGTCTTCATGTCGGCTTTCTTCCCTTTCGGGGTCGCCACAGCGGAATGAACCGCCAACTCTCTGGCATATGTTTTAAGCGGCGGATGCCCTTCCAACCGCAACCCATCGCTGGGAAACATTCACACACACTCATTCTCACTCATACTCTATGGACAATAGTTTTTTCTCAATTCACTTATTCCGCATGTCTTTGGACTTGTGGGGGAAACCGGAGCACCCGGAGAAAACCCACGCGAACCCACGGGGGAGAACATGAGAACTCCACACAGAAATGCCGAGCGACCCAGCCTCGAACCAGGGACCTTCTTGCTGTGAGACGACCGTGCTACCCACTGCACCACCGTGACGCCTTGATTTTCATTGTACTGTAAAAAAAAATCTGTAGAAATGCTGGCTTAATTTTACTTGGTTTTCTGGACTTTGTTGCATTCTGGGATAGGCTCCTACTGAAACTATCCGGTTTCTGTAGTTTTCTTTTTCAGTTGGTCAGTGGATGTTCTTTGGCAGACACTTATTTACTTAAAAACAGGGCTAAACTGCCTCATACTCAGAAGTCCTCAGACCGTTGTCCCAATTTTAAGTGGAAATGCTGGGTTGGTGGATCTTCAAACATCTGATGAGGAAAAAGATGCGGATGTGATTCTGGACGAATAAAAATGTGACTAAAATGTTTCTGTGTTGAGTTCAACAGCATCTATCATGTGGTGCGGTTGGGAGTTTTATACTGATCTTCGAAGCTTCGGCGCTCCTCTAATGTAGGCGCAAATTTTACTTGTGATGAATTTCCCAAGTTACAATTCTGTAAATATCTGATAGTTATTACACGTTAATAATAATAATGCCTTCAATTTATATAGCACTTTTCTGCATTTCCATATGCTCAGACAAAAAAACACATAGAAATAATCAATATTTCAGAACCAGAAAAAGGGTACAAGTTTAGGTTTAATTCAATAAAAATTCAATACAAAAGTCAGTTATTGCTTCCTTGAGTTGACCCCCCCCCCACACCATAAATATTATTATTTATCTTTAACTTTTTTAGAAGTACACCTCTGCATAACACAGTATCCTTACGTATATTATTAACATGTAAGAGAAAAAAAGAATGAAATATGGACCAACTTTATTAGTGGAGTATAGCTTTATTAACTGTAGCAGAAAAGATTTAAGGTGCATCTGAAATATAAAAAACCATTAACTCCTTAATAAAACTATAAACATTGTTTGACTGATCGTGATTGCTGGCAATATTCGGCTCGTTTTTTCTGAAAAAACTCAAGCAGCTTATCAGCGTGATTGGAGTGTAACGTCTTTAAGTGAAGCCTTCATTTATTTTTCTTCATGCTGTCCGCTGCCAACATTTTTAGACTCAGTAAGCACACCTGTCTCTCCTCGTTCCCACCGCAGTCACAGCAAAGCCAAGCACTACATACGCGTCAAATTTCCTCGTCTTAGCTTTCGGAAGACTTTCGTTTGTCTCTTTATCTCCTTCTCTCTCCACCTGTCTTCTACACTTTGTGTCTACACTTCATACTCTGCCAATGAGAGCGCCACTGTACCCTAATGTAGTGGAGTGGTATTGTACTTTATTCTATTCTAAAGTGTATGTAAAGACGTGATATGGCACCCCACCTCACAAAGAATCTGAACCATGTGGTGCGGGGGACATGAATGCTGTGAAGCATTTGGCGAGTGACGAGGTGCGTAGTTTTTTTTACTTACTTCAGAAACTTTGGTTGCGCTGCAACCAATCAGGGGTTTGCTCTTGTAGTGGCGTGATTTTTTAATCGAGCGTGAACATTTGCAACAACAATGGAGGAGACCAATATCATCTCCGTTTGTGGCCACCCAGGACTCTATGACTCGTTGTCGTATTATTATTCATGTGGAGACAAAACGTGATCATCGCATTATCTAAAAAGTTTGTAAACGGTGCGCTTTAATGCAATTCACAAACAACGGTAAATAATTTGTGCTCAACAGAAAGAGCAGTCATCCTTAAATATGGAAACTCAAAGCTACAGCTGTTTGAAATCACTACTATGCAGGACTGCTTGATGCTGGATTAGCTCAGCAAAGCCAAGCTGGGGAATACTGAATATAGACATTCATTATAGATGTGGATGCAGACTCAGTCAACTTGCTGTCAAGTGTTAACTTTGATCAGCATTGATCATCCCAGTATGGTGGACGGCCTGGCCAATAGAAGGCTCAGTTAATGAGGCATCAATGCGTGAGCGTCTGCATTGAAGATATCAGTGTTTGTAAAAGCAGATTCACACAAACAAGTGGTTAAGCAGTGCATTTGTATGCCATTCTTTAGTGATTCACCTCTTGAATCATTTATTAATGGTCATTTACAGCAGAGTCCTTTCTCTGAGTCATGCTCCAGTGGTACTTTTGGATGGATGCACATTTTTTGACACATGCTGGAACAAACTAGCATCTATCAGACGATCCATCCTGGTGTTACAGCTCCCCACGGCACGTTTAGATTGATGTCCAGCGCTTTAAAATCGGGGGAAGGAATGGGACCCAACACATCCAATTAACAAAGGCTAGAGATCGGTTTCATTGTCGGAACTAATGGTCTGGATTCCTGTCAAATATTCATGACCGTCTAATGCAATGATCATCAAGATATGAGGACAGTTATGAGTGATATCCTCTGAAACGAAAAACAAAGACTGGATTGTGATATCTTTCAATCTGTGAGGATTTGATCTGAATGTGTCTTATCACTCATCAACATCAGCTAGTGGCTCGACTGAGAATGATTTCTAGGTTCATTAGCATATAGATGAGCTCCATGGTAACGATACATCAAATAAAAACCATGCAGAACTAAGTTCAGGTCAATGTTTTCTTCACAACTTTGCAATCAAGGGCTGTTGAGTTACTCAAGGTGACTTTGTTTGTGATTCTTGTTCCTCCAAGTCCAAACTCATTCATCTATCGGACATCTTTGTTTTCTCGTCTTTGGTTTTGTTATGAAAGCTTTGCCTCCAGCTCTGGAAATGAAGAAGTTTTAAACTTTCCAGTCTAGAGATGTACAGGCAGGAACCAAAAAAAGTGTCTATTATTTTGCTATATTATGTCCAAGTGTGTGTGTGTAATTTATATAAATTATATACATATATATATAATAGTGCTGTCAATTGATTAAAAAAATTACTAATTAATTGCACAATTTTTTCAATAATCTCCATTAATCGCTATGACATGACTGGAACTTTTTTAAATTTATAAACTTAAATAGTTAATGTTAATTGAAGACAAAGAAAATATTTACATTCAAAATATGACTGTTTATTGATTTTTTGTTTTAGTTTGTTTTGTCATGAAAGCAACATACCTGCAATTAGCCTTCAATATCCTCCGAATGAACCTGTTGCTTCTCTTCTTCGGAGGCTGTTAGTTTGTGGCCTCTTTAGATTCTTGTTTTCCAGGACTCTAAACAGCTCGCTTAGGGAAGCCTCGTTCCTTTCATCTTTGGGAAGAAACTTTAGGTCTTTAAACCTTGGAAATATTGCAGCAGCGATCTTCAGGCGTGTGAGATTAGTGCTGTCCTTCCTTTCAGATCGTCTGAGGTTAAATCATGTTTGAATTTAACTATATGCTGATCGTCCTCTGTTCACTCCATAAATTTTCTGGCAATACCACTGAGCAGGAGATCATTTATTTTACTCACATTTTACTCACAAATGTAATGTAAAAATGTACATTTTTATTTCTTCTTCAACTTTTTAATATTGATTTACACTAATCTGAAGTTATTTTTATTTTATGCAGTATACCTTGACAGTGAATACACACATGCACACACACACACACACACACGCGCACACACACACACACACGCACGCATACATGCATTTTAAGGACCTCTATGGGTGTGTGCATCAAGAGAAACTGAATTACATTCACCGTAACCAGTTCACAGGCTTTTCCCCTGAACTGGAACTCTACTAGAGGCATTTCATTTGCTTGCCACCAATTATTTGGGTTCTTTTTAGAAGTTTTAGCAGTTTTCTCATGTGAATTCAGAACAAACAAGTGACGGAGAAAATAGTATTAACCTATCTGCAAGGTTCTGTCCATATGCAACGTGCTGTTCCATTAGTTTGTGAGTGTTCGTGAGCATTGAATGGACTATGCTTTAAGTGCCCAACATCATACAAAGTGCATACGTCTTATTCATACTTCGTTTTAAACCACGTCGGCCACAACAGGAAATAAGAAGAACTGCAACAGCGTTAATTGCGTTTTTTACAATTCACAATTTACGTGTTATACAATTCAAATTAAACTGCATACTTCTGATAGGGCTGATAGATTCCTGATTTCTAATTTCTGATAGAATTTTAACACTGATTATTTACTTTATTGCTTTTGTTGTTGTTAACTTATTGATTGTGTTGTACAGTATAGCGGGATCTTGCTAAAAGTTATAATCTGTTAAAAACATTTACAGTACTTTAAAACATATTTATTTTAGGTTAAATATGGGAGATGGAGACTCCTTTAGAAGATAAATTAAATATAATACAACAATATAGTGTACAGAACCGAAATTCTGACACTTTTTTTAAAATACCCCATGATGCTTTAACCTTCCCAGTGTATTTCCTAATGCATTTTCATAAAAATAAAAATATTTTCCTGGAATCTTAGATAAGTATTTTATAGATATTTATTGTGAAATATCTACTATGTGTAATAAGCATATTTCTATTGTTAGATTATGTAATTTCTGTCTGTAAGATTTGAATATAGAGCAGGCCCTTGCAACACATCGCTTATTGAATTCTAAACACTTTTTACTCATCTGTATAAGTCATCTCTGTAAAACAAAAATAAAAAAAAATTTAATAGCTTATCTGATTAATCAATCGATTAATCCATCCATCCTTATCATGTCTGCTTTTTTCCTTTCGGGGTCGCCACAGCGGAATGAACCACCAACTCTTCTGGCATATGTTTTATGCGGCGGATGCCCTTCCAGCCGCAACCCATCGCTGGGAAACATCCACACACACACTCAAACACTATGGACAATTTTTGTTCACCCAATTCTCTTATATCGCATGTCTTTGGACTTGTAGGGGAAACCGGAGCACCCGGAGTAAACCCACACGATCACGGGGAGAACATGAGAACTCCACACAGAAATGCCAACCGACCCAGCCGAGGCTAGAACCAGCGACCTTCTTGCTGTGAGACGACCGCGCTACCCACTGCACCACCGTGACGCTGATAGATTAATCGATTATCAAAATAAGCAATAGCTGCAGCCCTACTTCTGTACTGATCACTGAATAGAGCAGTGCCTTTGAACACATACGAGTAAGCAAGTTGTTTATGGGATCAAATTCCCTTCATAATTGTCGTAAGTGCATATTTAATAATAAAACAAGTGTTGAAATGAATCACATCACAAAGAAAGAAGAGGGAGAGGGGGTTCCAGCCACAGAGCACCAGAGGAGAGAGAACTTCGAGATGTTGATTTAATCATAACATTTTTAGTCAGGAGCAAGATGTATTTTAATCAGGTCATATCTCCCAATGTCATTTTACCAACTTTGAATGCCCAGCAGTGAAGAACTTCGACTTCTCCTTTATTAGGATAGAACAGTAGCAAGACAGGAAGTGAAACAGGAGAGAGGGTTGGGGTCAAAGACTTTATCAGAGTTCCACTTTTAACATCCCCATCTTCAGTAACTATAGGTGACTCCCCGGACACTACATCCCACCTTTTTGTCCTGGAAAAATACATTTTCCTAATGGAAACAGAACAATATCGGAAAAAGAAAACTGTCATTGATCAAAAAACAAAAGGTTTGTGTTGGGAGGAGGTGGCATTTGAGTCATCGAAATTGGCATATTTTGCTAAACTGCAATGGAAACCCTTTTTCCAATTTATCGAGGCCCCAAAGCATCACACAGCTCATCAAAAGTCAAATGTGTCATGTGGAATTGTTGGATCTACAGCACCTATGTAAAACCAATTCATATTTCCCAAAATCGCTTCATGTGTAGCCGATCCCACGTATAAGGGGTTTGCTGTTCTAAGGCCTGAGTAACACAAACATGTCTCGTTTGACACACATCTCCTTTGATGGACCGGCCATCCGTCGTGCCGGGCAATTCCTGGTGAGCCGACGTACATCTTTGGGCCTAGCTGTCCTTTAAAAAAGTCCCAAACACATTATCAGCAGAGTATCTAACACATAAATTGTTGCCCATTGGTTGGTTTTCTTAACAGACACGGGGCTAGTCCAATGAAATCATAGGCTCCTCCCTCCAGTTTCTGGCCAAGGTTATAAGTCTCCCAATCGCCTCAGCCTCTCTGGAGTAATTAGTTTAACTGTCTCTGATAACGGACTACTCTATGTTTATTCTGATATCTAGTTTAATTTTAAGCAGGTGAAATATGAGTCACAATACTAGAAAATTTACAATATTCCTGCACAGCTAAATAAACTTTTGTCGATTTTATTTAAAAGGGATTTATTCCACTCATGCGTATGTGCATTCTCCCCTCTCTGCGCTAGACTAGTGGGCGCGCACCTGCCGTGATGACAGGAAGATGCTCCGAAGGGAAAAAAATCACTCTTGTCTGCATTTGGAATGAGGAAAGACATTATGGTACAGTTTTTAATAGTTTAAAGCCACAAACAAACTGTTTTAACAAGACTTTCAGAATTTCAAGGAGATTGATGCATTTCACAGCACAAGTTTATGCTAAAATTACTTTCTGCTAATTAGGCGAATGCGGACTCAACAGATAAACGCTCGATGTTGAAGCATCTGAGATGAATATCTGAAAATAGAATTGATTTCTATGTATGCATTATTAGTAAAATAAATAAAACAAATGATCAATGTTTTGCTCACTAACTTTGTGGTGTGTCTTGCAAGATTCAAAACAAATGTTTATTAATACAATTGAAATACAATTGACACAGTGAACAACCTTGTCTTTTCTTTTGGTATCAGATCATTAGTAAATGTATAGTTTTAAATAGCAACTAATGAACGAATGAATCAGAAAGATGTAAGAAATCGCATGTTAAGCATTTATATGTTTGACAAAATTAACATACATTTTATACATTGATCACTGCCGTAAAACAGTTAGCTACAATGTGTTTTATTAATTCGCCAACTACCTAAAAAGGAAAGAAAGTTGACTCAGTAATCGTCATACGTGCTATTGAACATCTAGTAAGTAATCATGGTGGGCCCTTAGTCAAATGATGAGCGCTAATGCTGTGGCTGATATCTGAATATGTCTGAGTTCTGGTTGCCATGGTTTTTGTATGACTTTTCGTATGAGTTGTTTTATACTTAATCACATAATTATGATTTCATGAAAACAGTACAAGTGCAATTTTTTTGGACATATCTAGAAATAAAACTGAGCGCAAATGTGTAATAAAAAGGAGCTAATGTGGATGTAAAACTTTATTTGATTTATTTCGCAGTCAGAAAGTGTTCTCATTGTAGGGTTAAAGTGGCATCCAAACCCCGATTGCAGATGGAGACATCTAATGATATTTTAAAGTTGTGATTATACACAACTTTAAAGCATCCAAATGATCTCAAAATGTGTTCAGAAGAGCAAATCCTTCGCTGGTTTGGAACGTCATCGAGGTGAGTGATTAATGACTAAATTAACTTTCTACATTTCTATTTTCTATCACGTACTCCTTTTTTGTTTTAGTCACACTGTTCCTGATATGTGCTATGGCTGATCAAAGACCCCTGGTCCAGTGCGCTCCTCCTGATTTGAAGCTGAACTTCTGAGGAACTGAAGGGAATCCCTAAGAGACGTACTGCATGAAGACCCTCGCTCTAGTTGTGACAGTAGAACTCTGATCAAATGAAAGCTTCGCATGGTCTTTATCTCTCACTGTTGCAGATCGTCCCTCTTTGACATCCAGTGCCTGACTGCGCATAAGTGGAGGAGAGCAGAGAGAGGGAGGAGAGAAGAGAAAACAGCAGGAGGAGGGTAAAATCTAAGCAGACTATATCGAGGAGCCACAGGCTGCGCACAGCTTGTTACTCTGGAGTTTGAGAGGATGAATCGGGGAAGATCGAGATTCATACTGCAGTGATTTCCGAGGTGACTGTGCGTGAGTGAACTTATTGACTGCTTTGGTGTCAATACTTGGGAGAAGATGAGAGTGGACTGCTTTCCATCACCAGGAGGCATGGAACTGTGACTGTGGAAGAGTGCAATGCAAAGCATCTGATTGTTTTGAAGAGAGCTCTTACTTTTTAACCCAAATCTCTTTTCGAGAACTGGATCAAATTTGACACTTCGGGCGTTCACAGGCAACCTCCGCTGGAATTACTTCAAGAGTAAAAATACCACACATTCATCATTCAACAGAATCTGGGAAAGGTTGAACGTGACACGAGAAGCATGTCAGTTTTGGATATGTCTGCAGTGGTCTGAGGAATAGCGCTGGGAACAAATGGCTTGAAATGAGAAATCAATCACAGGTGATCATTCCCGACCCGCTCCATTGGAGAGCATGTGGCTGGATTCATCTCTCCGTTCAGCGTCTGAAGCCTTGAGACTCCTTTTTGGAAAATACAAGCTGGTGGTTGTGCCTGCGCACTGGGAGATCTGAAATATTTAAGACTCTGGCTGTGAACGATGCGGTTAACGATTAATGAAAACTGAAGCCTCTGTAATCAGTATGCATTGGTTGCCTATGTTCGCTCGAAGAACTGTGGGAGTGAGTTAAGGAGTGAGTTACAGTCATTCTTGGCTTGCAATGAGGAGCCACGGAGTGCATCCTCTGCATTAGGTTGTTAGCTTCAGGCTGAATTTAGAATCAGCAAATGTGGCTGGTTCCTGTTTTTTTTCTTGCATCCTCGTTATCTCTTTCTCCCATCACTCCCAGGAACAAGTTGCTTTGCTGCTAAGGAGATTTAGCTTATCTGCGGTTTCCAGAACTGTTGTGCCTTTGGGGCAGGAAGTTAAGGCAATTCTCATGAGGCCGAAGTGAACTTACGACTAACACCTCTCAGAGTAAACATGGTCCCTCCACCACCATCCAACAAGCCCCACGTTTGCCTTTCGTGTGTGCTTATCATGAGCAGCATGGCGCTGCTGGATGCCTATCTTGTGGAGCAGAATCAAGGCCCCAGGAAGGTTGGCGTATGCATCATGGTGATGGTAGGCGATGTTTGCTTCCTCATCATGCTTCGATACATCGCCGTGTGGGTTGGTGCAGAGGTTCGAACTGCTAAACGTGGCTACGCCATGATTCTTTGGTTCTTCTACATCTTTGTGCTGGAGATCAAGGTCTACTTTATTTACCAAAACTACAAAGCAGAAGGGGATAGAGCGGACGCTCTTACCTGCAAAGCTTTGACGGTGCTCCTCTCCATGTTCATCCCGGGACTTTACGTAACCCTAGCAGCCATTGATCACATGGAGTACGTTCGTCCAATCAAGAAGAGGGAGGAGTTGAGGACTCGACTGTTCTGGGTTGTGGTGGATCTTCTCGACATTCTGGACATCCAGGCCAGTCTCTGGGAGCCTCAAAGAAAAGGGCTCCCCCTATGGGTGGAGGGCCTGACTTTTTTCTACTGCTATATACTACTTCTGATACTGCCGTGTGTTTCGCTAAGCGAAATTAGCATGCAGGGTGTGAACATCGTGCCCCACAAGATGTTGTTGTATCCCATTCTCAGTTTGGTGGCCATCAATTTTATTACGATTTTAATACGAGGAGGGAATATGGTGTTTTATAAGGACATCAGAGTTTCTGGAATTCTCATAGGCAAGAACGTTCTTGCCATCGTCCTCAAGACATGTAGCTTCGTGCAGTACCGGAGACACCTACAGGAGGCACCAACACTTGCTCCTGAAATACAGAGGGATACAGTAGCCCAGAGTTCGCGAGGGACAATGCCTGTGGTAATGCCAATGCCTGTCCACATAAAGCCTCCTCAGGTCATCATACAAGATCTTACCACTCTCCCCGAAGAGCACGAGCTTGAAGAAACATGACACGCTCGAGATTAAGTTCTGAGTATACCCGATATAATTTGGTGTTCTATCGGATTATGCTAACATGTAAGAATTGCCTACAGTGCATCCATAGACACAAACATTGTTAATTAGTATCTTTTCACATCGTAATCGTGTTCCATACTGCTCTAGCATTTTAAATACATTCCAAGTATTGCTTTAATTAATAAACCTTAAAAAATTATTATTTATTTTTTTCTGATATTCATAAAGTCATGTAAAAACACACGTTTCAAGTGTCGCACATTTTGCTGTTTTCACATGCCACACTTCTGATTTCTCTCACTTAAAACTGTTGTATAGCTTTATCAGCACATGAGCAATCGGAAAAATGCTAAAACATACTGAACACTGAACTGCTGTGATTGGCAGCTAAATACATGACACACTCTGGTGGCCAATCAAATGCAAACGTTTTTAAGCACTCAGGAGAGGCACTGGAATTTAAGAACAATTGAGATCTGATGGAAATTAAGTAAGTTGAGAACTCACTGTATGAAAAAAAATTCAATGCATAGATCCATTTACGTTTACTATTATTAGTAATAATACCTTTAGTATTTTATACCTTATACTTATTAGTAATTTATACCTTTAGTATTCTTGTTTTAGTTAATTATCTGTCTTTAGTATTCATGTTTTATTTTAGTTTTTAGGTCTTAGTAATTATGTTTATTATTTAAGCTTTACTTTAGTATTAATGTTTTATTTTAGTATTTAGGTCCTAGTATTTATGTTTTAGTGTTCATGCTTTGTTGAGAATTTTTTTATTTTAGCATTCATGTTTTAGTGTAGTATTGATTTCATAGTGTGCATGCTTTAGTTTAAATTTATGTCTTTAGTATTCATGTTTTAGTGTAGTATTTATGTCTTTTGTATTTGTGTTTTAATTTAGTATTTATATTTTTAGTTTTTATGTTTTAGTTTGGTATTTATGGTTCATTTTGGTTTTTATCTCTTCAGTATTTATATCACTGATATAATACATTTGACATATTTTCGAGCTATTCCAGCAAATGTTCTTTTTTTCTGATAAAACAGTTGGTAAATCCAATATAATTGTCATTGAACATTCCACCCAACTAACATGCACACACACACACACACACACACACACACACGCACGCACACACACACACACGCACACACACACACACGCACACACACACACACACGCACACACACATGCAAATAAACACACCCTCTATGCTGGGGTTACATCACTTCGAGTTGAGAACCAAGTCTTAATATAAAATGTCATTTTAACATTTTATTCAATAAAACATTTAATAAAAACATGTATAATTGATATGACAAGATATTTTTCTGGTTAAATTGTAAATTGTTCTCAACTTAAAGTGAGAGTAGGCAAATCTCACAGGGTTGCCAAAATCGATAGAACACCTGTATGCTTTTTAAAAAGTACATTGTAATCGTTCCTTTTCTTAGAACATACGGCTTAGAGTGCGCCAGACTGTGATAAATCAGATATTCAGCTATACCAGGCATTTCAGTTGATGAATAAATCATTTAAAGAAGCGGCGTCAACTGCAGTGAAAACATTTGGCTTGAAAAAAAAGAAACGAGGATGAAAAGCAGATTATCCCATCATATCTAGCTTTGGTTAAATTTGTTTGCAGAGTATTTTCCATTTAGGAAACTGTTTTCTCCCTCTGGCAAACGGAAACGGAACATTATTAGCAAGAAAGTGTAACACTAAGGGATTCTCAGCGACTCTTTGATTGAACAATCGCAGACAGCTGCAAACACATTGAGTTTTGATGTTGTTACTGTATCTGATTTTTTTTACTGTTATCTTTTTTGCTGGTATCTGAGTACTTTGCTGTTAATTTATTAAGTATGGTAACCACTCATGAATGTTTTGTATTCATTCACCTAATATTTAATTTGTTCTGTTTAGTGAGCTTAAACCTCTTGACGTCCACGCTGAGCCGCCAAGCATATTTTTTTACAAAAGTCCCAAACGTTTGGTTTGCCTGTTTATTGTTTCTAAAATGTTCAGTAAAGATGAAAAGCATCTCTTGATCCCAACCACACTGTCTGCGTTTTAATTTTACGAATCGAAAGAATCTTCTGAAGGAGCACTAAAAGTTTCTTCACTGAATCTTTTTATTTATTCTATTTAATTAAAGATCAGAGCTACCGAGTTTATTAAGACTCAATAAAACACTAAGTCAAAAGAAACGCTCTCAACAAGAGGCTGTAATTTTAGCATGTTGCTATAGCTACTAGCGCAAATACATATGAAAAATATCTCTGTAAACACACAGACAGCTTCTCGTTTCTTTACCGCATTGGTGCCAGGACACAATCTCTTAATCAGATTTAGAATAATTTTTAGCCGTCAACAGTTTAGCGAACTGCGAGCGAGCTTCTAAAGGTCAGTAATTTATGGATGGATTTCCTGCCAGTGAATCTGAATGGAAGTACTTTGTATCTAAATGGAGAAATCCATTACGAATGATGGAAATTCACATTTTTAAGCTCCACTCACTCAGAAAGAGACGTTTTTCACTTAACCTTCTTGAAATGCTGAGTGTGACTGGGTCTTTACGGCTGCAAATGCATAAACAGTTAAAGTAGGTCAAAAGAGTTGTGCACTATTTTCCAATCCTGCTGAAGGCATAAGATCTTTCTATTTCTTCACTCAGACTCTGCTATCCAAATGATCTGAACTAAACGTTTCGTGAAACGTTCAATTATGAATGTGGAGACATTTGAAGGCTAGGTTCCACTTCCATATTTAAGCCCTGTTCCTGATAAATGCCTCTAATTGACTAGTGAAGAGCTGAAATAGACCCTCTACAAAACACAAATTGGTGGTTAAACCGGTTGCTATGCTGTACATTTTTACAGCTGTCTTCACTTTAAATTCCAGAGAATACACTATTCAGAGCGTATTTGGTTCTTCTCTGGATAGAGTACAAAAGCACAGTTAAAATATCTAAACAAACAGCCATTTTTTCACTGAACACTACATAAATGTTGTATCTTGCTAAACAAAAAACAATTCTGCTGGATGCTGGTTTACTTGCCAATTACAAACTCGTCTCAAAGCTTCCGTTTTTAGCCAAAGTTTTAGAAAAGTGTGTTTATGCACAACTCTGCTCCCACCTTGAGCTCAATGAACTCTGTGATAAGTTTCAGTCTGGATTTTTATCTCAGCACAGCACTGAGTCTGCCCCTTAAAAATCCAAAATAACTTTTTAGAGGCTTTGGATACGTATAAAGCGACTATTTTGATCCTGATTGAACTCACAGCCGCCTTCGACATTGATAATCATGACATCATCCTTTGTCATCTGGACTGTGTGGAGCTGCTGGGAGGACCTGCACTACAGTGGTTTCATTCCTATTTTAGCAACAGGTCCTAAACTGTATGAGGGGAAGGCTGTTCCTCATCCTCTATTGAGGTTTACTTTGGGGTACCGCAAGGTTCCATTTTAGGCCCTATTTTTTTTGCATTTAATATGTTTCCAATTTCCAGGTTCTCCCTCCCAAGGCTTTTAGACTGTGTAGGTGAACTCAAAGAATGGCTAGCACAAAACTGTATACACATGAACCCCAATAAGCATGAGCATATTGTTTATGGAAACAAAAAGTGTGATGAAGCGATACCCTTTCCCAAGAAGCCAGTGATCCAAAATCTAGGGGTACTTGTTGATAGTGGTGACTCTTTCTTAATTGTTTGGAAACAGTGTTGTGAGAGCATCTTTGAGTTTGCTGTTTTTGAATCCACTCTAAATACACACCTTTTTAACCTTTTTTTTTAACCAGAGTCAAGCAGACAAATAACTAGTGTCTGACTGTTTCGTCTCGGGTTTTATCTTGTAAACTATTTTTGACTGTTTGTTTTTATGCTTTTAATTTCCAACAGAAATGCTGTAGTGTGGCACTAGACAAATAAGCTATGATAAAAATTTTGGATTAGAAAACAATTAAGTTAACGGTGCCCCTTTTAAATAGTTAGTGATAAATATTTGAGCCCTCTAGAATATCACTGCATCCTTAATAACCTTCAAAAGCCAGTATTCATCATAAACTCTGCTGCGTACCAATCCGAACACTGCACCCTTAGATTAGATACTCCTTTTCACAAGAAAGTATACATACTTTTTAGTGTGTGAGATGAGAGTGTGCACTATATGGGAAGCACTAAAGCATCATCACGTGACAGAAGTAGTGCCATGTCATTCACGCACAACGTGTGCAAGAGCTTTACTCCTTCTTTTCCATTTCTTCATAAAACAATATTCCAAAAATAAAAACAAAAATTCTCTATATTGATATTATTTATTCATGTGCCTCTTTAAAAATGATTCGTATTACAGAGAGTTGTTTGGATCCCAGAGAAAACTCTTTCTGCTGAGCGCAGGGGATTGTGGGTAATATCAGCAGGTTGAGCGTTTATTGATCTGCACTTCAGAATCTAATGGAAAAAGTACACATCTGGGCACTGCTCTGACACTTTTTTTTAATGTACACTACAGTTTCGGACACCCTAATTCTCATTTTGCACCCATAAAAGTGTCCATAGTGCACTCATTAAGACCCACCGCACATCTTTGAATCTCCTCAAATGGTTGTGCTCTGCACAACAAGCCATTTTCCTCCCGCTGGGCTTTTTTTGCAGGCACACAGAAAATCCACCAATTTCAAATGAATACATTTACTTTTTGCAAGCCAAAAACACTATAAACTCTGTGTCCGGTTGTAAACAAAACAGACTGCAATGTTCTCTTGAGTAGCCCTGGCTTCGAAGGTCTGTGATGTTTTCGGATATAAAGAAGTAAACAACTCTACTCATTTACTGCCATCAAAAAACCTTTAAGGACTGAGTGGATAACTTTTATTTATGGAGGAAATGCACCGGCAAATCTACCAAAACATGTGTTAGTTTGCTCAAGACATTTTGCTCCAATTTGCAATGAATTTGAGACTGAAACTTATCTCTGTACCAACTCTACATGATCTAACTCCAGAACAACTAAGAGTATTATTTTTAATTTAAATAAACATCTACCTAAATGATCCCACAATAGTGATCCTGGCTGCTATTATAGACTAAATATATAGACTAAATTTTATGTTTTGCAAAACAGACAATGATTGATTCATTAAAATAAAATGTAACTATTCATAAACATCTATTTCCATTTCTGAACTGTTATCTCTTCCGTTGAAAGAAAAAAACTCTGAGCTTCTACCTTACATGAGAGAGAGAGAGAGAGAGAGAGAGGGAGAAAGAGAGAGAGAAAGACTTGACAGTTAAGGGAAAACCTTAAAAAGTGTTGAGACGAAAAAGTGTGTGAGATGAGAGTGTGCACGATCTGGGACGCACTAAAACATCACGAGACGGAAGTAGTTTGGCCACCACAAAGACATAGATCTTCAACAAATAAAGTTACAGAAAGTTCCAATGTATTGTGTCTTAAAGATAAGCTTTGATAAAATCATAAATGTGCAAGTGTAGCCATCTAATTTGAGTTTGCTGGCTATACCTGCACATGTAAATCGATGTCGACTGACAACACATAATGGAAGTCTAACATCTCACTTATTCATGACACTTTGTTCAATAAAAACCGCAGCTTGTTTCAGACGTCATCTATAGCTCCAAGCGCGTCGACAACGTCATGTTTATTTACCCAAAGATATTCAAAGCCACCGGGACCTGTCAAGATGTTAGAGGTTTACAGATATATCATGCATCTTTATGCTAGTCCCTACAACACTCTGAATATAAAACAGAGCACAGCCAGAAATAGCTCTTTAAAGCAACAAAGCTCTGGATCTCTTTCAGATTTCAAGATTGTGAAAGATAACTGGGGTGGAGAAATAACCAGTGACTGCATATAACATGAACGTAGCAAGCGTAAATGTGTAACGTTTAAACTGGAAGTAAATGAGGCTCAGACTTTGAGTATAACAACCACTTCCTCTTTCACAAAACATTACAACAGGAGAGTCGGAACACACACAGGCACACACACACACACACACATACACACACACAGGAAGGGAGGGAGAGAGAGAGTGGGAAGAAGTCAATGAGGAAGCATAGAGAGATAGAAAGGTGGAGGCGAGAAGGAGAGAAAGAAAAGGAGGGAGAGAGAATGAAGAGAGGGTGAAGAAAAGAGAGGGAGAAAAAGGAGAGACAGCAAGAGAGAGAACAGAATCAAATGTTAAAAAATTATTATTTGGTGGATCAGAAACAATGCAAAGTCCTTCTTTCACACTTTACATTTTAATAGAACCTAAAGAAAGTATTAATAAAAACAATTCCCCCCTCAGAGGTCATGAAGGTACAAATGTAATTTTTTCCTTTAACATGAGGGTCAATGGAAATGTCCTCACTTCTGGAACCAGCCTCAAGTGGTCGGTCGAGGAATTACAACTTCAGTCACTTCCTGTTACGCACACAGAGGGAAATGAGGGGTTGCTGCATGATCCTGAAATGTGCTAAACGAGTGTCTGCGGGCTCGGTGGTTGCTTCATAAATCAAACACGTACCTTGTGATATAAAGAACGCAGATACATTAAGTAAATTACACTAACAAGATTCACAATTTATATTGGCATGGATAAAGGCCTCTGCTTCCTTCAACGTCAACAAGATTGCCAATAATGGCAACCTATAACTCTATAAGCACAGTGACAAATATGCTCATAAATGAAGCCACCATTTATTTTTCACCCGTCCTGGATGGAATGTAAAGCATCATTTATTTTCATTTGCATGGAAAGTGCCGAGAGCGCAGGGTTAGGAAGAACAGATGGCAGCCGTTGGGGAATATATGGTCTTCGCATTATTTGGGAATCAAAAAATTGTACATCTTGAGTTGAATTAATATGAGATGTGCCTCTGCGAGAGGGAGAGAGAGTGATAGAGGGGTAGAAAACAAGGGAGAGCAGTAGTCGAGAAAGAGAAAGAAAGTTTGAGGGCGAAAGAGACAGGGGCAGGCAGAGAGAGGGGGTGAGACAGGGAAAAGAGGGAGGGATAGAAGCAGGGTGAGAGAGAGAGAGAGAGAGAGAGAGAGAGGAAAAGAGAAAGTGATAGCTGTAGAGAAAAAGAGGGAGAGTGGGAGTTGAGGTAGAGAAAGAAAGTTGGAGGGCGAAAGAGACAAGGGGCAGAGAGAGAGGAGAAATACAGCAAGAGAGAGAGAGGCAAAGAAGAAAGTGAAAGAAGAAAGTGAGAGAGGGAGAGAGAAAAAAGGAAAGGAGGTGAGAGAGGGAGAGAGAAAAAAGGAAAGGGAGGTGAGAGAGGGAGAGAGAAAAAAGGAAAGGGGGGTGAGAGAGGGAGAGAGAAAAAAGGAAAGGGAGGTGAGAGAGGGAGAGAGAAAAAGGAAAGTGGGGTGAGATAGAGAGAGAGAAAAAAGGAAAAGGGAGGTGAGAGAGGGAGAGAGAAAAAAGGAAAGTGGGGTGAGAGAGGGAGAGAGAAAAAAGGAAAGGAGGAGAGGAGGAGGGAGAGCAGAGAGAAAAACAGTAAGGGAGGTGGAGAGGGAGAGAGAAAAAAGGAAAGGGGGGTGAGAGAGGGAGAGAGAAAAAAAGGAAAGTGGGGTGAGAGAGGGAGAGAGAAAAAAGGAAAGGGGGGTGAGAGAGGGAGAGGAGAGAAAAAGGAAAGGGGGGGGGTGAGGAGGGGGAGAGGGAGAGAGAAAAAAGGAAAGGAGGAGAGAGAGGGAGAGAGAAAAAAGTAAAGGGAGGTGATGGAGGACGGGAAAGAGAAAAAAAAGGGGACAGTGGGGTGGTGAGAGAGGGAGAGAGAGAGAAAAAAAAGGAAGGAAAGTGGAGGTTTTGAGAGAGGGAGAGGAGGAGAGAAAAAGGGAAAGGGGGTGAGAGAGGGAGAGAGAGAGGAGGTAAAAGGAAAGGGGGGTGAGGACGGAGGGAGAGAAAAAAAAAGGAAAGTGCGGGTGGTGAGAAACAGGAGAGGAGGAAAAAGGAAAGGGGGGGAGAGAGGGAGAGAGAAAAAAGGAAAGGGAGGTGAGAGAGGGAGAGAGAAAAAAGGAAAGGGTGGTGGGAGAGGGAGAGAGAAAAAATGAAAATGGGGTGAGATGGAAAGAGAGAAAAAAGGAAAGTGGGGTAAGAGAGGGAAGGAGAAAAAGGAAAGTGGGGTGAGAAAAGGAGAGAGAAAAAGGGAAATGGAGGTGAGAGAGAAAAAAGGAAAGTGGGGTTAGAGAGGGAGAGAGAAAAAAGGAAAGGGAGGTGAGAGAGAAAAAGGAAAGTGGGGGGAGAGAGAAAAAAGGAAAGTGGGGTGAGAGAGGGAGAGAGAGAAAGAGAGGGAGAGAAGAAAAAAGGAAAGTGGGGGGAGAGAGGGAGAGAGAAAAAAGGAAAGTGGGGTGAGATGGAGAGAGAGAAAAAAGGAAAGTGGGGTGAGAGAGGGAGAGAGAAAAAGGAAAGGGAGGTGAGAGAGGGAGAGAGAAAAAAGGAAAGTGGGGGAAGTGAGATGGAGAGAGAGAGAGAAACAACGGAAAGTGAGGTGAGAGACGAGAGAAGAAAGATATAAGTGGGGTGAGAGCGGAGAGAGAAAAAGGAAAGTGGGGGGAGAGAGAAAAAAGGAAAGTGGGGTGCGCGGAGGGATGAGCGACAACCCAGGCACGTTGGTAAGAGCGGCGCGCGAAAAAGACAGTCGGGGGGAAGGAGAGGCAGCGAGAACAAAGGAAAGGGAGGTGAGAGAGGAGCGCGCAAAACGGCCACAGTGGGGGGCGAGAGGGAGAGAGAACAGAGCGCCCAGGACCGTGTGGGGGGAGCGAGGGATGAGGAAACAAGGAACGTTGGGGTAGAGAGGGAGATGGAGAGGAAAAGGAAGGAAAGGGAAGAGGTGAGGAGGGGGAGAGAGAAAAAAGGAAGGGGGAGGAGGAGAGGGAGAGAGAAAAAGAAGGGAGGTGAGAGAGGAAAGAGAAAAAAAGGAAAGTGGGGTGAGAGAGGGAGAGAGAAAAAAAGGAAAGGGGAGGTGAGAGAGGAGAGGAGAGAAAAAAGGAAAGTTGGGGGTAAGAGAGGGAGAGCGAGGAAAAAAAGGAAAGTGGGGTGAGAGAGAGAAAAAAGGAAAGTGGGGTGAGATGAGAGGAGAGAGAAAAAAGGAAAGTGGGGGTGAGAGAGGGGAGAGAGAGAGAGAAAAAAGAAAGGGAAGTGAGAGAGGGATAGAAAAAAGTAAAGTGGGGTGAGAGGAGATGACGAGAGGGAGAGAGAAAAAAAGGAAAGGGAGGTGAGAGAGGGAGAGAAGAAAAAAATAAAGGGGGGTAGACCGGATAGAGAGGGAGAGAGAAAAAGGAAGGGGGGGGAGAGAGAGAAAAAAGGCAGTGGCGTGGGAGAGGGATGAGAGAGAAAAAGGAAAGGGGGCGTGAGAGAGGGACGAGAGAAAAAGAAAGGGAAGGGAGAGAGGCCGAGATGAGAAAAAAGACGAGAAAAAAAGGAAAGTGGAGAGTGAGAGAGGGAATGAGAGACAAAAAGGAAATGCGGTATGGGGAGAGAGGCGAGAAGAGGAAAAAAGAAAGAAGGTTGGAGAGAGGGGAAACAGAGAAAAAGGAAAGTGGGGTGAGAGAGGGAGAGAGAAGAAAGAAAGGGAAGTGAGAGAGGGAGAGAAAAAAGGAAAGTGGGGTGAGAGAGGGAGAGAGAAAAAAGGAAAGGGAGGTGAGAGAGGGAGAGAGAAAAAAAGGGAAAGGGATAGTGAGTGGAGAGAGGGCAGAGAGATAATAGGAAAATGGGGGAGAGAGGCGAGAGAGAAAAAGAGAAAGGGAGGTTTGGAGAGGGAGATGAGAAAAAAGGAACGTGGGGTAAGAGCAGGGAGAGAGAAAAAAAGGAAGGATGGTTGAGAGAAGGGAGGAGAGAAAAAAGGAGAATGGTGGGTGAGAGAGGGAGAAGAGAAAAAGGAAAAGTGAGGGAGAGAGGGAGAGAGAAAAAAAGGAAAAAGTGGGGGTGAGGAGCGGGAGAGAGGAAACGGAAAAAGGGGGGGTAGAGGAGGGAGAGAGAAAAAAGGAAAGTGGGGTAAGAGAGGGAGAGAGAAAAAAGATAAGTGGGGTGAGAGAGGGAGAGAAAAAGGAAAGTGGGGTGAGAGAGGGAGAGAGAAAAAGAAAAGGGGGGAGCGAGGGGAGAGAAGGAGAGAGACAAGGAAAGGGGAGGAGAGGGGAGAGAGAAAAAGGAAAGGGAGGGGAGATGGGAGGCAAGAGAAAAAAGGAAAAGGTCGAGGGGAGAGAGGGAGAGACGAAAAAGGAAAAGTGGGTGGGAGAGGGACGAGAGAAAAAACGGAAAGTGGTTGTGGTAGGAGACAAGAGACAGAAAAAGGAAAAGGGAGGGTGAGAGATGGCGGAGAGAAAAAGGAAAAAAGGAAGGGGGGAGAGAGGGAGAGAGAAAGAGAGAGGGGGTGAACGAGTGCGGAAAGAGGGAGGTGAGAGAGCGAAGAAGAAAAAAGGAAAGTGGGGTGAGATGGAGAGAGAGAAAAAAGGAAAGGGGGGAGAGGATGTGTGAGAGATGCGAGGATGAGAGGAGAGAGAAAAAAGGAAAAGGAAGGTGAGAGGGAGAGAGAGAACAAAAGGAAAGGTGGTGGGAGGGAGAGATGAGCGAGGAAGACAAAAAAAAATGGGGTTGAGTGGAGAGAGAAATTAGAAATAGGGTAAGAGAGGCGCAGGAGAAAAGAATGAGAAGGAGAAGAAAAAAGGGAAAGGAGAGAGGAGAGAGAAGAAAAAAGGACAAAAGTGGGGGTAGGAGTGGATGAGAGCGGAAGTGGAGAGGAGGAGAAAAAGGAAGCGCAGGTGAGAGAGAGTGGAGAGAGAAAAAAGGACAAGTGAGGGTGGAGAAGGGAGAGAGAGAAGAAACGGAAGAGGGGAGTGAGAGGAGAGAGAAGAGAAACAAGGAAAGTGGGGGGTAAGAGAGGGAGAGGAGAAAAAAAGGAAAGAGGGTGAGGGATGACGAAAAGAGTGGCGTAGAGAGAGAGAGGAAAAAAAAAGGAAATGGGAGGTGGAGAGAGAAAAAGGAAAGTGGAGAAGGGAGAGAGAAAAAAGGGAAAGTGGGAGGTGATGACCTGGGGAGAGAGAAAAAAGGAAGGAAGTGACGGAGAGGAGAGAGAAAAAAGGAAGGGAGTGGTGAGTAGAGAGGGGAGATGAGAAAAAGAAGGAAAAGTGGGGTGAGAGAGGGAGAGAAAAAAGGAAAAGGAGGTGAGAGAGGGAGAGAGAAAAAGGAAAGTGGGGGGGAGAGGGGAGGGAGCAAAGGAGGAAGAGAGAAAGGAGAGAGAAACAAGTGGGGGAGGTTGCTGAGAGGGAGAGAGAAAAAAGGAAAAGGAGGTGAGAGAGGGAGAGAGAAAAAGGAAAAAGTGGGAGGGGAGGAGAGGGGAGAGAGAAAAAGGAAAGTGGCAGGGGAGAAGGAGGGTGAGGAGGAAAAAGGAAAGGAGTAGGTGAGAGAGAGAGAAAAAAGGAAGTGGGGTGGAGGGAGGGGAGGAGAGAAAAAAGAAAGTGGAGTGAGAGGCGATAGAAAGAAAGAACGGAGCAGAGAGAGGAAGCAGGGAGGTGAGAGAGGGAGAGCAAGGAAAAAAGGAAATGGGGGATTGAGAGAGGAGGAGAAAGGAAAGTGGGGTGGTGGGAGAGACTGACAGAAATTTTTGGGGGGCGCAGAGAGAGCGGAAAAAAGTAAACGGACTCGGTGAGAGCAGGGAGAGAGCAAAAAGGAGAAGGGAAGAAGGGAAAGGGGAGGTGCAGGAGGGAGGAGGAGGGAAAAAAGGAGAAGGGAGGTGAGAGATGGAGAGAGAAAAAGGAAAGAAGGGACAAGACGGGAGAGAGCGAGAAAGAGAAAAAGGAAAGGGGTGGTGAGGAGGGGAGAGAGAGAAGAAAGGGGGAAACGTGGGGGAGGAGAGAGAAAAAGGAAGTAAGGGGTGCACGGAACGACCGAGGGAGAGCAGAAAAGAAGAAAGGCTGTGAAGATCCTAGGGAGAGAAAAAAAAAAAACGGAGTGGGGGAGAGAGGAGAGAGAAAATAAGGAAAGGGAGGGAGAGGTAGGAGAGAAAGGGGGAAGTGATGATGCAGAGAGAGAAAAAAGAGTGGGGTGGGAGAGAAGGGAGAGAGAAAAAAGGAAAGACGGTGGAGGGGGAGAAGCAGATGGGGACGAGAGGACGAGAAACACGGAAAGTGGGGTGATGAGGGAGAGAGGAAACAAGGAAATAGGAGGTTGAGCAGGGAGAGAGAAAAGGAAAGGGAAGAAGGGTAAGATGCGGGGTGAGACCGAGGGAGAGAAAAAAGATGGGTGAGAATGAGAGGCGAAAGGAATGTACCGGGGAGAGGGGAGAGAGAAAAACAGGCAAGGGGAGGGACGGAGAGGGAGAGAGAAAAGAAAGGAAAGAGGGGGGAGAGAGAGAAAAAAGGAAAAGGGGAGATGGGAGAGCAGAGAAGAGAAAAAGGAAAGGGGGTGGGAGGAGAGGAAAAGAAGGGCAGACGAGAGAAAAGGAAAGCAGGGGGTGGAGGAGCGGGAAGAGAGAAAAAGAAAGGGAGAGAGATGGAAGGAAGGAAACGGGGAGGGTAGCGCGAAGCAAACACCGAGCAAAGGTAGTATCGAAAGGGAGGAGGACCCGGCCAGGGGCGGAGGAGGATCAGACCAAGTGGTCTAGAAGGAAAAGGAAGGGGGTAGAGAGGCGGGGAGAGAGAAAAAAGGAAAAGGGGGGGAGAGAGGGAGAGAGAAAAAGAGAAAGTGGAGGGATAGTGGTAGAGAGGAGAGAAAAAAGTAAGTGGTGGGTGAAGAGAGGGCAGAGAGAAAGGAAAGGAGGAGAGAGATGAGGGAGAGAGAGAAAAAAAGGAAAATAGGGGTGAGAGAGGGAGAGAGACAGAAAGGAGAGGAAGGTAATGAGAGAGGGGAGAGAGAGAACAAGGAAAGTGGCGGTGTGAGAGAGTGAGAGAGGAAAAAAGGAAAAGTGGGGTGAGAGGAGAGAGAAAAAGGAAGTGGGTAGAGGGAGGGAGAGAGAAAGAAGAAGAAGAAAGGGGAGTGAGAGAGGGAGAGAGAAAAAGAAAGAGGTGAAAGTGAGAGACGAGGAGAAAAAGGTAAAGGGGGGGGTGAGATGAGGAGAGAGAGAAAAAAGGAAAAGGATTGGGGGAGAGAGGGAGAGAGAAAAAAGAAAAGGGAGGGGAGAGAGAGCGAAGAGAGAAAAAGGAAGGGGGGGCGAGGAGAGAAAAAAAGGAAGGGGGGAAGAGAGGAGGGAGAGAGAAGAAAAAAAGGAAAGGGGGGAGAGGGGAAGAGAGAGAGAAAAAAGGAAAGGGGGGAGAGAGGAGAGAGAGAAAAAAGAAAGGGAAGTGAGAGAGGGAGAGAGAAAAAGAGAGAGGGGAGGAGAGAGAAAAAAGAAAAGGGAGGTGGAGAGGCGAGAGGAAAAAAAGGGAAAGGGGAGTGAGAGAGGGAGAGAGAAAAAAGGAAAGGGAGGTGAGAGAGGGGGGGAGGTGAGAGAGGGAGAGAGAAAAAAGGAAAGGGGAGAGAGGGAGAGAGAAAAAGGAAAGTGGGGGGAGAGAGGGAGAGAGAAAAAAGGAAAGGGGGGAGAGAGAGGGAGAGAGAAAAAGGAAAGTGGGGTGAGAGAGGGAGAGAGAAAAAAGGAAAAAGTGGGGTGAGAGAGGGAGAGAGAAAAAAGGAAAGGGAGGTGAGAGAGGGAGAGAAAAAAAGGAAAGTGGGGTGAGATGGGAGAGAGAAAAAAGGAAAGTGGGGGATAGAGAGGGTAGAGAGAAGAAAGGAGGAAAGGGAAAGTGAGGAGAGGGAGAGAGAAAAAGGAAAGTGGGGGGAGAGAGGGAGAGAGAAAAAGGAAGTGGGTGAGAGAGAAAAAAGGAAAGTGGGGTGAGAGAGGGAGAGAGAAAAAGGAGAAGGGAGTGTGAGAGGAGAGGAGAGAGAGAAAAAAAGGAAAGTGGGGTGAGAGAGGGAGAGAGAAAAAGGAAAGGGAGGTGAGAGAGGGAGAGAGAAAAAAGGAAAGGGAGGTGAGAGAGGGGGAGAGAAAAAAGGAAAGTGGGGGGAGAGAGGGAGAGAGAAAAAAGGTAAAGGGAGGTGAGAGAGGAGAAGAGAGAAAAAAGGAAGAGGATGGAAGGTGAGGAGAGGGAGAGAGAAAAAAAGGAAAGTGGGGTGAGAGAGGAGAGAAGAAAAAAGGAAAGTGGGGTGAGAGAGAGAGAGAGAGAAAAAAGGAAAGGGAGGGGAGAGAGGGAGAGAGAAAGGAAAGGAAAGGGAGGTGAGAGAGGGAGAGAGAAAAAAGGAAAGTGGGGTGAGAGAGAAAAAAGAAAGGGAAGTGAGAAAGGGACAGAGAAAATGAAAGTGGGGTGAGATGGAGGGAGAGAAAAATAAGAGACATATAGAAGGAAGGAGGGAGAAAGATGGAGAGAGAGAGAGAGAAAGCGAAAGAGATGAGAGGGTTGGGGTGAGAGAATAAAAAGGAGATAGCTCAATCTTGTGTAGAAATCGACTCTAAATGTCTGTTTAACTCGTTCCGAACAAGCAACATCCAAAGAGCGATTCTTCGCTTGCATTCGATGCCCGTCAGGAACCGTCTCATTTACACGCAGCTTCAGAGCTCCTAAATGTCTTCCAGCTGTAAACAAAAATCATCAAATAGACTTCCACAGAATATCCGCGCCGTCTCGGGGAGCTTGCTTTAATGATTGTTTTGTCGAATGAATCATTTATCAGTCATCACGAGGCTCCAGGTGGGAGGAAGATACCGGAGTGACTTCAAAACATATGTTTCTGTTCATCTAAATTCAAAGATACAATTGTTGAAAGTAGACTAGCTTGAGCGGAATTGATCTGCAGCACAATGACGCTGACATCTTGGTTGAAACCCCCTGATGACTATCACTTTCACTGTGATGATAAAAGCTCTAATATGCAGGCAAAATGGTTTGAGTTCCTTCTCTGGACTTCGAAGGGTTTAATGCTTAGCAATGTTTGCCAAGAAAATGGAGGTCACTGGTGGAAGAACGCAATACTGTCATTATCTGTCAAGTGTCTGTTTTGTAGATCCTTGTGGCTAGTGGACTGACCTTTGACAGTCATTTTGGTTTTTCAGTTGTCACTTTGTTTTTCTGCTTTCCTTTGCCACCTCCAGACACATGGCTCAGGTCATGTGACTGACGGCGGCCATCTTTGATTTGTTTTGTCTGTTTGAAGCGCATGGTCTTGTTGTTTTTCCTACCTTTCCCGCTCTTCTCGTTTTCTAGTTCGAGCTTTTAGTTAGTACACCTGGAGTTTCCCACGTTATGTTTGATTGGTTTCCCTTTATAAGCTTCCCTCAGTTTTCTCTTCCTCCTCCTTTAACACAGCTTTCAAAGTTTTCACCCAGTTCTCCTCTAAACCAGTCAGATGTTTGTTGGCTGAAGGAGTACTTTGCGGGCACATTGGGATTTCAGTTTTTCATGAGTGTTTCCAATCCTTCTTGTTGTTGCTGGTCCCTGGCTTCTTTGTGGTGGTTCCAAAACTTTCTCATTGTTACCGAAACTCCATGAGGTGAGATCTTACATGGCACTAGTAGATATTGTAAAAGAATATTTAATCATTGTAAGTAATTCTCAAATAAGATTGAATTTGTATGTTTACTTGGGATGGAACAGGAAGTGATGTAGACAGGCGGGATTGGGGTTGGGGGCTTTCCGCTCTCTCTCGCTCTCTCTCTCTCTCTCTCTCTCTCTCTACCCTAGCGAGTGGACGTGCGTGCGCACGCTGCTCGTCTCTTTCCTTTTTCTCTTCTTTCCTCTCTCCTCTGTCTTCTTTCTCCCTCCATGATGCTTGCAATGTGATCATATTCTTCGTTGATATCAAGGTATGAGCTTAATTCATGTTTGGAATAAGTAATAAATTGCTATTTGCGATTGTGTTCATAAATCATGTCTCATGAGTATTAAATATTTCCATTATAATATGAAAAAAACATGCTCCAAGAAACAAATTAAATGTATTGTTAACCAGTCATGGGCAGTAATGTGGTACCAATAACGTATTACTATAATGTGTTACTAGAGCGTCACGGTGGCGCAGTGGGTAGCACGGTCGTCTCACAGCAAGAAGGTCGCTGGTTCGAGCCTCGGCTGGGTCTGTTGGCATTTCTGTGTGGAGTTCTCATGTTCTCCTCGTGATCACGTGGGTTTACTCCGGGTGCTCCGGTTTCCCCCACGAGTCCAAAGACATGCGATATAAGTGAATTGAGTAAGAACAATTGCCCATAGTGTTAAAGAGTGAATGAGTGTGTGAATGTTTCCCAGCGATGGGTTGCGGCTGGAAGGGCATCCGCTGCGTAAAACATGTGCCAGAAGAGTTAGCGGTTCATTTCGCTGTGGCGACCCCGAAAGGCAAGAAAGCCGACAAGAAAATGAATGGATATAACGTGTTACTATAATGTTGCAACTAACATGTAACTAATACTCTAACGTATACCCTTTGAAATAAAATAACTCTGTTACCGTTACTACTGTCTGTGTTATTCCTTTTACTTTTTACAATAAATGCTGGACGCTGTCGCCGATGTACGTAAAGAAGAAGAAAGCGATTCATGGGATTGGTGAATACCAACTCTATCATTGAGCGTATCTCTAACGGAGCAAAACCAGTGGAAATAAGCTTATTATGTCACTTTAGTTGAGTGTAAAGATAAACACATTACAGTGAAATGCAACCCGTGTCATCGTTCTGCCTCAAAGTCCAAGATCCTGTCGACAGCGACAAATGCGCACCTTCCGAAAATACATCCTTTGACGAAGCTAGAAGCAAACTTGCCATCGGGGGTGGCAACAAGTGACGTGAGTGAAGACCCTGCACTCAAACAACAGTTTTAGCGGGGATGTCAGCCAGGGGGCGCTCAACAGAGCCAGTGAAAGAAATGTTGATAACATGCTGGCTGTCTCTAACGTTGAGTCGCCCACATTTAAGCAGTTGGTCAGCGTGATAAAATGTCCTGATGGAACACGGCAAACTTGACATTCTTGACAACTTTCTCAAAATACTTGTATAACGAATATTTTAAAACAGAAAATGAGCTAAAGATAACATTAGGGGCTAGAGGGCAAATAACTTTAGTTTTTAACATTTCTGAATTTATTATTAAAGCTGTTTTGTGTGATTTTTTATATTACAATATTAATATGTTTTGTGTTGTTTTCAGTTTCTGCTGGTCTGAATTAAATGCATTAACATTTACAATTATATAACGTGTTTGTCAGTTTATATTGACCATAATGCTTAGCATAAAGTGTAAAATAAATAATTCAACAAATAAATAAAGATATTTGTGTTGATCAATAATAGCATTATTTTACACACAGAAGTGAAATTAAATAATAAGGGCATTAATGGGGCATCGAAACATGTTCTTTAAAAGTAAGTAATGAGTTACAGTTTTTAGTGTAATAAGAAAAGTAATTGAGTTACTTTTTGAATTAAGTAACTAGTAACTGTAACTAGTTGCTATTTTTCGGTAACTAGCACTTTTGAGGTTTGGACAAGTCATTTGAGACTTGACACTTGAGCCAGGCAAAACTACTCAGGCAAGCCAGAGCTGGGCAAAGTACATTTACATTACATTTTACATTTATGCATTTGGTAGACGCTCATAATAGAAATTGTATCAACTGATCAATAAACCATAGCAGGAAGGGAAAAAAGGAAGAAGATAAAGACAGAAAAAATTTTAATAGTAAGTTTTCCCTGAAGAGAAGTTGTTTTTTCAGTTGTTTTTTGAGAACTGTTAGAGTTGCTGCTCTCCTGACTGGATCAGGAGTTTGTTCTACCAGCCAGGGACAGTGAGAGAGAAGGTTCTGCTGAGAGATCTTCCGCCTTTGTGGGATGGAACCACGAGTCACTGTTCCTTCTCTGAGCGCAGGCTTCTGGAGGACATGTAGGAGTGTAGGAGCTTCTGGAGGACATGTAGGAGTGTAGGAGCTTCTGGAGGACATGTAGGAGTGTATGAGCTTCTGGAGGACATGTAGGAGTGTATGAGCTTCTGGAGGACATGTAGGAGTGTATGAGCTTCTGGAGGACATGTAGGAGTATATGAGCTTCTGGAGGACATGTAGGAGTATATGAGCTTCTGGAGGACATGTAGGAGTGTAGGAGCTTCTGGAGGACATGTAGGAGTGGAGGAGCTCGTGGAGGTAAACAGGGGCAGATTTGGAGATAGTTTTGTACGCCAGCATCAGCGTTTTGAATTTAACATGAATTTAAGCATGAATGTTTCACGAATGTCAATCAATCAATATGTTTTTATATAGGGCTTTTTTAGCAGATGCTTTCAAAGCAGCTTCACTAAGTCACATAGAATACTTGAATGTCTTGTATAGATCTGCAAGTGTTATAATCCTCACTGCAGTAAGACAGCCTTTTATTTAATAGTTAACATGTTATAATGACATCCACAATTAGCTTTTAGCCTCACTCCCTGCAGCTACTTGTTCTATTATTCCATGCTGATAAACCTGCTTGTGTATGCACCTGATTTTTTCAGTTGTTTTTTGAGAACTGTTAGTGTTGCTGCTCTCCTGACTGGATCAGGAGTTTGTTCTACCAGCCAGGGACAGTGAGAGAGAAGGTTCTGCTGATAGATCTTCCGCCTTTGTGGAACGGAACCACAAGTCGCTGTGCTTCTCTGAGGACAGGCTTCTGGAGGACATGTAGGAGTGTAGGAGCTTCTGGAGGACATGTAGGAGTGAAGGAGCTTCTGGAGGACGTGTAGGAGTGTAGGAGCTTCTGGAGGACATGTAGGAGTGGAGGAGCTTCTGGAGGACATATAGGAATGTAGGAGCTTTTGGAGGACATGTAGGAGTGTAGGAGCTTCTGGAGGACATGTAGGAGTTTCTGGAAGACATGTAGGAGTATATGAGCTTCTGGAGGACATGTAGGAGTGTAGGAGCTTCTGGAGGACATGCAGTAGTATATGAGCTTCTGGAGGACATGTAGGAGTGTAGGAGCTTCTGGAGGACATGTAGGAGTGGAGGAGCTCGTGGAGGTAAACAGGGGCAGATTTGGAGATAGTTTTGTACGCCAGCATCAGCGATTTGAATTTAACATGAATTAAGCATGAATGTTTCACGAATGTCAATCAATCAATATGTTTTTATATAGGGCTATTTTAGCAGATGCTTTCAAAGCAGCTTCACTAAGTCACATAGAATGCTTGAATGTCTTGTATAGATCTGCAAGTGTTATAATCCTCACTGCAGTAAGACAGCCTTTTATTTAATAGTTAACATGTTATAATGACATCCACAATTAGCTTTTAGCCTCACTCCCTGCAGCTACTTGTTCTATTATTCCATGCTGATAAACCTGCTTGTGTATGCACCTGATGAGAATTCCCTCATAATCTTAGATGGAAGCAGAACAGCTTTAGCACACTTCCCCCAGTATGATTCAGAGCCACTGGCACCTGTTGACAGAGCCAGTGGGTGGCAATTAAGCAGCATTTGGAAGAACATGGTGTTTCAACACATTGCGGCGGCTGTCATATACTGGAACAGCTTCAACGGCATTTAATTGGACACATCATTATCTGTCGGCACTGCATTTGGATTCTTGAATTACATGATTGTGTGTTTTTGTTCTTGCCACAGAGTCTGCAGAGGGTCTCCAGTCCCTGCGTTTCCGCTTCAATTAGCCTAACTCTTCGAATGGCCAGTGTTCCACCTCAGTGCCCTGCTGCCAAAGCTCTAAAACAATCTGCTTGTTCATTAAAAGATGCCATTAGTTTGTTTCTTAACTTAATTTGGCTCTGTAATGGTGATTAAAAATTCTGTTTTCTTTCTTTTTTCAGCTCCTAGTTAGAGATCCTTAGAGATGCTTCATTTCTTGGACAAAACGGTTGAATAAATGAAGCAATTAAATTTATGAAAATAACATATTCGTACTATAGTACGTTCATCTGAATAATTTAAATAAATAATTGAATTGGATCTACTCTAAAGTATGTCAAAGTTTTGTATTGCAACAATTAGTTAATAAATAAACATGCTACTTCTGTATTTTAGAATGACTTTATTAACAGTTTATGTTCATAAACCGTTATTAAGAACTTAACGGAAATATTTAACAAAAACTGATTGAAATGTAAATTAATAATCACATACAGCACTGGTCCCCAACCTTTTGTGCACCACGGACCGGTTGATTGTCTGACAATATTTTCAAGGCCCAATCTAAGGGTGTGTAGCAGATAAAAACAAAATAAAATGATAAGATCGGCATTAAAAACTGTGCTATTTAAACTGTTGTATCACGTGACTTATGGTGTTGAGGACTTGACATGCGTTAAATGAGACGGACGTAACAGAGAGAATCCACTTTTCAAAATAAAACATCATTAAGACTCGTATAATAAATCAAACGGAAATAATATTTTCTTTGTGTGCTGGCCGGTACCAAATGATCAACGGCACAGTCATAAATTGTTTTGCAAATATTTTCACATTATATATCCTAGCTCTATCAGTATTTACAGTATTTTTTCTGATAAGACCGAACCACTCAGAACCACCAGGGACAAAAGGTTTGCCATTTTAGTTGATTTTTTTGTGTGTGTGTGCGTGCGTGTGCGTGCGTGCATGTGTGCGTGCACGCGCGTGTGTGTGTGTGCGTGCGTGTGTGTGATTTCAAAACCCAAAAATGTGGATTTGAATAAAATGCTCCTGTTGACAATTTCTGAGAGAATATGAAATAAAAATTAAAAAAAATCCCCCTGGGAAAAACATGTCCCCTGACCTGCAGCAACTCACTGATATTTTGAGTTGTTTGGATTTTTGTTTACATATGTCCACCTGGCCCTGCTATGATAAAATAATTTTTGAAAACTCCCGTAACTCCACTTTAAGCTGAATGATAGAAAAAAAATTATGATAAGTTTTTAGATTTGACCTAAGGAATACTAACTAATATTAGGTTTCTAAACAAAATAAACTACATCAAAATAATACAACTTAAAAAAGTTTGTTTACTCAATTTTTTTCTAAAGGGATGATTATTTATATTATTTGGCTCCATTTTTGTTGAAGAGTTGTTAACTGATTTAATATTTTCTAATCTTCTTCCTCTTCTTCTTTCGGCTGTTCCCAGTTTAGGGGTCGCCACAGCAAATCATCTGTTTCCACCTAACTCTGGCCTCAGTATCCTCTACTCTTGCACCAATTACCTTCATGTCCTCCTTCAGCACACCCATATAACTCGTCTTTGGCCTTCCTCTTGCCCTCTTGCCTGGCAGCTCCATCTCCAACATCCTTCTACCAATATAACTACTATCCCTTCTCTGCACATGTCCAAACCATCTCAATCTGGCTTCTCTGACTTTGTCTCCAAAACAACCAACCTGAGCTGTTCCTCTGATGTGCTCGTTCCTAATCTTGTCCATCCTTGTCACTCCTAAACTGAACCTCAACATCCTCATCTCTGCTACTTCCATCTCTGCCTCGTGTCTCTTCCTCACTGCTACAGTCTCTAACCCATACATCATAGCTGTTCTCACTACTGTTCTGTACACCTTTCCCTTGATTCTTGCTGACACTCTTCTGTCACACAACACCCCTGACACTTTTCTCCACCCAATCCAACCTGCCTGCACTCGCCTCTTCACCTCTTTTCCACACTCCCCGTCACACTGGACTGTTGACCCCAAATACCTAAACTCCTCCACCTTCTTGACCTCAGCCCCCTGTAACCTCACTGTTCTACTTCCCTCCCTCTCGTTCAAACACATGTATTCTGTCTTACTACGACTGACTTTCATTCCTCTTCTTTCTAGAGCAGATCTCCAACTTTCCAGGTGTCCCTCCACCTGCTCTCTACTCTCACTACAGATTACAGTGTCATCTGCAAACATCATTGTCCATGGAGATTCCTGTCTGACCTCATCTGTCAATCTGTCCATCACCATAGCAAACAAGAAGGGACTCAAAGCCGATCCTTGATGTAGCCCCACCTCCACCTTGAACTCCTCCGTCTGACCTGCAGCACATCTCACTGTTGTCATACTCCTCTCATACATATCCTGAACTACTCTGACGTACTTCTCTGTCACTCCTGAAATCCTCATACAGGACCATAGCTCCTCTCTCGGCACCCTGTCATACGCTTTCTCTAAGTCCACAAAGACGCAGTGCAGCTCCTTCTGACCATCTCTGTACTTCTCCATTAGCATTCTCAGAGCAAAAACTGCATCGGTAGTGCTCTTCCTGGGCATGAAGCCATACTGCTGCTCGCAAATATCCACTTCTTTTCTTAGCCTAGCTTCCACTACTCTTTTCCAGAGTTTCATTGTGTGGCTCATCAACTTTATACCTCTGTAGTTGTTACAACTCTGCACATCACCCTTGTTCTTAAAGATTGGCACTAGGACACTTCTCCTCCATTCCTCAGGCATCTTCTCACTCTCTAGAATCCTGTTGAATAACCTAGATAGGAACTCCACTGCTGTCTCTCCTAGACACTTCCACACCTCCACAGGGATGTCATCTGGACCAACAGCCTTTCCACTCTTCATTCTCCTCAGAGCCTTCCTCATCTCATCCTTTCTAATCTTTTAACTTCCTGCTCTACAATGTTCAACTCTTTCCCCCTTCTTTCCCTCTCATTCCTCAACTCCTCAAAATACTCCTTCCATCTTCTCTGCACACTCTCCTCACTCGTCAGAACCCTTCTATCTTTAATCACCCTTATCTGTTGCACATCCTTCCCATCTCTGTCTCTCTGTCTCGCTAATCTGTACAATTCCTTCTCACCTTCCCTCGTGTCTAACCTGGCATACAACTCATCATATGCCTTCTGTTTGGCCTTTGCCACCTCCCTCTTCACCCTGCGCTGTGATTCCTTGTAGTCCTGTCTACTTTCTTCAGTCCTTTCTTAACTTTTCACTTATGTATTAGCAACACAGTTTTTGTGGTGATGAGTTAAGCACTGTTTGAGCTATATCCAATGTGAAGCATTGTATTAGCATTAAAAAAACGAAAAACAATGTTTCTCCTTTGCTTAGAAGTCCTTTGCCTAAGACTCATTTTGCGTTTCACTACTCTTATAATTGCTAAAACAAGCTAACGTAAGCATAGATCTGTTTAAACGCTCCATGCTGGCACAGACGCAGTTCTGTCTCTAAATACCACAGTTATTAGTTAAACTAGTTTTAACTATATAAAAAGTACTTTGCTAAAAAGACGCTTTATTTCACTTCTCTCTTAATATTGCTAAAGCACACTAACACTAGCATTGAACTGTTTAAGCACTCCATGCTAGCACAGACATGGTTCTATCTCTAAATACCACAGTTATTAGTTAAACTAGTTTTAACTATATAAAGAGTACTTTGCTAAAAAGACGCTTTATTTCACTTCTCTCTTATTATTGCTAAAGCACACTAACACTAGCATTGAACTGTTTAAGCACTCCATGTTAGCACAGACACCGTTCTGTCTCTAAATACCACAGTTATTAGTTAAACTAGTTTTAACTATATAAAGAATACTTTGCTAAAAAGACGCTTCATTTCACTTCGCTCTTATTATTGCTAAAGCACACTAACACTAGCATTGAACTGTTTAAGCACTCCATGCTAGCACAGACATGGTTCTATCTCTAAATACCACAGTTATTAGTTAAACTAGTTTTAACTATATAAAGAGTACTTTGCTAAAAAGACGCTTCATTTCACTTCGCTCTTATTATTGCTAAAGCACGCTAACACTAGCATCGAACTGTTTAAGCACTCCATGTTAGCACAGACACCGTTCTGTCTCTAAATACCACAGTTATTAGTTAAACTAATTTTCACTCTCATTATTACTAAAACAAACTAACATTAGCATAAATGTGTTTTACTAGCACATGCGAGCAGAAAACACAGTTCCAAAGTAGTTAGCCAAAGATTTTTTTCCCTGCTCTCTTATAATTGCTAAAACAAGCTAATGTTAGCATAGATCTGTTAGCACTCCAGCACAGACTCTTTAAATAACACTGTTAATTGGATAAACTTATGTTACTGTTTCTATAGTTTGCTAAATATTGACAACATTTTTGTGTAACTTCTCTTATTAGTGCTAAAACAAGCTAACATTAGTATAGAACGGTTGTGTTGGCACTCTATGTAAACTAGTTAAACCAGTATTATACAAAACTAAATGAACACAGTCTTACAATGCAGTACATGAAGAGTGTTGGGGCAGATGTGGTCTCCTACGATTTTCCGTTTTGATGATCAGCAGTAGTAAATTTGGTCCTCAAATTTCCCTTGTTTCCATACTGAAACAGGTTGTACAGAATCTTAACGTTTTACAGGCATCAGCAACTTTGAAATTTGGTTCCTTTAACCCTAAATGAGTACAAAACATATAATTTACCCTCTAAGACATGCAAGATGTGTCCAAGTTGACAGCGAGGGTGCTTATCTTATTGATTGTAGAGGTGTGATAAATGTTATCAAAGCCACACACACTGATAAAAATAGGAGAAAACTCTTTTAGGTGAACAGCATTGTGCATTTAGCTCTCAGCCAAATCACTTTAGATAGAAAATGAATCTAATTGAAGCCTCTGCGGTTGTCATTGTAACCTCACACCTGAGGGGTTCCTATGGCAACATGAGCCTCAGGTGATGCCATTACTCTGCTGCTGCTGCTTCTGCTCAGAAAAGAAACCTCGAGAAGTCTCTCAGCAGAGGGAACAATGAATCATTCTCGACCAGCGAAGTGTCACATTTGATGGTGATGCGGTGAATGTGGCAGGTAACGGGTGACAGGTCAATACTTTGAAAGGAAATGTCACCATGCAGCATTTGAGCCAACATTGGTTGAATTGAATCAAACTTCCTCTAAGTATACAATTTGCTCATTATTCCAACTATCTGTGGTTGTTGTGTTTCTGAGAAAAAAGGCAATTGTTTTGCTACTGTTTGATTAAACTGCATTGAAGACAGTTAATCAGGCGTCGGCTTTGTGTTTCCTCCTAAAAAAATGGTTAGAAAGTTAATGAAGCGTCTTGGCATTCAGATCACATTCAAAGCTTTGTTAAGAGCGCCATATGGGGTCTTTTTTATGCCAATGTATCAGTGTCAAGACAAAAAGCAGGCGGTCTTTGAATGTTAAACACTTCAGAAATTAATTTCACACTTTTGACGAGGAATAATGAAAGCTGCATCGAAGTAATTACTTTTCTCTAGGTGTAAAAAGTTAAATGGAAACGCAACGACGCCGTTTGCCTCACTTTAAAACGATTTGTTCGCCGAGCAAAGAGCGAGAGATGAATCAGTCGTTCTGTTTATGGCTAAGAGAAGATGAGAGAAAGCTGCTGAGGAAAATAAATGAAAAAAATCTGCTGCAGATTTGTTTATATTCGCAGAAATGCTTTTTTGTGTGTGACGCCAAGATGTTTTGAACATGTATCTTTCAAGTTGAGGACAGACGAAATTGGCTTTAACTAAGCCAACACAATTAGTTGGATTCTAATTGATGAGTTACACATGCAATTTTGTTTGATCTTTATTAGAAAAACCTAAATCAGAGCTGACGATTAAAGGCAGATCTATAGAGTATATCTGTGGGCAAGGACATCCGAGGTGTGTGAATCCATTCTGGGATGATCTGTCTGTTTGAAGTCTTATCCTAAACGCAAGAAGAATTAAACCAGACATGGAACGTTCAGTGCAGACAGATAGAAAATGAAAAACGGGTTATGTGGCAAATGTAATTACGCCTCTCAATAGTCTCAGATTACGGAGACATTGCCAAGAGGTTTGATGCATGTCAGAAACTAATCACGTCAAGTGCCAAAGAACACCATTTCCTCGGGTTAATATTCCCAATCAGGGGCGCCGCTAGAAACTTTGGGCCACCTGAAAGAAAAGATTTTTGGCCCTATGTTCCCCCAACCTCGCACATATTGCTCAGGGAGTTTCTTAAAATAATAGCAGTTTAGTAGGCTATACGGTTTATCACATTTGTCAGGTTTTATCTGCGCTAGCTCCCTAGATGGACAAAAACCTAATGAATTGAAATCACACAAGTGTTTTTAAAACAGCTGTCCGAACGATTTTATACGATGGTTGCTCTGGAAATTTCAGGTTAAATGCTTACGTTTCTGCATTTTAAGAGTTAAATAAAATGTGTCTAGGTTTATTATTTCAATCATTTATTTTATTACAAGTTATTACAACTTTATTACATTCAAAATAATTAGTCATAGTTTAAGTAACAAAAGTAAACAAATTTGAACATAATTTCAAAAGCTTTGTTTTGTAAATCAAGTAATTTAGTGGGGAATTATTAGATAACTTTATCCTGTAATTATAAATCCATCAATTATTGATCATTTATATTATTAAACTTTATTTGAAATGAATTTTCTCATGAATTTTAATTCAACTTTATTTGTAGACTTTAAATATTCTGTTTACATAATCTTGTCATCCTAAATCATCTTGAAAACTCTATCAGCTTACATTTTATCAACATTCCTCAAAATACATCTAAGATAGATCTCATCTCAAAACTAATGCTCGCTTGTTTCAATGTAAATCATAAAATATGCATGCTAAAAACCATGTTTATCAGATTGATCTACACATGAGCAGATATTGAGACGAGCTCAGCTGGGACTGTTTATGAACGTGATTAGCTCCTCGTCAGTCTCGGAATCGAATAAAAAGCTGTGAGATGAGAGATATATGAGCAATACACAATGGGAGGTGTTGTTTTTAAGGGTGCCGCGTGAAAAAGCAACAACCTTGGCTCCTGTCTTGCACCTCTTTTAATGGAAAAATTGAGGATCTATATAAAAAATGTTTATCAAATAAAAAATAAACCTCATATTAATTGAATTTGGTTATTATGGTGAATATACTAAAAAAAAAACTTCCCACCCCTACATATGTTGACCTAAATTTGGTTAACATAGCAATCTTTAGGGACAGTTTTTTTTTCCAAAACATACAACAGGCAAGACAGTTTAATTTAAATTAAATTAAATTGCACAGTCCAAACTTGTGAACTTCAACCAAGTCCCTACTTTGATGACGTCTTTTAGGCCATCTGCCCAGACCCACATCTAACTAGGTGGGTACATGTAGGAGGGGCTTCAGTCTCCTTCAGTATCTTTCACTACTTTTGGCTACACTACAAATACAAAGCAACTCATCAGCATTACAATTCGAGCTTAATGGCTAAAGCTGATTACGTCAAGAGTGTCATTAAATTGCCAAAGTGAGAAGAAAACTAGAAACTCAGCAAGATTCTTCTCTTCGCTGACTCTCCTCAGAGCAAGATCTGTTTGAGTCTTGCGTTTGTGAAAGGGTTGTCTGCTGAGATACAATACCAGTTATCTATACTTCATTCTGAAAGGTCTCACTAGTCTAAAGCAAGCTTTTTGGTTGGGGAAGCAGAAATCCTCCAAAAGTTCTTGATTTCTCACCCTCCTACAGTTCTATGGCTCTCTCAAGGCTTTCTCTAACACAGCAAGGAAGTGCCTTCCACACCGTAGGAAATCAATCTCTGCCCTATGCTTTTCTGCATTTACCAAATGACTGTGTCATCTTCTTTAAAGACAGACAGACACTGTGCAATTTTTAGCCCCTTTTTCAATGATTTATCTGTCTTACGAATTTTTTGTTGATCTGCCTGAATTCTGCTGAATCGTGTGCCGCGGCCTGTGCAGCGTACCTGGAAGCGATCGTATGGTCACACAAAAATGAATCCTGTTTGAAATCCTTCCCGCTCCTCGTGTGGACATCGCACTGTCGAAGCAGTGCTTCAAACAGATTTAAAGCAACATCTCTCTGTGCACATGTGCAAACATGTCTTTTCAGTTATTTTCTGGTCCATAGACATTTTTTCCCTGTTAATTTTAATAGTTTCTGCACAGAGAATTGACCAAATTGCCAAAGCAGCTGGTTTGTTTCTGGTGAGAACACTCGAGTGAGTGGCGCACATCTTCCAGGGTTTTCCTGTTAAAAAATATGTGACAAGAGTCATTTGTTGTGTTTGGACCGTACAGACAATGGTTTGGAAGACGTACAGTGTGAGCAGCCGGATGGAATTTACTCATGCAGTGTAAGCAGGAGCTGAACCAAGCAACTGAAAAATCATACAGTGTCTGCCCAGCTTAAGGGTACAGAGTAAGTTATTGGGATTGGAACGTGGGAAGTGTATCAGATTTGATGCCATTTTTGGGGATGTTGTTCCATATACGGTGGCACTGAAGGTCAAAATGCTTTTGAAAACATTTCCAGCAAACCTGTTCCGATCGAAGGTGATGTATTTATGCAACAGACATGAGATGAGCTAAATTTTAATCTTGCAAAAGTTTCAGGCAAAAATGCAACTTGCAAACCCATTCCCCAAAACACTCCAAAGATTGGAAAAGTTTTCTTAGGCAAGAAAGTAAAATAAAAACTTAAGGAGAAATCTCAGTCGTTTATTCTGGTATCTGCATGTGAGGAAAAAATGCATATTCTATTAAATCTATTCAGAAGAAGTCTGTGCTCAAACCAAACCTTTAATATTTCATCTAAATTGTTTTGTACGTTTAAATGTTATGGAAATACAAACATTTGAGAGTATGGAGCAAAAGTCATTAATACTGATCAAACCAAATGCATCTTAACCTTCAAGTGTTTTGCCCTCAAACAACCATTTTATATTCAAACAGCACGCCAGAGCTTGAGCTTTTCTTCCACTCTCACACATCCAAACTCAAATCCCTGATTACCAATGCAGTTAGCGTTAACCTGACACAACATTAATCCCTTTTCCACCCCATGTTGCATCCCTAAACGTGTCCTTGATTCGCTTTCTCCAACGCATCCATAAAACACATGGTTGTAAACACATCTTTAGCCTTGAGGAGCAGACATGCGAGATTGCTGAAGCCATCTCTGAAAGGCCATTTTTCCCACCGACGGTCATCAGATGGATAATCTGACGGATGGGAGAAACCGAGCACGGTGTGCTAATTCAATCCAGGTGGCAGTTTGCTTCTCAGCACTCCGTGGGCTAATGTCATTACGGACAGGGCTGTCGTAACGTGTCAGGGGACGAGGTGGAGGTGTCGCGGAGTCAGCGTCTGCAAGGCACACAGCTCCCTCCTCATTTAGCGCTAGATTTCCCAGCAGGCCCCTCTGAAATGGATTGTTGGCTCTTGGCAAGGCAAAGCACTCTATCTAAAGAAATCTTTGAAGTGAGACCTTTAACAATGAAAAGACACACTCTGTTGACTGTTACAGTCTTGAGATGCTCGTCCGCTTGATGAAGTAGTTTGAAGTCAAGTCAGGATTATCCTGTTTGTGAGTCGAGTTCGCATGTCTAGCACCCTGAGTTTCTAATTGCGAGTGGGGTACTGCACCAAATGTAATTAAAAAATGTAGCTAAAGCACTTCAGTAATGAAGGATTTAATGGAAATGTTCTCTTTCCAATTTGGATGTTTTATTAATCTTTTGCTTGAATTCATTCTCTAAGAATTCTGCAGCGGAAACCAAATTTCTCACCGTGCCATGATGAAGTTCTTGAGGACGGAGTTTTGTGAACACTACCTTCCAGGCAAGACAAAGAAAAAACATGTGCTGTGAAATAGAGGTTGGGTTTGTAAATTATAAACTCTATAAGCCATATAAATCCAGAATGTTTCTGCACAACCGTTTTTTTAACCTTTCCAACAAATTTGAACCCTTTGCCAACAGTCACGCTCTAAAAACAATGATACACAACACCAAACCTGGTTCTTTGGCTCTCAAGGCCACCACACGCTCGCACTGGCTTCTCTGCGGGGTGCTTTAATGAAAGATTTACACCTCTTTTGATGTAGTTACACACCTTGCCCTGGGGTGGCACTAAATGTTCAACAAAAGTTAACCCCCCATTGGGATCTCATTCGGAGGATCCAGCCTTCCCATCTCCGGAGGCTACGGCTATGGAGACTGTATCAATCGTCGGTAAATGGTACATCAGAGCACTTCCGGAGTGCTTTTCGCAAAGCATCTTGGGATATGTGAGAGCATAAAGGATGATAGTGATGTATCCTCGAAATTCAGTGAAAAGGAGGATGCTTTTGAAGGACTCATTTTAAGGACCCACCAATTTTTGGTGAAATAGCACGGCCTTCGCACAGCATTGTGATGTAAAAAAAGTGCTCTCCGAAGGGGTACAGACCCTGAATTGAGACACAGCTCATGACGATGTCACGGCATACTTCCTCCCTTTTGTCCATGCCATTATAACACTTGTGCACCTTTTGATGGTCAGACACCAACATGAGCTTATCAATAACCATAGTTTCTCTTCTCTTCTATTTCCTGTGGTAAGTCGACGTGAGTGTGTGATCATGTGATCAAATGAGCCAGTACTTAGAACATGTGATCAAAAGAGCTAGCTTTCATTTGTTAACTGTAAGATCATGATAGAGCGGAACTTATGTTGCATCAGGTCCAACAGTCAGATGTGTGACCTCACGTTTAGCACCCAGTGTGCAGAGAAGATGGAAGGAGTATTTTGAGGAGTTGATGAATGAGGAGAATGAGAGGGAAAGAAGGGGGGAAGAGTTGAACATTGTAGAGCAGGAAGTTAAAAGATTAGAAAGGATGAGGTGAGGAAGTTTCCCAGCGATGGGTTGCGGCAGGGAAGGGCATCCGCTGCGTAAAACATATGCCAGTGAGTTGGCGGTTCATTCCGCTGTGGCGACCCCGAAAGGGAATAAAGCCGACATGAAGATGGATGGATGGATGGAGGTGAGGAAGGCTCTGAGGAGAATGAAGAGTGGAAAGGCTGTTGGTCCAGATGACATCCCTGTGGAGGTGTGGAAGTGTCTAGGAGAGACAGCAGTGGAGTTCCTATCTAGGTTATTCAACAGGGTTCTAGAGAGTGAGAAGATGCCTGAGGAATGGAGGAGAAGTGTCCTAGTGCCAATCTTTAAGAACAAGGGTGATGTGCAGAGTTGTAACAACTACAGAGGTATAAAGTTGATGAGCCACACAATGAAACTCTGGGAAAGAGTAGTGGAAGCTAGGCTAAGAAGGGAAGTGGATATTTGCGAGCAGCAGTATGGCTTCATGCCCAGGAAGAGCACTACCGATGCAATTTTTGATCTGAGAATGCTAATGGAGAAGTACAGAGATGGTCAGAAGGAGCTGCACTGCGTCTTTGTGGACTTAGAGAAAGCGTATGACAGGGTGCCGAGAGAGGAGCTATGGTCCTGTATGAGGATGTCAGGAGTGGCAGAGAAGTACATCAGAGTAGTTCAGGAGATGTATGAGAGGAGTATGACAACAGTGAGATGTGCTGCAGATCAGACGGAGGAGTTCAAGGTGGAGGTGGGGCTACATCAAGGATCGGCTTTGAGTCCCTTCTTGTTTGCTATGGTGATGGACAGATTGACAGATGAGGTCAGACAGGAATCTCCATGGACAATGATGTTTGCAGATGACATTGTAATCTGTAGTGAGAGTAGAGAGCAGGTGGAGGGACACCTGGAAAGTTGGAGGTCTGCTCTAGAAAGAAGAGGAATGAAAGTCAGTCGTAGTAAGACAGAATACATGTGTTTGAACGAGAGGGAGGGAAGTAGAACAGTGAGGTTACAGGGGGCTGAGGTCAAGAAGGTGGAGGAGTTTAGGTATTTGGGGTCAACAGTCCAGTGTGACGGGGAGTGTGGAAAAGAGGTGAAGAGGCGAGTGCAGGCAGGTTGGAGTGGGTGGAGAAAAGTGTCAGGGGTGTTGTGTGACAGAAGAGTGTCAGCAAGAATCAAAGGAAAGGTGTACAGAACAGTAGTGAGACCAGCTATGATGTATGGGTTAGAGACTGTAGCAGTGAGGAAGAGACACGAGGCAGAGATGGAAGTAGCAGAGATGAGGATGTTGAGGTTCAGTTTAGGAGTGACAAGGATGGACAAGATTAGGAACGAGCACGTCAGAGGAACAGCTCAGGTTGGTTGTTTTGGAGACAAAGTCAGAGAAGCCAGATTGAGATGGTTTGGACATGTGCAGAGAAGGGATAGTAGTTATATTGGTAGAAGGATGTTGGAGATGGAGCTGCCAGGCAAGAGGGCAAGAGGAAGGCCAAAGACGAGTTATATGGGTGTGCTGAAGGAGGACATGAAGGTAATTGGTGCAAGAGTAGAGGATACTGAGGAAGACGGAAAGATGGAAAGAGGAAGAGGTTAGATGGAAACAGATGATTTGCTGTGGCGACCCTTAAACTGGGAAAAGCCGAAAGAAGAAGAAGAAGATTTTTGGCTCGAGGCACATACATATGCGTATATTCGGACTGATAATACACATAGGTGTGTTGTGGCCTATTTGGTACCATTTGGCACCCGTCTCTAAAAGATGACTCCAGATCAAGTTTCATACGTAACACATCATTTAGCAACAGGAAACTGGCCTGCTTTTTTTTGCTTGGTGGGTACATTTAGGATTTACACACACAAAGTATATAGTCATAAGCCAGTTGTTTATTTTAATGTTTTCAGCTCTTTACAGATGGTAACATAAATCTCTCTCCTTGGACAGCTCACCTCTATACTCGCCTCATATAATTGTGACACTGGGTTTAACTCTATGTAAATGTGAACTCGTGAAACGTAATACTTAGAGTTGAGCTTCAAAAGTACAATAGGAAAAGATACGGTTGGTGGGATCTGAAGTTACTCTTGAAATTTCTAAATAAAAACTTAAATTTGCTACATTATTAGTGTAACAAGTATGATTTCCAGAGTGTGGTCTGTTGACTTAACATTTCAAAATAAAAGCTTACATTTGCTAAATTTTAAGACTGAATATGTTGTATTCTGCAGCATGGTCTGTTGATATAGTTACATTTCAAAATTAAAGTTTTAATTTGCTACATTTTAAAAGTTACAATTGGGATTTCAGGAGTGTTGTCTGTTGGATTACTTGAAATTTCAAAAACTTAAATTTGCTACATTTTAAGACAGCAAATTATGATTTCAGGAGTGTGGTCTCTTGAGAGATAAATTAATTTTTTAAATAAAAGTTTACATTTGGTAATTTGTGCGGTTTATTTTAAAGTAATTTCAGTAATCTGTGTGAAACATGTGGCAGAATTGATAAAAAAAATAGACCAAAGTAAACACCAAGTAGTTATAATTTTTAACGATTGTTTAAAAAAAACCTTTGTATGGGGCCCCTAAAAGTTTGGGGGCCCAAGGCAGCCGCCTACATTTGCCTAATGCTAAATCCACCGCAGAAAGAACGTCAGATCACATATCCTTTTCTGTGTAAATCCAATCCAGATGCAGGAAGAGTGAAACCATTTATTCTCTCACTTTGACCTTGTGCAAGAACTGTTTGTTGGGATGTTATTTTGCCGCTCTGTTGAGCCAAATCTTCTGGACTCCCTTTCATTCCATCTTCTATGCTTACATCTATAAATATCAAAACATCAGCACAGTGACACGAGGGTAATAAAATGCAAATCTCTCCCTATTGAGTAAGTCTGAAGGTTGCCTTGCAGTTCAGAGTGCCGTCGCGATATTCAAACCCAAGGATGAAGAATGATGTTCTCTGTTTACTGTTCCCCGATCTCTTCTTGCGCTCCTGCAATCACTCCAGTGGGTGGCCCGATGGTCAAAGAGCGTATAACAAATGCTGCAAACCTCTGCTTAGCCTGGGTACCAGAGGCCTTCTCATTTGTAACAGAAACACATCCGCGTTAATAACCAGACAGATCCCGGATGAAAGGAAAGGGATTTTAAGCTTTAGATTCAGTAGACTAGATTTTAAAAAGCCTTAAGTGACCAGAACGAAGGAATAAGCTGCTGAGGAATGACTTAAACTTGAAACCTGAAGGTTAAGTAAGGCATCTAATCCAGTGTTCTGTATTCAGAGAATATAGGGAATGTTAAAGAAGACGGATTCATCTTTAGAATCTAATTACATTACATTTAAAATTCGACAGGAACTGGTTTGAGAGAAGCATTGGTATCTTTATTTAAGGGTTTCACCGTTAACATGTAACTCTACAGCCAAAGACCTGTTATATCTCTTTATTAATGGACCCAAACGGAAGGCAATGGCTTCAAAAAAGATGACCTGAAACTCTGCTTAAATGCAGAAGAGCTGACAGAAAAATTTATTCTTACATCTGACAGTAAGGTCAAGTCGCCATCTGTGGCACGTCCCTCCTCATCTTTCAATCCTTGGCAGAAAGGAACAGTTGTAATAATATTCATCCTACTTCAGCTTTTGCTTTATCACTCTTACATGTCTCTTCTGAAAAAACTTCAATCCCCTTGGTCTTTCTTTCTAACTCCTGAGTAAAAACTCTTTTTGTGGAGTGTATCGTTTGCTATGGAGCCTGTGCATTATAATGCTAATAATCAGAACACAGATTGTCCAGATTCTTTGTCAGTTTACAAGTAGATAAATTTTTTTTATATTAAAGATATTCATTAATCATTCAAAATATTCTTTCTTTTAAATGAAGAAGTCAAAATAATGACTCCCCTAAATGATCAAACTTCCAATCACTACTGGTGGGGTGTGTTTGGTGGATGTGAGTGACTGGTGGAGTGTGTTTGGTGGATGTGTGTGACTGGTGGGGTGTGTTTGGTGGATGTGTGTGACTGGTGGGGGGTGTTTGGTGGATGTGTGTGACTGGTGGATGTGTGTGACTGGTGGAGTGTGTTTGGTGGATGTGTGTGACTGGTGGAGTGTGTTTGGTGGATGTGTGTGACTGGTGGGGTGTGTTTGGTGGATGTGTGTGACTGGTGGAGTGTGTTTGGTGGATGTGAGTGACTGGTGGGGGGTGTTTGGTGGATGTGAGTGACTGGTGGGGTGTGTTTGGGTGGATGTGTGTGACCGGTGGGGTGTGTTTGGTGGATGTGTGTGACCGGTGGAGGTGTGTTTGGTGGATGTGTGTGACCGGTGGAGGTGTGTTTGGTGGATGTGTGTGACTGGTGGAGTGTGTTTGGTGGATGTGAGTGACTGGTGGGGGGGGTGTTTGGTGGATGTGAGTGACTGGTGGGGCGTGTTTGGTGGATGTGAGTGACTGGTGGGTGTGTTTGGTGGATGAGTGTGACTGGTGGGTGTTTTTGGTGGATGTGTGTGACTGGTGGAGTGTGTTTGGTGGATGTGTGTGACTGGTGGAGTGTGTTTGGTGGATGTGAGTGACTGGTGGGGTGTGTTTGGTGGATGTGTGTGACTGGTGGAGTGTGTTTGGTGGATGTGAGGGACTGGTGGACGTTAGTGATTGGTGGGGTGTGTTTGGTGGATGAGTGTGACTGGTGGGGTGTGTTTGGTGGATGTGTGTGACTGGTGGAGTGTGTTTGGTGGATGTGTGTGACTGGTGGAGTGTGTTTGGTGGATGCGAGTGACTGGTGGGGTGTGTTTGGTGGATGTGTGTCACTGGTGGAGTGTGTTTGGTGGATGTGTGTGACTGGTGGAGTGTGTTTGGTGGATGCGAGTGACTGGTGGGGTGTGTTTGGTGGAGTGTGTTTGATGGATGTGAGGGACTGGTGGACGTTAGTGATTGGTGGGGTGTGTTTGGTGGATGAGTGTGACTGGTGGGGTGTGTGTGGTGGATTGTGTTGACTGGTGGAGTGTGTGTTTGGTGGATGTGTGTGACTGGTGGAGTCTGTTTGGTGGATGTGAGTGACTGGTGGGTGTGTTTGGTAGATGTGTGTGACTGGTGGGGTGTGTTTGGGTGGATGTGAGTGACTGGTGGGGTAGGTGTTTGGTGGATGTGGTGTGACTGGTGGGGTGTGTTTGGTGGATGTGTGTGACTGGTGGGGTGTGTTTGGTGGATGTGTGTGACTGGTGGGGTGTGTTTGGTGGATGTGTGTGACTGGTGGGGTGTGTTTGGTGGATGTGTGTGACTGGTGGGGGTGTGTTTGGTGGATGTGAGTGACTGGTGGGTGTGTTTGGTAGATGTGTGTGACTGGTGGGTGTGTTTGGTAGATGTGTGTGACTGGTGGCGTGTGTTTGGTGGATGTGTGTGACTGGTGGGGTGTGTGACTGGTGGAGTGTGTTTGGTAGATGTGTGTGACTGGTGGGGTGTGTTTGGGGGATGTGAGTGACTGGTTGGGTGTGTTTGGTGGATGTGTGTGACTGGTGGGGGTGTGTTTGGTGGATGTGAGTGACTGGTGGAGTGTGTTTGGTGGATGTGTGTGACTGGTGGGTGTGTTTGGTAGATGTGTGTGACTGGTGGCGTGTGTTTGGTGGATGTGTGTGACTGGTGGAGTGTGTTTGGTAGATGTGTGTGACTGGTGGAGTGTGTTTGGTAGATGTGTGTGACTGGTGGGGTGTGTTTGGTGGATGTGTGTGACTGGTGGAGTGTGTTTGGTGGATGTGAGTGACTGGTGGGTGTGTTTGGTGGATGTGTGTGACTGGTGGGGTGTGTTTGGTGGATGAGTGTGACTGGTGGAGTGTGTTTGGTGGATGTGTGTGACTGGTGGGTGTGTTTGGTAGATGTGTGTGACTGGTGGGGTGTGTTTGGTGGATGTGTGTGACTGGTGGAGTGTGTTTGGTGGATGTGAGTGACTGGTGGGTGTGTTTGGTGGATGTGTGTGACTGGTGGGGTGGTGTTTGGTGGATGTGTGTGACTGGTGGGGTGTGTTTGGTGGATGTGTGTGACTGGTGGAGTGTGTTTGGTGGATGTGTGTGACTGGTGGGTGTGTTTGGTGGATGTGTGTGACTGGTGGCGTGTGTTTGGTGGATGTGTGTGACTGGTGGGGTGTGTGACTGGTGGAGTGTGTTTGGTGGATGTGTGTGACTGGTGGGGTGTGTTTGGTGGATGTGAGTGACTGGTGGGGTGTGTTTGGTGGATGTGAGTGACTGGTGGGGAGTGTTTGGTGGGTGTGAGTGACTGGTGGAATGTGTTTGGTGGATGTGAGTGACTGGTGGAGTGTGTTTGGTGGATGTGTGTGACTCGTGGGGTGTGTTTGGTGGATGTGAGTGACTGGTGGAGTGTGTTTGGTGGATGTGAGTGACTGGTGGGGTGTGTTTGGTGGATGTGAGTGACTGTTGGGGGGTGTTTGGTGGAGGTGAGTGACTGGTGGAGGTGTTTGGTGGAGGTCAGGAGGTCGTAGGCGCAGAATGGCAGCCACGTTCTGTCAGACTGCTCCAGTGCAGCTGAGGGCTACTAAGGTAGCTTATCACCAGCAGAGAGTGAACGTGGAGTGAATGAATAATGCTCTGATCATTAAAAAGTATCTTTGAGCTGTGAAAAAGCGCTATGCTAACTGAACACATTAATATTATTATTATTTGAACGCACCACAATTACAAAGCACTGGATTTGAGCTGAAGGAGAACTTACTCATATCTCATTAAAAAAAAGATTTTAGTTTTTTGGAACAGTGTTGATGTGAATTACATTAGAGAGATCCCTATTACCATTTGGATATTTTTTATTTGTTTTATAAAAAATGAGATTTTATGCTACCTGGTGAGGGAGGTCTTCGCTGCCTTTAATTGTTCTTTTTTTTTAGTGTCTGTATGTTATGTTGTACTTGTGATTGTGACCTTTTCTGTACTCCTCATATTGTGACATGAAAGGCACCCAAACACATAATTATAATGAAAAGAAAATGTGGTTAACTCAGAAAAATGCTGAAATCCAAAGGTTTAAATCTTGATTTTGTTCAAAGCCAAGATCTCTCCAGAAGGTCTGTCTTTTAATCACCGCATTTTCAAGATCCACCCATCTGTGATACCATGTGGAATTGAAAGAGCATCCGCCAAAACACACTGATCTTAAATAGGTCATGTTTTAGACCAAAGGGAACTGTTCGCCTTCAGACCAACCCTCCTGGAATCCACACACAGACTCTGTGACAGACGGTTTAAAACAGCTTTATGTCTAATGCCCTGAAGTAAAAGAAGAAGGTTTTTTGTAGTTATCGGATGATTTGTGCATGTGAACTTCTGCTGAAATAAAAGAGAGGTTCTGCAATGCAACACAAGTTTGTTTAGAGAATCAATAGCGCCACCTTGTGGTAACGAAAGAGTCTCACCAGAAAACAATCCACTTGATGTTCATTTTTATGAGCTCAAAAGAACACAGAAATCCAAAACTAGCAATTCTGTACAAATCACAATTAATTTAAAACATCTTCTCCTGATTGGGCAGTTTTCTCCGATCCTTTGTCGCGTTGCGTTTCCTCTTCTTGCTCAAGAAGTTCTCGAGTTTGCCTCTCTTTTTAAGCTCGCTGTACTTCTCCGCCAGCTCCAGCTTCTTCTTGTCAGCTGCAGAAAGAGTTTTTTGAAGATGTTTTTTAATACAGAAATACCACTTCTGTGTAGTGTTTTTATTCTTCTGAAACATGAACCTGCCTCACTGATGCCAGAGGAAAAAAGTGACAGGGTTGATGTTCGGAGCGGTATATAAACTAACAGAATTTTAAAATTGCATGGAAACAGTGTTTTCTCTGAGAAAATCACTTACATAAAGATAAATTAAAAAAACTATATGATTACCATGATCCTTTTTTTTAAGGCAACGTTAACTTTAAGTGTTGTGTCGATAAACACTGTGGTTGTTTTACAATTAGCTTTAAATTAAGATTTCAACGTTAAGTATATAGAGATCATTGACATGAGCGTTTTAGTTACAAGGTATGCTGAATATATTTTAAAATTGTATTGCTCAAACTGATATGTTCTTTAAGTCTTGTGAGTTTGAAAATTTGACGAGGTTTTCAGTTTGAGCTAAGCTTGCCATGTTGAGTCAATGGACCCATTTCCCAGCATTCCTAGCGATATCCAAGTATCCTTTAATGGTTCCAGTATGAAGACATATAGCAGCTTGAGTCAGACCAGTTTGAAAAAGGTTTGAAGTCAACTAGCACGGAAGATTTCAACCAGCTAGAGTTATAAGTGTAAAAGATAGATCAAATAAACATAAGGATCTGTGTAAAGCAGAAGCCTCATACACAAAGATGATAAATATTATTCAATAATCTGTAACCAAGATTACATACTGAAGATAGAGGATGAAAAAAGCAGCAAACTTACATTTCTTCAGGAAGAAAGGTTTGTGTCCCTTGCCGACCAGCTCTCTTTGCTTTCGCTTGAACTCCAGTTCCTTTTCTCTTTCCTGTTCTTGCCTCTGACGCGCCCTCTGCTGGTTCTCCTGTGCAGTGCACATGTTAGCTTTGCAGAGCAACACAAATCTTAGCATTGAGCGGAAACCAAACCCACCATCCTCTTAAGCAACGCGCTCAGCTCTTCCTTTTTAGCATTCGATTTTGTTTTCTTGAGTGTCTTTCTCACCATCTGAAAGAAAAACGAGCAAAATCAAACAAAAGAGAATCGAAACAAATACGAAAGGAATGCCGGATCCTCACAAACCTGCTCTTCCTTTTCTCTCATGTTGTTTAAGAACTTATACGTATTATTAAATATTTCGGGTTTGAATTCCCCTGAGAGGTCATCGAAGCGAGGGTCTCTGGAAATCTGAAACACAGAGTAAAATGTTTGTAGATTCTTGGAGAGGCGAACAAGCATTAATTACACAACTCCTACAAAATACCCTTTTTTTGACCGGAGCTACACTGCGTAGAAAAGGAACGCGCTTCTTTGAAGAAATCTCCTGAGGCCTGGAGAAAACAAACCAGACGGTGAGCAGACAGATGAGGCTATTTAAAGCATGCACAATTTTAACTTTTCATTTCAAAACAACGGGGGAAGTTCCAAAACCTACGATGGTTCAGTTAAAATATTGAGGCAAGAAGGCTGAAACTGTATTTCATTTTCTCCATAAAGCTGTTACCGCCCTGGCCGTTTTGCAGCGTTTTCGGTCACCTGCTTGTGCGCGCTTCTGATTATCTGCACAGGTGACTCCAGCTGTCCCCTGATTCGCCAGTTCGGACGCCAATCAACGTCCAGGAGGCGGACCACCTCAGCTCGTCTGCGAATCAGTGGCTGCAGCTGGAGTTGAAAAGGAGCGCGCGGTCACCTGTTTGGCAGCGAGAGCTCATGCGGCGTGGAGAGAGTGGCTGCACTCGATTGCCGCCGTGTTTGATCGCTCGTGTTCCCTGATCGGTGTTCGTTTGGTTTCCCTCCGTTTACGTTCCAGTGTGTGATTTGAGTCGAATTCTGTTTCCTACCCAGCGTGTCACGTATGTTGTCTTCTGACATCCAGGGTCTCAGAGAGAGCTTAGCATGTCACGTGAAATACATTCTGCACATAGCATTATTTCTTTTATATACACTAGTTTACCGGTGTGTGCCAGGTTTGTTTATTGTAATGACTAGTTAGCGTAGATTAGTTCTAGCTTTGTAAATTGAAACATGCTTTTCTAGTTAGTTTATGTTTCATTTTAATTGGCGTCCCTTTGTCTCTGTCCCTGGAGTGTGTGTATTTGTTTTTTATTCGTTTTTCACATTGTGGAACCAGTTTTGTTAATAAAAGCACATTTGATTTCGGAAGAAGTAATTCTTTGTGTTCTGTTCCCAGTTTTCATTTCTGTTCATCCACCATTTTGTTTCACCAAACCCTAGATGCCATCACCTTTTTTAGGGTCGTAACAACATCCTACTTAGGTCTGGGCGATAATTCAAAATCGATAACTATCGTCAACATATACATTTTCTCGATAAGAGATATAAAGAGGTTCCTGTCCAGAGTGTTCCTAACGATTTCACGCGATGGATCATTTTTCTGTGTTTATATTAGCTCCAGACTCGTGACTCGTGTAACAATCGAGCAGTATTCATGCTCACCGCGCTTTTATCTTATTTTTCGCAAACAAAAGCTGTATGCTACCTATTTGGAATATTCCCACATTTAAACATTTCCTACTGATGTGTTACATGACGCGGTCGACCAATCAGAAGCCAGGATTTACCGGAAGGCCCACCGAATCTGGCTTCTGATTGATTTAATTCATTGACTGACATCTTTATTAACCTCTGGAGACAACGAGCGCACAAATACAATGATGAGAAATGTATAGAATGGCGCTCCATTTATGTCTAGTTTATTTGAATTTATTAAAAGTAGAAACACGTGTAAGTTTAACACATTTCGCAGGTGGTAAAATGAAGGCTTGACGGTGGTTTGGATAAATTGTACATATATAATTGGTACAAATAATAATTGGTAATGACTAAATACAAATAAACACTTTCTCGATGTCGGATATTTGTGCTATTTTTACAGATTATGAATACATTTTTAATAACCATTTATCCGAAACTTGTTCCAAATCAAATAAATGGAATTTCCTCTCGATAAAATTTTTTTTTTTATCTTGCCTTGTTTTGACAATAAAAAATGGTTGAAACCTCAGTTAATGATTGGGTTTTTTTTTTATTACAAATGTCACTTCAGAGAACAAAACCTGCTTAGATTTGTTTTATACCATAAATAAAGATTGACATTATCGTAATATTATGGATATTATCGACTGATATGAAAAACAATTATGATATATTTTTGGCAATATCCCGCAGCTCAAACCCTACCTGAAAAGTAATTTGTTACATAAAGATATTTTTATAGACTTCAGCTTAATTATTTTTCATCAGTAAAAACCTTTCATATTACAAGCACAGGGACAGGGTTATTAAATAAAAGTAAAGAATACCAAACAATCATAGCACTTACATGTGTTTATTTGGTCGTTTTGTGGGATCATTCTTTTTCTGCTGTTTGGTGACTCCGTAAGCAATTTTATCGTACATTTTTTTCCCAATTCTATTCTGGAGCTTCATGATGTCCTCAAACGGCATGGTTGATAAACCTGCGTGGACACAAATCATCCGCTAAATTGGGGTTTTTAAACTAAATTTAACAGATAAAAAAGTGATTTTGCTGGCAAAACAGACCTTTTTTCAAGTCTCCTCCCTCAGTAGGATTGCTGATATCTTCATCCTCAGGATCGCTGTCGGACTCAACTTCAGACTCATCCTCATCCTCACCCCCCGGGCCACACTCTCCATCTTCAGGGTCATCATCTTCCTTTTCAGAGACGTCTCCAGCGCTCATTTCCTGCTCCTCCTCTTCATCATCATCATCATCTTCTTCTGGCGTTTGATTCAGGCTCCTCTTGCTTACTAAAGCAAAGTTTCTCTCCATCTCTTCATCATCATCATCATCTTCTGGCGTTTGATTCAAGCTCCTCTTGCTTACTAAAGCAAAGTTTCTCTCCATCTCTTCATCATCATCATCATCATCATCTTCTTCTGGCGTTTGATTCAAGCTCCTCTTGCTTACCAAAGCAAAGTTTCTCTCCATCTCTTCATCATCATCCTCATCATCAGAACTTTGTATTTCTGCTTGGATTGGCTTCTTAACAAATGTTTGCATTTTGCCAAATTTGTTTATTTTTTCCATTTTAGATTTAGACTTTTAGATAGCTTGTTGAAGAGCTGTGGAAACATTTATTATTAGATTAAAAACCTTAAATGGAATGGAAAATCCAGCGTTTTGGAACATAGTAACTTGAGCTGAAGGAGGGACTCATCTAAAAACAAATTTGATCTAACATTCTATTGAAACTAACTAACATATTGAAACTAACATTCAGTTTAAAGAAGGCATAGTGTTGCAAAATACAGCTGGTCTAACTGATAGGAAACTCACAGATCTGCAATAAGAGACATCTTCATTCCATCCACACTATCGGAATGTTTCACACGATTTGAATAGCTTTAAAACAACACCGAGTTCTCCTTAACAGAGATTATATAAATGTGTAACTAGCAACACGGGTATTCGCGTACTTACCTTGTTGTTTTCATCAGTACTTCATGATAGAGCGTGAAAACACGACAAAAGAGAAAGAAGCGCCATTAATATATAATAATTTAGAAACGTTTAATAGCATGAGCAGACACGCTGCCCAAAAACAACTCGTCACAAGAGGAAGTTCAGAAAATACTGCGCATGCGCTTCTGTCAAAATAAAAGTCCATAGTTTTTTTTTCTTTTCAAAATAAAAGGAACCACAACGCTGAAAGAGTTCTCACAGAATTTATCTGCGTGGTATATTTAATTCAGACATTCTTTTATTATATGACAACTATCATATAAAAAAAATAGGGGAAGGAAAGTTGAAAAGAAAACCATTTAAAAATTACTTTATATGTCATGTTCGTTGTTGTTACATAAAAATTTGGCCGCTTAAAGTAAATCTACATTAGGTTTTGCTAGTGATGTCATTTAATTACGATTTTGTGACATTGTAGTTAAATTACACCGTGAAAGAATTCGAGAAGCTAAACCAAACCAGTAAAACACACGCACGTACGCACGCACGCACGCACACGCACAAACCCACGCGCACTTACGCACAGGCACGAACCCACGCACACGGACGCGCACACGCACGCTCGCACGCACACACTTGCACAAACGCACGCACGCGCACACACGCACGCACACGCGCACTTACACACAGGCACCCACGCACACGCACGAACCCACGCACACGCACACAAACGCACGCGCACACACGCACGCACACGCGCACTTACACACAGGCACCCACACACGCACGAACCCACGGACGCGCACACGCACGCACACACTCGCACACACGCAAGCACACACATGAACTTTACTACGCGTGAGATTATTTCTGAAAGTCTGAAGTCTGAAATTTTTTTTAAAAAAAGTTGTAATATTTGAAAGTATGGTAACTGCTAGAAATGTTTGGAGTGTGTGTTGTGTAAATAAAAATGATATTAACACATTGAGTGAAAGCGTTAGTTTGTAGTAGACCAGAAAAGAGCGGGACTTTTATTGTGGCACATGTGCCCAGACGTCTTTTTGTTCCCAGAGAAATTTCATTTTCACAAATGTAAATTCAGTAACTTCAAAACCCACTTTGTTGCTGGAAAAATTTAACTTCAAACTAGTATGAAAGTATCCAACACTCCCAGAACGATAAATCGCTTAAACTGAAACTTTTATATGATTCCTTAGTCTGACCTTCTTCCTCTTTAATTTGTATGTTTGCCAGTTCAGACTTGTATATTATTTTCAAAGCTCTGTAATGTAATGTGTTTTATGCCTTACCCCTGGCTGTATTCTGTAATATGCTCGATTGATCAATAATAATACAAAAGAAAGTGAACGAGCAAACCTCAGTTATTTTGTAACATTAAAAGGAAGAAAATGTAACAGTTTATCTACTTATCTAACAGTTTATCTACGTTAATGTTACGTAAAAACTATAAGATCCATAATATAATAAATGTGTGCTTTTTCCAACGTGTCCGATTTTATAAGGCACTTTGAAACAGAGAGCCATGTGCTCAGCTAAAACAAAATATAAACATTCTGCTGATAATTCAACAGAAAATCTACTAGTCTTTGAGAATATGATTGTATATCAGTACTTTTCTGAATCTTTCATTCAGGCTTATTTAATCTTAAAGAAAAAAGCCTTCGTAAACGCTTCATTATTAATCACTATAAACCTACAATCAGTTACAGACAACTTATTAATCAGTTCTGTTCTGAAATCTTTTATTATGTGTCATAATTGAGTTTTTTTGTGTCAATTTTGACCAAAAGTAATTTACACACACAAGTCATATCTATTCCTATTACAATATATATATATATATATATATATAATATATATATATATATATATATATATATATATATATATATGTTATGTCTATCTATATATATATTATATATATATATATATTATATATGTATATATATCTATATATCTCCTCCTCATCTCTCTCTCTCTCTCTCGCTCTGCTCTCATCTCTCTCTCCTCATCTATCTCTCTCTCTCTCTCTCTATCTCTCTCTCTTCTCTCTCTCTCTCTCTCTCTCTCTCTCCTCTCATCTCTCTTATATAATATATGATTACATAACTATCTTTGCATTGAAGCTAAACTGTACAGAACCAATGCACTCCAAGAACAAAAATGCCTACAGTGGGGTAGTTTTAATATTCGTTAATACTCAAAAAAAATGTGAACGTTTGGGATTTCATCCAAGCATTTCTGAGATGTCCCAGACCAAGTCTATATCAACGCCTTTCATGCGTTTTTCAAATTCCCGATCAAACCGTTCGTTGAGGGCCACAGTCAAATAGTTCTTCCAATCCCCAATTGTTCCTGTAACACAGCGATATTAGTACATGAGAGCAAAATAACTGTCATAGGGAATGAAAGCAAATAAACGTAGAATTTTCTGATGAGGGATTTCTCCACCAATTAAACAAGATGAAGGTTAACCTGCTCCTTAACCAAAAGATGATACAATTAAAATCTTCTCAAAGTCTTTTCTGGGTCATTTTTAGGTGCTAACTGGATGCCCTACCTTTGCGTAAGAACAGGCCTTTGGTGTTCTCAGAGATTTCCTTTGGAAGGTATTCGTAGTTGGCCAGGGGATCTTTACGCATGTGCTTGAATGTTGCTTTCTCCACCACTTCATCAATGGAAGCGTCAGACAGATTCTTCCCAACAAAATCGCAGATTTTCACGATGACCGATCTGAGGTCCTGGAACAGAGGATTGTCCGGGAGGAAGTATCACATCATGGGTCTTTAAACAAACTAGTCTCACCTTAATCATTTCTTCGTATGTCAGGACCAGAATGTTGTACTTGTCTCTGTTTGCCAGCCATCCTTTGACGTGGCTAAACCAGCAGCCACCGATTACTACAAAACATACACAATATCATGTTTTTAAGCTTGCATCGAGATCAGTAAAGGTCCAGGTTTTGTGATTTTTGGATAAAATGGAGATCAGTAAAGGTCCAGGTTTTTGTGATTTTTGGATAAAATCGAGATCAGTAAAGGTCCAGGTTTTTGTGATTTTTGGATAAAATGGAGATCAGTAAAGGTCCAGGTTTTGTGATTTTTGGATAAAATGGAGATCAGTAAAGGTTCAGTTTTTTGTGATTTTTGGATAAAATGGAGATCAGTAAAGGTCCAGGTTTTTGTGATTTTTATATAAAATCGAGATCAGTAAAGGTCCAGGTTTTTGTGATTTTTATATAAAATCGAGATCAGTAAATGTTCAGGTTTTTGTGATTTTTGGATAAAATGGAGATCATTAAAGGTCCAGGTTTTTGTGATTTTTATATAAAATCGAGATCAGTAAATGTTCAAGTTTTTGTGATTTTTGGATAAAATGGAGATCAGTAAAGGTCCAGGTTTTTGTGATTTTTGGATAAAATGGAGATCAGTAAAGGTCCAGGTTTTTGTGATTTTTGGATAAAATCGAGATCAGTAAAGATCCAGGTTTTTGTGATTTTTGGATAAAATGGAGATCAGTAAAGGTCCAGGTTTTTGTGATTTTTGGATAAAATGGAGATCCGTAAAGGTCCAGTTTTTTGTGATTTTTGGATAAAATCGAGATCAGTAAAGGTCCAGGTTTTTGTGATTTTTGGATAAAATGGAGATCAGTAAAGGTCCAGGTTTTTGTGATTTTTGGATAAAATCGAGATCAGTAAAGGTCCAGGTTTTTGTGATTTTTGGATAAAATAGAGATCAGTAAAGGTCCAGGTTTTTGTGATTTTTGGATAAAATGGAGATCAGTAAAGGTCCAGGTTTTTGTGATTTTTGGATAAAATGGAGATCAGTAAAGGTCCAGGTTTTTGTGATTTTTGGATAAAATGGAGATCCGTAAAGGTCCAGTTTTTTGTGATTTTTGGATAAAATCGAGATCAGTAAAGGTCCAGGTTTTTGTGATTTTTGGATAAAATGGAGATCAGTAAAGGTCCAGGTTTTTGTGATTTTTGGATAAAATCGAGATCAGTAAAGGTCCAGGTTTTGTGATTTTTGGATAAAATCGAGATCAGTAAAGGTCCAGGTTTTTGTGATTTTTGGATAAAATCGAGATCAGTAAAGTCCAGGTTTTTGTGATTTTTGGATAAAATGGAGATCAGTAAAGGTCCAGGTTTTTGTGATTTTTGGATAAAATCGAGATCAGTAAAGGTCCAGGTTTTTGTGATTTTTGGATAAAATCGAGATCAGTAAAGGTCCAGGTTTTTGTGATTTTTGGATAAAATGGAGATCGGTAAAGGTCCAGGTTTTTGTGATTTTTGGATAAAATGGAGATCCGTAAAGGTCCAGTTTTTTGTGATTTTTGGATAAAATCGAGATCAGTAAAGGTCCAGGTTTTTGTGATTTTTGGATAAAATGGAGATCAGTAAAGGTCCAGGTTTTTGTGATTTTTGGATAAAATCGAGATCAGTAAAGGTCCAGGTTTTTGTGATTTTTGGATAAAATCGAGATCAGTAAAGGTCCAGGTTTTTGTGATTTTTGGATAAAATGGAGATCGTAAAGGTCCAGGTTTTTGTGATTTTTGGATAAAATGGAGATCCGTAAAGGTCCAGTTTTTTGTGATTTTTGGATAAAATGGAGATCAGTAAAGGTCCAGGTTTTTGTGATTTTTGGATAAAATGGAGATCAGTAAGGTCCAGGTTTTTGTGATTTTTGGATAAAATGGAGATCAGTAAGGTCCAGGTTTTGTGATTTTTGGATAAAATGGAGATCAGTAAAGGTCCAGGTTTTTGTGATTTTTGGATAAAATGGAGATCGGTAAAGGTCCAGGTTTTGTGATTTTTGGATAAAATGGAGATCAGTAAAGGTCCAGGTTTTTGTGATTTTTGGATAAAATGGAGATCAGTAAAGGTCCAGGTTTTTGTGATTTTTGGATAAAATGGAGATCAGTAAAGGTCCAGGTTTTTGTGATTTTTGGATAAAATGGAGATCAGTAAAGGTCCAGGTTTTTGTGATTTTTGGATAAAATGGAGATCGGTAAAGGTCCAGGTTTTTGTGATTTTTCGATAAAATCGAGATCCGTAAAGGTCCAGTTTTTTGTGATTTTTGGATAAAATCGAGATCAGTAAAGGTCCAGGTTTTTGTGATTTTTGGGTAAGTGTCTTTTTTTTAAACTGTTTTATTGGGGGTTACAGCAGTCAAAATTGGCTTGTTCTAGAACAGCTAACACAACAATAAACTAACTCTTGAAGTTAGCTACACATGAGAGACAAAGAAGGGACTCTGCTAGCAATTACACAATGCTGAAGTCCACTCATCAAGATAGCCTTGAGGAGTACAAAGAGTGTACAGCTTCTTCATAGTTGAGTTTCTTATCATCTGAAGATGAAGTTCATTTTTCACAAGGAGTGACTCAGGTGATATAATGGCCCCTCGTTGTTGGAGCCTATCAAGTGGAATTTGGAATAAACAGCATTTTTCTGATAACTCACTTGCAAGCTTCAATTCAGTTAGACCAAGTAGAATTTCTTTGAAATAGCCACACTAGTCTGAATTTGCTTTAGTTGGACATTGGCTCTCGGTCTGAAAGGTAAATAAAGTTCATGTTCCAGAGGTAGATGCATGCGTTTTAACCAATTTGTTTGAAGAAGAAAGTCAAACATGAGGGGAGAGAGAAGAAGGAGGGAAAGATAGAGGGGGTAGATATAGAGAGAGTGAGAGAACAGCAAGAGGAATAGGATAGCAAGAGGCTAGAGGGAGAGAGAGGAGTATAGAGCTGGAGAGAGATAGAGGGAAAGAGAGAAGGGGGGAGAGAAAGAGGAGAGATAGTAAAGTGAGGGAGAGAGAAAGAAAGAGGGAGAAGAGAAATAGATGGCGATAAGAGAGATGGAGAGAGAGACAGAGTTAGAGGAAGAGGTAGAGAGTGAGAGAGGAGAATACATACAGGAGACAGGGAAAGGGAAGGAAAGAGAGGAGAGATAGAGTGAGGGAGAGAGAGAGGAACTTTCTTGATTGTTAAAACCATTACGCTTCATAAAAACATTCATAAACTATAATTACGCATGCAGGAATTACTTCGCAGAGATTTAACCTGGAATTTCACCTCTTTCATACTCTCAGACAGCCTACTTAGATAGCAACCTCCTTAAAGTTTTTAAGACATAATGGACTTGCCATCTGATGAACATGTGGCTCGAACAAAAAAAAATATATATATATAATTTGTCAATGCCCGATGTTGCCTCCTCAACAATTCCAACCTGGGTGTCTTCCCACTTCGTCCATTTCTAAAACTCCCCTTGACTAAACATTTTGGCACTTTTTTACCTCCTCATTTAAACATATCAGCCTTCTGCTAATGTCTGAACTACTCTTCATTACCTTTTGACCGTAAAGTTCTCACCCTTCTTTCCACTGTGATCTGTCATGACAACACAGTCTGATTCTGGCCAGATGTGATTTGGTTCATGTTGCATTCACATTACATCTAGAGCTCAAAGAGAAGCGGACGGAGACCGAGCTGGGGTTCAGATGACCGTGTTCATGCATAACACAACGATGCACTCTAACTGAGCAATCAAACCAGAGTTGGCTCTAATTCAACCAAACCCTAAAACAAGCTGAAACCAAAAGAGTCCAATTGAAGCAGGACCATATCAATTTACAACCTCATTTTGGATTGGCTTGGAGGGAAAATGATCTAAAACAAGGAATTGAACCCTTTATTTGGAGCAAATGAGCCAAACAAGTGGTGAAAAACCACTTACAAAAAAAGTATATTCAAGTTCAATTGAATCATCCACTAAAACGCAATCTAAAGGTCACCAAACATCTATGTGAAGACCTTTCAAGCCTCTGATGGTGCAATGGCGCTCCTCGTCCTTGGATGGCGCTCAGGGGGACTAAGTGACATGCTAAAGTGCATGCCAATAATATGCCATATTCCCTCCCTTTTGTTTATGTTTTTGTAGTCTTAATACGATTTATAGAACAACTCTGGACACTCAGACGCCAACATGATGAACTTTTCAATATCAATTATCTTCCGTAACCTTCTTCTGCTCTATTTCTTGTAGTGAGCAAACACGAGTGTGCTTTGAATGGCATCCAGCTGCTCATTGTGTCTCGTTTTTTGAACGCGAGATGAAAAGAGCCAGCTTTTATTGGTTCAAGTGAAATCACGAATTGTGACGAACCAAAACGAAATGATTAAATGCATGTGTGCCTTAAGATGTAGGAGCAAACCACTGTTTTTGAGCAGCAAGACCTCGTCATCAGCACCAAGGATGCTCTAGAGTACTTACTGTTTCCATTGAAGAATTTCTCCATCAGCTCGTCGTAGGAGTCAGACGAATCCAGGTTTTTCATTTTGTTGGAAAAGTGGAAATATGACACCATTATATCTTTGGGATTCCTGATGACGTAGATGACCTGAACACAGACAGAGATGGACATTCAGGTCTTCGGCTTTGCAACAAATGAAGGTTTAGCAGTTACCCACTTTTCCTTTGCTCTGCAGAGAACGTGGCATCAACGGCTGCAGCAGGTGGGAGCAGAAGAGTCTTGGAGATGGACGAGAAATGAAATCGATATTTTTGTCCTTATACTCTATCCAGGGCATCTGTTTATACGTGATTTTCCCGGCTTGCTCCGGGAACTCCTCCTGGTATAGTAAAGTCATGATGCGCTGACACCAAACTGTTCCTGAGAAGGGAAACAAAATGATTGGGGATTTTTAATTTATTTTTTGGGCACTTTTGTGAACTCACAGTTTTATAACACATGTACAGTCAGCAGAAAATTGGTCCAAACTTGAAATTTGGAATATCTGGAAAGTGTCTGGCAGTGGCATACATTATGTGGTCCAACCTTGGCCCAAGTTTGGCAGAGATGGTGTCGTTTTTAGCATTGAACAAAAGACTTTGGGACAGAGATCATATGTAGAGCTTGGCCCAATAATAAAATATTGGCAGATTAACCAAGCTAATATTACAGAACATGTGCCACATTTAAAATATGCCTACATTTTAAGATTTTAACATTTTAAGCATTACTTTAAATACTTTGAGCTATTTCTGTGAATCACCAAGTAAGGAACATAATAATTCAAGCACAATATTTAATGTATTCAACATGATATTTGGCTCAAGCTAGGGCCAAGTATAGGTGAGTAGCTTGGCTGAGATTTGAGCCGGACAAGGCCCATCTGTAACCTTCGTCTGGTATCAAGACTTGGCCCACACATGTACCGTAATTCATTGCAGTACTTGTATACATGCAAGAACCAAAAGTGCAGGCCAAAGTTGGACCAAGTAGAAATTGCTATGTGGGTATATAGTAAAAGCATAACAAATTTGGGTTAAAATACATGTTTACCCTGTTTTTTCCAAGGTCATCATGCATCCTTCAGACTACATCAACTTCATGAAAATGTAACCATTATTCAAAACAAAGCAAAATATTAAAGGTGCAGCGTGTAAGAATTGAGCCAAAAGTGATCAGAAAATGTTCGTTATGTGAAGAGAGTCGTAAGCTTTTATGTAAGTTGAAATGTTGGTATCAAAAGAAACTTTGCATTAACAAATTTAAGGCACGACACACACTTTGTGTTTGTGTTTACTATATTTCTTGGGACTGAGAACATTGGGGGCAGAGCCCCAGACTCTAGTCGATATAGAGGATCCCACCCAGAAAAAATCAATATCTATCGCAATAACATTGTGATTAATTTCATTTCAAAGTAGAGGAATGTATGCTATCACAACAATCTAATAGCTAAAAATAAGCTAATAAAAAATCAGTGAGTTATGTTTTATAAGACTGTAGAGGTATTCTGCTGCATGAGTGTTGTACAACTATGCTTTCTTGTATTTGACTTTCAGTGAAGTAAAAACCAAAATAAGAAAGACTATCTATGGCTACCAAGAAATGTCCAAAAGTTCAATGTTTCATACTTTTCATTTTTACTGTTACTTTTTAGTTACCTGGCTAGCTTGGTTAATGAAGTGCTTCATAATTGTTTATAGACTGCCACCAGATCTCATTCTCGATGATTTCTAAGAACGCGTGAGCATAAGCTCATGTTTGATCTGCCACCAGTATGCGTTACTTCACATTTAGCCCCCAATCGTGGTAGTTTTGAACACTTTCTAATCTCTGCCAAAAGGTGCACAGAAATCACACGCATGGCAGTTCAGTATGTTTTTGTATGTGTTAAAATAAAGCAGTAAAAATTTTCTCTGGGAGAGAAATCGGAAGTCTGGTGCAGTTTACTCCCTCATTCATTTTATGTCGCTTGCGCATAGAGAATGAAACATGTATTGGGATGAATATTTAGATTAAAAAAGCTTTGTAGCTTGTTGCATGCATTACACTGATTAAAATGAGATCTCAGTTGTTTATTCAGGGAGGTTAAGTCTTGAGGTATTGAGCCAGAAAATACGACTCCTTGAATCTGCAGATCTGTTTGAAGTCAGTCAAAAATTCTTTTGAAATTAAATCATCCGGGTCTAAAGAATAAAACTTCTAAGTATCAAAATTGTGAAAGGATGCTGGAGTGACCCAGATATGGAGTGCCCCATACTCGGAATATCTGCTCTGCATGTAACCCATCCCAGTGTACACACACACACAGCAGTGAACAAACACACTTTGAGCACTCACCCGCAGCAGTGGGGGCCATGGCTGCGGGGCCCCATGGGAGCAGTCGGGGAACTGGTGCTCACTCGAGGGCTCCACAGCTGAGGCTTGTTGAAGATGGAGAGCAAGTGTTTCATCACTCACTCCACCTTCAACTCGGTGGATCTGGGGATCGAACCTGTGACCTTCAGATCACAAGTCCATCTCCTTATCCACCAGAATACAACTAATAGCATGTAGTACAACATCAATCTGGCACCCTGTCAAATGTGTTTTTTTTTTAATGGTTGCAGCACCAGTTTTGGCAAAACTTAAATTGTGCAACTTTTAACAAAAAGCCAAAAGAGCCAAGCAAAGATATAGTTGGAATTTTTTTTCCCAAAAGATATAGTTGGTTAATTTTTTAACCATTAAAACCAATATACACCACTCGCCATTTGCCTCAACTCACCAGATTTTGGGAATGTCACGAGAAAAACATCATCATCCTTTATTTCAAAATCCTGCAAGCTGTCGATATAGTCCGGAGTAAAATCAGGATTGCTGTCCGCACTTAAGACGGTTCCTTTGTATTTTAACAGTTTGCCGGAAAGCACTTGGACTTTCTCGTGAGCCATGATCTGGTTTCTTTGAGAGAGAAGATAAACTGGCTGCAGAGAGCAGGCGTTTTATCTCCAGGACCAGAGTTTGAGGGATTGCATTTGCTCTTATGCAAGACAGACAGAGAGAGAGAGAGGAGAGAGAGAGAGAGAGAGAGAGAGAGAGGAGGAGAGAGAGGAGAGAGAGAGGAGAGAGAGAGAGAGAGTCAAATATTTGAGGAGTGGTTGTTTATTTTATGCACTTCAATCTTTGTTTTCCAACCTTTGGACAAAGAGCTGCACTTTAATCCCATGCTAAAGAGAAACTAATTGCATATTGTCTCTCCCTAATGTAAGTCGCTTTGGACAAAAGCGTCTGCCAAATGCATAAATGTAAATGTAATGTAAATGTAAGCTGTAAATTTACTTGACGAGGACAAATGTCTTAGTTTTTCCTCTTCTAACAGTCCAATTTGATCAAGATAGATAAATCCACAAAATTATTATTCTCTTGATGGATTCAGCAATATTTCATGTGCAACATGAAATGGGATCATTCTATGGAGCTTGAGATCTGCCTAAACAGTCTGAATTTGAATTGTGTTGATTTTAATTATAGTCCATTGTAATTTAATACACCTGAAAATTATATTCCATTAAAAAAGATTTAGAATTTTAATTTCTTTCTTCAAATTTTAATTACTTAATTTGAATTTGTCAGAATCTGCCAAGTATCTTCTATGTCGCCAGCGGTCAGATCACTGACGGTCCTTTCCTCAGTTTTGGTTTTACCTTGTTTTCAGTTATCTCTCTTATTTTGTTTTGCCACCTCCAGACACATGGCTCAGGTCATGTGACTGAGGTTGGCCATCTTTGATTTGTTTAATTTGTTTTTGCACGTGGTCTAGTTTTTTTCCTCCCTTTTCCCGCTCTTCTCATTTGCTAGTTAGAGCTTTCAGTTAGTACACCTGTACTTTCCCTCGTTATGTTTGATTGGTTTCCCTTTATAAGCTTCCCTCAGTTTTCTTTTGGTTGTGGTTCATTACCCCTAACTGGTGTGTTGCTCTTGTTTGTCTTTGGCTCTTGAGCTGTAATTTTGTCTTCCTGTTTAGCCTAGTTTTTAGTTTGTATTATATTTGTTGTTTTCCCCCTCATGGGTTTTGCTTTGTTTGCCCTACCTTCCCTGGGCTTGTTATTTGTTTATTAAATAAATTATTATTTAAAGACTGTCTCGCATTTGCGGTCTGCATTCCTATTTTGGCCTCCGCACCCTGACAGAACTTGAATTTTGTAACTTGAATTTTTAAAGGCGAAATCCTTTATAGATGTGTTCTCAAACTTCACATTTTTTTCACATTTTACAGATATACAGTGTGTAAAATTACAAATTGAAGTTTTCAAAAAGAAAATTTTCAAAACATCAAATTCAATATACCAAAAATTCTAACAGCTAGTTTTAAGTTTAAAATTGTTGAAAAAAAGTTGAAATTCAAAGTCAGAGGTCATCACCAGGGGAGAGTAGACGATCACAGAGCAGTCGATGGAGCTGTTACAACATTGTAAGGATTTGCTGGTCATGCTAGTAAGAGAGATTTCAGAAGTTCAATATTCAAGTTACAAAATTAAAATTAAGAAATTCAAATTCTATGAAAGAAATTCAAATTCAAAATCTTTTTTCATGGCATATAATTTTCAGGTGTATTAAATTTACAATTGACAATAATTCAAATCAACACAATTCAAATTCAGACTGTTTAGGCCAGGGGTCGGCAACCCAAAATGTTGAAAGAGCCATATTGTACCAAAAAAACAAAAAACAAATATGTCTGGAGCCGCAAAAAATTAAAAGCCTTGTATAAGCCTTATAATGAAGGCAACACATGCTTTATGTATCTATATTAGCCTACTATAAAAATGACTAAGTTTGCTACGAATACATAATGAGCCTTCATGATTAAATGTTTATTTTCCCTGCAGTGCATCCTGCAGATAACGACGCACCACGTGACTACTCTGTTGTACGATTACAATATTAATGTATTATGTTTCATTGCTTTGATGAAATTACAAAAATGCAATAAAGAAATCGGATTTTTGATGTCATTTTTATTTTGAGGATTCCCAAAAACAACATCAAAATGGAACGTGCACAACGTGCCCCTTAACTGGGCAACAATGCGAAAAAACGCAGCATAAATTTATAAAAAAAAACTAAACAGCAGCCTTTTGAAAAGAAGTTTATAAAATCACAGCCACTTTGTTACTAAATACGTGCATGCCTTCCCTGGAAATGTTTTTCCACGTTACTCTTGTTATTAGACAACTTCCAACACAGAGCAAACATTCAGGCAATCCTTCCGCATCGGCTGAACGCAAACGATTCGGTCCAAGAATCCTCAGTTCTCCTCAGTTATGTTCTCTTTTCTCTTTGGGATCCAGGGCCCTTCACACAGCCGCTGGTTTGTTTACAGCAGCCACCTACCTGGCATCCCGCCCCCTGCTGGTAGAAACGTGTGTCGCGGTGATGACGCAAATCGTCGCTGACAGAAATGTTGAAATTCAATATTTATTTTACACTCTTTTACAGCATTGGAAAACGTTAAGAATGTTTGTCCTCCTATAGAAACCATATTAAACAAAAAATATATTTACCTTTTTCCTTTTATTTTTTCCTTTTTCAAACATTTTTGAAAAAGCTCCAGGGAGCCACTAGGGCAGCGCTAAAGAGCCACATGCGGCTCCAGAGCCACGGGTTGCCGACCCCTGGTTTAGGCAGATCTCTAGCTCCATATCATTCAAGATTAACCTAACATGAAAAAAACTACTGATAAATGTCACACAGGAGTGCAAGAAAAGGTTAGAAGAGTTTGCAGCTAGCTAGGGAACCTCATTTCAACCTTTGTGTAATGATTATAAGCCAAAAGTGATCGTTAAAGTAAAAAAGCGAATGAAATCATGTGATTGGAAGTCTTAAATTTTGAAGAACTGTCTTGAGACTTTCAAAAATCCCCTAATTTTTTATTTAAAAATTGCAAGCTTTCTTGGGATTCAATCGTTTAACCCTTTCAGACTCTTTGGTGAATTCAAACTTTTGGTGAATTTTCTTCAAATTGAACACATTTTTCCCGATATCAGTGAAACGAAAGGACAGATGTTTCCGAAAAGAGATTTAAATATCAATCAATGGCAGCATTTTTCTTTAAATGCTTTTTAAAATACCTCTTAGGTTTTATGGGTTGTTCTGAAAATCCATAAACATAAAGTGCTTGACTTAATAACTAACAATAAGCCTTGACTTATTAAAACAATTATTCAGGCCTGCAGGGGTTAATACTATAGTGTTGCAACCGCTTTGGCAGGTTTATAAAAACGGTCTGTTCTTTACATGTTGTTCTTGCAAAACAAAAACATGTTGATTGTACAGGACAGTTGGGTAACAATTATTGTAGTTAGTTTATTTAGTCGTACTAAACCCCTTCTTTGCTCGACACCACTGGCTCTAAGCATTTTGCTTTTATTAGTCTTCATTAAAATGAGTTACTATGCATATAAATGATTAGTTCTTGAAACTCTGTGTTTGCATGCATCAACATAAATAATCGCAGGCTCAGGTCGAGTGCCGGCTTATGAACGATTTTTGGATCAGGTTAAATTCTTGTTGAACATTTAGGACGCATTACAGCTCGATGACAGCTCTATGCAAACTTAGCTCTGTGAAAATGTTTAAATAATAGTGTTTAAAAAGAGTAACGTGATCAAACATCTGAAACGCAAACACACGAGAGCAAGGAGAGTTTTCTACAAGTATTAAAGCAAACATTTGGCCACCAACCTTGACTGGGTTTTAATTAAACGTAATTATTAAGTTTTATTGTTATTTTTGCAGTATGCGCTTGGTTTGCTGATGACAAACGATCTAACACTGAGAATACTGATTATACTTTTATAGTATTGTGTGCAGAAGAGTAAATCATGTCATTTACAGTAGGTTCACATGCTGGCTTATTGATGTAGATAACTCTTATAGTGTGCAATGTCTCTCGTAAAATTAATTTATATAATTTCATAGTATTTAAATAGTTCTAAATATAAAATGCGCACAGATAAATTCAAATGTTATTAGTAATTTATTATTAATGCATAGCTATAAACAGTTTTTTATTTTGATGCAAAGGGATAATGGTGCGGTGCTCTACGCAGACTGTGTTCATATGTTCAGAAATGGGGGAAGCTGTGCTTAAATTATTATTCTCACTGCATAAATATTAGCAAAACTGTCACATCCTCCAAATTCAGGTATAGATATAGGAAGAGTACCAGAGACAAAAGATCAGTTCTTTCACTCTGCCTTCAAGAAATGTAGTTACGACCCCTTGTGGTTTTTTTCTGTATGTTGAATGTGTTGTGTAGTGCGTTTTCTTTCTAGATGTCTGAGTAATTACTGAGCTCGTTATTAGCCACACACACTTGTTACAACCATCCATCGTTAGAAGCATCCTACTGGTTCCTGGCTAACTGAGACCACGCCCACTCACCGACTCATTACACTTCCCCGATCAAAACTATTTCCCAAAGTACTTAATTATTGTCTTTCTAAATGTGAATTGGGTCAGACAAGTATTTGGTGAAAAAAAGGAGGTCAGGTTGTTGTGCGACCCATTCATTCTTTCATCTTCATGTCGGCTTTCCTTCCCTTTCCGGGTCGCCACAGCGGAATGAACCGCCAACTCTCTGGCATATGTTTTATGCGACAGATGCCCTTCCAGCTGCAACCCATCGCTGGGAAACATTCACACACACTCATTCACACTTTAACACTATGGACAATCATTCTTACTCAATTCACTTATTCCGCATGTCTTTGTTCTTGTGGGGAAACCGGAGCACCCGGAGAAAACCCACACGATCACGAGGAGAACATGAGAACTCCACACAGAAATGCCAACCGACCCAGCTGAGGCTCGAACCAGCGACCTTCTTGCTGTGAGACGACCGTGCTACCCACTGCGCCAACATGAAGGGACAAAAAGGGACCTCCGTAGTTTGCTGGGTATGATGGGAAAACAGAGGCTTCGTTCAAATTTCTCATTTCAATAAAAGCGTTGTATTGTTTCGAGGTTTTGTTCAAAACAACATGAGGCTGGTTGTTTTTCATGTCAGTGAAATTAAGGCAAGGCAAGTTTATTTGTATTGCACATTTCGTTCACAGGGTAATTCAAAGTGCTTTACATTGGAAACAAAGAATAAAAAAGAAAGTAAATTTAAAAACAAGTCAGATGAAAGCATATCGATTAAAACTGAAAATTAAGACATAGATTAAGATGGTGAAGAGCAGAGATGAAATAGTTTGTTGGACGTTGGTGCTTCAGTCGACAAAAGCGCAACAAAACAGGTGAGTCTTTAGTCTGGATTTAAACGTGACTAAAGTGTTGGCACCCTTGATCTCCTCTGAAACTGGTTCCTCTGTGGGCTGCAGGGGAACTGAAGGAGGATTCACCCTGTTTGGAATTAACAAAAAATTAACAAAAAAGCCGCCAAAACCAACAGAAGAACTGTGACGTAACAATGGTATCGGTGCAATCTTAGTTAATGATAACTCTCTAGTAAAAATCAATTTCTGCCTGTTAGTCCTGATGTGAGTATCTTACGGTGTTTTCCCACACGACTTGTTTAGTTTGATTAAATCGAGTTCTCTTTCCCTTTTAGTTCAGTTCGCTATGCCAGGTGAGAAGGCAACCATCGAACTCTAGATCGCGGACTAATAAAGCCATCCGAGACCTGCTGGACGAGGTGGTTTCTAGCCGGTTCCAAACGAACTCCAGAGCTGTTCGTTTGTGGTGAGAACATGATCCAACTATCTTATAACCGCTACGAACTAAGAACAAATGAAGATGACAAAAAATGTCTTTTTAACCAACACAGCTACTGTACTCGCTTACGCATGGCATTATGGGATCGTGTGCGTCTGTTTACAAAGCAGCGTTTGTCATTGAGGCTCGTGGTCAAACACGAAGTAGTGAGGAGCCGCGAACGTTTATAGAAATCTGGTCTGATGATCACATTTCCTCTCAGTCTTCCAACCCACACAAGAACACCGCAGTTCTCTCAGCGTTCAGCAAGCAGCTCAGAGAAAGAGGTTTAATAGATCTGTTCATGCGCCGGATGCACTGATTATAATGATAATTGATTTAGAATTATAATCAATACAAGGTGCTATAACATTTCTGCTGAACACTTTAGGTTAAGTGTTTATATTCTGGACAAATTAAACCAAAAACAGGGGAGTACGTTACCTTGTAGTTCGCTGGTTATACTGTCATTGGTAACGTATCTTTTGCAAAGGTAATTTGTACCTCCTTATGAACTGTTATGTGATGCTGTTATGTGAAGCTTCTTCACGCTTTCAAGTACACAAAACATTGTTTTGTAAATGAATCCGAGCGTCATTTGCCACATGTATCATTTTTGTTAAGCGATTAACACAAATGATGTAGTAGAAGATGATGAGGGTCAAAATCAAACAGCAAACTTTGTCCGTTTTGATTGTGTTGTCCCGGTCTACTGGCAATATTTTGCAGATTAATTCTGATGATGATGACATATGTGACCAATGAGTGGCACGTATGATGTCACATGACTCTGTATTCAATCTGTTCAGCTAGTGCGAACCTGAGAATACAGTGTGATGTGAATGAGGACTTAAATGGCAGATTATTGTAGTAATGTATCAGTTGTTTCTCTTGGTCCGGACCAAATTAAACAAACAAGAGATGTGAAAACATTCTACTGATGTGTCTACTGAAGTGTTACTGATTAGCATTTACGAATCACAGGCGCGGGTGCTATTTTAGGAATCTTTTCTGTCCGTTTTGTCTGAAAATTTGTCTGAACTGAAAACAGTATCTTCAATGAACTTGCCACTCACAACAGAGAGACAAGAGGCACGCACAGAGAGCTTTTCAATACACAAAGAATCTCAAAAGATCTGCCATTGTTTAAAGTAGGGAGCGATGTACTTGCCATTTTAAAAGGATCTTTTCAGGTAGGCCGTAAGCCGATCCTGGGCCTTTCCTTGCGAGGGTGTGCCTGGTGAGCTCTGATTTACCTGAGGGACCAGGCGCTCGTGTGAGAGGGCGGGGGATGGAGAAAGAGAGTCAGGTAGAGAGGGATGAATGGAGGAAAGAAGAGAAGGCTGAGAAAAAACAAACAATGTGCTGATGAAGGTTACTGCTGGCCTCACTCGCTCGGAACGTCGAGGCAGGATCTTGTTTAACATTAGGAACCTTCCAAATACATGCACACTCAACTATTTTACAAGTGGTGCAAGGGATAACAGATAGGTTAGCAGTGATTTCTGGCACAGGTTTAAAGCCAATTGCTGAAGTAGTTTGGGGTTGCTGCCAGAACGCCCAGGGTGCCTTTACAATGAGCCATCGCCAATATAAATAGGTCACAAACAACTGGTTACTTCCTTGTTCAAAACAGTGTCTTGGGGAGTTACATTTTAGCTGTATTGCTCCGTTTCTGATAAAAAGGAAACGGGCTGATGCAAGAGATTTTGCCAGCTACTCACATCAAGTATTGAAGATCATCCCTGTCCACATATTCAAAGTTTATTTACTCCCAGAAAAAACACCTTCGTGATGCAGTGGATGCTTTGTGCCAACAAAAATGATGGAGACCAAAGCCTCCATGAACTCCAGCTCCGACCTAAAAAACAAGTCGCAGTATGTGATGTTGTCAAATGATTACTATGAGGTCTTTGACCCTGATATTAACATTTTAACTGTCAATGCTTTTCCCTTAAACTTCTGTGTTTAAATTTTTTTTTTGTCAGGTTATTAGATGTGTACAGATGGTGACGAGTCAGCTTGCCCTACTTTGCCGTGAGACTCTGCAATGTTGCCATGTATGGGAAATCCGACATGGTAAAAAATATGCATGTTACCATAGTTGGTCACAAAATGGCGCAAAGATGTAACTTTTATCAGCACAAACTATTTTAAAAATCAAAGCGATCCAGATATTGAAACATTATTCAACAAATCAAATGTACATTGGGCTAAATAATGTGTTGATAAACAGAAATATATGTTTTCGCTACATGTTTATTGCTTTAAGACACTTTTTAAAGACCATTTCTACTTTACACGTCATGGCACAACATGTAATTGCATGGCTTGTCATACAGTCTGCTCCGGGTTCGAGCCTAAGGGATTCATGTTTTTTTCCCTTAAAAAAAAAACACATTTTAACTATCACGATTAGATACAATAAAATATTTTTAAACTTAAGATAATGATTTGAAGAATAAACAGCTTTATGGAACTTTGTGGACTTTATTAAATTTTACTTGGTTCAATAGTTTTTTCCCCAAGAATCTTTATTCCTACAACATCATAATATGCTTCTCTTAATCGCTCTTTATGTGTATTGACAATTTAAAACAATAACAGTCCTAGAAATGAAATCCGGCCGACAAACCTGCGGAAAGCCAGAATACGAGTAATTAACATATGAAAGGCCTCAATCCACTCCTAAGCATCCAAACCCTACCTCCAGTTGCGCTAAACGTCTTTTACATTTACATTTACATTTATGCATTTGGCAGACGCTTTTGTCCAAAGCGACTTACATTAGGGAGAGACAATATGCAAATTGTTACACCGTCAAAGTCTATCTCAACTTCTCACAATAGAAATTGTATCAACTGATCAATAAACCAAAGCAGTGAGGAAGAAGGTAAAGACAGAGGAGGGAAAAAGAAGGTAGTAGTTTTTTTTTGTTTTTTTTTATAGTAGGTGTTCTCTGAAGAGAAGAGTTTTCAGTTGCTTTTTGAAAGCTGTTAGTGTTGCTGCTTTCCTGACTGGATCAGGGAGTTGGTTCCACCAACCAGGGACAGTGAAAGAGAAGGTTTCACTTTTAGTCACTTAAACTAATCAGTACATAAGAGTCGTTGGTTTGGACTATGCTTTAATAGAGAGAGATTTTGTTCTAGTATTTTTGGCTGTTATAGCATGAAATAAACAGCAACAACGGAAACACAGGTGAACGAACCCTAGGGATGGCTTTTATTGAATAAAGGAAGGATGTAAACAAACAGTGCATGTGATTAAAGTTAGTGAAGTTCCGGTAGTGTGTTGTCCTCCCTGTGTGTGGATGTTCTCAGGTGCAGAGTTCACAGACTATAACCTGGAGGAGACAGTGGTTAGCGACCTGGACCTCGATCTTTCTTAGCTACGGGTACAGCTTGGTTTATTTGACCGGCGCCTGATCACCCGAAGTTGGGACCTCTTGGCCTCTAGCTCTTCCAGGTGTCCGTCCTTGGTCTCCAGGGTGTGTCTGAGGCGCGTCACGTGACTGTGACTGAAGCTCCGAGATTTCCGGGTTTGATCACACAAGACACTATGCACATAACAAAATTATAAAAAGAAAGTGAACGATTTCTGATATCTTTGAATCACGATTGACTATTTATTGTTGATTTTCTGCTGATTATTCATTCTGAAACAAATAAATAAACAATATAATCTTAATACGTCTCAAACCAGGGTCTCCCACACGAGAGTCAAACTCGTTACCTCAAATGGCAGCACACTGGGTGACGTGTTTTTTCATCCTATAGTAACATCCTATTTCTTCTAGATAATGGTATCAACGACCCAACTTTATTTCTGGTTACCTATTATTACCTTTTTTTGCTAATAAAAAACCATGGAGGTTTAAAGACAACAACGATTAGCTAACTTGAGACATATAAAGCAGTGATGTTCCGTTTTTATCTACTTTTTTTTAACCCAAGGCAAGTTTATTTGTAGAGCACATTTCTTACACAGGGTAATTCAAAGTGATTTACATTGGAAATAAAGAGTAATAAGAAAGTACATTTAATAAAATCAAGCATAAAAAGGTCATATTTCAACTGAAAATTAAAAACATCGATTAAAACAAAGATTAAGATGTGAAGTGCAGAGATGAAATAGTTGTTGGACGTTGGTGCTCAGTCGACAAAAGCGCAACTAAACAGGAGAGTCTTTAGCCTGTATTTAAACGTGACTAAAGTGTTGGCACCCTTGATCTCCTCTAAAGCTGGTTCCTCTTTGGGCCGCAGGGGAACTAAAGGAGTATTTTCCCTGTTTGGAATTAACCCGGGGTAGATCTCGTTTATTTGATCTGAGGGATCTCAGCGCTCTGTTTGGTGTGTATTCTCCGATCTTCTCTGTTAGGTGTTTAGGTGCTGAGTTATGTTTGGACTTATATACGAGCAGCAGAGCTTTAAAATCTATTCTGAAGGAGACCGCAGCGAGTGTCGAGACTGAAGAACTGGTGTAATGTGTTCCGACTTTCTAGTTTTGGTTAGAATTGGAGCCGCTGCATTCTGAACGAGCTGGAGCTGTTTCATGGTGTTTTCGTGAAGAGCTCTGAGAAGAACGTTACAGTAGTCCAGCTGCTGGAGATGAAAGTATGAATCAGTTTCTCTAAATCTTGTCTGGAAACAAAGCATCTGATTCTTGCAATGTTTCTAAGATGGTAATAAGCGGATTTGGTCATTGCTTTGACGGGGCTATTTAGACTAAGATCAGAGTCCAGAATCATTCCAAGATTCCTGACCTGATTTGTAGTTGTTAGGCCCTCAGCGGTGAGATACGTGTTAACCTTAACAAGCTCGCTTTTGCTTCCGAATGCAATGACTTCAGTTTTGTCCTTGTTTAATTGAAGAAAATTGTTTTCCATCCAGTTTTTAATCTCATCAAGACATTGGCAGAGAGAGTTTATGGGGTTGTAGTCATTCGGGGAGATAGCTAGATAAATTTGTGTATCATCAGCATAACTATGGTATGATATCTGGTTCCTTCTCATAATTTGGCCAGTGGAAGCATGTTCTGGTTAAATAGTAAAGGAGCAAGGATTGAACCTTGAGGGACAACTGAACCCAGACGACTGTTTGCTCACTTATGAGGTGAATGCGACACCCAGTGGCAATGAAGCAATATGGTTAATTTGACAGGTGGTGAGTGATGAAACACTTGCTCTTGCTCTCCATCACTTGCAACACTTGCTCTCCATCTTCTACAACCACAGCTGTGTTACCCTCAAGCAAGGCACCAGTTTCCCGACTGCTTACTGGGCACCGCGGCCATAGCTGCCCACTGGTCCGGGTGAGTGCAATCATATTGGTACCACGGCGGTCATTTTCACTGGTCACCATCTGTATGTCCCCATAAACAGACTGTGATAATTTATTACTTAAACCTATTTTTCAAAAAAGCTGGATGAAGATACTTTTGAGGAGAGAACAAGAAGCTCTTCTAGTAATTGATGATCAGTGTTTTTGCTTTGTATCGTTCAGATCAGTAACAGTAGCTACTTGCGTACATTTTTTATGAGATACCTTTTTAGTTTTCACAAATACTTCAGATTCAGAAAGGTGTTTATTGGCAAGTGTGCATGTGTGCACACACAAGGAAATTGATGTGGTACAGGGGTACTCTCCAGACATGATAACGTTGCACAGTAACACAGGTTATATAAATAAATTGCTCAAGTTAAAAGTAAGTAGAATATAGTAATATTCTGGAAATAGAGGTAGTAAAATATAAAGTACTATAACTATAGAAGTCCAATGTCCTTCAGAGATCTGCTTTGGAGGTATGGTGTAGACCAAAGTATAAAGTAAAAATAAAGTGCAGCAACAGACCAGCAGAATGTGGAGTGACTGAAAATGTGCAGAGAGTCCACATCAAGAGTCCTGTTGCTTATCGCAATATTTAAAGGAAATAATGAGAGTCTTGGTGGGGAAAGTTATGGGTTCAGGAGCTGAATGGCCTGAGGGAAGAAGCTGTGTTTGTGCCGGGCTGTCCTGGTGTTTGGGGCTCTGAAGCGCCGGCCGGAGGGTAAGAGCTGGGTGGGCAGCATCCAGAGTGATTTTGAGAGCCCTCCTTCTCCTGAAGTCATCTCCACTGTTAAGCTCCAGTTTGTTCTTGCCACACCAGAGAGCCAGCCGTTTCACTTCCTGTCTGTAAGCAGCTCCTCGCCATCCTGGATGAGACGGATGACAGTTATGTCGTCGGTGAACTTCAGGAGCTTCACCAAGGAGTGTTGGGAGGTGCAATCGTTGGCGTAGAGCAGGGTTCCCCGAACCTGGTCCTGGAGGGCCGCAGCATTGTCGGAAGTAAATTTCCCCATCTTCACTTGCTGCTGTCTACCAGTCAGGAAGCTCTTGATCCACGCACAGATAGAGTCGGGAGTCATTTTTTTTACCCACCATACAGGACAACAAGGGTGTAATGTCTGAAACCTTTCAACTTTGCAAAGTTTTGTCTGTGCTCAGAGAGCCTTGAAATATTGTTTCTGCATTTCATTTAAAATTTCACAAGCCTGAAAAAAAAGTATTTTCGGTTCTTTGATTAGCATAAGCTAGCGGTGAGGGAAAATGGTCTATGAGGGCAAAATCATGCAAAAAATCGAGAATGTAAATATGACATATCACACACACGATAACAAAAATTTGCGCGAGGTAAAAACTTAAATCCGAGTGCGTAAAAAACGAACTCTAAGCTTTTTTCAGCCCACACATGCACCCAAGATGCACACTCTCGTGAGTGAGGGGAGGTTTTAATTCGCTCTTTCTCTGATTGTCTTTCTCTCTTTCAAATCTCTCTCTCTTCACTCGCTTGATCCTTTCCTGCGCTCGAGCGAGTTGCATTTTTCCTTTTTTTCCAACAAACAGGATAACATAGTGATACAGTGTATTTTTAACCAAAACAATAATGACAAAACCACGGATTTTAACAAATATTACAACTAAAACAAAACAGATGACTACACAAACTATATGAATCTGACAAAATAATTACTTTTCCATCATTACTTTTACTTTTTCTTCTCGTGCGAATCTTCTTTGATTATCAGAAATACACGCTCCACAGACTGTCCTGTCTATACGTTGTCTGTTTGTCACTATTGACTCAAATTGATTGTAACTGTGGTCATATTCTGGGTTTTGACCATTTAATTGCCATTAAGTTCCCCTTATTGCATTATACAGCACATTTTTTGTCCAAATTTAGACAGCTAGTTTATTATTTAATATAAATGTTCTGTCAACATAAATGTATTTTTCAGATAAACAGGTCAGGATTGCAGATGTTGGAGTACAGATCAACAATGGATTTTCTGCTTTTCATGTTTCTTTTACGAATCACAATTTTATAATAAAAAAATTAAATATATGCATTTATTTAATATTAAATATTATATTATCAAAATGAACTTCAATCGGTTTGACAGCCCAGGCTAAAGCAAAGAACAATCTTTGGAAAAATATTTATTTTAGCTCAAATCTTTTGACAAAATTTTTAGTTTTAAACATATAATTGTGACCTTTTAAAAGATGTTTTGGAGGGCTTTTCAATGCATTTATTAAATAGGACAAGTCAGAGAGGAGACAAGAAGAATCTGAGGGCTGGATTTGAACCCCTGTCGCTGGACGCACCTCTGCACCATGCGCCAGTGCACAGACCGCTATCAGTGCTGACAACTGTGACATTTTTAATGTACTTTTAATTTCCTGCTATTGGAATTAATAACAAAAAAATATAGAATTTTATTTTGCAACTTATTGCTTGCTAATGCATTGCTTTATGCAATGTTCGACCAAGACTTGACTTCAGTCAAATAAAAAAAAAAACTCAAAATCTTTTCAATGGCATTTATTATTCAGGTTTATTAAATTTCAATTGTCAATAATTCAAATCAACACAATTTAAATTCAGATTGTTTTGGCAAATCTCTAGCTCCATAAAATGGAAGCCCATTTCCGCCATTCAAAATAAAAAATAATGGCTTAGAATGTCGAAATTTTGATTTAGAAAGTCAAAATTTTGAGATGAAAAGTTAAAATTTTGAGATAAAAAGTTGACTGGGGGGACACACTGTTAATTTTTCCACTACAGTTAAAAATCTTGGTGTTATTATAGATAGTGAACTGATGCTTAAGAACTATTTCTCTTATGTTACTAGGACCGCCTTCTTTCACCTCAGGAATATTGCTAAAGTGCGGAACATGCTGTCTATTGTAGATGCAGAAAAATTATTGCATGCTTTCATGACCTCCAGAATGGATTATTGTAATGCTCTGTTAGCCGGCTGTTCGGCCGCCACGCTACAAAAATTACAGTTAGTCCAGAACGCAGCAGCTAGAGTTCTCACAAGAACAAAGAAATATGATCACATTACACCGGTTCTGTGCTCTCTTCATTGGCTTCCTGTACAATATCGCATAAGGCGCTGAACGGCTAGGCTCCGCTCTACCTGAGCAGTCACCTCTCACGATATATTCCAGCTCGCTCTCTCCCATCACAAGAAGCAGCTCTATTGATTGTACCGAAGGTTAGTAAATCCACAAGAGGTGGAAGAGCGTTCTCATATAGAGCCCCGAAGCTCTGGAATAAACTCCCGGATATTCAAAACTAAATAAAAAAAATCCCTATTTATTCTAGCTTTCGAATAATTATCTCTTGGTATTTGTCCAAACAGATCTGGTGTCTGAGCACCATATACAAACAAACTGTTTGGAAAAACAATGTGGTTCAATGTTCCTCTCTAACCTATCCTCATGATTTATCTCTCATCCTGCAGCTGAATTGTTGTCTGTTACATTTTTCTAACCATTGCTTTTCATTTGTTAGTTTCCGTTTTGTCTTTATTTGTTTTTGTTTTTTGTTTTTTTTTTTCAGGTGCTGTCAGGCGAAGATCTTAAGTTTGTATATTCTATATGCTGGGGAGGTGACAGGGGCCAATCTATTCCATTGCTTAAAAAGAAAATAAGAACTAAAATAAGATGCACACGCAGCAGCTTTACGTCATGCGCCCACGGGGATGGTTTCCCACTGAACAAAAAAACACAAGTTTTCTACAGGAAATGGAGTTTAATTTAGGTTATTCCGCGCTGTCACCATCGGAGCATCGTCGCCGGAAGATGGGCGTGGCTTAAAGTTTGTCAAGCTCGAGAAGGTGAGTGACAGCTCCCCATCCTCTCCTCTGGCAGAGCGCGGGCTCGGGGCATCTAACCCCGGATGAAACCTCTCTCGGAACCGCGGTGGGTCTAGCAGCCCTCTCCAGCCCACCTGGAACCCTCGCGCGCGGGACCCTCACGCGCCAGGAGCTCTGGATGAGTCAACATGCGGCGCTTCTAGGGATCTTGAAGATGCTTCTGAGAAGGCTGGTTCACCTCTTGCCTGTCTTCGCCTTCACCCTCTTTATTCTGGTTTTGCTGGACCTGCAGCTGCGCACAAGAAGCGAGCAGAAGCCCAGCTTGAGAGAGACACCAGCACGCTTCTTTGTAAACCCGGCGAGTGGAAGACAGAGCTCTGAGCTGAGGAGAGCGGCCCAGGAGCGGACCGAGGAGGAACCACTGCTGGCTTTGAAGCTGGACGACATCTTCATCGCTGTGAAGACCACCGGCCGCTTCCACAGGAGCCGCCTGGCTCTTCTCCTGGAGACCTGGATCTCTGAGACCAAGGGTCACGTGAGTGTTTCTTATCAGAAAATAAAGAAATTGAAGTAAAGAATTAAACCACTATCTAATAAAGCATGAAATTATTGTTATTTTGCATATTACATAGACACTTATAAACTACTTACAAATGTGTATTAACAGAAACAATGCTTTATAAATTATTAACTATTTGCTCATGCTTAAAGTATGATTAGTTGTGTGTAGTTATTATAAAGTGTTACATTTCTTTCTTTCCCTCTTCCTTTCTTCCATCTTTCTTTGTTTTTACTTCCTTCCTCCCTCGGTTCTTTCTTCTCCTCTTCCTTTCTTCCATCGTTCTTTTTTTACTTCCTTCCTCCCTCCGTTCTTTCTTCCATCTTTCTTTTTTACTTCCTTCCTCGCTCCGTTCTTTCTTCCATCTTTCTTTCTTTTTACTTCCTTCCTCTCTGTTCTTTCTTCTCCTCTTCCTTTCTTCCATCGTGCTTTCTTTTTACTTCCTTCCTCCCTCCGTTCTTACTTCTCCTCTTCCTTTCTTCCATCTTTCCTTTTTACTTCCTTCCTCCCTCCGTTCTTTCTTCCATCTTTCTTTCTTTTTACTTCCTTCCTCTCTCCATTCTTTCTTCCATCTTACTTTCTTTTTACTTCCTTCCTCTCTGTTCTTTCTTCTCCTCTTCCTTTCTTCCATCTTTCTTTCTTTTTACTTCCTTCCTCTCTCCATTCTTTCTTCCATCTTACTTTCTTTTTACTTCCTTCCTCTCCGTTCTTTCTTCTCCTCTTCCTTTCTTCCATCTTTCTTTCTTTTTACTTCCTTCCTCCCTCCATTCTTTCTTCTCCTCTTCCTTTCTTCCATCTTTCTTTCTTTTTACTTCCTTCCTCCCTCCATTCTTTCTTCTCCTCTTCCTTTCTTCCATCATTCTTTCTTTTTACTTCCTTCTTTACTTCGTTCTTTCTTCTCCTCTTCCTTTTTTACTTCCGTCCTCCGTCCTTTCTTACTTCTCCTCTTTCATTCTTCCTTCTTTCTTACCTTTTACTTCATTCCTCCCTCTGTTCTTTCTTCCATCTTTCTTTCTTTTTACTTCCTTCCTCTCTCCATTCTTTCTTCCATCTTACTTTCTTTTTACTTCCTTCCTCCTTCCGTTCTTTCTTCCCCTCTTCCATCTTTCTTTCTTTTTACTTCCTTCCTCACTCCGTTCTTTCTTCCCATCTTCCTTTTTGTATTTCTTTCCTCCGTCCTTTCTTTCTTCTCTCTTCCATTCTTTCTTACTTTTTACTTACTTCCTTCCTCTCTCCATTCTTTCTTCCATCTTACTTTCTTTTTACTTCCTTCCTCCCTCCGTTCTTTCTTCCCCTCTTCCATCTTTCTTTCTTTTTACTTCCTTCCTCCCTCCATTCTTTCTTCCATCTTACTTTCTTCCTCCCTCCGTCCGTTCTTTCTTCTCCTCTTCCTGTCTTCCATCTTTCTTTTTTTTTACTTCTTTCCTCCCTCCTTTCTTTCTTCCCCTCTTCCTTCCATCTTTCTTCTTCCTCCCTTCCTTCTTTCGTTCTTTTTTCTTTCTTTCTTTTTATCTTTCTTTTCTACCTTTCTTCCTTTCAATCTTTTTTCTTTGTCTCAAACTTGAAAAACAAACATATTAATATTAGTATTATTTTACAAATGAACAGTTGAACCTGCAAACACAACACAAACTCAGCCAAGCCCTACTTTCGGAAGTCACAGGTTGTCTGTCAGACATGTGCACATCCTGTGCCATCACTTCAACGTTTTTTTCAGAGCTCTAGCTGAGCGAACAGGTGCAAAACCTCAGACATGCATGGTGCCAGAAACACACAGTTATGAGCTGTTTCTTCTCAAACCCGGGAGCTTAGGAATAATCAAATAAAATGTAACCAGCACCTAAACGCTGGACTTATTAGTACTGGCATACCAGAAGCGAAGTCTATCCCACCACAGCAATCAGTAAACACAGAGACCTGCCATGCTTCCTGTTTCCTCCACTTGTTTCTAGACCGAGCACTTCATGTCTAAGTTCTCTAATTCTGTAAGAACTTTTTACGAGGGGGCTTTTAGGTCCTCTTTTTGTCCTGAGAAGTGGAATGTACATGTATAACTGTAGCTTCTTAAAGATTGAATAATAAGGTTGTAAGATTTATTGCAAGTACATTTGCCATCCTCAGATTTTATTCCAAGCAAAGATATTTAGAAGTCTTGATAGTTTTTTTTTTAATGTGAATTCATTTTTTTTAGTACACTCATTATGAAAATCAATCTTTGGAAGATGTTTAGACATGAAAGTGTGCGTTTTAGTTTTACTAAAATTTGTAAAAGCCAAGTGTTACCAAATTTCAGATCTGTTTTCAGACCGAGCAGTTTATAACACCAAAAACTGCTCTCCCCACCGGACGTGTCAAAAACTTAAGATTGAGAGCATCGGTCTTCCACACATTGAAATCCCGAGAGTAAAATTAACTCTATTCAGAGTAGGACCAAATACACTCAAATGGAGTTTAAATATCAATAGGTTATCATCTAAACCATTCATTATTCTTGTTAATAAAACTACCTAGTCTAATAATGTGTCTGTATTTCACTTTAATAAAAAAACGGTTTAATTTAACATTTTATGGTTTATTAATGCTCAGTGTTAAGTTCACTCTATTTAGAGTTAGACCAAATAGACTCAGAACAGAGTCAGTTTAACATTGTTTTAACAATTTTACTGAGCAGGCTAGAAATGTGATTTTTATGTTCAAAACAAGCAAGAACTCTCAAAAATAAGCCTGTTTACCACAATTAAATACAAATAAGGAAAATACTTGCTTGTTAATCCAGGTTTATAAGAGGAGTTTAAATTAGGGATTTTAAGCAGGCGCACAAAGGACAGCTAGGGGTCCTGTACTACGAAGTCAGGGGAACTCCTTCTTTCCCATTTTTTTGGAAAGGGATTGGGACGCAGGGATTGGCTGTATTGAGCATCGATGTAGTGTCCGTGACATCACCCGGAGGTTTCTGGCAGAGTTAAAAGAGGCTCAAAGGGGGCGTAGCCAGTAATCAAAAATGCATGCACATAGGGGCGGGACATGGTCATGCTGAAGACATCTGATTGGCTGAAGAAAAAATGTTAAAATATCTTAAATCAAAGGTCTCAAACTCAATTCCTAAACCCAGCATAGTTTTGCTCCAACCTGAACTGAACACACCTGAATTCACCGATTAAGCTCCTCTGAGTTTGGTTGAAGCTGGTGGTGTGTCTCCTGGAACAGGGTTGGAACAAAAATCTGCAGGGGCTGAGGCCCTCCAGGAATTGAGTTTTAGACCCCTGTGTTCATGAAAGTCAAATCTAGCAATCCGAATCAAAAGACATTGCCTCACCAGGAAACATGTTTTTTCAGCTCCAAATTTACTGCAAATTTACTCCAAATTTCCTGTACAGAATTCATTTCTGCCGGAGGAGGAGCAGGCTAAACGGTGTGCGCAGACGCCGAGCAGAGTAACACAAAATAAGCCAGTGACAGAAATAAACGTAAACAACTGAGGTTCCTCCTGACCGAGGTAACAAAGTCCTCGGTAACCTCCAGACTGTGAGCAAAGCAAAACTTAAAATCATTATATACAAAAGATTACGTGCAACATGAATGACAGGACAAGAAAGGAGATTGAATTCTTGTAGATTGAGCATAGAGCTTCACGGAGCAAGCAATAGCCCAGTACTGAACAGAGGAAAGAGAAGACTATAAGTAGAGGAGGTAATTCGCAGAAATTAATTAATTAATTAAGGCAGAACGAGCAACAGGTAAGCACAATAAACGAGACAGGGTGCAAAACTAGACAGAGAAAGACTAAGACTGACATTTACTCAGTTTAACATGGGAGTGAATGAGAACCTGTTCACTTCTGGAGTCAGCCTCAAGTGACCGGTCAAGGAACTGCAGTTCAGTCACTTCCTGTTATGCATCGAGAAAGAAAGGAGGAGGTTGCCCCTTGGAAAGAAAAAGTATTTCCTATACGTTTTTCAATATCTATAAATACACACATGGTTTATTTTCTAGTGATAACAGAAACTGATTGAATGTACTTCTGGGGTCGCCTCTGGGACTATGCCCCTTTAAATAAAGGCTTGAATCGATCAAGACCCCAAAATTCGACTTTTTTAAGTGTTCTAATTCAAGATAGGATGTGTATTTTTAACTGGAACTTATCTTGGCACTTTCAGGAGACTCATACGATCGATATCAGATTATGTCCTTCAAAGCTGTCTCACATGATGGAAAATGTTTGAGAGGAGAAAAAAATCTGTTTTGTTGCAGCTATAGTTCTCTTCTCTGTAACATGATAATGGAGTGAGAACAATACAGCCAGACACACCAACACCCCGCCACCGTTTGGCTGATGCTCATTCCATGTGGAGTGCTTTTGGAAGATGCGACTGACACATGTTAAACGTTATCTCTGAGTGTCTTGTCAAAACAAATTCTCAAACGTGTGAGCAAGCATGTAACACATTGAAAGCAGCTGCCATCGCTCCAAATGTAAGCTGATAAGTGGGAAACAGAAGCATGCTTGATCAAAGAGAATGTTTGCTAAAGGCTCGAGGCTAAAGCTAGTGAAACAAATTGAAACAGCAGATGAGCAGTTGAAATCCTGCTGCTAACTTCCACTATTCTAATATTTATATATTCCAGCGTCCCAATCTGAATACTTATACTGCACCCTTAAAGTAGATTCTCATTTTCAGAAGAATATGTACATCATTTTAATGTGTAAGATGAGAGTGTACGTGATCTGGGAGGCACTGAAACATTGTGAAAATAATTGTAAATAATTGTGAACACATCATCACGCACAACGTGTGTAAGAACTTAACTCCTTCATTTCCATTCCTTCATTAAAAACTCTCTATATTGATAACGTTTATTCATGTGCGTCATATTTAAAAATGAGTCGTATTACAGAGAGTGCTCATTTGTTTGGGTTGCAGAGAAAACTCCTTCCGCCCGAACACAGTGGATTCTGGGTAATATCGGCTGGTTGAGCGTTCATCGATCTGCACTTCAGAATCGAACCGAAAAAATGACACACTCGAGTCCCGCTCGAATACTGTTTTATGTATGCTACGGTTTGGGATGCACTAGTTTTCATTTTGCACATATAAAATGTTATATTTTGTTGCAGCTTCTAAAAAGATACTGAGTTTTTGTTTGAGTTGTTTCCGATGTTTCTGTCGAATATGATTTCAAAGAAAAGGAATAAACACGTGTTCTATGGATTAGGATGGAGGTTAGCATACTGTTCATGTTTACCAATTTGAGTTTTTTTCAACGTTTCTAGAAGTGTCTGCCATGTGTAACAGAACAAAGTCTTTTGAGTCAGAAATGAGAGGAAAAGCAAAGCAGTGATTTATTTAGATTGTAATCAAAATATAACCCAAACAATCAACCTCACTGTGAGTGCTTAAAGTGTCAGCAGACCCTCGAAGTCGAAGCTTTGTATCTGTACAATCAGACCAAAATGGACATGGTCTTGCGTCTATTGTTAGCTTGATTGACTGCACCAGGTGTTACAATTCTTTGGAACTTTAAAGGTTGAGTCAAAATAGTCTTTGCAACCAGTATTCTCTTTTTAAGAATAGAAACACATCTACTATTAAACAAGAATATCTCTATTCCTTAAGAATGTATTTTAACTGAATAAATTCTACAAGGAAGCATACCGGGGATGGGATGGGGGATGTCATCGATCGATCAATCAATCAATCGATCAATCAATCGATCAATCAATCAATCAATCAATCAATCAAAATGTTTTTATATCTTTAGATCTTTTGCAGTTTTGGGGATGGGATGGGGGATGTCATCGAAACAATCTGTATATGACTCTTTTGATGAGGGAAGAATACTAAAACATGTGAGAAAGTGTCAATTTTGAAACAGCACTTTTAACTTAAAAAGCATATGCATTAACTGATGAGTGCTTCAAAGTGACAGAAAACGTTTGAGAACCACTACCCTACACAGCAGGATGTTGTATTTCAAAATCATTTTTTGCAAGCCGTGTTCTTATGCGCCCTTTGCCTCAGTGCCAACAAGAGGAAGTAGCAGCCGCAGACTGGGTTCTGAAACAAAGAAACAAACGGAAGTCTCTCTGACAGAGGAAGCCTTCGGCCGAGGAAACAGGAACAACGTGTGAAACAACAGCAGGTTTAAAAATATCTTATAAAAAGTCAGTTAGTTGAGGAAGAATGACCTTCTGCTGCTTTCTATAAACACAATCTTATAAAAGTATACATGTAAAACTGCTACTTTATGTGTTTATCTACTTTATGAGTTTATGTGACAGACGGAGGGAACGAGAAATCGATCGTTCAGCTAAAAACATGTGCTTTAAATGCTGTTTTACATCCCATCACGAGACTATGATGGTGACAAGGACTAGAGTACATTGCTCTGAAATCATTGGAACCTTGTGAGAAAAGTGAAATATTGCATTAACACTTTTGTTTTTTTTATTCCTATATAAAAACTTTAATATGAAGAAAAAAGATTGAATGGTTTGGAATAAACATCTACCTATTATATCTGTAAGCACACATTTCCAAAGATAATTTGATTGTAAAATACAACAATTAATCAAAATATTTGTTATAAATACCAAAGACCGTTTACACCCAGATTTAGTGTATTTAGCAGCGTACCAAATTTGGCATTAACAAAATAGTTTGAGGAAATTAAATTAAAGGAAAATATTCAGAATCATATGTGCTGTGTATAAATGTAGACATACGCAGTTAGTGTAGTTTATAAACAATGAAACAGGTTTTACAGACTCATAAACCTGTATAAAGTTTCGAAGCAGCTCGAAGAGTCAGGTCTTTTTAAACAGTCGGGAACGCTGGGTTAAAACCCTTTTGAGCGTCATTTTCTTTAGCAGCCCTCAACACTTCGTCACCCAAAGAAAGAGAGGTCCAACTTGACATGAAAAAAACTAGTTTGTTTTGTGTGTGCAAATCAAGAGGTTAAATACAAAACCTAAACACAAATAACATCTTTTTAAACAGTTGATGAGTAGACTTCAACAGACTTTCAGCTTTCATTTTTAGTGAGCATAGATGAAGAAACAGCAGTGATGCAGCACCAGACGACTCACACACACACACACATATATATATATATATATATATATATATATATATATATATATATATATATATATATATATATATATATATATATATATATATATATATATATATACACACACACCAACATGTGAGTATCTATAAGCAGCATGCCCTCTAATTCTTGATGCTTCTGAGCAAACACACTAACTCTTTGAGCAACATCTCGACAGCATCTTACCTTTCCATATACAGTTTTTCCATAATTGCTATGACATATTTTTCTATAGATCTAACAAGTTTTCATAAACTCTTAACATGATTAGCACAACATCCATCTAGGTAGATGTTACAATTCACACACTTTTGTGTTGCTTTTATATAAAATGCATTCAGTTAACACAAATTTAAAACGCTTGAATGTAATTTTAAAGCCACATTTACAAATGCTTTCACACTGTGTCAGAACAGATAACATCATGTCCTAAACAGAATGTATACATGATAAATTCACCTTTGCTCGTATGATTTGAAACACAAATATGTTCCCTCTATTTTATTCCACTGCCAATGAAAATGAGAGGGCAGAATATATATTTTTCGCAAAATTTCAAAGTTGTTTTTAGTTTGTATACCTTGTTCTTTTTGTCTGTCTGTAATTTAGTAATTCTTCATCTGCATTTTTTTTTACATAAACTGTACTCTGAGATGGGCACAAAAATTATGCATTTACTAAACCCAACAAAATAAAAATGTAGAGAATGTTCAAATATAAGAGCAGACTGACTCATAAAGTCAGTAAGTCTTATAAAGTCTCATAAATGCTGTTTCTGTAATTTCAGCTGATGAAAGAGTTTTTTTCTCAATGTGTTAAGAACCAATTAAATGTTGCTGTTGGAGGAAAACGTGTTAGTGTTTTGAAAACTGTATAATTGTATTTTGTAAATGAGTTTTGGAGTTGTGTTTACAATGGGTTTTTTAAACGTGAAATTAACTGTTTTGCACATTGTTTTTTATCTGATTTGGTGCGTTAGGAGATAAGCAAACTTGTTAAATGTATTTAAAAAACATAGTTTGTCAAATTAATGTAAATACTTCAGGGATTGCCTTTAGATAACATTTAATAAAGGGATTTTCTCCACTTATAAATAATGTGAGTGTACAGTATATTTACTTAAAATTACACATTTGAGTATCTCTTTGTTTATGTGGATAAATTAAAAATATTATTATCGTGATATATTATGTATGTCATAAAATCTCCCAGATTTGGCAGCGGGTGGTGGAAAATGTCTTGTTTTTCTATCTAAATCTTGACAGGTTTAGTCACAATATTACACCGGAAAATAAAAAACCTTTTGGGTGAAAACCTAAAGTTGACTGCAGTATATGGTGAATATTAACAACACCAGCAATCAGCGAATCGCTTCCTTCTTAACATGTTTCCAAAGACTCATCGCTTGTTTGTCTTGACACTAATGAGTGGTTTGCTGCTGCTTCACTCTTTGGTTATGTTTTTTACGATCCATCTTCAACACCTGAAACACTTTATCTGAAATAAGCGCTAAAGATGCACGCATGATTTATTACGAGGTGAGGTCCGCTGGCTTTAATGACTGACATTGATACGTGTGTCTGAGAACGCCTCTTATTCTCTGCTCGAGGACCACGAGCCGTCTGCAGCCAAACGTGTAGTGTGACACCTGCACTGCATCCATGGGGCGCATGGAGTGTTGGATCAGGGCCGTGGCTGACCGTGACAACTTAAAGCACACTCTGAAGTTTTATTGGGAAGGCTCATGAATTTTTTTATTTAAAAAAAGGTGAAAAATGATTTTCAGGGAAGGCTCTGTTTTATTGCGGTGCTCTTTTGTGATGCACAGCGCCACACTCGACCAATGAAACTGGATCAAACAAGTTAATCGAATGGCATTAACGGAATAGAGGCTGTGATGTGACAATGGGAGACCTGAGTGTGACGCTAGCAGAGGAGCTAAACAGCTTCTTTGCCCGCTTTGGAACAGAACAACTGCAACCCTCATCGCCATCCCCACCCGATTGCCGCACCATGCCACTCACCGTAACGGAGCAAGATGTCAGACAGGTGCTGTTTGAACAGGTGGACTGTTTGAACTTTTGCCCTCAGGAAGGCGCTATAGGTGCATCAGAATGAGGACAAACAGACTCAAGAACAGTTTTTTCCCAGAAGCCATCACTACCCTAAACTCTAACAGGCGCACACAGGGAATGGCTTAATCTACACTTAACCGGACCTAAGCATCACCCTGTGTGACATCAACATATGCAATATACTCACTTTATTTCACTTTACATGGACAATAACCTATAGGTGAAAAAACTATGATTGCTGTGCAATTGCGATTTTAACACTATACATTGTCTAGCTCTTAAACAGAACTGCCACCCCACCTACCTCCCCCCTCTCTTCTTTGCACTATTACTAAAGATATTTCTATTGTACTTGATACTTTATAGTATTTTTCTTTACTAAATGCTTGCACTGACTAGGGAGATGCTCTTAATCTCATTGTACATGTTTATAATGCAAATTGTATATGTGTATAGTGACAATAAAGGCATTCTATTCTATTCTAAGAAGCATCACTACATCTATGGCCATGTACACACGTACCCTGTTTACGAAACAAATCGCATCCACACAATCACAAGTAAAAAAAAAAAAAAAATACCCAGTTCACATGAAAATTAGTAAAACTTACCTAAAATGCCGTCAATCCAGTAGAGGGCAGCAGACTCCTCAAGCCTGAAAATGTTTTGACCAATCAGAAAGCTTCTCTCAGCGCTACCTTTGAATGGCTGGAATACAACTCACACAAAGATACGCCGAATATATTTTACAAACGAAAAATCTCTCATCAGTCTTTACCAACTGTTTCTTTCTCAAAACATTCTCATTTAACCGAGGATCAAACCAGTTCTTGTTCAAAACTGGTGCTTTTTGGGTGTGTCAGAAGCATTAACAGCTTAGTGTTTTGGTTTAAAGCGCAGCTCAAACCCTTGCTCTGTCCGCCATTAGTCATGGTGCTCTGTTACAAACTCCTCCCAACTCTGTAATCAAAACAAAGCCATGAAAGGTTTTGGCGAACTTGAAGAATGCATAAAAATCTAAAACAACGTTGAGGCTCGTTCTACAGATTTAAAAGAGACATCATCAATTTAGTTGATGAGGTTAAATCTTGAAGTATTGAGTCAGGAAAAACCAATCTTTGATTCGGCAACTCTTGTCAATTCTCATGCATTTCTTCTGAAATTATTCGGGGCTAAAAAAAACAAAACAATACCTGGGCCATGCAATGCCCCTGCCTTTTGCAAAAAAAAATTAGAATTTTTTTTTGAAGGTGGATTTTTATTTTTCGGCCCTAAATTGAAGGGGGCTTTTTCTAGAAATGACTACAATGGGCATTTAGTCTAAAATCGAGTTGTTTTCCTCTTTGGATGGATGAATCAATTGGGTTTGTATTGGATGCTTAATTGTTTGTATATAAACACACAGGTTTCCTATCATGGCTTCACGCCTATTACCTTCCTTTACAGACGTACATCTTCACTGACACTCCCGATGATCACATCTCCTCTGAAGGTAAACCAAACAGAACACATTCAAACTCTTACCCCCACGTTGTACCTCAACTTCTGATATCTTTGCTTCAGGATATAATGCCGTCGTCACCGACTGTTCGCCGGAACACTCCCATCAGGCGTTATCCTGCAAGATGGCTGCAGAGTACGACCACTTCATGGCCTCCAGCAAAAAGTGATTACAACTCTATTCACAGTTACGATTCCTTAAGGGTGCATTGATATCTGAATCAAACCCTGTCCCAGGTGGCTGTGTCACGTAGACGACGATAACTACCTCAATCCCAGAGCCCTCCTTTCTCTCCTGATGGCTTTTCCTGCAGACGCTGATATTTATGTGGGAAAACCCAGCCTGGATCGTCCAATGAGAGCCCAGGAGCTGCTAGAGGGAAATAAGACAGTTAGTGTCCGCCGGTTTTATAATTACCACATTTCAGTTTTCCTTTGAGCTTTCTCTTCAGGGGGCAATCGGGGTTATTGCGTATTGATCTGAGCACATCCGTTGGGGGTGTTTTAATATACAGATCTGTGGGGAGAGTTGATCCAATCATGTTCTAGGTGTAATTTGAGTCATTTGCTCTATGTGTGTCTGAGGAGCAGAGAGAACATTCAATCTGTGTCTTGTTTATGTCCTTATTTTTCTGTCTTTGGGGACACTGAGGCACTTGAGTTCAAAGAGAATGAAAATGTTTGCTTTTTGAGCCCTGCTGTAGTGGTCGAGCTTAAAACTCTTAAAAGCCTTGAATTTGGAAACGTCTTAAAAACATTAATAAGTCTTATGTTAAAATTTTTCAGTAATAATAATAATAATAATGCCTTCAATTTATATAGCGCTTTTCAAAACACTCAAAGACGCTTTACAATTATCAGAGCATTATTCATTCACTCCACGTTCACTCTCTGCTGGTGATAAGCTACCTTAGTAGCCCTCAGCTGCCCTGGAGCAGTCTGACAGGACGTGGCTGCCATTCTGAGCCTACGACCTCCAGCCCACCACCAAACACACCCCACCAGTCGCACACATCCACCAAACACACCCCACCAGTCACATTCATCCACCAAACACCCCCCACCAGTCACACACATCCACCAAACACACCCCACCAGTCACACACATCCACCAAACAACCCACCAGTCCACCAGTCACACCACATCCAACCAACACACACACCAGTCACACACATCCACCAAACACACACCACCAGTCACACACAATCCACCACAAACACACCCCACCACATCCACCACCACCACACACCCACCAGTCACACACATCCACCAAACACCCCACCCCCACCAGTCACACACATCCACCAAACACACACCCCACCAGTCACACACATCCCACCAACAACCCACCAGTCCCATTCACACACATCACCAAACCACACACCCCAGTCACACACATCCACATCCAACCAACACACACACCCCACCAGACACACCCACCAACCACACACCCCACCATCACACCCTCCCAACAACCCCCCCCCATCCACCCACACCTCCACCAAAACACCAACACCCCCACACCCCCATCACACACTTCCACCCCCCACCCCACACCCCCACCATCCCCCCCCTTACCCCACCCCCCCCCCTCCCCCCCACACCCCCATCCAGCCCCCCGTCTCCCCCCCCCACCCACCTCACCCCATCATCCACAAACCCCCCCCAGTCACACCTCCCCAAACCCCCCCACCAGTTCACACCACACCCACCCAACACCCCCCCCCAGTCACCACATCCACAACACAGCCCCCATCCCCCACCTCCACCACACACCCCACCATCACTCCCCTCCACCAAACCACCTCCCCCCATCCAACACATCCCCCAAACACCCCCCACTTCACACACACCCCCACCCACCCCACACCCCCCACACCCACTCCACCAACCACCCCCCACCAGTCCTCACCCATCCACCAACCACAACCCCCCCACACTCCCCCCCCACCACCCCTCCACCAACACTACCCCCCAACACCCCCCCCCACTCCCGTCACACCCCTCCCCCCCCCCACCCACCCGGTCCCAGCCCCCTCCCCCACACACCCCCCCCCACCCCGCACTCCCCCCCCCCAACCCCCCCTCCCCCGCCCCCCCCTTCACCCACGTCTCACTCCCCCCTCCCCCCCCCCCCCCCTCCCCCCCCCTCCCCCCCCCCCCCCGCCCCCTTCCTGCCCCTCCCCCACCCCCCCCCCCGCCACCTCCTCCCGCCCCCCCGCCCCCCCCCTCCCCCCCCCCCCACCCCCCCCACCCCCCCCCCCTCCTCCTCCCCCCCACTCCCCCCCCCCCCCCCCCCCCTTCCCCCCCCTCCACCCCCCCCCCCCCCCCTTCGCCTCCCTCCCACTCCCCCCGCCCCCCCCCCCCCCTTCCCCACCGACTCCCCCCTCCCCCCGTCCCCCCCAGCCCCTCCCCCATCGAGCCCCCCTGTCACCCACCTCCCCCCCCACCCCCCCCCCCCCCCCTTCCCCCCTCCTCACCCCCCCTCCCCCCCCCCCCCTCCCCCTCCCCCTTCCCCCCCCCCCCCCCCCCCCCCCCCCCTTCCCCACACCCCACGATCCCCCCCCCCCGCCCCCCCCCCCCCCCCCACCCCCCTCGCCCCCCCGCCCCGCCCCCCGTCCACCCCCCGCCCCACCCCCCCACCCCCCCTCCCCTCCCCCCCCCCCCCCTCCCCCCACGCCCGCCCCTCCACCTCATCCCCCCCCCCGCCCCCCGCCCCCCCCCCATACGCCCTCTCCCCCACGCCCCCCCACCCGGCCCCCCGCCCTCGCGCCCCCCCTCCCCCACCCCCCCCCCCCCCTTCCCCCCCGGCCCCCCCCCCCCTCCCGGCATAGCTCCCCCGGACCACGTGGGGGCCTGCCGCGCCGCCCCCCCCCACCCCCGGCCCCCGTCCCGACCCCCCTCCCGCCCCCTCGCCGAGCCCCCCCCCGGCCTCCCCCTCCCCATTCACCACAGTCGACCGCCCCCCGCCCCCCCCCTCCCCCCTCCTCCCCCCCCCTCCCGCCGCCCGCCTTCCCATCGCGATCCCCCCCCCCCCCCCCCCACCCCCCCCCCCCCACCCCGCTAGCCCCCTCCCCGAGTAATATACCCTTAACCCCCCCCCCCCCCCAACACCCCACCAGAGTCACACACATCCACCCAAAAACCCCCCACCAAACACAACCACCAGTCACACAACATCCACCAAACACACCCCCCAGTCATACTCATCCACCAAACACACCCCACCAGTCACTCACATCCACCAAACACATCCCACCAGTCACACACATCCACCAAACACACACATCCATACTGGACAATGTGGGTGAAGTGGCTTGCCCAGGGCCACAACGGCAGAATGGCCCTAGAGCGGGGATTGAACCACCAACCTTCCAGTTACAGAAAAACCAACTCCACCACTGCGCCATCTTTGCGCCCCATTATTATTCTGGTTTTAAAGAATTTTTAAGAACATAAGGTTAAGTTTTAATATTTTTATTTTGTTTTTAATTGCAATGCTCTGTTTTGTTGCAGAGGAACATTAATTTCTGGTTCGCTACAGGAGGGGCAGGTTTCTGTCTGAACAGGAAGCTGGCAGAGAAGATGGCGCCCTGGGCGAGGTGAGGCTCCCAGATAGCAATGCGCGTTGTGCTTTTGTGACTTTGTTACTTTCTAAGAAAGACCACTTAGAGTACAAATAGACCTCAAACTGAGTTAAATATCCATCTTTCCATCATCATCAAAAAAGCCAAACCTTGTACATGATAATAAATGTTAGTCTTTTGCTAAATGAAACTCAAAACTCTTTTTTTTTGTTTTTTGTTCCTTTCTCAAAATAATATTTGTTTTCTTGGAACTCTCTAGATTTTCTGTGTTGACGTGGTTACAGTTTAGCGCTTGAACATCAGCTAGACTTTTATTACTCAAAACGAAACATATCAGGGATTTTGTCAGTCTTCTGTTTGGTTTACTCCTTTAGGTTTTTATTCTTGTGTAGTCTAACCCTAACCCTAACCCTTGTTTTAGATCATAATAAGAATTAGCTTCTGTTTATTTCTTTTCTGATTTCTTTCCGTCTGTATCTAGTTGTTCCCGGTTCAGTTGAGTTAAGTATCTGTGTTAGTTCTCGTTTAGGTTAATTGTCTTCCTTTATAAGACTCTTTCTTCTTTTGTTCAGCGTTGCAGCGCTGCTAATGTCACACCTTTTGTCTCATCGAAGTTGGTTAGTTGTGTTGAAGTCTTTTGTTCTGTTTTAGTCCATAATCTTATACTTTTCTTGCTTACTTTTGGAGGTTTTCCCCCGCATGGGAAATTTTATGTTGTTATTTTCTGCTTCGACAATAAAGAAATTGACTTAACTTCTGGCTGTCGAGCGTTTGGGTTCTATTACTACTATTCTCTTGTGAGAATCCTGATAGATTACTTCCACATCAACAATGTATTTTTGCAGAACATACATGAATTCAAAGTCAAATTTTCAGGTTCTTCAATCCATCTGAGCCAATCACAATGCAGCTTGTTCCCATGTGACTCCAAACATTCAACATAGCAGATCGATAGGTTACCTTTGCTGGCTGCGAAAAGGATTCTAGTCATTTATATTTTTGAACTATTTAGCATGTGAGAGCATGTTCTGCAGTAATGTAGGCTAGCCTTTAGACGATTAAAAGCTGTCCTACAAATGTTCTGAAGTACGTTAGGTACGGAGCCAATCAAAGTCGAGCTTCACCCACCAGATTACTCCTCTGTTTAATAAAAAATGTATCCAAAATTGCCTCCTTTTCTTATATTGTTGCTAAAAACTGTCATCGTCGTTTGACGGAGAACTTGAGAATTTGTAGGTTTATAGCCAAATCTTGTCGCATATTCCATCGCGATCAATGTGCATTTTATTTGTCATTTTAAATCCAAATATTTATCTTTTCATATCATTAATTCACATCGCTTTTGATGTGCAAAGGCCTTCACACAAACAAAGAGCATCTTTTGGTTGCAGAATCCTTGTGTCTTGGTTTGCAGTGGTCCGAGGTTCGAGGAGACGTCTGCAGTGATCATGCTCCCTGACGACTGTACGGTGGGCTTCATCGTCGAGAGGAGACTTGGTGTCTCGATGATCCACAGCGACATGTTTCACTCGCACCTGGAAAACCTGCTTCTGCTTTCTCCCAAGAGCATCCCAAAACAAGTGAGATCCATCCTGCTGTTAATAAATGCAGATTCATAACAGATAACATTTCAATTCAAACCAAGCCATTTCATCAGAGCACGCTTCATTAGTTTAGTTTCGTTTCATCCATCATTACATTTTAATAGAATGGAATAGAATAGAATGCCTTTATTGTCACTATACACATATACAATTTGCATTATAAGCATGTAAAATGAGATTAAGAGCATCTCGCTAGTCAGTGCAACATTTAGTAAAGAAAATACTATAAAGTGTCTAGAAAATACTATAAAGTGTCTCTCTTATAATAGTGCAAAAAAGAGGGGGGGAGGTAGATGAGGTGACAGGTCTGTTTAAGAGCTAGACAATGTATAATGTTAAAAATTGCAATTACACAGCAATTATAGTTTTTTCACCTATAAAGTTATTGTCCGTTGTAAGATTAAACCAGTCCCTGTGTGTGCATGTGTGAGTTGAGAGAAGTGATGGCTTCCGGGAAAAAACTGTTCTTGAGTCTGTTTGTCCTCGTTCTGATGCACCTATAGCGCCTTCCTGAGGGCAACAGTTCAAACAGTCCAGAAGCCGGGTGAGAGCTGTCCCTGATGATGTTCACACTGCAACTATGAAATTGTCAAGTTTTAAGAAGGAAAAACAATAAAACTAGTCATTCCGCCACTCGTGCGAATATTCTACTGGTGTTAACCGATTCAAAGGTCTATGCTAAGCTAAACTTAGCTAAAAGTGCTATCCGATGATTTAAAAATGGAGAGCAGAATAGTTATTATAACGTTTCTGATGGTTTCCTCACAAAACATATTATTTCATTATTAGCTATTTAATGGTACAATTTTTATCCTCTATTTTTTTTTATTATCCCAGATTGGTAACTGACAAAGCGTATGGTGAAGTGTTAAACAAATAAAATAGCCTTGCATTGTTTTGATTCTCTTGAGGGCAGTTGGAGAATGAGCAGAAAAGGGGGTTGTGCAAATAAAGTTGCCGTCAAATTGGTCAAACGTGGGATGGCAAGAAAAGAAATGATAGGTTCCTCCATCCCCAGATGATGGGTTGCCAGATTGATTTGGCGGTTGTCAATTGGGGCAAGTGACTAGAAATTCATGCTTTAAGAATTACAAATAGTTTATTTAGCTATTTGAGTCTATGCTTAAAAAGAACACAGTTTGATTAAAATCGATTGCATAGGTCAGCCCAAGCCAACATATCGTTGAGCAACGAGCTCGTTAACAGTGACGATACGCTGTTAGAATTGACAATTTATGTACTATTTTGTAAATGTGCCTGGAATACGAGTTCTCCAAGCATCCATAATGATAATCGAAGGTACAGAATATTGTGTAGTACAGAAAAGCTTGTGTTTAATCTAGCCAGAGTAATTAGCTGCTAGGGCTAACGTAGCTTAGCGCTTCATGAGAAAGTGTTTTCTCCAGTATCACTTTTCATTTTCTTTTCCTCCTTCAGCAGTCTCTATCTTTCAAAAGTATCACAAGTGCATGTCCTTGTTTTATTTTCTCACCCCATCAATAAACTTTTTTATGTTTGGAACAGGAAAAAATAAAAACATTTTTAACAAAACCTGGTTTAAACAAACTATATATAAGCAAAAGGATATGTCATAACCTAAATTTCTTAATGTGCATTTATTTTTTATACCAACACTCTCAGTTTTATTAGTGCTTAAACTCAACAAAATAGCCTAACGTCTCTCGAACATTTTCTGATTTCTTTTGGTTCAATTCTTTAAATATCCCAAAAGCAGTGCATTCATTTACTTCAAAAAACTGCATATACGCTAAGATTTTGGTTCCAAGAGATGGATGGCATCGCACCTCAACACACAATGAAGAAATATTATGTTAGATTATCGCTTACATTTGTACTTATAATTGTTTTCTTCTTTCTCCTCTTAACGCTGCAGGTGACTTTAAGCTACGGATATCTTGAAAACAAACTAAACAGTGTTGAACTCAAAGGAGCTTTTTCCAAAGATGAAGATCCGTCTAGGTCAGTGAAGCAAACACACAACTTTACTCATCCACACACCAGCAAGGAAAGGCAAGTTTATTTGTAGAGAACATTGCATACACAGGGTCATTCAAAGTGCTTTACATTGGAAACAAAGAATACAAAGAAAGTGCATTTAGTAAACTCAAGCTTAAAAACAAGTCATGTAAGATCATACTGATTAAAAACTGAAAATTAAGACACAGATTAAGATGGTGAAGTGCAGAGGTAAAATAGTTGTTGGACGTTGGTGCTCAGTCGACTAAAGCGTAACTAAACAGGAGAGTCTTTAGCCTGGATTTAAACGTGACTAAAGTGTTGGCACCCTTGATCTCCTCTGAAGCTGGTTCCTCTGTGGGCCGCAGGGGAACTGAAGGAGGATTTTCCCTGTTTGGAATTTACCCGGGATAGATCTCATTTATTTGATCTGAGGGATCTCAGCTCTCTGTTAGGTATTTAGGTGGTAAGTTATGTTTGGATGTATACTGCAGGATACAATTCAATATACACACACTGATGAAAAATTAATCCAGGTCTTTGGTTTATCGGAAAAAAATCTAAACACAGCTTGTGTAACTGATGTCAGATTCTCTCATCCTTCCATGAGAAGTTGCTCAAATCTAATTTCACGCCAGGTTTTTTTATGATTATCTGTGAAAAATGCTTACTCTGGTCAGCTCGCTATCTTCTCACACATCTTTCTGCGTGTGCCAGCCGATTTCTGTTATCACCTTAACTTCAAGCGTACACAGTCTGTGAGCAGACATGTCTTACAGCGCCTTAAAGCAGTGGCAGTGAACGCTGGGGGCTAAGACTTTATCTTATAGTAAAGCCCCTATAATAGTAATTAAAGGGGATCCAACCTAGAAAAAAATCGATATCTATGACAAATATATTGCGATGAATTGCATTTTACTGCTGAAGCAGAGACATTTATGCTATCACAAAAATCAGTAAAAGCTCAAAGATGAAATAACATTTTTAAATAGTATGTACAGGCATTCTGCATAATGAATAATGCACAACTGTGCTTTATTGAAAATGAGTGAGTGTTTAGGCTACAACCAAAATAAGAAAGATTACACATGGTTTCCTGGTTACCAGAACATTTTATAACTTTCATACTTGTTATTGTTACTTCTTAGTTAATTTATTTAACTCTTAACAAACTTGTTCAGTTAAGTGCTTCATAATTGTTTATACATTGATCTCAAATGATCTTCATTCTCTAGGATTTCTAAGAGCGCTTGAGCTTGAGCTCGCGTTTTATTGGTCACCAGTTGCGTCACGTTTTTAGCTCTATTTCTGCAAAAAGACACTCAGATGCTCAGACATCAGACGCAGTAGGTGTTTTGTGCATGTGCTGTTAAAATTAAACAGAAAACACCAAATTTCAAATTTTTTGTAGTTTGTGCACATGTACATCAATGTATTGTGGTGAACGCGAAGGACATAATTTTAGATGTTAGAGCTTTGTAGCTTGTTGAAAATGTTACACAGATTAAAATGAGGTCATTAATGTAATACGACTCCTTGAATTTGCAGATCTATTTGAAGTCAGTCAGCATTTCTTGTTAAATAAAATCATCCGGGGCTAAAGATAAAACCTGGCCCAGGCCAGGCGACACCTCTGTTTAGATGCACTTCTTTCTGATTTTTAATTCTCTACACAGTTAAATCCTGGAAGTAAAATTTATTTTATCCAGAGTAGGAACAAATACACTCTAAATAGAGAGCAACTAACACTGAAATATATATATGAGGTTAACATCTAATCTATCAATTCTTCACTGAAAACTTGTACTTTGTGCTGTGTCTGTATTTCACAAAAAAGCTCAGTGTTAATTTAACTCTATTAGAGTAGGTCCAAATAGACTCGGAACAGTCTAGATTTTACTGTGTAGAAATCTTTAGCCCTTTTCCCATGAGATGCATTAAATCGTTTTTTTTTTTCTTCTTTAAACTCAAAATGTTTTGACCTTTCCGTGGTGCTCTTTGTCCAGGTTCAGAACAGTCCACTGCCTTCTGTACCCCACCACACCTTGGTGCCCTGCTTCCCTCAGCAAGGACTCATCGTGGAATCGACACATTCTCTCTTGAACCAAGTCAAACTCCATTTGTGAAGAGAATTGTGAAGTTTCTTACATTCTGAGCCATTAGTGATTCAGATTCTGGAGTTTGGACACACGCATGCGATTCGTTCAGTGTTTGTACCGTTTGTGAAAGTTTGCTTGTGTTGATAAAACTATTTTAAATGGAAGGAAACGTGAACCGTGAACTGCAGGTGTAACTTCTGTCTACACATTACTGTTGCCAGAATTCTTTGAGGAGCCCTACTCTGTTTTTCTGAAAACTATCTTTCGCGTGGTGTGCAACACGAGTTTGGTTTGAGTTTTAAATGTTTTTTATTAAGTTTATCTGTTAGAAGACTTAACCTCACGTCTGTGTTCACCTGCGGCTGCAGGCTCCCAAAGTTAATCTATAAACCTATCAAAATAAAAAAGGGGCATTTTAAAATAAGAATAACTCACAACAGTATAAAGGAATGTGTTTCATTTGTTTTTATTTGTGATAATCTGTTTGGCTTCCTGGATATTATTTTCTGGTCAAATATTTTAATTCTATCATGTACATGTGGCACGTAAAATAATTTCTATGCAGTGTTAGTTGAATACATTTTACTTCCTTTTTAATAGTCTTTGTGTGTCTCTGGTTTTATGTTCTAAGGGTTTTGAACATGACGATGCTCAGTTATTAAAAGGAGGACATAACTGTAGGGTATTAAAGTAAACCCGAGTCAGTGGTAGTTCTAAACTGAATTACTCTCCGGACGAGAACGCCCCCAAAATATATTAATCTTTAAAACTACCTGCAGATTTATCGGGATTTATTCCCAACATAAAGGAATTAAATAAAGACTCCTCAGTTGACTGGTTAACTGACATAAATTATTATTATGCTAATGACTATCAGAAGTTGCTTGTCCCAGTAGTATCTTTGTAACATACCATCACTCGAGTTGGGATCCATTTGCAGGCTTTTATTAACAACGTCGTCAATGAACAGGCGGGTAGTCAGGGCAGGCAGCAAAGATCGTAATCGGAAAGCAGGCAGGGTCACAACAGGCAGACTTATAGACAGGGTAAATGCTCAGAGTTGCAGCACAGAGACAAACAAGACTTCGCCTCGAGCAAAGGGAATCAGTCTGTTAAATACAGGTGATAATGTTCCTCAGCTGGATGTGTAATCATGGCGGACCTGGGGTGTAATGTTCTTCAGCTGGGTGTGTAATCACGATGCCCCTGGGGTGTCGGGGAAATGTAGTGTGGTGCAGGTGGAGGAGCAGGAGTTAGTGCAACGAGGGTACCCTCTGCTGGTTAGAGGAGGGAGTGACGAGGTTAGCCTCTGTGACAATCTTACTGCAGCCGGATGCTAATTTCACATTTATGAACTAATTATACAATAAAACCTTATGTTATTGCAGCCGCATGACATTATTACTGTGGATGTTGCATACAGCTATCAAAGCTGCAAAGTAAAGGTTTAGCGAATGTTTTAGGAGAAATATAAATAAAACAATGACGACCTTTAGGCCTCCTTCAGTTTTTGTTGTTACCAAAAAAAAAATTTGGTCAACAATATCATGGCAGACTGGAAAACGTGCATCTCTTGCTATAAGAACATACACTTTTCTTTAGCTCGTTTATCCTCTTCTCCTTTTCTTTTTTTGTAAATTGGACACCAGATGGCTTTAACCTTTTTTTAATCCATCTCTCAAAGTCGGACTCTGCATCAACTTTGCATTTGCATTAAACCGTTGTAATCCCGAACACTCAGAGCAAGGCCTAACCAATTACAGGATCTCAAGCATGGATCTGCTGAGGGTGGATTCTCTTTTGAACGTTTTAAAAACACTCGAGGACTTGTTTGTAATAAAGGTACTAGATTAAAGATAGCTTGGATTTAATTATGTTTTTCAAAAGCCTTTAAAAACATTTCAAGTCTTGAACGTTGTAGGCTAAGGAATTGCTCTAACCATTTGCTCTTTTGTTTTTTAAAAATCGCCATTGGGTTTTCTTTCACGCCATAAATCCTAATGTCCATCGATGATCTGTGGAGCTTCAGTAGAGCGGATCAAGCCAAGCTGAATCTCATTTTCTGCCTTCTGCTCTCTGGCTGATCTGTGTGGCCATAAAAGAAGCTCAAGATGATAAAATCTCACACACAACACTTTATTGAATTTCTAGTCTGACTTGATTTCCTGCTTGAAAATATTTTCTAAAATAAAGTTAGATTGAAAGTCAAAGTTAGTTCGTTGTTGTAGAGATGGTGGTGGACACAAGGTGGCAGTGTTGCACACCCTATAAAGCACAAGTGGAAGGGCGTGGTCAGGGGTTAAGGAGGTGGAGAACCATTGACTAAATAACATTGATTTAGTGTTCGAGATCTCACTCATATTCTTGATGCTCAAAATGGGTGTAGCCAGTACTAAGAGGCGGGACATGGCTGGAATGAAGGCGTCTGATTGGCTGAAGGTTTAAATTTTTCATATATCTTAAACAAATGTAAAAATAATTCACCCCCTCAGTGTTCCTGAAGATAACGATCTGAATCAACAAACCTAATGGAGCCAGAGGATTTTTTTTGTTTAGTTTTAACATTGGAGTGAATTAGAACTTGTTCTTTTTGGAGTCAGCCTCAAGTGGCCACTCAGGGAACAGCAGTTCAGACACTTTCTATCACGCATCAAAAGGGAAAGCAGGAGGTTTCCCCTGGTGGAGAATATAAAATGCTGAAATAAATGGGCATTTCAGCCTAAATCAAAGATAATATAAAATATGTTTTACAACAATCATGTTTGTCTTAACCAATGTTTGTTTCTGTTTTTCCTCACTGATGTTCAGCACTTTGGTTTTTAATATGTGCTTTAAAAATAAATTGTCATTGTCAAAAAGTGTTGCCCTAGTGAACATGAAAAAATAAAGTGTTTCCTTAAACATTGTCAATGTTTGGAGAGGAGCTCAAACAGTTAAGTTTACTCTGTCCCAGTGCAGCTACTGGCTTATGAGACTGTTGCAGACTGGCAGCTGGGGTTGAATGATGTATGAATTGGGAGACATGCTATTGGGTCTAAACTACTTGTACACCAGGGGGCGGTGTTGAAAACCTAGCAGCAGTCATCTTTGGACCAGCTAGTAGTGATGGGAAGTTAAGAATGAGTTGAAGAGCGATTTAAATGAACTGCTCTTTTCAATATCCGGCTCTGTTCATTGAGAAGCAATCGTGAGATTGAACGAGAATGAATCGTTCACTTGGAAGAGTAGTTCCTCATGACTCACTATAAAAATTCGTTCTTTTTGAAAGAATCGCTCACAAATGACACGTCACAAGTCGATTCGACAGACACTTTGATTTATTTTAACATTTATTAGTAGGATTGAGTCTAAAACTCATGTATTTTTCTTATAACGTGTAATATTAATCCGTGGTTGTTTGGGAGTGTGTAATCGATTTTGCGAAGTGAACCACGTTTGTCGGTGAGGTAACACACGTGAGTCATGTATTTTTCACAAGTTTATATTTCTTTTATTTTGAATCTGCGTGTTGTCGAGGGGAGATTTAGTGATTGACCCATTTTGGTGATTTTCTCCCCAGGTATGTGTGAATAAAATGCTTTAAGTTGCTTCCTGTGTAAATGTGAGTTCAATGCCCAGTCGCTTGAACACGTGATAGTGTTTCTCCAGAATGTTTTGTGTTTTGCTGTTTTTCTGTCCATTATTTTGAGCATTCCTCTGTCAAAGTTTACTATACGATCTCTAGTATCATTGTTATTAGTAACAGTTTATTAATGTTTAGAAAAGCAGTCATATTTGGACTTGCAAGCGTCTTTGATGTGCGCTGTCGAGAAGAGTTGATCCATTTGGTGCTCTTCTCTGGCCTCATAGTCTTTTCCACTGCAGCTGCACAAAAACTCCCGTCTAATAAAGCAAGGTCTCTCCATCACCTCAAGGAACCCGAAACCTTCAGTCACATACATATCAAAAACGTTCTAACAAATCAGCAGTGCTAATTAATATACACTTATTCAAAATCAAATTGATTGGGTGATTGATTACTTACTAATGTCGTTGTGTAGAGTAATCCAGCCTTGAGGTTATAAATAGACAAATGAACTGTTTCAAATTGAGGCCTGATTAGAACTGGTTTAACCTAGGCTAACTGTCTCAAAGAATAAAAACTGGACCCAAAAACAGAGCTGACCTTAAAATGCACTACAGATTAAACCAAAGAAACCCAAAGGTTGTTCTTGTTTATTAAAAACACAATAATTAAATACATGAATTGTGACGTTACGATCTCGTGAGACACATTGAGATCTTTTTTAAGTCTTTAAATATTTCCATTTCTTAAAGGTGTTGTAGTTGTTGAACATTTTATTCTATTTTTCCTGCCTCCGCTGATTGGCCACATGAGGTTTTTTAAGTCACCTCAAAAACAGGGATACGTTTAAATCAGGTAGAGGTGCCACAAATAAAATACATTAAATACAATTCATTTTCTGTCCTAAAATGGGAACGAAAGCCATCTTTCAGATTATAAAAAAGACATCCAAGAGGAGAAAATTGCCCATTTAGACTGAAATCAGCAGGTTCAGGAGGTGATGGAGGGAAAGATTGTGAGGTTGATTGTGCAATTGTGCTGTCTGTCGGTTGTCTTTCATTTTAGCGCACCCTGACAGCCTCGAATGTGGGCCGGCGGTTCAGCGAGTGGATGGTTTCAATGCTGTATGAGTTAACAATTGAAGGTCCTGCAGCTTGATTACAGTTTTTAGGAGAGTTTGTGTGTTTGCACATGCTCTTGAGTCTGATTGCGAGTTTTATTTATCTCAACAAGTTTGTCACAAGACTGGAATAAAACGGAAACTCCTTTCGCTTTTAAAAATGAAGAACTCTGCTGATATCGCAGATCTTTTGAGGGTTCTGAGTTTTGAATTTGACACTTCAAATGCTGCTTATGCATCGTGACAAGGTTGCTATGATGTTTTATATCACAGTATAGTTTATATTTTTAGTGTCTTCTTGATTATATTGAAATTTTATTTCTCACAGGTGTCTAAATTATTGATAATTGCAAAGATTCAAAAACTCCAAATACAATGTGTATGTAAGATCTAGTTGTTATATTTTAGATTAGCTGGTATTTCAATAACATTTCACCCCCCTTGGAGTTATAGGCTGCCATTGAGTTAAAATATATGTTACTTAAATATTCTGAACCTTTCTTATTTACACTATGTGGCAGGTTTTATAAAGCTATTTACATGTTTTGACTTTTGAAGTTATGCTTTTTTCTCTAAAGCTGGAAAAATTATATCTATCATACAGTAAACAAGTACAACGAGTCTTTCAAATGCAGTTGCTTTTTATTACAGTTGTTAACGTTTAATTATAGTGAGAGATCTTGTTTGATTAATTTTTTATAGAATAAAATCATCCTTTCATTCAAGTTTAACTTTTCATCAAGTCCATTTGGGACACATGCAAAACCTGGTGTTGACAATAAAAAACAAATATGTGATATTTTTATTTTCACATATACTCAAACATTGTGAGTGGAGATGTTTGTTCCAAGATTGTGGATCTTTCACAAGGGTTCACTCACTTTAGCGGCACCCATTAGCCACTTGGAAGCTCGGTGAGGGGAATAAATTCCGTGACACGATACATCGAATGGCAAACAAAGAAACTGACTAATTTAAGGTGTAAAATAAGGCCGTCTTCAAAGAAACCAAAGATAAAATAATAACGGTCAAAAGAACGTGAGCGTACCCACTCACCCACCCTCCATCCATTGTTTTCTACCAAACAGGAAATGCTGCCAGGTTAATATCAGCCTAACCCAATTCCAAATAACTCAAATTCATAACAAAACACAATTAAACATTCTCTGCTCTTACAGTCACTGTAGAGCCAGGTGTTGGATTGTTTCGAAGCAGATTTGGCTCATTTGACTCATCTGCTTCGGCTCTTCATGAAGCTTCGGTTTGCCAACACTTATTCTGCACCCTTAAAGTAATATTCATTTTCAGACGATAATTTACATACTGTTTAGTGAGTAAGACAAGAGTGTGCGGTATTCATTCACACACGACTTGTGTGAGAACTTAACTATTCTTTCCCATTCTTTCATTAAAAAATACCATTTTTTATGTATACTACGGCTTTGGACGGCATCAATCTCATTTTCCACTCATAAAAGTGTGAATAGTGTACCGTTTGAGACGAAGCGACTATGTGGAAACACCAGAACTGTGTGTGTGTGTGTGTGTGTGCGTGTGTGTGTGTGTGGCTGCCATCCAGGATGTGACTTCAACAAGGGACAAGAAAACTTTCTTTTTTCCCTCCTCTGTCTTTTTTTGCCTCTGTCTTTATCTTCTTCCTTTATTTTCTCCCTGCTTTGGTTTATTGATCAGTTGATACAATTTCTATTATGAGAAGCTGAGATAGACTTTGACGGTGTAACTGATTGCATATTGTCTCTCCCCTAATGTAAGTCGCTAAATGTGCTTAGTGTTTGGTAAAAAACAGGATCTGACAAGAAGACATTTTTTGTATTGGTATTTGTATTTTCTGGGGGGGGTTTTTCAAAGTGAAGAAAAAAATGTAATCGGTTGATTGTGTAATGTTGTTTTTATATGCTAAAAAAGGCCACAATTAACTGCATCACTATTTTATTCATATGTGCTTTAAATACATTTTTACATTTAATGTATCGGACCTTAAACACATGATACATTACAAGCCATGAAATTGTTAGTTTTCCAGCATGTTATCACAGTATTTCATTAACATAACTTATCGTGTAATTTTGGTTATAAATATTTTAAGTGAATGTTTGAAAACAAATCGCTTGAATTGTTTTTCATCTGAAACTACTTTTTTGATTAAAGATTTGCACCTTATAATGCCAAGGGAACGATCGATTGTTAGTCAAAATAAGATCTCCTCTTAGGAATTGGGGTGTTGAGTACATTAAAAGCGCCAGAGCAATGTCACGCTCCAGATGGACAGCCGGTATTCATCTTTAAACTTGAGATTCAACAGCCTTCATTCCTTGAACCTGCAGCATTGACCCCCAGCGGGATGATCGATAGGTAAATCAATGAGACCTCAATGCAGGCACGAGCTCTGACAGCAGGGGTTTTGTCATTTTTAAGGCGGCGATTGTGCTCCAGTGCCCTTTAAACTGTGGCTTTCCTGAACTTTCCTCTTCTCAACATGGGAATCATGACCAAATCGACCAAGGAAAAGCAGGATTAACTTAGCATCAAGAAAAAAGTGAGCTTCAAACAGTGTGTAACGTCTCGAATGGAAAGCATTTGATGAGATGTTCAAAAACAACCAGCAAGATCTAAAAGCCTGGTCTGTTTAAAAGTGCAGCCAGATTTTTAAGCATCCTTGTGAAAGCACACTTCACAAAAGAAAGATCCCTTTGGGACCTTGTATAACACAAAAAAACTAGCTATATTGCCTCTGTGAACCCATCCAAGGGCTTTTTGTGCTCTTGAAGAGAACAGAATGGCTCCTGTTTCATCTGATAGCCTTCCACAGAGCTGGAAAGTGCAAGAGTGCCATTCACCTTTGCTTTGAAACCCTTTCTGGTGTCTGATGGGATTTTTTTTCCCTGGTTTTCTACAAAGAGAAGAAGTGGCTGAACCCTTGGTACAATTAACCAAGGACAAGCACTGCTCTTCAAGTAGCCCTCAAAACACAATGCTGCTGAAAACAGTGCATCTTGGTGAAGAAACGCAAGGTGGAGTTGGTAGTTTTTTTAACGCTTTACACACTTCTAGTAATATAGCAGAAAAGTTACATACTGACCCCTGTTTAGGATCAAAACGTAAATACCGGGACCCTTTGTGCAACCCTTTAAGATTCTTCAAGTGGTCCTACTTTCTTTTTAGTCGGAAGCTAAACACTTGACTCGTATGACCGCAAGCTTTACTCACAGCTACTGCAACCTACTGCAAACCTTCTCTCTTAAGAGTTAAAAGCTCTTGTGAGTTTTGTACTGCATAGCAAAATACAAATATTTATTTCAAAGTGTTCAGCGAAAAATTGGCTATTTGTTGAGACTTTTTTTTTACTCTATCCAGAGAGTAGAATTAATTTTGCTCTCAGGATTTCTTTGGGCTTTAACACAGGAGATCTGACCAAAATGTTTCACAGTAAATTAAAATAAAAACAAGGAAAATGTAAAAAAACTAAACAAAAAATATATTTATAACTAATGACACAAATTAAAAAGTGCAAATCATTATACTGATAAATAAGATCAGTAAAATTAATAAAAACAAGACAAAAAAATTAAAATCTAATTTAAAACTAAAGTAAAAAAGCCATAAAAGTTTAACAGTGCACAATCAAGGCAAATTTTGCAGAAAGCCAGAACAAAGAGATGTTTTTAGCTTGGATTTATAACCAATAGATATTCTACATATTCTATACCCATCATACTAAACTCTAAACCCGCAGCAGGGTTCAGATTCAAAACCAGAAACACATCGAACGTTTCTGAATGAATGCCCAAAATTGCTTATTTATTCGTGCTTTCCATTGGCATCTCAGTCACTGACATTGTTGGTTTACTGAAATAATAATAATAATTATCATTACAATTCTCAACATTTCTGTAGTGCTTTTCTAGAAGTCCTACATACTGAATGTTCACTAGAAGTTGTCAACTCACTCGCTTTCCCCGTAAACAAACTCCGCCCTCCACCTTTGCTGGTTTTTCTTGCGTGACTGCTCTAGGAAACTCCTTGGTTGGTTCAATAACACAAAAAAAAAAAATAGCATTTACGCTACATTGATGTGAAATGTTGCAGTCTCTGCAGAATACTATTTGCACTGCAGTACTCAAGATCATGCTAACCTATCAACCTAACAAGTAAATCACTTGAAAACCATGTAAATTCCATTCTTTGTGAACATTAGGTAACAATCCCATTTAAATCTTTCAACGGTAGTTTGCAAAACCTTAAAGGAGTAAATGTTTATTCCCCAAACACTGAATGTGGGTACAGGGAGCCTTCGAATTGAGCTGGAAAAACGATTAACCAATGGTCTCATTTACCAATGAGTTGGTAAAAAGAAGAAGCTAATTGTTCACATAAAAACAGCAAACTTGTCATCTTCAATCTCATTTCTCAATGGTCAAAATCACATCTACAGATCCTTCAAGAATGTAAACGGTATTCAGCAGACATTCATTTTATACTGATGTAGGCAGATTTAGAAAACTTGCGCACCAAAATAAAAAGAGGGAGGGAAACTGTTGAGGTGGTTTCAGGAATGGTAGCGCTCCTGACAGATGGCCAGGAGGTCATAAATCTCAACAGAGTCACCACCACCACATCATTCTTTTGTACCTCTTCTAACCACCAGGGTGCAGCAGATACCAAGTGAATGACTTAATTACAAAGCATGTTTGCTTCAATCGATCTCTCATCTAGGATGTGCTAAACTAGAGTACTTGGTTAGAGATGATGCTCATCTGAAGTCTTTGCTTCTGCTAATGGACCATGGCACCAAAGTGATATGTTTACAGAGCTGCCAGGATTGCTTTGCTGAAGTGTCTGGAACTCACTCTGTGCTTTGGAGTTACATCGTTATTCAACGCAATGCTTGGGAAGTTGGGGTTGGGATTTGATTTTAATCAACTGGCATGAAACATCAGTGTGTATTTGACTATGATGGCACCAAACTTGCTCACCTTAGCTGTCAATCGCACGCCACTTGAGATGGATTCCATGCATAGATGAAACAAACTTGGAGACAACACCAGTGCCTGATGTGTGTGGTGGAAATTTTCAAAGGGATGTTAGGTACTTGTGCAATACGTGATCCTGAGAGATCTATGATTCTAATTCAAATTCAATTCGCAACCGCAGATCTAGACACAAATCATAGCTCACCACATAAGAACACCTTCGGCTGCAGCAACCTATGTTCAAGAACACGAGGCATGTACGCTAAGATGAAAGGCAAAATGTGGGTATTAACCTGAAAGCCACATACATGCATCAGGTCTTGAGACCTCGCAGCTCGGAATACAGATGAATGTCATTCCCGTTCATTGATATTCCAGATCCTCCTTGTTCTTCACCCCACAATCACCTCATTTCTCTTCCTCTTGTGGTGTGAAGATTAATCACTCTTGACATCTCATTTTCCGACTGTGGATTCTCGACGAATCCGTTCGGTCGGCGTTTGAAATTGAGAGGGTTTCCAAATATCTCAGAAGTTTTAGAAAACATGTGTTAGCCACCGGTTTGGAGAGTTTTTGCATTATTTATCATAGTTTACCCATCACTTGTGATTTTGGTTTTGGTGGAAGATCAAAAAAGATAAACTAGGTGTACGGGAAGGAGATGTGGATTTGTATTTTAGTGTCTGTTTCATTCAGGTTTGCTATGTGACTCGCCTTGCTCCGCTGCTGTGCTCCGTTACCATGGGAACATGCAAGAGCACCATCATGAGTGAAGAATGAAAAAGAGAAGTGGAGAGAAATCATTTCCCGCCTTTTGGTGTCGTCTCTCGCATCATGAGTTATGGAAGGCCCCTTTGGCTCTTGGCAATTAAAAAATATTTCATATGCCACAAAAACCCACAATGAGCCATTAAAACCCAGGATCTTCACTTTATCCTTTTGGAATGACGGATTTATGCAAACCTGGACAGGTTGTAGGTTGAACCATATCAGAGCTTTCAGATCACCCTTCTGAATTTCATTTTCTCCTGAGAACTTTTGGAGTTTGTATCACTTTAGCTTGAAAGAGTTTCTCTCCCACTTGTTTCAATATCTGAGGCTATTCATGGGGTGCTTGTGCGCCACTCAAACCTAAGATTGTTTCCACAGTAGGTTCTGGGTTCAACCAAAATATGGAGGACAATTAGGATTTGAGGTGTGGTGACTGAAAAATCATTTGGGCTTGTTATTCTTGAGTAGTGTGAAGAAGAGACAGTTGCTGGCTGGTACTTAACACCCCACTGGGGTAAAATCCTACAGCTGTTGTGCGCATGCTGTGCCCAAAGTTAAGCATCTGTTCCTGTAGTTTCAATGTACTCTAGGTACTTGTATATTTAAAGGGCATATTTAAAATATCCAGAATCATATTTTGGAGATTGTTTAGAGATAAATAAAGTTCGGGAGGAGCATGTATTGGAATTTGATTAGTTGGCAAGTGGACCGATTAAGAAGATAGATTTATTGGGAAAATTCAGGGAGACCCAATGTAAGACTACATTCAGACTGCAGGTTTTAATGCTCAATTCAGAGTACAATTTTTTTCCCATTCATCCATCAGCTTACTCTGGCCGGATCACGGGGACAATAGTCTAAGTAAAGATGCCCAGACCTCCCTCCCTCCCTCTACCAGGGGGATATCGAGGCATTTCCAGGCCAATCAGGAGACATAATCTCTCCATCGAGTCCTGGGTCTTCCCTGGGGTCTCCTCCCGGCAGGACATGCCTGGAACATCTCCCTTGGGAGACATTCGGAACAGATGCCTGAGCCACCTCAACTGGCTCCTCTTGATGTGAAGGAGCAGCGGCTCTACTCCAAGCTCCCATCACCCTGCAGAGGAAACTCAGTTAGGCTGCTTGTATCCAAGATCTTAGTATTTCTGTGATGAATCAGACCATAGGCGAGATAGATTAAGCAATGAATCGAGAGGTTAGCCTTTTGACTAAGCTCCGTTTTGACAAAATGTAGAAACTGTTCACAAAATTCTTTGGTGAAATCCATTTTTTTTTGTTATTGACTAAGTAATTAGGTTTGGAGAAGCTTTATTGCAATCTGCCTTATTAGAAGCTCCCAGTAACCAAAACCGGCTAATGGCAATGTTTGGACAAGTAACCCACCTTGCTTCCCTTGGTACAGAATGTGGCTCAGACCTGACAGACACAACGAACATTGGCTGAACGTTTGATGTCTATGTACTTTTTAGTGCAAACCTTTCGAGAATGTTGTGATCTGATTGGTTTCATTTATCTGGATTTCTGCGAGGAGTGAGGGTCGTGTTCATTTTCGTTCCTCTGGAGTTTCACTGTACTCTAGGTATTTTAACAACTAAAAACAGCAAACATTGATGAAAACAGAAATGAGCTCCACTCTCATCCTATTGCATGTGTAATTTATGCTTGGGGACCATTTCACAAGCCCCTGTGAAGTATTGCATCAGCTAGCTGTTAAAACTGTTGAGGTCTAATTTGAGAGCAGTTTTTATTTGGGTTGAGTGATGGGAATTGGTTTCGTCTGCATGCTCGATTGGCAAACATGGACCTCACCTGCCAAATTTAAGATTATCTGCGACTCCTGAGATAGCCAACACTGTTTAACAATCCATCTTCGTCTGATAAGGCCTTGTCTAAAGCTGAAGTTGTAGAGTATGAAGGAGAGGAAACAGAAAATGAGAAAAGGGATTTGATGGAGATAATCGCAGAGGCTTCCATTAGTTTTCTCATTTCTTCTTTAAAAGATACTGGTGCGAAATGACAGTGCTCTAATAGCGCTGATAATTTTGAGTCCAGGATAATTGGGGACAGTCTCTAGACTGATAGATATTGACCACATTAGTGCTTGCAGTGGAGATGAGCTTTAATGAGACTCAATTAATCCCCCTTTGGTTTCCAAGAATGGAGGCGAATGACAGTTTTCAGAGTCGAAGCTTCTTCACCTTGATTTTAGACGTGTCCTGTCTGGTGGCGTTGAGGAAATGTGAAAATGATGAGCCGCTAATCCTTCAAGTAGACTTTAAAAACTCATGGTGGTGTTGTTTATGTGTGTGAGAGACCTGTGTGGACCATTCTCTCCATCGCTCGTGTTCTCTTCAATTAAGTGTAGATACAACTTGTTCTGGAACACACTGCGTAAATAATATCCGAGAGCTTGATTATCAGGTCTAAATTAATCTCCTGATGTAGATTTGTGTCGTCTATATAGGTTCATCTGGGAGTAGTGTTTCTTGATCAAGCGTCTCACAAAGATTTAGCCTTAAGCTTTTGATTGTACGCACTGCTTACTTGCACACAGTGTTCAAGACAATTCTTAAGAGAAACAGGACTCCGTTTCTCATTGTAGATTGGGTTAAATAGAAAAGTTTGATCATATTTCTAATGAAAAACAAGTAAAAATGTATCCAAAAGCAATAATGAATGCTAAGCAACCACACCCTTTGACCCAACATGGCACCTTCAGTGAAAATGGGTACGTTGTTGATGATTGGATATCTAAAATCATACATGTCCTGACTCAGCATGAATTTGAGGATTTATAGCCAATATCCATATCACTCGATCACTAGGAGGCAAACAAAACAAACCCTGCATGCAACCTCATATCATGATTCTTATAAAATAGAAGAAGTTTGGTCCTAATATCTCAATTTGTCCTGAGTCATACCTTTAAGAGCATTTTGATTTGTTGGCATAACCCAAGTTTCGTTCAAGTTGGCCAATGGTCTATTTGGTGTTTGAGAAAGTGGATTTTGTGGAAAATGGTTTTGTGGAAGTTTACATCTTAGGGCTTGTTTGAACCAGTACAAGCCAGTAAATCATTGGAAAATAGAGCTTTGTGTTTACAGTATATAGTTAAAGGTGTGGTGTCACGTAAACTAAACTTTTCAGACATTTCTTCCATATTTTAGCATTGTTCCCTCTTTAAAAGCATGGTTTAGGTCGTATTCAGATTTGTGTAATCCTATGTTCTTTTTCTGGGACCTCAAAACTGCTCGTAGCCATACACATCGGCTGAAGTACCGACTACTAACCAACTATGGCGTGGTGGAAGCATCACAGTGGGTGGAAAAGTAGTTTTGCAAAGGATAGCCATTTGAGGTGATTCAAAGACAATTTTTATGATAAATATTGCCTTTTGAACGTTATTAAAGGTGGAGCGATAGTCCAGAGGGGTCAAATATTTATTATATAAATCATTTAGGAGGGGCACAATATGGCACCTTAATGTAGTTATTACCAGAAACATTAGCGATACTTTGAACAAGTGGTGGCGCTATAGAGTCATAGGCCTGAAGTTTGTTGCATTAAAGTTGTATCCCAAACTTAAGAAATTTTCAGCTAGGGATATTTCCCTACCCCACAAAAGGTCACAAGTAGCATCTTGGCCAGTTCCACACAACAGACCCGAGCCGGTTTCTTTTGGCTCAATATGTCACTACCGGATTGGACAGGTGTTTTGTGTTTGGCCCAGAACTGGGCCAGATCAGAGCCAGATATGTCTCAGAAGAACTCAGATTGCTTTCCCTCCCTTGTGCCAGGTCTGTGCCACTTCTGAACCAGATCTAGTTTGGTGCCGTACCAGTTCTGGGCGATTTCTGCACCATTTCTGTAGCAGATCTAGGCTAATTTCGAGCCAGCTCCAGGGCCACTTCTGTGTCAATTCAGAGCCAATCCTATGCCGAATTTTTTAGGATAACAACTAAAAATCCGCTGATTCCACTTTTTAACAATTAATAAAATAAGACAAAAAAATGTCACTGTTTAACATTTTTACTAAGTTGATATAAAACTCTTTTTTTTCATGTGCATTGCTAGAGTATATGCACTGCAAACACAATTCAATAGAATTTGGTGAAATGTGTAAAATATAAACCACATTCACTAATTAATCAAATCTTCTTAAAAGGTACAAGAACAACGCAATTTTTTTTATTTGTTGGTCAGTAATGAAACTTTTTCGAAAAAACGTGTCCCTTTGGGACGCAGCCAGTGTAATAGGTATAAAAATTGTCTTCTTCTATGTGTAGAAATACACAAAACTTTAAGTAAAAGACGAGCTTGTTTAGAGGATATGAGCTGGATTCCCCACTTCCTCTGTCCTTTTGCCGTTAGCCTTTGGGGTGGGAGAGAAAGAAAGCTGGCAATATATGGTGGAGGAGGTTGCCTGATGATGGTTATTTTCTTTATCAGAAAAATAAACCAGCCAGTGTGAATCGTCATCCGTCATCCGATGTCCATGTGGTTCATCACCAGAAAAGTCAACACAACGTAGACTACACCGATTACACCTGAACGTTACCTAAGTGTTTTTCATATCATGAAATACCGTTTTCTAACACTGGCAACAATATCTGAAATGTTAAAATGTTAATGTTTGTCTTAACACAAACGGTTATTTAAAGGTTATGCTTGATTTACTTCTTAAATCCAGTAGATGGCAGAACAGTGGGTAGAAAGGTTGTGTAACAAGTTTAATAATATCAAATTTATACATGGAAAAAATGATTGTTAATATTGCACTGTACAGTGAAAGGAAATGATAGATACATGTTTGCAGGTTTTGTGCATTCTTAATATTTGAAAATATTGCTATGCTCTTAAAATCTGATTAAAATAAATGTAATAGAAAAAACATAGAATATACTCAAAGTGGTCAGAAGAAAGCATTTATATTCCCACTTGCTTTGAGTTTTCATAACAAAGCTTTAGTTTCCATTTGCAAACATAGCATATTGAGTTTTTTGGGTTCAGCATTAAAAATTATTGTAATCTTGTACAAAGTCTAAATCCATCTGAAAGAGATTTTATCAGGCCTGTCCCACACTAGTCACCATTCAGTTTTTGACATTAAGACCTCCGTTCCCTATGCACGACTCAGTCTTTCCCTTCATGTCCACGCGTCATTCAATCATCAGCTATGCTAGCTGACAAGGGAACGTCTGTAAAGGTCACTAAAGGCTTTAAACATCCCCCTTGCCCCAGAGGGTGCTTGTATCGCTCTGTTCACAAGAGTAAAAGGCCAAGGCTCGGGTGTAGATGGCAAAATATTTCACCGACTGACCATGTGTCTTTAGATAATCAAGTTCGAATGGATCCCTGACAGCGGGCTAAAAATAGACCCTGGTCCATTACGTCTTCGAGTGATGGCACAAACGCTGCCAATACTCCAAGCCCTGGGGGGCTCAAAACGAAGGCCAGCAGTTTATTAACAAGAAACAATTACATGGTAGCAGAACCGTGCAATACTCTAAATTTAGACTTGTGTTGCCATAGTGCATGGTTTACGCAATACAAAGGTAAACTGAAGATGAGTGTGGAAGATTAAGTGCTTGTTTTTGTCAGAATTTCTTAACATTGTTGTCCAAATTAACATTTAAAACAGCTATGTGCACCCTTCACCTTCTAGATTCTTTACTGTGGTGCTATAGATAAGAATGCTGCTCTGAAGTTGTTCAAAAACATCCATCCATCTGTTACGACTCATTTTAAGGGGACAAAAATGAAAAAGAGTTCTAACCCCCGCCAACAGAACACCACACACAAACGAATTGAAATTTGAAAAAGTTACAATTGTCTTCATTTAGAAACAAACAAAGATGTAATATTAAAGAATGAAAATGACTGGGATGGAGAAAGGCCAAAATAAAAAACTAACCCCTCCATATATATAAAAAACAACAACAATCCACTAAATTCCTTAACAGACGACAAATGTAGAATTACAACACAACTTCCCTAAACTTCCTAACAAAAAGATACAGTCTCCCAGAGAAAAAATAGACCACCCACCACGTTAGCCAAACAAGCCATAAATAATTAGATGAGAAAGATATTCAGCAAATTACAAAACAATGGCACAAATCTTACTGAAATCAATTGCTGCCATTCTGCCCCTACGGCCTCCTGCCCACCACCAAACACACCCCACCAGTCACACACATCCATACTGGACACTTACTGTGGGTGAAGTGGCTTGCCCAGGGCCACAACGGCAGAACGGCCCTAGCGGGATCGAACCACCCACCTTCCAGTTACGAAACGACCAACTCCACCACTGCGCCATCTTTCCCCCCCATTTATGTTGACATAAATTACAAAGTCCCCAAAGTGTCTCAAATGGAACACTCCGGACTTGTGGACCTCACTCTAGTCCACACTCTGGTGATATCAGGAAGGCCAGATGCTAGGGGCCCTTGATTCAAGTCCACATGTGTGCTTTGTGGTCGTATTTTGGGACAGACTCACATCTCACTGGAATTAGAAAAAACTCTGCTGGTGTTTACTCTACAGCTGCGATTCAACTTGAAATAAAGACATAACCTGCTTTGAATTCGCAGCGGTTTCTGCAAAAAGGCTTTTAATGCTACAGAAGAAGGTTTTGTTGTTGTGTATTCGTTGTTAATGCACAGAGAATGAAGCCCTTTAACTCAAAAATGAATTGAGATAAATGCTGCTCAAAGTTTGTGTTTTGGTACACGATCTGTTTAGGACTGATTAATCACATCTTGTCAACATGACTGTTTAAATAGTGAAACAATTTAATATTTCTCATAAGACCGTTTACGAGTTACTTCAGTGCTTTGTTCCCCATCATATCTCAGAATGAGCTCCTCCTAACAATCATCTGATTGGTCATTCGCAAAGACTTCTGGGTTGTATCTAGCCGGCATCGATGCAAGCTTTGCCAAAGACCGCATAAAGGGCACATATAGGGTGCTAGTGAGCACACTTAAGAGCCTAAAATTGACAGATGGGACACCCTATGGACTCATGCTTTTCGTGGGAATCCGCAATTCAAGTCCACACGTGTGCCATTTTGGACAGGCCCTTAGTCTGACAAGTAGCACCTAATTAGCACAAAATGTGTTTTTTTTCCCTCCAATTTTAATGCTATTAGTCGCTCTGCAAGAATTAGCATATCGTGTTATTGTTACTTAGCATCTCAGAGCTATGCTTCTAGCACAAACCTGGAAATTAGCATTATATTAGTATCTAAACACCTTTAACATAATATATGAGTAATATTAGCATAAGCTCGCAAAACATATTGCAAGCATGAACTAGACTATTTGCAGCATCTTAGTTACAGGAAAAAGTATCTCATTAGCATACTTAGCGGACAAATGACCTATTGCTAGAATCTTATCAGCATCTTGCTAGCATGAAACAGCGTTTCATCAGCACAACAAGCACACGAATCACCAGCTAAACTGTGTTTCATTAATAAATTCATAAATATTTGTTTGTTTTTTCAACTTGAAAAACGACTAGTTGTTTGCAAAAGTTAGCATCTCATTTAGCTCAGAGTTATGCTTCCATCATAGACTTGAGCTCACTAGCTTTATATCAGAATAAATGCAACTCGAACATATCGTTTGCATAATATTAGCTGAAGCCTGCAATGCATATTGCTGGCAAGATTTACACTCTTACCAGCATCTTGATAACACGAAACAGCATTTGATTAGCATAAGTAGCAAACATCACCAGCTAACTTATGTGTTTGTAACCAAATCAGGCTAGCATAGCTAACATGATGTTGACATTCATTTTATCGCATGTCGTATGTTGGTAACTTGAATTAGAATCACATTAGCATTAAAACAAAGCATGAATTAGCAACACACTTGGATTTTTCCATCATTTCACAATAAGAAAAAGATGCTTGATAACATTTGGCTAAAGGATTTAAGCCATTATGTCAGTTTTATGCTGTTACCAGGAGTTTGCAGATCACAATGCATATTATAGAGACTCCAATAGTGGAATAACATTTAAAGATTTTCTAGCTTAAACATTGTTAGCATGTTGCTAATATAAATGGTTATAAAACTAGGATGATTCAGCAAAATTGTATGTTGCTAACAAGAATTGCAAGCATGAATTGCACCTCAGCAGCATGTTTTCTGCATGAATTAACATACATAAGCATAAACAAAAGATTGGTATAAACTGGACACTCATCGATTGCTTGCATGAACAGTACATGATTGTTAGCATGAATCGGTATGTCTGTAGCTTTTAGTCTCTGATTGCTTGCACTGAACATGTGATATGAGGAAGATATTGCCAGCTTACTGGGTTATTGTTAAAATTGGATCAGTAGAGATTCATTGGAGAAGCACGGTCCCTCATAATCAACATAATACAGGTTTTTTTTATCGTTTAGTTTTAGTTTAGACCCCTTCGAATTCTGTGTTTTGCATTATCCCACCAAACAAAAACGTTCATATCGTGTCTATATGACGTCTTTTGGTTCAAAACTAGTAAAATTGACTCCCTGTTTATGTTGACTACTCAGGGGGATGTTAAGTTTTTGAACCCTTAGTTAACTCAATGGTTGATTTATTCTTTATCAGTGCGGTTTAGTTATAATATTCCCTGTGTTCCCTAGTGTATTAATTGTGTGCAACACCATAAGCACTCTCGCCTTCAATAGATCTCTTCATTCAATAAACAAGCATCCAATCACTACCTGCACGCTCAGAACTCACATCACCCTCCATGTACAGCTTCAATAACGCTTAATTGTCAGCTTGAACGCTTGCTAGCTCCCACCAGTAAATTACCTCCTGCATACCTAATCTCATAGTTGTTGTTTGCTCATCTTCCCAGCCGATGGTTTCCTCATCGTCTCCGGATCTTCTCCTCATGGTTGCTTTCATCATCTTGCTCGCTGATGAGTATTGTCCGAGACTGTTTTAAGTTGTCACATTTCTGCAGAAACAGCTGGTTAACTCCCATCCTTGCCTGTGTCCTGACGAGTGTGAAGAAGATTGATTTTTAGCCAAATTTAAAGAATACTTTTTCGTGTGTGAAGACAATCTCAAAAACCAGTTGCTAAGTTGAAGCTCTTGAGAAATCATCGAAGTGAAAACTCAATAATCTTTAACGAGAAAGACCTCAGTATTGCAGCATCATCAGTAGTGCTAGCCATCCTCACTGAATTCTTAACGACTTAACCACAATAGCATTTCCATCAACAAGTTCCTTGCTTCGTCTGGTTTTGCCATTTGTATAAATGACTACTGGGACCAGGTGAAGCCCAGGTCGACTTCAATCAACCACAACCAGGATCAATGGGTTAAAGTGTATAAATGGGCTCTCATTCCTTCACATTATCAGTTGTATTGAGTGACTATTTGTCTTGAAGCAGGAATCGTTTCTCTGTACTTGGTTTAATTGTAACGAGTAAGATACAGTGAAAGAGGTGTGGAGATTGTCTGGGGGATTAATACGGTTATCCAAAAAAGCATTATTAATGCTGAAGGGTCTATTAAGACTTCCATAAATATTAAGAGATGCAGTGGGACTGTCAAAAGAAGCAGGTTACCCCTAGTGTGGTGTTTATTGTTATGAAATGTGTTACAGAACTCAAATCTCTCTAGGGGTCCAAGAAAATGGCTTTATTTGTAAAACTTAAAGTTAGACTTGGTGCAAACGTAATGAAGGCACAGACTGACAAAAGAGACTAAAACCTAAGACAGAAATTAAAACAACTGAATGAAAAATACACTGAAGATAAAGACACGGTTTCAAAACATAAAAATAAAACATAGAACCCTGACAGTTTATATTCTTGCTATTCAGGCTGTAGACCAATTGCCTTTTGGGGATTTCAAATTTTTTTATGCTAAAATACTCAAAGGGTATTTACTTTAGCCAAGAAACAAGTGATATAAACAGCAAATATACTTAATTAATTAATTTATTTTTTACCTTATTTCTTCACATTTAGAATTCAAACATGTGTGGTGTTCTTATTATTGATACTTTGACAGGGTTGGGTCTGCCAGACCCATTGCATTTTGGGACTTTTAATTCACACAATCATACAGTTTTGCACTAAAATGTAATTTCTTATTTTTATGTTTGATATATGTTTGTGGGGGAAGACAGAATAAAGGTTTCAGAATCTACAATTTTCACACTTTTACAAACCTCGGCTCCAGTAGAGCTGGACACCTTGTGTGTAATATAAATGTGTAGAGGGGATACAGTGTGGGGTCATTAAAAATGTGTTCTGATATATTTTTTCACTGTAAATGAGACGAAACCAGTGAATCTCAGTTTCAAATAATAATTGCATGTTTATATTTTCTTTTAATGAAAACTGGAAGCGGGTGCCACAGACCCAAACACCATGCAAGGGCTAAAAGAGAGCGACGTGATTGAAAAGGAAAAGATTATGTTCTGTAAGTGCAGCTGGTTGTTTTTCAGGCACGTAACGAGAGAGCATCTGGTCTACTGCCTTTAAAATCATGTTTCCTTCAACATGTGTGTACATTCAACATGTACATTTCTTCTGGATGCTAAAACAGATTTAGTATACATACTTATACTCATCACTGATACACTAATTGCTTTTAAACACAAAATATTTTGAATAATATAGACATTAGATATCTGTGAAATTGGCAGATGTTGACCCAAATTTGTCTCTCTCTGCTTTCTCCAAAGTCTCCAGTACTGCCTTGGCCAAGGTTGTGTTGGAGACAAAATACTTTCCTCAGGAGAACAAGCTAAAGAGAAGCTCTGAATTCCTCCTCAAGGCCCAACGACTTTGTGCGCTGTACCCCCTCGGTGTGGGTGGGTGGGTCTGTGACCAGTGCTCTTCAGCTGCAGCCACAGACTGTATATAACATGGACATACCATACGTGACAACAACCATAGGTTTTAAATGAAGGGTAAATGAGCCATCAGAATCAAGAAAGTGCGTCCACAAATAGGTCCATGGAGGGAAGACCTAGGCGTAGAAAAGATGTCTGATTGGCTGAAGGTTTAAATCTTACTATATCTTAAACTAACACATTTCAAAATAAATCACGCCTCTCAGAGCGTTCATGAAGGTCAAAACTAGTCATCTGAATAAAAAAGTTGAGCAGTTTTAAGATGGTAGTGAATGAGAACCTGCTCATGTCTGCCCCAGGGTCGAAGTACTGCTATTCATTCGGGGTCGCCACAGCAGAATGAACCGCCAACTCTCTGGCATGTGTTTTATGCGGTGGATGCCCTTCCAGCCGCAACCCATCGCTGGGAAACATTCACACACACTCATTCACTCTTTAACACTATGGACAATCATTCTTACTCAATTCACTTATACCACATGTCTTTGTTCTTGTGGGGAAACCGGAGCACCCGGAGTAAACCCACACGATCACAGTGAGAACATAAGAACTCCACACAGAAATTCCAACCAATCCAGCCGAGGCTCGAACCAGCGACCTTCTTGCTGTGAGACAACTGTGGTACCCACTGCGCCACCGTGACGCTTCTACTATTCAGTCACTTCCTATTAAGCGTCACAACAGACTCTGTCCCTGTCTCCCCTGTTGCAATGTTATGTCCATGTCAATGTTCTTGTTGTTTTGTCTCTTAAAAGAGAAGCACTGATTTTGAATTCATGCTGCTTTTGTGGTGAAGTGAGTTTAAACCAAGGTATGATTGTTTCACAATAGGGTTCATCCTACAAATCTGTGCGATTCTTCTGTGTAGGGTATAACAACCGTTTAGTGATATAGGAAAATATGTGAGGTAGGATTAATTTCTAGAACACCGAGCTACAGGTGCAGACAATCATTCAGTTTGGACTTTTGAAAGATAAACATCAGTTTTAGCTTCCCTTCGTTCTATTTGTTAACCAAGATCTTGTTAAAACCACTCATTTGGAAGAAAAAAGGGCAATTTCTTACCAACTCTATACATTGCTTTTGAACAGGTTAAATCTCTTTTTTAATTTGGTTAATGTAGGTTGCAAGAACAAATCAGTTTTAGTCTAAATTTGCCTTGTCTGCATTCACGGATAGCTAGATAAATACACAAGCACTCACGAGCAGCCAAAGGAATGTCTGCAAAGAGCCAAACCCACCCACTCTGCTCTACATTCACCAAATTTAGCTCATTCGTTCCTGTTTTCTTGTTGGTTCCACTACAAAACACATTTTTAGGAAAAAAAAAACGCTTTCTACACAATCACAGGTCAATGTCAACCCACTCCCACCTGCCCAGAACGGAGTGTCTAAAAATGAAATAAGAGGTCAGGAACATCAATGAGAAAGAAAGCACAGTAAACAAAACACAAGATGACATCTACCAGTCATGTGATTATGGTCACAAGACTGGTAAAAACAAAAACAATCGAGACAGGAGTACAACAAAGCCCCAAAAAGCAAAACCCAAAGCTATAAATAATAAATATGAGAGGTATCGGTAGGGCCAGATGGAATCTCCGCTCAGAGAACATTTGTAGAAAATTTTTGTTATTCCATACATTAAAAGTCTTCACCCAGAAACCGTGTAAATTTTGCTCAGAAATCACCACCTCTAGATTCCGTTTACCCCTAGCTATCAGATATCAGTTATCAAAAACTGGAAAAGTCAGGCAAAAAGGAGATAGACCCCAACAATTCTGGACAAGGTGGGCCGAACAGTGTTTTTTTAAGCGGAATGGCAAACTGCACATTCAATTACGGTTTAAATACAAAACTGTGGACACTTTTAGTTACTTTATGGAACTGTCCATGGTGCTGAAATGAAGTTGGAACTCACACAAGAGCTTTTAACTGTCAATGTTTTGTAATCTTTGACATCTTTTACCTTGGAACTAAAAATGCACATTATGTTGTCTTGAAAAAGTATGGGGCTCTTGATAACATGACTTAACATGAGAAATCTGAGAAATACCAGATTCTTAACTGAGAATCTGGTAGAAGCTTCAAACTAACCACACTTGTGGATCTTATCAGACTGTACAAGAATGCACTTTAAAAAGTAGTTAAACCCTAAACTCCAGCAGAGTCAAATGTCACCGCAGACCTGACATTGCCATTGAAAGTGAATGGGTGAGGAATCTCATTTATTTGAAATGGGACTGTTTTGTTCTCGTTGTTTCAAACTTTAACCTGATTCATTCTTCAAACAAACAGTGCTAAGCTCAATCAAACTGCAAAGACTGCAATGTTTCTTTATTTTATAATCCTCAATAAATAGCGTGTGTTGCATGATGGGTACTTACGGTTAAAAATTGAGAAATCTTGAAGAACTTAATTAGAAGTCCTATGTTAAGTGAGATCAACTTAGATATCTTAAGAAATATTTACAATCGAAGATTGCTCTCAGATGATTGTCGTTAAATGCGTTTTATGTTTGTAATAGCTACAAAGCATTTCACCTTTTGCGCTGTTGTCTATCTTCGACGAAACCCGACGTTCTCTTTCAGCGTATTTTTATACTTTTGTGCTCCCCCTTTTTTTTCAACAAACAAAATATTTGTCGATTTTTGTAATTATTTATCTACTTCAATAACGCTTCATGGCACCTTACTCTAAGCAGCGTCTTTTTAACTGATTATTGTTCTTGACTATTCATTTACTAATTTTTTGGAGTGTGTCATTTTTTTCAAGCAACATTAAAGCCCTTTGCCTATTCAAACTTGCAAATTATTTATCGTCCCGCCCTCCTATTTTCACTTTTACTTTTTACAACACGTGTCGATGCTGGCACAATTTTTTCCTTTGATTGTTGTTAGTAGCCCCCCCGCCCGTATCTTTATCGGCTGAGTGCCACTGCCCTGTCGCAGTTTTCTATGGCTCCAAGCAAATGCATATTTCACAAATAGAATAGCCCACTAGCACCACTCATTCAGAGTTTTATCTTCTGAATGCCACCATTCCCATACTCAGGGATCATGAGTGGGTTTATTATGTGGCTAGTGGCAACACTCGCTTGACTTCCGCTACTTTCTTACCCCCCGTAGCTCCCTCCACGCTGACAGATTGTGGGACATCTGCTTCAGCAGAAACCAAAAAGGTGGAACAACTCTGTCGTTTGCTTGTTCTTTTTTGTTTAGTCCAAACCATACATCTTTATATCCCTGGTTGTCAGTTTTCGACCTCCCCCCCCCTTTTCCCTTCTCCCCCCCAACTAACTTTCTTATTTTTCACTACTCCCGACTATGACAGTGTGGAAGTACTTGGTTATTTGTATCTCCCGGAAGTTTCCGTGTTGTCTCTTACATTTTGTGCGCGAACAAGGTTCACTCCCTGTAACTTCTCTTCCTTGTGTTTTGTTCTGGTTTCCCTTTTTGTCCACACCATCTTCCCCTCCCCATATATCTTGCACTTCTCATGTGTGGTTTTCTCCGGATCGCCATTATAATTTTTTAAAGCCTCCCCATTTTTTGTGTTTTTCCCTGGCAAGCGGCATTGTTTCACCTATAAGAAAAGCTTTATGGTTTGCCCTGATGTCTGCGCGGAGCTTTTCTTGTCTATAGCAACACGCATCACCACGATCGGAACCCCTGTTCACATCCATCCACCGTTTTTAGTGATCTCTATGTTATTAGGATTTATTGTGAGCTAAATTACATGTCATCTACCACATATGTACGTGCCAACAATGCTTTTCCTTCTCTGATTACACCTGCTTTCGATGTTTGTTCCAATCCGCTTCCCCCCCTCGTGTCCCAGTGTACCTTTCTTTTTTTTTTCTTTGCATTTTTCTCTTCTTCTTTTTTTGGTGGTAGAACCAACCTGACTTTTTCCTTATTGTTAGTAATGTATTCTGGACAATCACACCACGTGGGACAACGCTTTGGTGTTACTTATTGTGTTTTATTTACCACTTATGCACCCGATTCCTTGACTTCCCCCCGTTGTCCCCTTCAATTGCCCGCCCGTTTCTCTTTTCACCTTTCCCTTGATCCTTTGCCCCCCTTTCCTTCCTTATTTTCTCCTTTACTTTTTTTTGTTTTCTTTACCCCTTTTCCTGCTTCCTACGGCCCCTCCCATCCATATGTCTTGAAGTTTGGTTCGTATTCCCATACTCATTTTATTTGACTGGCCGGAAGTGTAAACCAGACTACCAAAGAGTCTACAGAATCCACAGATCCCATCCTCCTTTGTGAATTGAGCTCCCCGTCTAAATCTTACCGCGTCACACGGACCGTCTCGTTGGCTTGAGTTACTTTTCTCCCCCGATGTCACCTCTTCCACGTTCTTCGAGGACCCAATAAGAGGGGTCCCCGCCGGATTGTATGCCCCGACTAGTACATGTCACGTGAAGGTATTTTGCTTTTGACTCTTGCTCAATGGCTCTATGATCCTGGCTATGTCCATTTGCTTCTCTTTCCCCTCCTCCTCCTTCAGTCTCCCCCTTTTTTTCTTTTCTGTTGCTTCTTTTTTTTCGTCGCCACTCTTACCCCTTTCAATGTTTCTTATGTAAGAGGCCCTTTTTTATGGCCCTCGCACCCCTTGCTTTGCGTGGCCCCTCCGTCATTTTTGTCTTTTGCGTTTCGCGGTACACTCTTAATCCTTGTCTTGCTCTTTTTTTTTTGTTTTTCTTCTCTTTCTTTTTGCGTTGTGTTGAGGCTACTTCTTTGCGGTTATTACTCCTGGTGGTGGCTTATCATTTGCGTGACTTAGGGGGTTGGCTACTTCTATTTTTTCTTTTGCGCCTTCGGGTTGTGTTCCATTTAAATGTTTGGAGACTATTTGTAGTCGCTATAGTTACCTCTCGAGCAGCCATTGAGCCCTCAATCGCTGATGTTTTATAAAAGGAGGGTAATTACACCTGTGATTTTTTGCCTTTCTATTTTGTGGATCTTGTTAATGACTGTGTCAGTTGCATTTTGTGTAATTTATTTGTACCCATGATTTTACTTGGTTAGCCGAACTAGTTATGGAATAGAGTTATGTGTTTTTTTCATTCATTCCAATTCTCCCTTCATGTTCCCCGGCTCTTATAGCCCTTTCGGTTTTTTGGTATTACATCTTTTTACCCTTCGTCTCTGGTTTTCACTTTACTTCATGTTTAATCCATTTTGTACTTCTTACTTTTCCACCCTTTTTTCTGTAGTTGGAATAGTTTTACGCAGCGCTGTGCCTTCCCTTTGCCGAATCCCATTAGTTTCTGGTTTGTTTTTAATCATCTTAACCTACATAGTCTCTACACTTTTTTATACCTACTAGCCTGGCCAATTGTCGGTATTCAAATGCTCTTATTACTTGCACCTTTCTGTCTCGTGGGTATTTTGTGGGGATTTTTTTTCTAAACGGATCTAGCTGCACTTTCCCCCCCGGAGAAGCACTGAAATATCACCTATCCCCTTGACGTTTGATCACGTGGTTTTTCTTTTTTCCTTTTTCCCTCTTTCCTTTGTTTTTTGAGTAACCCATTGATTTAACTACACACAGTACCAAATGTTTACCCCACCTGCACCAGCTTCTTCCCTGTAGCGCGTTCTGACACAGCGATCTCTATGTGTTGTGATGTAGTGATTTCCCGTTCGTGCTAACCACCTCTGCGCCATACTTCCCCGTGACGCTTCATTGATCCTCTTTTACCCAATCTTACAATTATTCACACGATTCTTTCAGTTAATGTATTTTGTAGATCAAAACTGATTTCGTTACTACTCCTCTTTTTTCATTTTTACTGTTCATGTTAGAATTTCTAATAATTTTATATAATAGCCTTGATAGCTCTAAAATGGATTATATTTCTTTCGTATTTGCCCATTTGTTTATGGAAATTGCGACTGGGTTTTAGTTCCCCTTGTTATTACTTTGCTGTCCAGGTTTTCTTGTTTTGGGAACTTTTCTTCTATATTTGGTACTATGCCTAATTTTAATCTGCAATTCATTCACCACGCTCTTTTTCTCGTTCTTACTCGATGTATCGAATTTTTTTTCTACCCCTATATTTGACTGTTTTATTTTTGCATCACAATAATTTTTTTGTATCAATAAATAACCCCCGAGTCTTTTGGACACCTTTTCTCCTCGGCAAGGAAAGATTCTCCCTCTGCGGGGTCGTCTTGCTTTTGAAGGGGGGCCTTACGTAGTTCGTCTTTCTTCTCAGAATATCATTTGTTTTCTTGGTTCTGTGTTGTTCCTTTTACTTCCCTTTTTTCTCCTGCCGTTAGTTTTCTTACTTACATTCAAATTCTTTTTAAGCTTGTATTTATCATTTATCTCTAGATATTTGATCTGATTTTATTAATAATTTGTACACCAGTTAAATGGTATATTGTCCGAGGAACCCTTTTGTATATCAGACCACTTATTACGTTGGCTGATATTTGTTAAACACTGCCGTTTTCTACCTGCATTAAGTTTGACCTTGATTCCTTTTTTATAATGCGCCCACATTTTTCATGGCACCTATTTAACTAATATTTTTTTAAAATAGACTTTGGAACAAAAAAAAAAATAAATCTTATCACACTGTCCACTGTTTGTCCTGTTTTTCACATAATATATTTCGCCCTGCTTCAATGCTTTGCTCTCTTAGTTAATCTTCCTTTTTTAGATTTGTTCATGATTTGTTCTTTTTTTTTCACCCCCCACACTTAGTTTAAAATTCTTATGCAATAAAAAGCGCCTTCTCCTCTCCGTTTCCCCGTTTTTTTCACCGCTGAATGTTCCCGCAAGTTTGCTTTGTCTATAACCCAATACATGCGTTTATATATTTGCTCGACATTTAAAGGACTGTTTTTGAGCACATTTTCTTATGAATTATCTCACGGTTTTGTGTTCCTGGTCCATGAGTATTGATTTATTTTCATTGTAGGGTATGTTTTGATCACCTCCTTTTGTTCATATTCCTTTTATTAGAATTTGTTTGTATTTTTTCCATAATGTTCCTTTGTAAAATTTTCTTTCCTGTCCTTACGCATCCATTATGTCGTGTTTTTTATTCCATTATTAGGGTTTTTTCTTTTGGTCATATTTTATATAAACTTCTTGTTTATTAATCTCTACCGTTTTGTGTGTGTAATCTATGACGTCCTCGGTTTTAGGGTATTTTTTTCAACCTTGTGAGTTTGTCTCATTTTCCGTTTTTTCCCTTGGTAACCACCCCCCTAAGAAACTTGTTTTTTAGTAATACATATGTCTAAATCTTCAAGTGTCGTGGTGTTGTCCCCTCATTCCGCAGAGTTCTACTGCAATTGCTGTTCGTATATAACGCTCCCCAAAACGCTTTCAATATAAATACACTGTTTTGTTTTCGTTCATGTCTATTTGTATTCTCTTCTTAATGGACACAACACTATTTTGATTTCTCATATTAAGATCTTTCAAGATAACCGGTCCAAACCCGGTTCCTCCAACATAATGACATGTTATTTTTATTTCCCTGGCGCATCTCATAGGAAGTGAGTAAGAAGGATGGTCCATAGGGTCTGAGTGTGAATGTGTGGTGAAGGTCCATGCAATGTGTTGCCGGATCGGAGGGCTTTTTCGCCTGCGTATAAAAATATCTCAGCTTTTTAAGACGTGGTGCCTTCTTTGTTGTTGTTTTTTTTTTTTAGACATTGTTTTTACTGCTGTTGGTACTCTTTTACCGACTTTTTCCCTAATCCAATGGGATAGTTTATTTTCCATTTTAACCGAACAGACGGATAAGAATATAGCTCCATTTGACATGAGTTCTTCAGCCCACTGGATTGTTATTTTTTCCATGAAATACCTTATATTTGATTTTTTTTTTTCTTTTTTTTTTGAACTTTGAATCATTTTAGTTTACCCTAACAATGAACAGGTCTCCTTTAGGCTTTCTTGGGTTCCGTTTTTTGTTTCTTTGATGTCCTTACTTCCACTCCATTTCCTTTTACGTTTTTTATCTTTTCCCCCATTTCAAGCCCATTGTTGCTTCAGGCCTCAGCTGGCTACCGCTGCACAACCTCTTGTTTTTTCTAATTGACTTCGCATTGTCGAATATATATCATACGCCCTCACTTTTTCACATCGTACTTTCCTTATCTATTTATGCTCTAGTCATTCCTTACGTCAGTTGTCGTTTTCTCTTTCTTTTTTCCCTGTCGCCACCTCTTTTGTCTCCCTCCTCGCCCTTTGCTCTCTTGCCTTTTCCTCTTTTTCCCTCTGGTCTTTTATTTCCCCCCCTTTTTCCGGTTTCCGGTTCGTTCCCCTTTTCGCCCTTTCCGTGTCTTCTTCGTTTCTGCTCCCTGTTCCGTTTTCTTCTCGTTCTCTTCTTTTGCTCTTCTTTCCTTTTTTGCCTTCCCCTTATTCGTTTTTTCCCCTTTTTTTTGTTTTCTGTTGTTTTCCCTTTTCTTTTTCGCTTTGGGTTCTATCTACCATACGCTTTAGTTTTGCCTATTTGAGTTTTTTTTCCACCCTTCTCTGGTCCTACGTTCCTTCTCCTTACTGTCCATTCCCCCGCATTTCCCTTCCCCACCCTTTTATTTGTACTTTCCTTTCCCTCCCTTCCGCTTTAATGAGTTTCTTCTTTTGTGTGATTTTGTTCTTCCTCCCTTTTGTTCTTCCCCCCTCATGTGTTGTTAGATACACCATTTTTTTTCTCTGTTCATTAGTGATCACCTTAGGGGAAGAAAGGGAATTTTATCCACTTTATATGATTTTTTTTAGTTCGTTTGTCTGTGTTTCTTGTCCGATGCTTCGTAGACCTGTTAGTGATCTTCTTGTTACTGTTCTCCTTCTTTTTTTTTCAGGGTTTTTCGCGTCCTTTTTACTTGTTCTCGACCTGTTCTTAGCTCTTCCTTTCTTAAATCCCGCCTTTTTTTTTGTTTTCTCCTCCCTTCTTCCTGCCTTATTCCTATTTTCTTCTCCCGTCTTACTTGTCATCTTTCCCCCTTTTTTTCTTATTCCCTATATTCCGCCCTATCCCTGAATCCTGTCCCCCACGCTACATAGGTTTACTGCCCCCAATCCCAGTTCGTCATCCTTGTGTGAGCAGTTTTCTCTTTTTTATCCCCTTTTCATTGTATGTGTTTGCTTGTTTTAGCCTGAGTTCTTTTTTTTTGTTCCGTCTCCTTCATTGAGATTTGTTTCTTTTCGACGATCCTATTTTATTTTCCTCCACCTGTCCCAACTGCAGCCCCTTAGACTATTCCTTCCTATATCTATCTATTTATTGTCCAACACCATCACCCCTTTACCCTTTTTCGTTCCCTGCAAGTTCCCCCCTCCCATTTCCTTTCCGTTTCTTGTACTTCCTCTATTTTCAGCTCTCTATCTATTATCGATATTCCTTTTATATATGCATTAGATTCCAACTTATTAGAATATTATCAGCAAGTTCTACTCTCTAGATCTATCTCTATTTCTCTCTCACTATGCCGTTATCAGAAATGTTTTTTCCTTTTTTCCTTTACCACCGTCTTTGCGTTCTTTTGCTATTTGTTGTAGACTTATAATATTCATATATATCAAGTTCAATCTAGTCACTGGTATTTATGCAGTATCTGTTTCTCTCTAGTATTTGTAAGAAATTGTGTACTCTACCTCATTCTAGGTACTCTAGCTCTATCAAATCCGTAAGTAATCGCGTGTAGTTATGTACTATCTCTCGATAGATATTATCTCACCCTTTCGTGGTTCAGCCCTAGACTCACGCACTATTCATCTATACATCTATCCATTCTGCCCCCTTTCCTTCCTAAGACCCGGTAGCCTCATATCATTCGTTAGCATCCTATCTACTTCTGCTCTATCTGTTCTACCCGCATTTCCCCGAGTCCCCCCAGAGTGTTCCCCTCATCTATATCTATCCCCTACTCTCAGCCCGCAGGTGCTTCTCTCGGTCTGGTTCCTCAGCGCTGGAGAAGGATAATAAACTGCCTTTCCGCAGCAATACGTGGCCAAAGGAGCAGCCGGCGAAAGAGGTAGGAATAACGTCTCTGTTTTCGATCCTTTTCGCTGGAACCTTCCGTAGAACCCGAGCTGGAGCGCTGTATTCGGTCGCTCACCCTCTCCAGGAGAAGTGGTTCGGTTGGAAAGCCACCTGCACGCTGCGCGCAGACCTTTCAGCCTCATCACATCCATCTCCAGCAGAAGGGCGCTTTCCAAACACGAGTTAGATGCTGTTTTAAACAGAATAATCGGATCGTTTTGCTCATACGTACGGATAGGTTTGAGTTCATGTCATGTAAGTGGCTTAAAGTACAAAAAAAGAACAATTTTCTTGTGTTTTATGATGATATTTGCATGCTTTTCAGCAAGGCATCTCGCAGCGGATGGAGTTTAAGGTGCAGGGGGGTGGATGAGAGGCTGCTGTTTGGGACGGGGGACAGCAGCGTCAGGGTTTGATTTATAACCTCGCAAATACGCAGAGACTGGCGAAGCCTGGGGTCCCCGCTCAGACTCGCTGTCATCTCCCCAGCAGACGCCGATTCCTGCAGAATACTGATAGGAGCCGGGATGGCTCCCTCGCAAGGGTTCCAGAAAGCTCTTAGCAGAGCCTGAGGGAAATCAATGTGATTAGGGAGCCACACCTGTTTGAAATCAGCGCGAGGCGCCGGCGCGAAGATTAAATCTTGTGTATGGAGCGAGATTTGTGCCAAATTCACCAATTCTAAGTACGGGTTGCTTTTTAAAGGAGAGCTCGACTCTCTTTTTGAACCATATTTCTCAAAGCAAAAGTAAGTTGTTACGCATTGTTGTCAACATGTATATTTCCACATGGGGTTCTCTCAATTTAACCCATTCAGACACCATTACATTTAGTTCTGCATCCCAGTCCGAACAGTATACGCGGCACCCTTAAAGTAGATACTAATTTTCAGAGGAATTTATTTTTAGTGTTTAAGACAAGAGTGTGCACAATCTGGGCGTATTAAAACGTCACGTGACGGAAGTAGTTTTTTCTACATCATCACGCAAGATGTGCGAGAACTCAACTCCTTCTTTTCCATTTCTTCATTTAAAATATTCAAAAAATAAATTAAACACTCTCTATGTTGATAGTTTTCATTTATGCTCGTCAACTGTAAAAATGAGTCGTATTACAGGAAGGGCTCTTTTGTTTGGGTTCCAGAAAAGATTCCTTCTGCTTGAGCACAGTGGATTGTGGGTAATATCACAGTCGGTTGAGTGTTTGTTGATCTGCACTTCAGAATCAAACCGGAAATGTACACACCCGGGCACCACTCGGACACATTTTTTGTACACCAGGGTATATATATATATATATATATATATATATATATATATATATATATATATATATATATATATATATATATATATATATATATATATATATATATATATATATATATATATATAGTTTTTTTTGTGTCCATAGGTAGTACATATAGAACAAACATTTTTCAACAAATGATTTTCAGTGAAATTGACCAAACATGTGTGTTATTTATTTAGTTTTTTTTTTTAATCTTCTTTATGCAACCTTGAAGAACAAGAAAATTGTGTGCAACATTGTTGTGATATCTAGAAATTGACTCAGGTCTAAAGTGGGTAATCAACATTAAAGCCTTCATGGTTTTCTCACAAATACACTCAATCTTGTCACAAACAAGTGCACGGCTTCAACCAACACACCTGATCACACTAATTAAGGCCCTCTTGTTTATTTGAAGCCAGAATAGAGTTCTTACTAGCAAGATATGTGACTAAGATGTGCAGGACCATGTGCCTCCAGGACCGACTTTGGACAACCTTGTCTTATGTAAATATTTTTTCACTGTGTTAAAGCTTATCCTCTAAAACAGAGGTGTCCAACTTTGGTCCTGGAGGAGAGCCCTGCACAATTTTGGTTCAACCATCAAGAAGCACACCTGTGGAACTAATTATGGTCCTCTGATTGGCTGAAGTAGAGTAGTATGCATGCTACAGCAGGGTTGCAACTAAAATGTGCAGGGCCCTGGCTCTCCAGGACCGACTTTGGACACCCCTGCTCTAAAATGTACACCTAAAAGGACACTTAACATATTTAATAACGTGTTATAATGACGGATAACGTTGCTGACACAAGCTCAAAATGAACCTTAATGATGAATGAATGCTTTAATGCCATTTACAGCGGTGCTGTGGCTGATCTCAGTGGAGATTTTCATATAATAAATGCAAACAAATATGTTAATGAAATCTACTTTTGATGATACTCTTTCCATATTCTGCTTTTATTTTTACTCATGTCTGATAAAATAGTAACTCAGAGTCTGAGTTAAATATAAATGGGTGTAACTGACAGGATAATAAGGTTATAAATATGTATAAATAATAAATACATTTTTATAAAACTCGTTCAAATATAATAATAGATTTGGAAAACCCCTTTTAGAAACTTTTTTCACACAAGGAGAAGCGATAGAGAAGAAAGGGTCTCTCTTTTCTCGTGTTGTCTGATTGGCTATTCAGTCAGGGACGTTCTGCTGCAATCTGCATGAGTTAAGAAGTAGTTACGAAGTAGTTACAAAGTAGTTACAAAGTAGTTACGAAGTAGTGTGGCAGACAATGAGACTTCTTAGGCACCGTAGCAAGGATGAGGACCCAAGAGTGGAGGTTCAGAGTGAGCTCGTATAGCGACTTATTTAACACAGTCACGTAACAAAGGTGTACTTAGGCACAACAGGAATCCAGTAGGTGACGAGGAGAATGTAAACACCCACTCGATACATGTCTTAACAGTGATGAAATCAGGCAAGGTCAAAGGAAAACCTAGATCACCCAAACGGGGCTTAATAGTAGAACTCAGGCCAGGCGGTCACTTCTCTAACCGATCCTCTGGGGAGCAGAGCAAGGTGAGATCCCAAAACACAGACTTGACAGGAACACAAAGTAGACTGAGGTAGAGCAGTTTGACATCACACAATAACATAGTAACTAGATTGAGACACAGGAGAGCTTAAATACAGGTTTAATGATAGTGACGAACAGCTGCGGACCTGATCACAAAATCACAACCGGTGGGGCGATCACTCAAGTGATACCCATTAGGAACACTCTCAGAAAAAAAGGTATGAAACTGTACCTTTTAAGGTACAATAGTCATCACTGGGGTGGTACCCTGAAGGCGTAAATGTTGTTCCTATATTTTGACTTTTGTACTATTAAAGGGCAATTTTGTAACACTTCAGGTACAAAATTGTGCCTTAAGGACCTATTTTGGACCGTTTTGGGTACACTGTCAGAAAAAAGCTGGATTATTTACCTTGGGGCACAAAATTGCCCCTTTTTTGGTACAAAAGTCTAAATATTGGTACAAAATTGAACCCTTCAGGGTACCACTCCAGTGACGGCCATTTTTCCTTAAAAGGTTACAGTTTCATACTTTCTTTCTTCTGAGAGTGAAGGAACACAGAAGCACACAACACGTATCAGTATTGTGACAAAGACATAAAAGAATGCATTATTTTAGCGGAATTATCAAAAATAGTGTGAGTAATTAAAAATTATCTGAAATATTTTATTGAACTGAAACATCACTTAGCACATTCAGGAGAGCCAGAAGATTAAATTTACATCATGTCAGAAATGTATAGGTGCGCTTTAAATCAGCAATAAAAATGAAAAATCTTAGTCAAGAGTTGCTATAATCACTCTGTTTTTCATGTTCAGGAGTTAGACCACTAATGCATACGAAGGCAGCCAAAAGAGTCCCCCATTAGTTCCGAGACAGCACTTGTGGCACATTTTAATGACGAGAAGTTGAGCCGTGGGTTAAACCACAATGGATGAAATTTAAGATGATGAATTGACCCCTCACTGCCAAAGCCCTACAAGGCAAAAGCTGAGTGTGTGACTTCATTATTTGCAGGCTCGTGATTTATCTGCAGCCTTTTTAGACCCATCCACAGGTGCCAGGATTGAGTCACGCAGCGGTGGAGATAAAAACTCACCCTCACATGAGATCAGACAAATTTGCTTGATAAAATGTTTTATAGATAGTTGCGTTTTTTGGGGAGAAAGTGCAACACCTGGGAAGGTCAAAGTGTTTGTCTTTTTTTGTAGAAAATCCAGAGATGCCATAAATGAGTCACTTGGCTGCTTGTCAAGCCCCCTTCATGTGTTTTTTTTAAAGCAGAATCTTGTGCCCACGCTTCCACGTTTGCCTGGAGGACTATCTCAGCTGTGTTTTTCTGAACACACACTATCTAGTATCGCCTGGAGGCAAGTAATGATTGCTATAGGCATGCTGGTCAATGCTAGATCCAGTTTATTTTCGAGGTTTTTGTTGGATTCAGAGCATGAAATTGCCTGAGAGACAGAGATGGGGAATGGTTCTGTGATTAACGAACACACAATTCACAAGTCTGTGATCCACCAACAAAGACAGACTGACCCTCTCTGACTCATAATATAATCAGTACAGCCACTCAAGTCTGAAATTTGAATGAAAGGCCTGAATATTGATGAGTGTAACTGTTCATTGATGGCAATGCAGAGTGAAAAATGTACACTGTAACCATGATTTTTAATTTTTACTCTCTTTTCAAGTGATCTGAATGTCGTGTTTCTGAAATGTACAAAACTTTTTACCTAAATTGATGTCAAGATTTATGAACCTTGTGTATGCACAAGGAACTTTTGGAAGCACACAATAAAAGTGAGAATGCATAGCGGATAGAAGGAGGTTACTTTTAAGCAAAATGTCCTTAATCAAGCTTGGTATGCTCATTTTGATCAGTCAATATTTCTATTAAAGGTGCTGTATCATGTTAGAGAATTGAGCCTCAGCTTGCTAAAATGTTAAACCTGGACACATATGAATTCGCTAACTGGAAACCCCAAATTATTTTTTTTTCCTCTCTCTTGTGTCTCTCCCATTGATTTTGCTAGCTTTTACTGCAGTATATTTTACTAATTTGGTATTATTTTATTTTTAATGGTTGTATTCACCCATTATATGGTTCTGCTTTAAGGTGTAAGCGACCTTTTGGAGACCTCACTATTTTGTTTGTGTGTGCTGCAAGAAATTTATTTTCAAAGTGTTGCTGCTGATGATCGAGTGAGATTAAATGGCTCTTCTGTTATCATAACTTCAAGTTACAAGTTTTATTTTGCGATGACAGAGAAACTTGTATGAGCTGAGTGTTTAAACGGTGTGAATACCATTTCCTGTGTCCAATGCTGTTTCATGTTAACTAAATAACTGTAAATAAAGATCACTGGTTCAAATCAGCGTCCTGCTAGGTTTTGAGTCTATAGCTGTAGCTCCAGGTCTATATGAGACCGCTTTTGGGCCCAGATCCGAACTGCTGTTCGCCTTTTAGTGACCGGTACCAGGTTCTGGTTCTTCATCTTCGTCTTCTTCTTCTTCTTCTTCTTATTCTGCTCCTGCTGCTGCTGCTTCAGAAATGATTGACAGCCCCATGAACCACTTGTTAAAAAGTTGTCAAATTTAGCACACGTGCATGTGTACATGGTCTACTTAAGCAACTTTGAAGATTCGGACTCAAACACCACAGTGACATGGTTTTTCTGGTTATAACTAATGAGGCGTACACTACAGACCAAACGTTTGGACACACCTCATTCAAAACGTTTTTCGGACTGACTGACCTTCCCTTTAAAAGTGATGATGGCCACTTGTTTTTCTTTACTTAGCTGCATTTTTCTTGCCATAATACAAATTCTCGCAATCTATAAGCTGTGTCTCCACCTGACTTCTGCTCAACCCCGTTTATAAGGTTAAAATCCACGTATTAAACCTGACAGAGCTCTCCTGTGAAGTGAAGAGCATTTCAGGAGACCACCTCTTGAAGATCATCAAGAGAACGCCAAAAGTGTGCTAAACGTAATCAAAGCAAAAGGTGGCTACTTTGAAGAAGCTAGAACAACATATTTTCAGCTGTTTCACACTTTTTGTTATGTATACAATTCTACATGTGTTAACTCATAGTTTTTATGCCTTCAGTGTGAATCTACCATTTTTAATTTTCATAGTGAGCGTCACGGTGGGGCAGTGGGTAGCACGGTCGTCTCACAGCAAGAAGGTCACAGGTTCGAGCCTCAGCTGGGTCAGTTGATATCTCTGTGTGGAGTTCTCATGTTCTCCCCGTGATCGTGTGGGTTTTCTCCGGGTGCTCCGGTTTCCCCACAAGAACAAAGACATGCGGAATAAGTGAATTGAGGAAGAACGATTGTCCATAGTGTTAAACTGTGAATGAGTGTGTGTGAATGTTTCCCAGCGATGGGTTGCTGCTGGAAGGGCATCCGCTGCGTAAAACATATGCCAGAGAGTTGGCGGTTCATTCCGCTGTGGCGACCCCGAAAGGGAAAAAGCTGACATGAAAATGGATGGCTGGAAGAATTCCACATGGTGAAAAAAGCGGCAACATTGTTGACATGTTAAACTTTATATGCAACATTAACTTTTTAGATTTTTTTAAAGAAACTACATTCTAAGCTATTCTGAGCTAATGACAAAAATTTTGCCCTATCACAAGAATTCCACATGAAAAAAATAGGAGCTAAAGAATTAAAACACCAAACACAGACATTTTCCCATTGACATGGACATAATTTAATTTGATATTAAAATTTTACACAACATGATCTAATTTCAGAGTTTGGGGCTTTTTGCTAGGAATTTCACCTAGAGCAAAAGAAAATATAAGTGAAATGAACAAATGTAGATTTTTTTCTTATTAAACTGCCATCAATAATTAAGCTATAATCTCTTTATACTTTGGAAAGAAGCAGAAAAATTGTGTTATAGAAAACGGTAATTAAAGACAGGTAATTTTTCCCATTGATATGGAGATAATTTAATTTACTGTAAATATTTTACACAAAATGTTACAATTTTAACTTTTTCATTTTAAAATAATAACCCTTGGTTTTATGTCTTGACAAAAATTCAACATGTAGAAAAGGCAGTAAATTGTGTAAATGTGTGAAAAATGTGTGTGTTTTTTATTTTAATACATTTTACATTAAGAAAAGAGAAGTGCTAAATAAATGTAAGGACATATTATTATCAATATTATCATGAGTATGATTATTAAGTTGCTGTAAAATATCTCTCATCACATTAACTGAATTGAAAAAGACTGATTGATAATGGAAAATCAATTTTCATGTATTTAAATATGCCCTGACCTACAAGCAGTCCGTTTTTCTAATTAAAGATGGCTGTTTAAAAACTAATTAAATAATGATGGGTTGGTATAGCTTTTTAACATCCTACTATATAAAAGTGTGAATTGTTATTGTTATATATGAATTGTATTGTTTACATACATATAGTTAAGATTTGAAAGAGGTGCTACAGATTAGAAATATTTCTTAAAGGTATGAAATTGAGAAAAAAGAAAATCAGGAAAGCTCCACATGTAAGATATCTTCCTAGAGCTGATGCTCAATCTCAAGGTAGACCAAAATAATCCATGAGCTTGATTGGTCTGGGTCATTTCATCCCCAAACTTGCATATTTAAAACGATGTTCATTAATTATGGGCTTGTTTACTGTTTAGAGGGAATTCAATCGAGGGAATCTGAACCCAAGCGAACTAGAGCTTGGCAGATTTCCATTTTTAAAAGCAGAATTCACAAGGGACGATGGGTTGAGTTACGCTCTCCATCTGTTTAAAGAGAGTCTGAAAGAGTTCTGAAGTGATAAAGGTTAGATCACTATTCATTTTTCAAACTAAAATTTGGATGCGAGTGACAGCTCTATTAAAATTCTTGCTCTAAAATGCCATGTTTGGTTAAAAACTGAACTATAATTTAGAGACACTTACCGCACTTCTAATTTTTTGAGCACACAGCAAATTGATTTTTAACCACCAGCCATTAACTGAAATATAATGCTCTATTCACCAAAGTTTTCAAACTGAAAGTGCTGTGCTATAGAATATCTGCTCTGATGGGTGCCCCGAGGCCCAACAACACTCCATTTAACATAAATTGGACATTAGCTTGAGTTTAGCGGGATTTAAACCCCATGGCTGCTTAAAAAAATTTTTTCTCTAAAAGTGTTTTTAAACTTTGCTTAATTGTAACGTAGATATCAATGTTCAATTAAGTTTAAAATGACTTTTAAATGATGACCAGTGACAGATGTAACTGCAAGCAGTAATCTGGGGTCAAGCTTTCATGACCATCAACTTCAGGGCAGCAAATCAATCTTTTATGAAGAAGCTGAAGTAAACTGTTACATAAAAATACATACTAAACACTTCTAGTGCTACTTAATTAAAATATAAAGGTGCTGTATCATGTAAATTCGACTTTTCAGATATATCGTGCATGTTTTAGTCCTGTTCCCTTATGAAAAACAACCTTAAGTCATATTCAGATTGGTTCCTGCATGTTTGTTTGTGTAATCCTATTTTCTTTTTCTGGAGCTCTTGATGGTTGTAGCCACGCCTATTGACCGAAGCACCGCCCACTAACCAATCAGATGAAGCAATAAAGAATATACACATTGACCTGGAAATGTAAGAGTAGCATAAGATGAATATATTCTCCATCAAAGGATGGATTTTATTTGTGATAACAAGCAAAACCCAACAGGGGCCTGGTGGAGCAGGGGATATACTGCTAGTTTTGCAGTCATCATATAATCATATAAGTTATTACTATATAAAACTTTTAGAGTTGATTAAGTCATGCTTAAGTGCATTTTTTTTAAAACAATTTTCTCAACATGTCTTTTTTCTGTCAACATAAAAACAAAAGCCAATTTTTTTTTACAGCTTGTCAGCACCCTAGACTTTACAAGTAATTTATTTATTATGTATTTAGTTACATACATTTAGTAATAATAATAAAAAAAATTTTCCTTCTGCTCTCACTTTCCTGCCTTTTTCCTCCTTGTGAAAAAACCTCCTCCATTTTTCCCACGGATGCTTATCATGGAATAAAAATTAGTTATTTATTTTGAAAACAACACTATAACCTCTATAACGATGTCTCGTGTGGTAGTTGTGTGAATAATTGGTTTGGAACACCACGAATGCATGTGCATTAGCATTTGTCCTCAAGACTGTAAACAGTTCCTCCCTGTGTTCCTCGGAGCGAATGTAATGACTGCGTACATTCATGTCCACCCTCCAGTCGAGATGCATGGTCTGATAACACACAGACGCATCCCTGAGCGCGGGTACTTAATTATGCTCATCTTCATAATTAGTCATCAGAGGGCAGATACTCCCCCCACCCCCCAATAGGCCACCCCACCCTCATTAAATCTCATCTTAACGAGTCAGGATGTGACCCAAGCGTGACTGATTTATTTATTTAAGCCATTTAAAGTCTCTTTCCGTCATCACGCCCGCGTTTGAGTCGGTAATGGTATTTGAGCGCGCTAATTAGCTCTCGAGGTTAATTCATGGGCGGAAGGAAGTGCTTTCATCAGGTGTCGTAATTGGCGGTAATGAATAGAAGAGATAATTGTGAACTTCTCGCCGGATTTTCTTTGGTTTAAGTGTCCTGAAGCATGCAATATGATGGAAAGATCTTTGAGACGGCTTTGCCATTGCCTTAACTCTTTTGTAATTATTATTTTATCCTGAATTGATGTGTTTATTCATTTAAAAATAGATTTTTTTAGCTTTTATACAATGCAAACAATCGTTAAACCTCATTTCCGACTGTGAACAATCGTTTAACTCAAGTGTTTTCTTCACAAAGCTGTCATTGTATCCCACATGGTGTTGTGGCCTTGAGACTTGAGAGGCAGCAATAATAACGTACGTCTGTGAACTAGCCATTGTCTCTGTGTGAAATTTGGCTCCCGCTTCACTAATATGCGACTAGTCACTTACGGCTGGCACTTGAGGCACACAGTTCAGCTTCTCGCCTGTCAATCAAATGTGTCAGCTGTGGTGAGCTGTCCTGCCACGGCCAATAGAAGAATCTGTCTGTCCGGAACTGTTGCCATGGAGACGCCCATGGATGACCACTTGGCACCGTGTAGAATATTTTCGGACAAATTTGACACTTCTGGTTTTGATGTGCGTTATCGTCTGGCAGCTGTCGGCTAGCAATAGGAGCTGTTTGCATTCACTTTTAATATGAACTCAATGGTTTTTCTAGGCATTTAAATTCTTTTCAAGGGGGGCAGTGTGGTGATGTGCGTTACGGTTTTCCAGTTCTCTTCATTATCCTGAAAATCTGATTTTAGTTGAATGTAGTTTTTTGTTGAGAGGTTGATTTTTCCTGTCAGAATCAGCGCTGTAGTGATGTAAGCCATGGAGCAGGCTGACATTGACTCATGTTGATGCTGAAGCTCAGGGGAGCTGAATCCTCATGTTTGTCCCAGTTCAGTGGAGGTTTGGGAACAGCAGATGCTCCCAGTAAAAGAAAAAACTAGCTACACTCACTGGATACTTGTAACCCTCAGAGTCTTTCTGCTTTGTTAACAGAGCTGCTGATTGAACTAAGGAAACATATGATTAATTGGTTAGGGTTAGTTGTTTTCTCTGTTTATTACTGATTGTTAATCATATAGCTGTCTATGTGGATCTGCTCTCTATTGATTTTTTCTTCAGTGGCTTCTCAACTTTAGTGCAGAATGTCCAGACTTAAATTAATACAATGTATGAACTTCTTGTGCTCTGAATTTGCTTGAACAGTGTCTTGTTCTATTGAACACTGCTTTGTTCTTGTATAACAGGTACCAGAACTTTCCTGAAATCATCATCTTTATCAATCAATACATAAATCAGTCAGTCGGTTAATCAGTCAGCCAATCAATCAATCAGAATCGATCAATCAATCAAGCAACCAACCAGTCAGTCGATCACTTAATCAATACATACATGAATCAATCAATCAGTCGCTCAATTAATCCATCAATCAGTCGCTAAATCAGTCAGTCAGTCTTTCATTCAATCAGTCATCAATCACTTAGTCAGTCAGTCAATCAATAAGAAGAGAAAGGAAGACGTAAGAGAGAAAGATAAAGGAAAAGAGAAAGGGACATTAGAGAATAGGAGATGAAAAGAGAAGAGAAAGGGAGACCAGAAGAGGTTGAGAGAGAAAGTAATCAATCAATCAATCAGTTTTTATATAGCACTTCTTTAGCGATTGCTTTCAAAGCAGCTTCACAAAGCCCTCGTGAGGATCAGGTAGAGTAGATAGGAGTTCCCTCTGTGAGGCCCCTGGGAGCCTCGCTGTCTGAGGCAGGTGCTAATCACCTCCCCAGCATAAAGAATATACAAACATAATATCCATCGACTCCCAGTGATGGGTTGCGGCTGGAAGGGCATCCGCCGTGTAAAACACATGCCAGAGAGTTGGCGGTTCATTCCGCTGTGGAGACCCCGAAAGGGGAGAAAGCCGACAAGAAGATGAATGAATGAAAATCCATCGACAAACGGTTCGTTCGACAGCACCTGAAAAAACAAAACAAACAAAGACAAAACAGAAACTAACAAATGAAGAAACAACAGTTAGAAAACTGTAACACAGACAACAAACAGGTGATCAGCATCAGCTGCAGGAGGTGAGATAAATGATGAGTAGAGGTTAGAGAGGAACATTGAACCCCATTATTATTTTTTTTTTTCAACAGTTTGTATGTATATAGTGCTCAGACACCAGATCTGTTTAGACAAATACCAAGAGATAATTATTCGAATGCTAGATTCAGATCAGAGACAGCAAGCGGGAATATGTTGTCAGAGGAGACTGCTCAGGTAGAACCGAGCCAAGCCATTCAGTGCCTTAAAGGCAAGGAGCAGTATCTTGTTGTCAATGTGATATTGTACAGGAAGCCAATGAAGAGAGCACAGAACCGGTGTAATGTGATCATATTTCTTTGTTCTTGTGAGAACTCTATGTTTGGAATTATTTAGTCAGATGCTAATAAGGGCCCTAGTGATGTTATCTGACAGAAGTTTAGAGCCTAGCTGGCTTGGATGGAGGCCGTCAGGACGGAAGAGATTAGGGCGCTCCCAGAAGAGATTCCAGTTGTCAACAAACAGTAACTGCTCTTCTCGACAGAAGGTGGTGAGCCACTCTCTGAGCGCAAAAGTCTGCTGAATTTATCGGTTCCCCTTCGATACGTCGGCAGAGGGCCAGAGACGATAAATACAAATGATCATGATTAAAACGAACAAATAAAACACAAACGCTGAAATGGTTTCATCGCCGCTCTTGAGATGAAAATTTTCAAGTAGCTTTAAGTGACTCAAAGACTTCTTTTTGTAGGGACAGAGTTAAAACTGCTGCTAAGTGAAACAGGAGAGATGAAAGTAGAGTAGAGGAAGAAAAATGAAAGAGAGAAGAGAATAAAAATAGAAATTATATATGGAAAAATGATATATAACAAAATATGCAAAGCTTTATAAATACTGCTGTGGATATCAATTGAAAGTATAAAAGTATGCTAGTCTTTCTCTTGAAATCGCTTATAAAACCCTTCAACAAGAACAGTCGGATCAGGGTATGTTATTAAAGAATGTAGGAGACACAGTAAACAACAAATAATAAACAGCTAGATAGTAGAATGTGCAAAACCTACTTTTGCAAACTAGTACTAATTCTTAATGTCTTTTGAAGTTATATTTTAAGAATAACTTCCATCTCAAATATACTTCCCTGCGCTGAAGTAAAATCTTTTGTTTTTGTCATCCCTCTTGATTCTGCTGTTCTTTGACGACTCTGCAAGGTGACCATAAAGGACACGACTCATATGCTGCATGCTAAGATGTGTAAGCAAGCTCCTGCTCTGTTCTCCGTGGTGGGCACGCTCTGATAGGTGAAACTGTGAGTTGTGCAAGATTGCGTGGGCTTTAAGTCCAGCTTCACTTCAGTCTGACTCATGGCAATTAGTGGGAAGTCAAAGACAGCCGGCGACTCCAGACATCTGACGAGCTCGTTTTTCCTTCATACTTCCCCAAACTTGATTGAATAACTACACAATGTGCTTCTGAAAGTACCTGAAACAGCTTCAACAAATGATATATGATTGCCACCGTGCATTTAGCACTTTCATTATCTAGCTGTCTGTTCAGAGAAGACACTTGCACAATCATGTCATTTACATTTATTTGTTTAGCAGAGGGTTTTGTTCATGAGGCAGATAATAACGAGAAGTACTCAGAACACTAGTTTCGGCTAGTACTAGAACAAAACTTGCCATGAGAAGCTTTTATGTTGTTTGAGATGTATGGAGGCTGGATTGGATTTAGTTCCTTGGACAAATTCCAAATAATGGCTGTAATCACTCTGTAGATGAATGCTATGTGCTGCAAATGAATAACTTTTGCATCTTAAAGGGCCACTAATATAGATTGAAAATGAGCGTTCATGTGGTGTGAAACAAGGTTTTAGGTTAGAGCAGGGTTGTCCAACGTTGGTCCTGGAGAGCCGGGGCCCTGCACATTTTAGTTGCAACCCTGCTGTAGTATGCATACTACTCTACTTCAGCCAATCAGAGAACCATAATTAGTTCCACAGGTGTGCTTCTTGATGGTTGAACCAAAAATGTGCAGGGCTCTGACTCTCCAGGACCAACGTTGGACACCTCTGGGTTAGAGGAACACGCAGTTTGAGTTTTGATTCTGAAAGAGCTTTGTGTATCAAGTTATTGTGTTTAATAAGAAAGAGTCAACTCAGAGTCGCTAAAATGAGTCGTTTTGAAAGAAAATCTTTTAGTGATACACTCTGACATCACCACTTGCATCAATCATTCATGCCAGGAAACCAAACTCCTCCCTCAAACATCGACATAACAGCTCTCCATTGTAGATTAGAGTTGCATCATGATGGAAAGAATGACTTTTCTAAGAGTTAGGCGTCTTTATTTTCTCTGAAGCTATGAGAAATCAACGTTAGAGTTTCTTTTTTTTTTCCCAAACCCCATCAGGACCTTAGAACAATAAGCTGTTGCTGAATTTTCCTTATGCTAAATTAAGGAAATCTAGATGCATACAATGCTGCTTGCTGTTTATATGTAGGATTAAACCTTCATCTGGACATGTTTCTTTCTTCACCACACAACCTGTGAATAACTTAAAGATTATAAGAAATTTTGAGTAACACCAGCAGCTTAACACTGGTTTGACAAGTAGCAAACGTTAGCAAACCTGCAGTGTATTTGAAAGATGAGGACTAAAGGTACTTTCACACTTATGCAGTACATTACATTACATTTATGCATTTAGCAGACTTACAGTACAGGAGAGACAATATGCTTGTAGAAGAAGTATCAGCTGATCAATCATCAAAGTAAGAAGGCTATAAAAGGGAAACAAAGCATTTAAAAAAAATGATTTTAAGTGTACCTCGAAGAGGAGAGTTTTCAGTTGCTTCATGAAAGCTGTTAGTGTTGCTGCTCTCCTGACTGGATCAGGAGTTTGTTCTACGAGCCAGGGACAGCAAGAGAGAAGGTTCTGCTGAGAGATCTTCTGCCCTTGTGGGACGGAACCACAAGGCGCTGTTCTTTCTATTTTCTTCTCTTCATGTAGGAATGTAGGAGCTTGTGGAGGTAAAGAGGGGCTGATCTGGAGATGGTTTTGTAAACCAGGATCAGTGATTTGAACTTAGCAGGAGCTGCGATTGAGAGCCAGTGAAGAGTAATGAAGAGGAGAGGAACATGAACTCGCTTCGGATCCTTGAAGATAAGACGAGCTGCAGAGTTCTGGATCATCTGCAGAGGTTTGAGCGGTTTTGCTGGGGTCCTGCTAGGAGAGCGTTGCAGCAGTCCAGACATGACAGGACCAGAGCCTGAACCAGGAGTTGAGTTGCATGCTCAGTTAAGAAGGGTCTGATCTTTCTGATGCATCTGCTGTTAGCAAGGACACGCTTTCTGTGGATCTTTCATTTATGGTACTTGAGTGAAAATGTGACCTCACAGACCAGCCATAAAAAACACAGTGCATCATGCATCAGTTTTCATAAAGCTTTGTTACGCATTTTTTTACACACATAGCATTAAACTGCTGTGATGGGTTACTTTGTTCAAGTGACTGAAGTTGCCCAAATTGCCACTTGATAGTGCTAATGGCACACAATACAAAATTAGAAAGAAAAAAGAACAAGTAGAAAAAGTGCATCCCTGTCCATCATTGTGAATGAAGGGATCGGTCTGCTTTTGATAAATAGATAGATTGAATAAATGATTAAGAATGGTCTTTTACAGAGGAGGGCTTTGAACGCAATACGGAAGTGCTGTATTCTGACTTACAGGAACTCTGAAGAGACTTAAAATATCGGAGATGTGATATAAAGGATATAAAGGCAAGCACACAGCTCACCTTTCTTGTTTTGTGTTCCATTAAGGATGATGAGGATGCATATTTTTTACGGTGAAGGCTTGTTTTGAACATTTTGTGTTAATAATAAGATTAAAAAACAAAAAAGTGTTTTAGTGATTCATCTATTTCTCTGTCCACTCATGCTCTATCCCTTATCTTCTCTTCACCCTAAGATAAAAATCATGCAGCGCAAAAACAAAAACAAAAATGTGGAAATGGAACTACGAGAGCTAGAGCTGCTGCTATGATGTTTGCCAAATAACAAGTAGTTCTGGTTTGTATTTTTAGACGAGCAGATGCTCATCTTCTACGTATATAAACGAGTCTCACAAACAAAGTAAGGTGCTGTTGCACCACCATGTGGCCTGGGTTGACTTGCAGTTCATAGAAGTATGATCTTGAGTTCAGGAGAGGATTCGTGCACTCCTTTTGACCCAAAGTGAACTCACACAGCCAGGTGAAGTAATTATATATAGCCTTTTAAGTAACTATTGACCACCAAATATTACTTATGTCACGATTCTGGTGTGACAACACAAGGTCGGACAAATACGTGTGGCCAAAAGAGTTTATTGCACACCAGAGTAGGATACATCCAACACAACACACAACAGGGATAAGCAGATCATTGGTTGCTGAAGACGGGGAGACAGAGGAGTACTTTCATCCAGGAAAGTACCTGTTCACCAGGTGTCCTCGGGGAGAGCATGAAGGGCAAAGCTGTTGCTGGTAGGATGCTGATTAGATAGAGGTTGGTGAGTGAGAACTTGAGGGAGCAGACTGAAGTTGTTGCTTGCTGGAACAAAAACACAGCTATGGATTCTGGGCCACCTGGAATCCACCAAGATGAAGAAGAGAAACCTGAAGGTAACTTCTCCATACACGATGAGGTGCCAAGGTGATGAACAAGTCAAACTCCTATCGGACGTGAGGATGATGAGCGAAGATTCCAAGAAGGCTTCACACTAGCGGTTCGGACTGCCCAGCTAGCTTGATAGCTGGTAAAAGTTGAGTAAGGAGATCAGGAAGTTTAGACACACTAGAGAAGTGTATGCATGGCAGTCCAGGAAGTTATAAGGAAGTGACTTCAACGCAGGACAGGAAGAAGTGGGAAAGAAAGTTATTTGCAGGTGAAGTAACTTAATGATTTCAGACCATGTGCTCAGTTTTTGTGAAGAGACACAGCAGGATCTGACAACTTATGTAAAGCTGGATGACGCTGCATTATTCCCTGTTCCTATCGTTGATAAATCTCTTCCGAATCACACAAAATGGACTGTGAGCCAACGCAAGTGATGCAGGACAGGTGTGATGTGTTCAGAGCGGGAGGTTTTGGTATTCAATCTAGCAGCTGCCTTTTTTTTAATGTTTTTTTTATTACACTTTATTAGTACAATAAATTATAATTATGTTAATCACATAATTTCACATTCATGATACATAAAAGTAAAAAAAAAAAAAAAACACTTCACCACTCCTTAAGGGAGAGATTGGAGTATTTTTAAGGGGCTTAGTGCTGGGGACCTCGGTTATTCTTTACCCCCGGAGTTAATGAGCTCTCGAATTAGCTGAAATCAACACTTTGCTGTTTCATACATCAAATTGTTGGTGAGAATGACCAGTATTTACAGCTTTTGCTCTTTGTGAAAGTTTGAAGCATGAGTTGGCTTGATGCTTCCACCACTGTGCTGGCATTCCACATATGCCAGTGTAGGTGGATGTGTGTGAACTCTTGTGAGCGGCGTCTTTCTCAATGTGTGGGTCTGCAGTCAACTGCAATCAACAACATTGGTCGTACCATCTGTTTCCATTAGAAGCTGTGATTTCTCAAGGCATCTGCATTGAAAGCTCCTGGTTAACTGTGCTGCTTCTAATAAAGCCAGAACTAGTGCAGTGTTCTGACGCAGACTAGAGAATTCTTGTCATCTACTGAATATATTCTGAGAGGATAATAAAACTATTTCAAACGTATTGATCTCAAGTTTGCCATGCTCTCTCACTCTACCTGGTTTCCACTAGTGCTTCCCTGGAAGGACTTTCTACCGAACTTCTTCTTTAATTTAATTTTACACCCCATTAATAAGAGACGATGGTGTTAGCCGGGTGATTTGTGAACTTCCTCACAGGAAGTGGAAGATGAGAGTGAGAGGTTTATTTCAATCCAGCTGATGAAATGGAGAGGTCTCTCTGAGGTGTCGGTCTTCGCTGAGAAGTATTTTTGATCGTTTAAGGATCAGTTTTTAGCCAGTAATTAATGTCTAGCAATATATTTAGCATACTGTTAAAAGTGCTTGAAATGCTCGTTATTGTTAACTGTCTTTATTTTTTACTTTTAAACAATTATTTGTAGCTAGTAAAAATGTTATAACAAAAAAAACTTAATGTGTGAAAAATTTAATCAAAGACAATATCTGCTATACTATAATGTATATATCTGTTAGACTATATATGTTATTTATCACGTCTCTGCCCACATTGCCACACAAGTGACATTGTAAGGCAGACAGTATTTTCTAGGGCTAATTGTTTTATCCATCAGTGTAATCAATTTATTTATCAGATAGGCTATTTACATTTTTGCAATTCCTGCTTTTTACAGTTTGTGAAACATACTTATACAAATTTTAAGGGGAATGTTTTATTTTTTTTATTATTAAAAAGCAGTAAAAAAAGCTATGGGAAGGTTGAAGCATTGTGGAGTGTTTAAAAGAAATTACTTGATTTTGGTCCTGTACACAATACACATATTCCATCTCTCATATTTAATTCAAAATAAGCATGTTTAAAAACATGTTTTTGCCTATTGTGATTTTGAAAGGTTCCTCTTCAGCAATCGTTAATGCGCATGCAAATCGAAAAAAAAGCTATTGCTTTCTTATAGTATGCATTGAATTTGACCACATTTGGTTGCGATTCACAAGTGATTCGTTTAGTGACTTGCTTGTAATAAACCTACCTGATGCAACCAGAGCAGCTTGAAGAGTTGAGCTCTATCGGGACGGTTTTGAGCATCTTTTATTATTTGAGGAATGAAAACTAATAATCCGTGTACATTCAACACAGCATCTAACTGCCCACAATAGAATAAAAAGTCGAGGTTTGGGTCGAGCTCATCAGAGAAGCTCGAATGTCATTACAGATTCAAATCTGGTAACGGTGGCATTCTGGGCAGAAGCTATTGACCATTTTATTTTAATTATAGTTATTAAAAACATGTAAAACATTTTTTTTTCAGAATTTTCGACTTTCAACAGAACTAGCAAGAAAGCAGGGAATGATGAGCTGACTTTAGTGTTTACCAGTACCTTGAAATCATTTTAAGTATGTATTTTAAGCTAGTTATATGAACAGAGCTCATATAGAATAGAGCTTGAATCTCACTTTTTACTTGTTTTCATATGTAAGTTTACTTAAGCGCTACTTGAAACTGCGGGTTTCTGCTTTTTTAAAGCGATGGGGTTTCAGACTCATGCTATCCATGTTGACAGCATCTGGCCTTTTTCAATGGATCCTTGGTGATTCGGTTCGATAAAGGGACAACCATCTAAATAACTCGCCCTGGAGACATTTGTATCATGGATGAGATCATTTACAAAATCAATGAAATTATGCAAGTGGAATTTTTCACAAATGGCTGAGCTGAAGCACTGCTTCTTTGGCCAGTAGATCAGAAATCTTGTGCGGGTATTAAAACACTATGTTCTTAGATTTTTCTGGAGATGGAAAATGTAAATCGGCAGTCATGCCCCAGGGGCTGATTAATGCAAACATGATCATGGGTGTTGTGATCGTGTTTGAGCAATTTGATGTTTCTGGGAAGATATAGGGACATGATGGAAGATAATGGCATTCAAATTGGATTTTTAATTTCTTGTTTTTCTTTCAGGAAGAGAAGTTTGACCCCCTTGAACTTGCAAAACATGTGAAACACGGTTAAAAGAGTCATTAAGTCTGGAGTAACTGTGGTTATTTCAAAACTACAGGTTCTTCTTATGGGTTTAGCAATTTGTTTACATAAAACATCCATCCATCCATCTTCATGTCGGCTTTATTCCCTTTCGGGGTCGCCACAGCAGAATGAACCACCAACTCACTGGCATATGTTTTACGCAGCGGATGCCCTTCCCTGCCGCAACCCATCGCTGGGAAATACATAAAACATGTCCAAAGTAGTTCTGGTAAGCTATAAATAATTTTTTTTTTTTGGTGATGTTGGAGTAGAATATTTTAGTGTAATTCTGAAGATGGCTTTTAAATGTGTTGGTGAACTAACCCGAGTGTTAAAGCTTATAAACACTTCACTTCTTCAGATTCAGTCACTGCCTCAGCAATGACTCAAATTAATATCTTGCATTAATACTCGTCCCCAGGAAATACAGTATGCTAATTTTTTCAGCTAGAAAAAAGTATGCAAGAGTTTTCTGCAGCTGCAGATTCCACCTGGCCATAATATTGGTCGTAACACACCTGATCCCATTAGCTAAGGTCATCTGTTCTTATTTGAAGCTGAACCTAAATCGAGTTGGAACAAAAACAAAAAAGCTGCACCACAGACATGACCGACAACCTTTCTGTGGTATGTGCACAGTGAATACTATAGTAAAAACAGAGTACAGGTCACTCCATACACTTCATCATGTCACTTCAAAGAGTAGATAGACATATTATAAAATTAAGATGTTGGTTTACGCCTCCTTTAAAAGCCAGATTTTCAATTCAATCATCTGGGTAATGATTTTCCGCTTTTAAAGAGCTGGATTTGAAAGTTGCACAACAAGTAGAAATGCTTCTAATGTCTGATTTCTGAGAAAAAGATGGAAAGTCCTTTTCCCCGCTGATCTCAGTCATTCCGTGGTTCGCTGGGATCTAATGGGTTTCAAGAGGCACATATTGATCTTTACAAGGCTGTGTTCTGTATCTGCATAATTGCTCGGGTGTCCTTTAAACTGACCATGGTAAAACTTTGAAGACATTACGAGATGTTTGTGTGAGAAGTGAGAGTGTGGCATTAGAACTGAAAGACACTGGTGAAATGAGTGAGGAGGCGCAGAGATATGACTTGAAGGTACAGGAAGGTGCAGGTTCCAGATAAGATCTCTTGGGCTGTTAAGAGCTCTGCGGTTTATAATAATGTAAGATATCATCTAAACACTTCTGACAAAATTAGACGTTTATTTCCAGTGTGTGACATGAACGTGAAGCCCTATGATTAAACATGTTTTATTTTGCCATGTTTCTATGTATGAATTTGCTCGGTTTTTTTTTTTGCATTTAAATAGAAATGCTTATGTTTGCCTGTAAATGTTCTGAGTATTTGTTTAAATTACCTTGTAAGAGAATGATGTTTGAGGTCAAAGGGAAGAAAGCAGGAGGTAAAAGAGAAAATGGATAGAGTTGGGATAGTGCGGGAAAGAGAAACAAAGAGAGAGGTAAGTTCTCAAATGGAAAATGATAAATCGCTTCCTCTGGCAGCGATCTGGGTTTCCAATGGCGAGCTGTTCTGAATAGACTGGTGTGTACGATGTAGTTTAAGGGAGCGCAGAGTTAAACCCATTAACAAAGTGGGTATGAGAAGTACTCGAGTCTTCCCCAAAGTGAGCAACAAACTGTCGTTTAATTTTTCTATCGGCCTCTTCAGGAACATTCAACTCGTCCTCATCTTAGGTTGTTGCGCATGTTTTGGGCCCCAATGAGGTGGGGATTACTAGTAGGGAAGAGATGAATCAAACACTGTAAGTCAAAAAGAATCCTTTCCTGCTTTCACACAAGCACTTTAAGTCAATCAGAATGCTGCATTGACACACAGAGAGAGTTCACACAAACACTGTGAGCCAATTAGAATGCTGCTTTTAGGCAAACATTGTGACCCAATTAGAATTCTTCTTTCATGCAGACACAGTGAGCCATTCAGAACCCTGCTTTCCCACAAACACAGGTCTGCAGCTAGTGAGTTAAAAGATTTTTTTCTATGTTTATATGTTTTGGCTGGTTTCAATGTACCAATGTTAATAGGAAAGTCATTAGCCACTAGCTATAGCCACTCAACTGACTGAATGTGTGCATCACTGTCTGCAGGGCATGTGTTCTGGACTTCTTGAGTGTTTTTTTTGTTGCTATGGGACACATACTACAATTATTTTGCCTTTGTTTTTATTCATAATTTGTATTTGGCCAACTTTAACGTCATATCTCATGCCAATAAATGCTGAACACAATCAGATGCTTTTCTTTTTGCCTTTTGGGGATCTTTAAAGTACTCTTGTGCTCCTTGAGAGTGTGAGCATTTCTTTCATTAAAACCAGACAGATATGGAACCGTATAAAATATTTTCTGTCTGCAGCCTAAAGAGACAAAAAGCATTCAGACACAGGAGATGTGCGTGAAAAATTTGATGCTACACACAAGACCGAATAATCAAAATCTGAACGCACCGAGATGAGTTTTTGTTGGTTTTTTTACTCTGTGAAACAAAGTTCTAAGGGTCTAAGTCAGATGGGCAGGCGGCTTCGCATAAAATAGCAGATTATAAACACTTGACAGAGTAATCTCTCAGAATGCACTTCTGTTTTATGAAAAGAAGGAGTTGCTTTCCCCTGTTTTCAGCTCAAACGATTTAGAATTTAAAGTGGAAAAATAGCTTTGAAGCTTGAAAACTATATCAGGATATGGTATTACAAACAAACATTTCGATTTTTGGAAAACTAAGCACACAGTGATCAAAATGCACGTAATACCTCGAGGTGAGGTTCATTCTGAAAGATCATTTTTACTCTTAATCCTCTTTGTAGGGCAGGATCACCAACCTCGGTCCTGGAGGTCAGGAGCAATGCACATTTTAGTTGCAACCCTGTTCTAGCATGCGTACTACTCTAGCTTCAGACAAGCCAAGAAGACCTTAATTAGTTCATCAGGTGTTTTAAAGTGGTTGAATAAAAACGTACAGGGCAGAAGCCCTCCAGGACCTGAGTTTTTAACCTGTGGTGTAGTAGATCATCTCCAGTGAGGTCTTCCTCTATACTATATATCCTATCCTATATATATAACCAGTCCTCTAGCCTCGACTACCCCAGAGAGGATTAAACTTTTTTGTAAGGCTGAATTAGTACACTATCCACACTTTTAAGGGTGCTAAATGAGAATTGGTGGTTCCCAAACAGTAGTATACATGAGTACAAATATGTCCCAGCGGGTCCCGGATGTGTACTTTTCTCCCAGTTTGATTCTGAAGTGCAGATCGATGAACGCTCAACCGGCTGATTTTACCCACAATCCAGTGTGCTTGCGTGGAAGGAGATTTCTATTAGACCCAAACAAAAGAGTTCTCCCTGTAATACGACTCGTTTTTAAAGAAGAGGCACATAAATAAAATCAATTGCAATATAGTTTTTAATGAAGGAATGGGAAAGAATGAGCTAATTTGTCGCACACTATGCGAGTAATGACGTAGCACAACTACTTCTGTCATGTGACCTTTTAATGCATCCCAAATTGTGCACACTTTCGTCTTACACACTAAAAATGTTGAACATTTTCTTTGGAAAATGAGTGTCTATTTTAAGGGTGCGGTGTAAGTATTCAGATTGGGACGCAGTATTGCACAAGCTATTTCTTGCTTGTCTGTACATATTTTTAGTTTTACGATTAACCAAGTTGACTTTAAGGTTGCTGTTATACCACCTGTTGCACTGCCATGATTTTCATTGATTGGCTTTGAATTTTCAACATGATAAAACCAGCCCAAACTTGTGAATTACAAAAGTCAATTGTCACAAATCCACAAAGAGAAGCTGTTGACAATGTGTACAATGTCTGCATGATGCAATTTCCTTCATTTGGAACCCACCTGACTATATCTGTTGCAAGATCTTGTAATTAACATTTTTGGATTACACACAGGTCTAAAACATTCCAAGATCACAAACCAGGTTAACAGGACACGTGAGAAGCTAATCGTGTAAACTATTAAAGAGCTGTTTGACTGCTGTACTTGACTCCTGAGTTCTCGGGTGGAAAAACTGTAGTTTCTCCAATCTCGGTTTGTTATAGGTTATTACTTAATATAATTTAATGATGTGCGTATAAAAGGAAACAGACAGAAGAATTGAATACATTACAGATGGAAAGCGCCGTAAGGGAGATTGTGGGGCGGGTAGGGAAGGGAGAAATTAAATCATGGTAATGCTCTTAAGTACTGAGATAGTGGTGTCCAACTTCTGCCCACTTGGGATGCGCATTGAAAGGACCCCGCTGGGCGTATTAGTTTAGGACTGGAGAATGTATAAAAGGATTAAACGAGGATTAAGCCATACATCTCCATAGCATGGATCTTCTTTGGGGTAGAGAAGAAGAGCCGAGAGGAAACCTGCTAAGTATGTAAGGTAATGCACACATGAACCGTGTAGAGAGTGCACACAAGGATTTTCCAGGCTTACACTAAAATTTACGCCACATGTATTTAAATTTTGTAAGAATTTGTTACTTGTTGAGAGGGTCCCTGTCTGTGAAATGCCACTCCAGGTTCTCCTAATTTTATGTGAACGTTCTGGAAACTAAAAATTTACATTTTAATTCTGTAAAGAAAACTTTCCTAGGAAAAACGAAAACTTACCTCATGAAGAGAATTTCATTTTAACTACTGAAACTGGATTCATCCTATTTTCAGGTGTCTGCCTATTTTTCTGCCTATTTTTTTAAGTAATGCTGCTTTAGATGAAAGCTTATTTTGTTAAACTATTTGAACAGTTTGCTGGCTTACTAACAGTGTGTTTTTGATCACATATTAAGTTATTACTATATTATCATATATTACTATATATTATCATATATAAGTTATACTGCTATCCCGGATGCTAACAATTGGAATGTAAAACGCAACAGACTTGTGCTAAAAATGTTAGCTTTCTGCAAATTTATGATAAACAGTGTGAATTGTGGCACGTTTAATGTGATTTAGTACACTTACATAAAACTGATTTCTTATTTAAAAAGTTAGTTATTATTAATTTAATAAATATTCATTTATTAGAAATGTTTTCAAAAACCAACACTTCAGCGTTTGGTGTTGGAGTCAGATATTAAAATGCTATACCTGTTTGTGGAATGCCCCCCCCCAAAAAAAATGTTTAAGGCTTATTTCAAAAAGACTTACAAATGGTTTAGCTTGTGTTATGTGTTTTATATACTGCAGCAGTATTTATTTATAATGCAGCAACTGTTCTTGTAGCACTTTGAGATTGTTAAAAATGCATTATGAAGAAAAAACATTTATTGGAGCAAAATGTGTTTAAGTAGTTAGGGAAACATAAGGTTTTTTTATGTATCAAATACGTTTAAGGTACAGAAAATGAGTTATTACTGTATTGTAGGACACGTTTGATGTTATAAACTCGTTACAAAATGTTGTGTGTTGAAGAAAATTTTTGGAGAAGAAAATGAACAAATTTAGTTTGTTCAAAGATGCATTCTGAATGGTGCTCACTCCCATCTCCATCATAACGACTTGATTATGATGATAAGCCGTTACACACATCTTTTCTTACAGTATCTGCTTCGTTTGCTCCATGTTCAACATTTTGGGTGGCTCCAAATCTCTGTTTTTGGCTCTAATAAAACCATAAAAATTGACATTTACAGTTTTGAAACGCTACATTGTATTAATGAAAAAAGCCAACTTTTGGTTTCTCAAAACATAAAATGTACGTAGAAAGGAAAAATGTATGAATACTCTACATTTCAGATACTAATTGAACTAATTGAATCATTGAATTTTTCAAACTTCGCAGATTTTTAAGTCCCGTCCGACTGAGCAATCAGCCACTTACAGTTGACAAACCAGATTTGTCATTTGGGACAGTGCAACACGTTTTTTCTCATGACTGTCATGCCTGATGAGCCTCAAATTGAATCTGATTAGAAGGTTTCTTCTGATCTGACTCTTTTGTGCCCAGAAAATGTCCAAATAAAATCATCAATCAAGTTGAAGCTGCTTTTGCTATTTAAAAATAGTGATACATTGGCAGAGCTTGTCCAACTTAGGAACAGTAACTGAGCAGATTCAAGCAACTAAACGCTTTTGTCTTTAGGGAGCACTTGCGATCTTTAATAAAAAAACTTTTTTTTCCTCTCCTGTTTGAGTCTCTACGTTCTATGCATTGTGAGCTACCAGAGCTAGACTTTTATTTTGTAACAAATTGCATATTGTGTCTCCCCTAGTTTAAGTGGCTTTGGATAAATCATTCTGCTAAATGCATAAATGTAAGCATATGTAAATGTCACTAAGGGAAACCGTATTTGGCCGTAGGGTATTTGAGTGGTTTAAATGTGTTGAAACTTCATCTTGGAAGGTGGATTATGTTACTTCCCATTTCTAGTGGAAATTTTTGGATTTCCAAGATGGCCACTGGTCTTTACACAGCCTTTCACAAATAACGGAATCAGATAAAAGCAAAATTCTCAGTAAATTGTTGTGAATAGTGGCGTTAAAATGACTAAAAGACATGCATCTCTGAGGTCAGAGACCCAGCAATAAATGCAGAAACTAGAGAGAGCAGATGTACCGAGTAAGACACTCTCTGTCACAACACAATAAAACGAGAGGAGGAAGGCCACAACACCAGCCAAGGGAGAGCGAGAGAGAGAGAGAGACAGAGAGAGAGAGAGAGAGAGAGAGAGAGATAAAGAGAGAGAGAGAGAGAGAGAGAGAGAGACAAGAGAGAGAGAGAGACAGAGAGAGAGAGAGCGAGAGCAGAGCAGAGGTCACGTCTGGGGAAAACGGTTGAACAAAAAAACATTGCTCTTGGAGGAATTGATTTCATATTCTTGTGCGACTGCCAAGAAAGAAACAAAGAAAACATCTTTTTATTTTGGTTCTCGTGGGGAGAGGACACAGTAAACCATCACACACTGATTCCAAAACCAAATCTTTTATTTTAGGGAAATGAGACAAAACTGTGACTGGCTGAGGATAGCATTATTATTTTATTGCTTAGTTTGTTTTTGTTTTTCCAGCAGTGTTTATTGTTTTTCTGTGGAAGCCTATTTCCAACAGATTTAAAAACAAAAACAACAATGATAATAATAATAAAAACTTTATTTAGAAAGTCATAATTTTTACTTGCTGACCTGCAGACACCCAATCTAACTATTTGGACACATGTTATATCACATAATTTAATTGCACCTTTTGAGTTTTTATCTCAAATTTTTTATTTCCCAAGTTCCTCAACATTTTGACTTTTTAAAGCCATTTTTTATGTGAACAGATTTGTTGTTATTATTCAACAAACTATATATAATGTTCAAACAACTTAAAAGGAATTTGCTAAATCACACATTTTTAATTATAACCTTACTTGACCTATAAAGAGTAAAAACACTCAAACACAAAAAACTACAAATCAAAACAAATCCGAATTTATATATATCTTAACTGTAAAAGACTATTATTATACATAATAACGTGCTCAGCATAAGTCTGTGGTGTTTTACATTAAAATCTTTAGCATCACAACTAGCGCTCTTTTACCGCGAGGAAACGTCGATATGGTCAGAAAATAATTTCACACAGCTGAAGACCTCTCTTCCAGTAGGTTTAAAATAAAACAATATAAAATCACAAAAGGGGAAACCGAATTGAGTCACTACACAAAGAAAAAAATCTGAAAAAGGAAAGTGTGGAATTTCTTTGATCGGTGGACAATTTTATTATGAATTAATTTTATTACTGTGTTACCATTCTGTTAGTTTGACAACATAGGTTACACTAAGCGGGGGTTTGACGTTCCACTACTGTACCATGCTCTGCTAATAAATGGTGGGGAAACACTGCAGAAGTCAAAAATGTTTACAATCATGCTTTTTGATTCTTAATCTGGCCATCAAAGCTAATTTGAGTCACAAATCTAATTAAAGTGACCTCACACACAGACTTTTCATTCATGCATTCATCTTCATGTCAGCTTTTCCCTTTCGGGGTCGCCACAGCAGAATAGACCGCCAACTCTCTGGCATATGTTTTACGTGGCGGATGCCCTTCCAGCCGCAACCCATCGCTGGGAAACATCCACACACACTCATTCAATTCACTTATTCCGCATGTCTTTGGACCGGAGCACCCGGAGAAAACCCACACGATCACGGGGAGAACATGAGAACTCCACACAGAAATGCCAACCGACCCAGCCGAGGCTCGAACCAGCGACCTTCTTGCTGTGAGACTGCCGTGCTACCCACTGCGCCACCGTGACGCTACACACAGACTTTAAAACATGATAGAGACATGGTAGATTTAACCATTTGTTCATTCACTCATTAAAGATCAAATACACCAAGCTACTACACTCAAACAGAGCCTGCTTTAGGTGCCAGAGCCAAATATATTCATATGGCAGACTATCAAGCTCGGCCCACGTTAGTTAAGAAGGCAATTAAATATTTATCTGTTTACCATGGTCAAAACAGATGAGCTCAGAATGCATTCTGCTGCCAATCTGAAGGAATGAGTCGGCAGGATCGCAGAGCGACTCGAGCCAATGAACTGACGCAGACACAAAAGGAAGAAGCCTTTGCACGGCAGCCAGGACTCTCTGGAATAATCTGCTGTCGTCGACGACTCGGATCCATTTTTTGCTACAGTATGGTGCAGCGGGGCTGATTTAATCCCTCTAATGACTCGTGCATTAGTTTGTAATGGCACACGTTCAGAAAGCATCTTATTGCTCTAAATCTTGACCATGTTGGCCTGCTTTGCAGAGTTTGTGCGCGGTAGGGATTAACAAACCCGTCATGGAAACAAATGGACTTAGAATAGCAGATGCTTATTTAAAAAGTGGGTGTTTTTTTCATACCGTGGCAATGTCGCTCTTTGGTTGGTTTATCATGCTGTAACACTATTGTCCTGTACACATGTGTGAAGCTACTGCAGTTGAGTTTTTAGATCAGAGATGAGAGAGAACAAATGGACTCAGAAATGAATAGAAACACATTTGTTAGATGTTATGTCGTTATTCTCTGTTTAATAAATTGCTAAATGTAAAAAAAATTTGTGGATCACTTGTTAAGAGATTTCTCTCGCTGTTTAAACAGATTTGAAGAGAGTGCCGCTCGAGTATAGAGCTCAGTAGAGCTGCACAATTAATCGTTAAAAGAGCCATATCATGTACTTTTTAGATCATTTATAATAAATATTTGACCCTGATGTATAACTGATATCGGAACACCTGAATAATCTTCAAACATCAGTGTTTATCATAAACAGTGTCTTTGAATCACCTCAAAAAGGTGTGCAAGTATAGTCTTATTCCTCTAAATAGTCTGCAAAAGAGGTGTGTACCTCCTGTTGCTCCCACTACCACACCTCCTGCTGGGGTTTTCTTGTTCTTCCCACACAGAAATTGTACTGATTTACAACGAACACATTCATCTTTTGGTAAAGGAAAAGTCACTTTCTTGTGTTTATCTATGCCGGTCAGTCAGTCAGTGAGCTGTTTTAGTGCTTCATCTGATTGGTTAGTGGGCAGAGCTTCAGCCATTGAGTCGTTTTGGGCTCCCAGAAAAAGAAAATTGTGGTTTGAAGCCTAATCGCTTGTGGCAAAAAACAATCTGTTTTTTGTTTCCGTCATGTGATAATCAAATTAGAGATAAAATAATTATCAGTTACTGTTGGATTTCCTTGGACTCGTGAGAGTTAAATATTGAAATATGACCGGCTAATCTCTAATTTGGAGTGGAATTTAAAAATGCTTGAGATTTTAAGCATGAGACACAATTTGATAATGATAATGTTAAAAATTAGGTGTATCAGGAACTCAGGTTGCTTTTCTCAGTGAGGTGTTTTTTCACTGATGTCAGCCTTTCCAGCAGAAGCAAGAGTGAAGGTGACTGCGCCTGATGAACTTTGATCTTGAATCCTGTTCGTGACGCCATCAGTGTTGTTGTTGAAGTAAAAAACTATGGACATGCATTCAAAAGCAGACTTTCAGGTTTATTTTATTAGCATAAAATGAGGAAACAGCAATGATGCAGCTCCGTACTGCAGCGGCACGAGTTTTTAGGGTAAAAGATGGTGATATTTTTTAGTTATTGTTTGTATCATACAACATTTACTGGTAACAATTACTTCGTTTCATGTCATTTTTGCAAGTATTCAGGTCGTTTTAGCCACATTGCTGATGATTAAGCAATTCCTTGTGCTGACAGAATTATCATTTGCAGATCTCGATAACCACGGAGACCATAAAATGGGACATTTTATGAATCAACAGATAATTAATACCACATAAGTAAACACAATGTTAAACCATCTAAATTCTGATATACTTTTTATCCTCCTTAAATATTAGCATGACGAATGACTTTCATTAGCGAATTAGTTAAGCATGATAGCCCTATAATTTAAGCTCAGTCCCAAAGCTTAGGAACTCACAATATTTGCGTATTGAGGGTTTCTCAAAGAGCCGGTCTCGTTAATTGTCTCTCCTGAGAAGCACGACGAGGATAACTCTCCATGTTGGTTTAACCTTTGACCTCTAATAATGAGTGTCCTCCGCTGTCTCAAGACTTTATGGAAGCTAATTAACTGGCCACATGATGCCTTGCGCCGTGAGAGGAAAGTTATCCATTAACTATGAACTTTCTCTTAGTTCTTTAATATCTTCATGCTTGTGGAGTTACACACGGTGCACATGTGTAACAGGGAAAACAGACCAACATCTAGTGCACTGCTAAGCATATATTGCTTAGAGTCCTGCATTCAACTTGTATTTTGGCACTTTTGCATAACACTGCCCAATTCAGCATTTCCCGAGGGAGAAGGGGTCAAGACCTCTCCTCATTTTGCAGTCTTTTGTGCAAACCCAATTATTTCAGTCTTTGCTCTCCTTCTCCCCCCTTTGCTCATCTTGAGGAAGATAACCTAAACAATTAGTGTGTTCCAGTTTACAGTGGTGTTTATGAATTTAACCCCACTGACTAGCAGAGCACACAGATAAAGAGACACGACTGTTTACCCATGTAAATGTTTTCTGTTGGACTTGAGAACAGCGTGGTCTGGCAAAATGTGCAGACGTTATGCATTCCATGATGTGAACGTTTAAAGAGCTGCTACTATAAATTGAAAATAAGCTCCCGCGTGGTAAGAAACATTATTTTAGGTTTGAGGAACACCCAGTTAAAGTTTCATATCTGAAGGAGCTTTGTGTTTCAAGTTATTGTGTTTAACAACAAAGAGGCGACTCTTAGAGTCGCTGAAATGATTCGTTATGAAAGCGAATCTTTTAGCTACTCTGACATCTGATCGCGCTAGATACCTTCCATCTGCAGCATTCATTCATGCGAGGAAATCTTCTCCCAAACATTGAAGTAATGACTTCTCATTGTGAATTAGAGTTGCATCATGCTGGAAAGAATGGCTTTTTTTGTGAGAGTTTTGAAACTTTCTTTTTTCTGAAGATGTGAGAAATCAGTGCTAGAACTTCTACTTTTAATTACAGAAATACAAGCCATTCAAACTAAATATAGGCTCCTCTCTGATTGGCTGGAATTGTGGCAGAATGTAACCATGGTTTAATAATACAATGAATAAAATGAGAGGATTGTTAAGAGATCATCTGGCAACATGCTTAAACATATTTTATAATCAAAGTGTGTTTTTACTTGCAATGTTTTTCATTGCGAAAATATAATTTTATTAGCAATACTCAGTGTGCAAAATGTGTCAATGCACTCTCAACATATGACTACTCACTATGGGGAGAAATTTAGGCATTTATGTTTTACAAATGTAAATAACTTTTTGGGAACTGTAAAAAAATTTACCTGCACAAAATCACATTTCAAGTACAAAACTAAATAAATAAAAAATATATGTAACTGAGATATAAAACATTTATGAATTAAATTTACTCCATATTTCACGGTTAGAATTGATGTTATAATAACCCCATAAGGCTCCCCTACCTACTAGTGTGCTAACAAAGAAATAACTGCATATATTACCAGTTTTTGACACATGACTTACAGGTTGGTGCAAGCAGGAGTTGCTACCTTGATACAGCAAGCCAAGTTTATTTTTTAGCACATTTCGTACACAGGGTAATTGAAAGTGCTTTACATTGGAAACAAACAATAAAATAGAAAGTACATTTAATAAAATCTAGCATAAGACAAGTCATTTAAAGGCATAATTATTAATGCACAGCACAGCACACCATCACTTCAAACACACAGAGAACCTGAATCCATCACAATACAATTATCACTCAAAATGAGCGAAAGCATGTAGAACAATCTCTCACTAGACATTCAAGATGGTTGGTGGTTCGCTATTTATGTGTTTGATAAATTCCACCCATGGTGAGGTATTGGCATTACAACAATTGACAGCAGAACCAGTGAATTATAGCGAGACCAGACAGCAGATGGGTTTTTAAGTGGGACCTAGAGTGAAGTGAAAAAAAAAAGAAAAAAACTTATGAGAGAGAGCGAGGAGTTGGGTGAAAGAGTGAAAGAAAGAGATGGAGACAGATATATGGCAAAGAGTGAGAGAGGAAAGAGGGAAAAGGAGAGATCGGGGAAAGACTGAGAAAAAGAGGAGAGAAAGAGGGAAGAGTGAGAGAGAGTGGAGAGATATAAGGGAAAGGGAGAGAGAGACATAGTGGAAAGAGTGAGAGAGAGGGAGCAGAGAGATAAGAGAAAGAGTGAGTGAGAGAGCGATAGGGGAGAAAGTGAGAGAGGAGATAGAAAGGGTATGAGAGATGTGCGAGAGAGGGCAAAGTGTGTAAGAAAGAGGAGAGAGACAGTGGAAAGAGTGTGTGTGTGTGTGTGTGAGAGAGAGAGAGAGAGACAGGGGAAAGAGTGAGTGAGGGAGAGATAGGGGAGAAAGTAAGAGAGGAGAGCGAGAGGGAAAAGTGTGTGAGACAGAGGAGAGAGATAGGGGAAAGAGTGAGAGAAAGAGAGAGAGAGACAGAGACGGGCTGGGTGAGAGAGAGAGAGACGAGCTGAGGGGGAAAGAGTGAGTGAGGGAGAGATAGGGGAGAGAGTAAGAGAGGAGAGCGAGAGGGAAAAGTGTGAGAGAGAGGAGAGAGATAGGGGAAAGAGTGAGAGAGAGAGAGCGACAGACAGGGGAAAGAGTGAGTGAGGGAGAGATAGGGGAGAAAGTGAGAGAGGAGAGAGAGAGAGGGAAAAGTGTGTGAGAGACGAGAGAGATAGGGGAAAGAGTGAGAGAGAGAGAGAGATAGGGGGAAAGAGCGAGTGAGGGAGAGATAGGGGAGAAAGTGAGAGAGGAGAGAGAGAGAGGGAAAAGTGTGTGAGAGAGGAGAGAGAGAGAGGGGAAAGAGTGAGTGAGAGAGAGAGAGACAGGGGAAAGAGTGAGTGAGGGAGAGATATGGGAGAAAGTAAGAGAGGTGAGAGAGAGGGAAAAGTGTGTGAGAGGAGAGAGATAGGGGAAAGAGTGAGAGAGAGAGAGAGAGAGAGAGAGAGAGAAAGACAGGGGAAAGCGTGAGAGAGAGATTGGGGAGAAAGTTAGAGAGGAGAGAGATAAGAGAAAGAGTGAGTGAGGGAGAGATAGGGGAAAGAGTGAGTGAGGGAGAGATAGGGGAGAAAGTGAGAGATAAGAGAAAGAGTGAGTGAGGGAGAGATAGGGGAGAAAGTAAGAGAGGAGAGAGAGAGAGAGAGAGAGAGGGAAAAGTGTGTGAGAGAGGAGAGAGATAGGGGAAAGCGTGAGTGAGAGAGAGATTGGGGAGAAAATAAGAGAGATGAGAGAGAGGGAAAAGTGTGTGAGACAGAGGAGAGAGATAGGGGAAAGAGAGAGAGAGAGAGAGAGAGAGACTGGGGAAAGCGTGAGTGAGAGAGCGATTGGGGAGAAAGTTAGAGAGGAGAGAGGTAAGAGAAAGAGTGAGTGAGGGAGAGATAGAGGAGAAAGTAAGAGAGGGGAGAAGAGGGAAAAGTGTGTGAGAGAGGAGAGAGATAGGGGAAGAGATAGGGAGAGAGTGAGATATAGAGGGGGGATTTTTCCTCCCACAACATATAATACACGCAAATAAGTGATACTTTACTACCCACAAATTTGGCTTAAATAACACGTTAATGATTACAAATCTCTCTCTTCCTAATATTAACCTGGCCCCTCCAGACTGAACAAGAATAATTCTATTTCCTGAGTTCAAAAGGCACTTTATGTTCCTAAGTAAAACATATATAGTTATTCTATTCTTTAGCTATATAACCTAAAGTGAATCTTGATTTAAATTGCGTCGATCAACAGTAGGCCTCTTGTTTCTGAAGCTGCAAACTGCAAAAGAGCTCTAAATAAATATATTTTGATTGATTTGATGCTTTGTTTTATTTCTATTGTTTGTGAAATAGATTCTTTTTTGAAAGAAAAGCCTAGAAAAGCTTTTTAAAGAGATCTACTTTCAGATTGTCTTCTGTTGCCAAACAGTTTAGAAAAGTATGGATTAGTTTTTTTTTAATTACAGAAGTGACTCTTTTTTTTATATCGTCCGCTGCTTATGCTGTACCCCAAACATAGCAGAGAAGACAGATGGGCTAAGATAGACGACTCCACAGCTCGGCTCTCAAGCTTCTAGCTTTTTTAAGAGTCCGTCTGGATGAGTTTCAAAGGAGACTAAGCTTGCAACAATTGGATATAACGAGTTTTCTTGGTACACTAACTCGGAGGTTTGCTATGAGACGGTATTTTAATTCCTCAGTGGTTTCAGGAGATCTAAGCTCGTATGTTCTGTAAGATCTTTGGAAGTTTCTAGTCCTCTTTTAACACTCAACGCTCCTGTTGGCTTAAAGACGTTTCTGAGATCCCAGCCCTCTTCAGAGAACTTCCTAATTGCAGACATCCCCTGACTTTTATAACATCCCTTAAAAGTGACAAAAGTCCCTAAACTTAAAATAGCTTTCAGGACATTATGAAATTGTCCTCTTTTGGTTATGATATTGGTTTATTGTTCCAGATAGAAGAACGTCCCGTATTAGTCCATCTGTGGTCTCATATGTAACATTATGAAAGAAGTGCATTTAAAATGTTAAAAAGGTTGCCTTGTGGCCCGCTTTAGATCATATAATGACATCTCCCTAATCTTTAAAGATCTCAAAATCCCAAAAATCCAGATTAAGCAGACTTAAATCAGTGCTACACAAATATAGGAAATTGGACTCACACGCAACCAGGGTGTATGTTTTTTTCGCTTTCAAAAAGCAGAGCGAGGCAAAAAAAGTGACTTCCAGAATATAAATCTTTTCTCATCAGTCTCCCTCTCCTCATGCGGTCTGACTGATGCTCTTACACACTGAACGAGGAGCATAACTTCTATCAGTTACATTAATTATTCATTAATAATTGATTTGCAGGTAATTAATAAAGACCTACTGACAAATTCAAACACAGCAAAGCACAAATTTATAAAATACTGATGAAATTTATGAATATATATGAATTACCATGGCACTTATGATGAAAAAAAAACACTCAAATGAGTTTAGAAAGACATAAACGATATGCATTCTTTCATTTAAAAGATTCACTTGAAAATAAAATATTTCATATAATTTATACTCTACTGAACAACAATAACATGTATACTGATTAATGTTTCAGGCTCGAATTTTTAAAACAATCACAACCACATTAAAGGTGCCATATCACGCACCTTTTAATTTTTTTTCCCTTTCTTAGTAGTCTCCTTCACCTTAAACTCATTCAGACAAGCGCCTTTAGAATTTCTTCTAGCGAGGCGTCTGTGATCAAAGCAAGGCCTGCTGATTTCAGTTTCCACGAAACCGTCTGTGTTTACAACAAAATGTTTTTGGAACAGAATTCTGTGAAGCCTATTGCAACTGTGTTGAACATTCTGAGGCTTCTATTTCAGTAGTAATAATCGATTCTGACTTTGAAGCTAATTCTAAACCTTTAGAAAGGCTGGAAGCACTTTGTCACTGGTTTAGCCCTTGTCTGGCGTTTGGCTTTGAGAAATTCTGAAGTTGATAAACCGGTATTGTTGTGTTAGTAACATAACAGACTCTTTATCCAGCGTGGCACAAGCAAGGCCAGTGGATAAAGTTGCTGCCGAAATTTTTACGTTTTTTTGAAACCACTTGAAGGCCATAGTTTTTCACATGGCACAAAAACATCTAAAGCATTTGAAATGATCCAAACATTCGTAGTTCAAGTGCCCCTGCTATGATTTGAAAGGTTCCAGCAGCAGGTTAACATTTTCAAGGTAAAAAAACATCTTTGTTCCCTTATTCACAAGTTTATGTTACAGAGCAACTTGTTTGAGCTGTCCCAGGGTTTCTGCATGGTCTTAAAAAGTTAAAAAAAAAAAACAACCCTAAATTTTAGGCCTTAAATAGTCTTAAATACTTTTTGACAGTTTTTTTTCCTGATTTTTCATGTACAGATGTTTTTGTTGTTGCATGGGTTACCAGAGATTGAGAGAATGCACCTACATTCTAAAACAAAGTCAAAATGATGATTAGCACTGCCATAGTTTTAGAAAACGCTTCTAAATACTCATAAATGCTCAAAAGCATAAAAGGGGTTGAGAAACTGCTTTGAAATTTAAATAAAAGAGAAAATTTTATTTGATGGCTGGGATGACCAGAGTTTGAGATAATGCTCATAAACGCTCGATTTTGTAAATAGCATGGTTAGTGTTGCCAGAGTTTGAGAAAACCTTTGTAAATGCGCAAATACATAAAAGTGGTTATCGTTAGTTTGCATATCAAACAATTCGATTATTAAAAAGGTCTTAAAATGTTTTAAATTTGACCTTATGAAACCCTGTGTCCGAGGAGAGGCGAGACCAACAGCCCAACATCTATTTTGAGTCTTAACTTAGACTTACATCCTCTGACATTGGGTGGCACATCGGGCAGCAAAGGTTCTCAATAGTTTTTGGTCAGCCGCAGCCGAATCAGCCTCTTCGCATGAAATGCAATTCACTCAAAGATCGTCACTAAAGGTTTGTTTCCAGGTAATTCGAGGCTGAACTTGCTTGTGGTTCCCATTTGATGTCCTCCATAAAATGTTGGTCTTGGCGTCTAGTTGGTCAGAAAAATGGAGGATGTAGCGTTGAATCACATTTGTCGATATGGAATCACATTTATCGTTAGGACGTGTTTGAGGGTCTTTGATCGCCAAGGCACTTCTTTGTGATTCGATCCTGGTACGAGATTTGGAACACATTAAGCTGCATCGTGATCTTCTCATTGTTTCGCAGGTGTAGACAGCGGTCGGAATGACGATGCTTTTGATGATGCTATTGATTAGGCGTATCTTGATTGACTTCGATTGCCAGATGGGGCATTGCTGATGGAGGATTGCAGCTACTTTGTCCACCAAGCAGGCCACCTCATGTTTAGCATCAAAGAAGTGCACATAGTCACTTGCTAGTACACTGCAGAAATATGTGAATAGCTCAATCTCTTAGTTTTTATCTTGTCCGATTTGAAAGGCCGTGTTCTTTTGCATGTATCCAATCCTCATGATCTTGGTCTCGCTATTCCCGACCCCGATCTTGCCCACTCATTATGTTCAGGGCTCAATGTTGTTTCTTGTATGCTCTTCTTTGGCTGGCTGATGAGCATGATACCTTCTGCAAAGTCAAGTTCTGTGAGGGGAGTAGAGACTTTCCATACGATGTCGAAATCTGTATTTCTCTCGGCTTGAGTCATGACATCGCCGATCGACAGGAGGAATAGGAAGGGGTGACAGAATGCATTGTTGTTACGCGCTGTTAACAATTGCGAAATATTCTGTATTTTGGGTTTGGACCATGAAATTACTTTGTCAAGAAAATAATATAGCTCTACAGTAACTCAGATGAGTTAGTGCAGAAAGAATGATTCTACCATTGTTTTTGTCCTCTTCTAGACTAACTTTCTTATTTTTCTCTCTGCCAAAAACACTCTGAATAACATCAACTCTTTAGTTGGGAAACATATTGCTGTTGTTGTGCTGGTGGCTGATTCTAATAAACCTGAGCCTAATACAAGGAAATGACATTTGGAGGGAGCTGTTAATAATGGGGAGAGAGTCTGAAAGCATAATCCAGAGCAGAACAGGTTGTTTTTCAGTTATTTTCAGCGAAACGCAGGAAAGCCTAATTTACGGGTTTTTGGATGTAAGCATGAAGATTTAAAATTGAAGGATGATTTTCTAATACTAATATGAAAGATGACTAAACATTGCGATGCAGAGAGGCTGCTTGAATCAAAACACTTTGATTATATATCCTGGTTTCAGTCTAACAGTGGCAGTAGGTCGGTGATATCAAGACAAGATACTACTTTCATTCTAAGACCATTTTGTAAAATAATGAAGTAATCTTTTATCTGACAAATGAATAATTTGCTCAAATCGGTTCCAAGATTGCATTGTCAGAGTACATTTCTCCCAATGCTTAAAATCGGAGTGCCAGCTAAGCCTGTTACTAATAAAAACAGACAGATTATTTGCATCGTTGATTAAATGAATTACTTTAATTGATTTTAACCATTGATTGAGGTAGGAGATCCTGAAGGAACCACCCAGCATTTGTTTACTGATGCTAATAAATAACCAGATTAAGGTCTTAAATTTGTTGAGGCGAGACCCGCATCACAAGACAGACAGCCCTATTAAATCAATGCTATTGCAAATGAGAGAAACATCAAATCAAACAAACGGTCATGCAAATCAGTATGCAAATATGTTATGCGACAAAAGCTGGAAACAATGGACTGCACTTTCGTTTATGCAAATAAGCGTGTCGCACAGCATTGTGGGTGGTGAGTGATGGAGATAATGATCTGAAGAGGGTGATATCTCAGGCTGCGAATGTGCAAATGAACTTGTTCTCAAACTTGTGATTAAACCTGTTCTGGGGAATCCTCTTCGAAGCAAAGGTCACCCTGTTGGAGCCAAATGAGCTAGCTGTATTTGGAGCTATTTTAATCTCAGTAAAAAATATTGATTTGAGAATTTGTAAAGAGATTATGAAAGGTGAGAACTCTCTACATTTTAAATTGCTTTAACAATGGAAACAAAAAAAGGTTTCCGAAATGTGAATCCTATTGTCAGGAGACAGGAGAGAATGAATCCTATTTGCATAATAGGCAAGAATAAAGATGGTTTAAAATGTAAAACTACATTTTAAAGTTAGGACAGTATGATAGAACAACCACTAGATCTGTATGTTGCTTTATTTTTGAGATATTCAGACAAGGGGTTTTTGTAGCAAAGTGGGTGTGGCTTAAATATTTTTTGCAGAACTAATGATCTGATAAAATTAATATAAATGTATGTTGTATAGCTTTCAAGATATTTGACTTTGAAGTCTCCATTTAAAATGTGGCAGAGCTTAACATATTTAGGACTAGCTTTTTAATTTGATTGAGCCATCCCTAACGTCTGTATGGCTCTATATTGCAAAATAATGGCAAATAATCTTTTACAATCGAAGCTCATGAAGATCAATGCATTTTACTCCAGCTATTCATATTCAATGAATATTATTATATTCAATGTATCCAATGTTAAGTCAATGGTGACTCGCTCTTCTCAGGCAGCAGTTGTGCTCTGGTGGATTAGGAGATGGACTTGTGATCAGAAGGTCGCAGGTTCGAACCCCAGATCCACCGAGTTGAAGGTGGAGTGAGTGATGAAACACTTGCTCTCCATCTTCATCAACCACAGCTGTGGAGCCCTCGAGTGAGCACCAGTTCCCCGACTGCTCCCCGGGGGCCACAGCCATGGCTCCCACTGCTCACAGTGTGTTTGTTCACTGATGTGTGTGTGTGTACAGTGGGATGGGTTACACACAGAGCACACACTCTGGGTTTGGGTCACAACTAATCACAGTCACTTCACTTCTTCTCTTCTCTAGAGCCCAGAGGTTGAAGATATTGTATTGCTCATATTAATAAGTACTTTAAGTGTGAGTTTGTAGTTCCTATGAGATTCTCAGTTTGAGCTTCAGGTTGACAGCATCCCGGTGTTTCAGCAATTTCCTAATTTCCATTAGCTGTAGAGATACAGTAACCACAGTCAGATCTGCTTGAACAAAAAAACTAAACAAAATAACTAATAAAGTAGCCCAAATAAGCTCTAAAATAAAAACACTAACAGGAAAAAAAATGCTAAGCTAGAAATACAGTGAAGAAACACAGGCAGATACTAAACTAAATCACAATACATCAAGACAAAACAAATGTTAACTCTAGACATGATGTTCACTTAGAAAATAACTTGCACAATGGAAATCTCACACAGTGTGCCCTGGAGGAAGACAGACGAGGGAATATAAAGGGGAGATAATCAAGCCTAATGAGGGGAAGGACATGCGATTGAGCTTAAAACAAACAGAGAAGACATCAAGGGTGATACCACACACACACACACACACGCACACACACACACGCACACCACAAATAATGACCAACACAACAACAACAACAACAACAACAACACACATACAACCCGAAATCACGAAGGCAATGCTGAAAGCCCTATGGACAGAAAGATCATTTAAGAAATTGTGTTTTTGTTTTTATGAACTCTAAAAAAATGTTTGCAGTCAATGTACGATACAGTGCAGGGTTGTGGTTTCGTATTTGTGTATTTAACTTTACTACCCAAGTGATGTCAGGGCAGCAGCTGTGGCACTTTATGAGCTGTTAATTGGCAGTTTCTGGGCAAGCCATCATGGCTGAGTAGCAAATCACTGCTTGCTTTTAGCTTGTACCGATTCCCTGTTGGTGCCCTGAATGTTGCCCAGTCATCAGTTTATCTAAAGCTCCTGTAATCCTGGCCTTGTGAAGCCCACATGGAACCTTTAACATGAGAATCAGCCTTTCTCCTTCCGTCATACAATGAGCCCTCAGCCTGGAGACATTTCTGCCATTTTTTCTGCAATACATAATTCTTCTTTTTCAAGTCCCTGTTGGGGTTGCACTCAGAAAGTGAAACTCTTCTGTCGTTTTGGAGTGGTTTTCAGAAATGCATCTCAAGCTACTTCCCAAGCAGATGTCTACAGTCATTTATTTTTATTTGCTCAGGCTCAGTGAATGTTCCACGTTTATGCACCACCAAACTGCTTGTAGGAAATGCCTGCTAGTTTTTTTGACATAGTGACACTATTTAGGCAGTTCTCTGTGTGAGACTGTAAGTTTGTTTAATAGGGGAGAAAAAGAGATACAAAAAGCAAACATTTTCTCCAAATAGTTTTATCTCTTAATGGTTAGCTACCTCGCGTCTGTTAACAGTTAGCACAACATCTGTCTAGGTTGGCTAAACAAGTTGCTTTGATACAAAACGCATAGTTTACACAAATTTAAAATGCTTGAACTTCTTTTACACACAAGTTCCACTAACACCAAAACTTTATCATTTAAAGCTACATTTTTCTGATTTCATACTGTATGTCTAAAGAGATAACATCATGTTCTAAACAGAATTTAGACAGGATAAAGTCAAAGTGAACCGTTGTTCATATTGTGATTTGAAACACAAATATGTTCCCTCTATTTTATCCCACTGCCAATGAAAATGAGAGGGCAGAATATATATATTTTTTATATATATACTTCCAGTGTTTTTATTGTTTGTGTATATTTTTCTTTGTCTGTCTGTACTGTAGCAATTCTGCAGCTGTATTTTTTTTACATAAACTGTACATTTTATAAAGCTACTCTGAGATGGGCATTCCTATTTTTTGTATTTAATTTCTGCAGCAAAAGAAAAAAAATGCATTTACTAAACCCAACAAAACAAAAATGGAGAGAATATTCAAATATAAGAGCAGACTGACTGTTAAAATAATGCTTTTTCTGTCATTTCTGGAGTGTTTTTCTCAATATGTTATGATCGATGTTATTGTATTTTGAAAATGAGTTTTGTTTACAATGCGGGTTGTTGAGCATGAAATTAACTGTTTTGTTAAATTGTGTGTTTTAACTGAGTCGAAGCATTAAGAGTTAAGCAAAGTTGTTAAATGTACAGTCTTAGTAACTGTAATAATCTTTAATGAGAGACATATGGTGCTGCGATGGAGCAGAAAATTCTTACATAAATGTAACAAAACAGAAACTTCTCGTAGATAATGTATTAAAATGAAAATATATGTCGCGTCTTTATGTGCATTAGCATCAGTAACATAATACGCTTTAGCTTTTTTCATAAAAAGTAGTCCTCCTCTCTGTGAGTCTTTTCATGAAAAATTGATGGAGTTTTCTGAAGCAGCGTACTTTATCAAAATGTCAGCACACATTCAAGGCACTTGTTGCACCGTTCTTGAGAGCCTGCATTAGTTTAAATGACATTAAAGGTGCAAGATTCTGTGGGAGAGCAATTGAGAGATAAAATAATAGGCACCATATCACTTTTAGCTCGCAGAACCAAAAAAGAAACGCCTCAAATGCACTTCCAGCGAGTTAACGCATCAATTTAAAGCACTTATTTAAAAAAGTATCCCGATATCAAAAGGGCTGCAGAAAAGAAAAGTCAAAACAAGAGCTTGAGGATACAACATCATTTGTGCAAACATTTTGAATAATGAATGCTTGGTTTTAGTTCATCTGCCATGTGAAAGCCAATGCGACATGGCACTTCGTCAAAGGCGGCGTGTATTTTTACCCTTGAATTCTCAGCGAAGCGGTGGTGAGCTCTCCTCCTCATGTCCTTTGAAACCTCAGTGGTGGGTGATTTACTTTCGAAAGACTGATGTTCAATCACATCACGTTTGTTTAGAAAAGCACCGTCTACTCCCTGTGGCTGCAGGCTGTTGAACACTTCATTGTGAGTCATCATCAGCTCTTGTTACTATGATACTGTAATTAGGCGTACATGCAATCACATTGTCATTGAGAAAATGCACTTAGATTGCCCCCATGAAGATGTGACGCGTGCCGTGGGCGGTTTCGATACGTTTCATACATACGGGGTCGAATGTGGAGGCAAGTGTGTAGGAGGCTAGATGCGGTTCACCTTCAGGCAAGAAAACCAGGTACGATCTGAAAACATAGCGTTAATGAAGTCTGCTAATCTTTAACGATAACTTCTCCAAGTAGCCGATAGCGACAGCAAAATGCCTGGATTTGTTGTAGGATTTTGGAAATGCTTAGACATTTAAAGCTGGCAGTTTCTCTTTGAAATATCACATTCATGGCAGCATAAAAGCTAGTTCTCGCAAGCATCATGACCATCGTGTTACGTTCTTGCTCTTGTCTGGGGGTTCTACAAGAAGGTAGCAAAAATATTACGTTGCAAACGATTGAAAAGGATCCACATTAGTCCTCCATCCCAGAAAGAAAATTGTATTTTCAGTGAGTCAAACATAAAAACTGTAACATATGGAGATTGATTATCTCACAAAGTAAAACTTTTTTTTTTAATAAATAGAGAAAAGTTGACTTGAACTTTTAGCCAATCACCCAATGGTTCACTTCAACCAAACAAACCTACCCTCGAGACTACAAGCAGCGCTCTAAAGAAAATCTAGCAAGTTATCACCCAAGTAACTTTACTCACAATTGCAGTCTGGAGCTGAGGACTAATGTCTTCTTCCTGACGAAAGTGCCTCATCTCTCCAACACACCTCCACTAACGATCCTCGATGCTGAGTGAGAGAGATGAACCAAACAAAAAAAAGAATCTACCTTGATATAATTAAGTAAAATACATTCTTGGGCGTAACAATCCAATGGTGATTCAACATCTTCTGATTATATTCCCATGAGATGGATTATTGGCTTAACGTTAAGGGGACACATTGTATTAAAGATGTTCAGTGTTGTCTATTCTGGTTGATTATATTTCTACTATATGCTACGTTTGTGCACACACATAGAATTTCCTTTGATTACAATATTCTTAGTTGTCATGGTTTAGTGCAGTGGTCTGCAACCTTTTTTATGCCACGGACCAGTTTAATGTCAGACGATATTTCCCGGGACCGGCCTTTGAGATGTGGCGGAGAAATAATATAATACGACCTGCATGTAAACTGTAGAATTTTCTAAACATAATAATAAACGTGAATCCATTCCACTACAGCGTCCTCTTAACATCGTGACAACATATGGTGAAGCTCATCGTCTCATTCGAGAGCCGGTTGCCGCATATTATGTAGAGTAGGCTTGGTGCGTGGGAGAGATTAATCCATATTTTTAGTTGGACTCGTGATATTGTCTGTTAAACGCAGCTTTCTTTTTCTTGGAAGTTGTAGGCTCTTGCTCGGTCTCCTCGCTGGCTCTTTTCCCCTTCACAAAGATACTTTGCAAAGACGTGTGTTTTTGACTCGATGTTCACCCTGGCAAGATACTTGGATTTCCTTTCAGCCAATTGTTTCAAGTTTCAAGTGTGTTTATTGTCAATTCTGCCACATGTACAGTGCATACATACAGAGAATTGAAATTGCGTTACCCTCAGGCCCTTGGTGCATACATAAATTACACAGAACATTTTGATAAAGACATTAATTTAAAAAGCACTTGTGTAATGTTGCGAGTTTTAAACATATAGTGACACTGAAGTAGCTGCTAGTATTAGCAAGGTTGATGATTTTTGTTTTGTATTGTTCAGTTCACTTTCACAACGTGTCCACATTGTCAAATCAATTGTGGTGTCTTCAACTTTTCAGAAACAAAAATACTTCCAATTAGTTTTGATTCCTCTTTCACTCCCTTCTTCTACCTCTCAGCCTTTAAAAATTAAAACGTACTTTAGCAAGAAAACAAATGGTTTAGGGCTACAGCTAACAATAATGTTCGGATTTAAAACCAAGTAAAACCAAAATATATATTGTGTTTTTGGACTCCTCTCAAACAGACTATTCTTCAATAATCTATTAAATCCTGTTTTGAATGTCATGATGTAACACGCAGAAAATGCAAAAAAAAGTAGTGAGCTTTGTTCAATATGCTGCAATTTGTTTTAACCTAAATAAGTATTTTGATCTATTTTTTAAGCAGCTGCTTATGGGGGCCACCAGGGGGCCCACAACAGCAAAGACACCTGAGTGTAGATAAAAGAAAATTCTTCTAATTTTTAACTAATAAAAAGTTACTATATAAAAACACTTTAAGATATATCGGGAAGAAATACATTTGTTTTGATACAACACATGGATTGAAACAGCATCTTGTCATCATAAAGATCTATATATTCTATACACTCTATATTCAATCTTTGTTGAATAAGCAAAACGATGTAGAATAGTCTTGAGCAATGGGTACACCAAGACACAACTCGCTCAACGTGAAACACTGTCTTTCCCCCTTTCTCAACACCAGTAAGCTGTGATCAACACTGATAATACACATAAACACAAATTATCATGGTCATGTTTAACTTGTCACGAGAAAAGAATAAAATATGAATTGCTACAATTGCTCAAATTTATTGAAAAGTGCCACTTTCAGCTTTGGGCCCCTGAATCCTTGATCCAGTTCTAGTCATGTGCTCTACTCACAAACGAGCATCATTTTTGTTAAAAACTCTAATTAAGTCTTCAAAAGAGAACATTCACGCTAACTAACATTCCTTTAGTTAAGCTGAAGACACATAAATTACCCTGCACAATGTGTTTAATGATGAATGCTTATGTGAGGCCTTGAATGCTCATAGAATCTACACGAGAGCAAAGAGCATCTAATTATCTCAATGAATCCTCAATCTTTCTCTCATCAACCTAATTGTCCTCATGAGATTGAAATATTGAAATTATATCGCACTGCTCCAAGATATTTGCTAAATAATTAGCCTTCCTAAATAAGGCATTAAACCGTTGTGTTTAAGGTGCAATAGTGATACTACAGAGGCGTACAGATAAAAGATTGATCGGTTGTTGTGACACAAACAGTCATAGCAAAGAAAAGAACTCACCCTCTGAGATTTGAACTGGATATTTAGGCCTTTCCTTCAGGGGGATCTGTGAAAGACAGAGCAGCCAGACTGGGAAATTAAGAATAAACGGATGAGTGACAAGTGAGGGAACAAAAAGACTGCAAAAGACTAACAAGGTTAGATGAGAAGAATTGGTGATGTTGACAGCAGAGGGGCAAATTCAAGACTTACAGTCAACGCTGTCAGTAATGTGAGCTCACTTTGAGATTTTAAACTCTACAGTGGGCATTTTTAAGACTTTAGTCATCTCTCTTTGTAATTTGTGATCCACTGAGTATTAAAGGGTCACCATTAACTAAAACCACCTTTGTTAAGATATTGCATCCATTGGTGTGTTGGTAGCTGAATACTGCAGGATCAGCCATTGACCATATTTTAACCAGAGATTGCTCATTTTTCATTTTTTTAGCATTCCCAGTTTAAAAGGAAAGTTTCAGTAACAGAAAGTTGTAACTTCAAAAATATACCTTATTAACTAACAGGCCTGTTCGTTCATTTTAATGACATTTTAATTTGTTTTAGGATTTAATACCGACGCTCCGGTTGGTGGCTTTCAGCAATACAGATCTAGTTTTGTGCTTCCTTGGGACACAATGCAGAGATTGTCTTGCTTTGGAGAAGAATGTAGTTCTGCGTCATGATCAAATAAGTGATTTTTTTAATCTGTTCTGTTTCTGTTGAAATTTTGGCTGTGGTTACGGTTTGTTGGGTTTATTTCACAGAGACGGTCAGCTAGCTCTTGAGTTGAGACTACCGTTAGCTACTTGCAGCTATCGATTCTTTTGAAAATGAATTAATCTAGAACTAATCTATTGCTTAATTTCCTGATATGTTACCTTACAGACAAGTAAAAAAATGTATAGAATTCAATATTAGATGTAATACACATTCCTGCACTATACACCTCTTTTTCTGAGAGCTTTCACAGGCTTGCTTTTTATGTTTGCTTAAATACTCGCATGTCTTGTTGGTACTCATGAACGGTGAACATTTATTCTAACAAAAAGAAGTAGATATTCCAATTAACAAAGCTTTGATTAGCAAAAATGTTATCAACTATTTTTTGTAATCAATTAATTAGATTGACTGTTGCAACCCAAGTTGCAGTTAAAATGTAGTATTTTGTTGACAAAACACAAGTGAAATACATTTAAGTGAAATTAAATCATACTTTGGCTGAAGGGGTGTTGTGACCCTTAAAATTATGTGTCTAGTTTTATGTTTGCAATAAATCTTTTTCAGCATTCAGTTGTTTAACTGTGGACTATTTTCTACCACATAGTTATGTACTATTTCCTCACCATTTCCTCACTATTTCCTCACCCACGCGATCACTCAAAGAGCGTTTTCAACTGTTGCTTTTTCAAAACGAGCGTTCTCCTTCGCAATGTTTTTACAGTTTATTAACAATTGAAACAAGCATCTATCCACTCTGTTACTGAGTTTAAAAGAGTGTTACTCGTGTAACACACTTCACTTTACGTCGGCTTTAAACACAGGTTTTGGTCATTCAAAGCGTGAAACTTGTACAATAGACATTGATGAGACACAGACTGATTTGCTTGAGATTTGTTTTCAAGGAACACTTACAATCTTTATGAAACAATTTCTTTATCTTTAATCTTTATGAATAATTATCCCTTTTTCCTCTTTTCCCTTTTATTTGCTTCCTGCTATGATCAGCGGATACAACTTTTAGTAAAAACCCGAAAAGACCCGAAAACTGCATTGCACCCATACTGTAAGTTGCTTTGGGTAAAAGCGTCTGTCAAATGCATAAAAATGTTCATTTACTGAATGGTGATCTGAAGCGTTTAAGACTATTTTTATTTGACAGGTACTGGATAGAGCTAGCTATTGCTTCTTCTCAAAATCTCACAAAAGCAATCAAGGCAAAAGTGGGCTAAAAGATGCAATGTTGTTAATTGGAAATGGTGAGAATGAAACCTCAGCACTGATGAGTGAGTTACTCCAATTATGCATCAATTATGCAAAACTTTACATTTTTATATAATGTAATCAAATTAGTAATAAAAAATCACCCTCTCTCAGATGTATTGAAGGTCACAATTGAAGCAAAATGTACCAAAAAACAGGGGTGTTTAGTTGTAAAGTTGGGATTTTTCAACATGGCTGTCAACAGGAAACATGGTCACTTCTGCAATCACCCTCTAGCGGTCAAAAAAATAACTGCAGTTTAGTCACTTACCAAAAAAATAAAACAAAACAAAACAAAAAAAAAACGCAGAAGGTTGCCCTTAAGCTTAAAAGTTTCTAAGTTCAGAACACTAAGCAGACTGAAACAGGAAGTGACTGCTGTTTCAAAAAAACGTTTCATAATAAAAGCCTTCTGAATCGCAAATGTCCTACTATGTAAGATCAGACTAATATTAAATAATTGATGTAAATCAGTGAACCCACCCCTTTAACTTGTTGGTTCCATCAATCATCGAGAGGCACGGAGAGGATTTGCCTTCAAAAAATGTATGCAGAATAAACACACACTATTAGATTCTCGTTTATTTTAATGTTCATGAACAGTGTTTCTGATCAGAAGACTTTCCTCAAGTCTGCTTGTTCGCCTTCAAAAATCTCAGTCTGGCTGCCTGTCCATGTGGTCACAGTTGTTTGCTCTGCATTGATTGCCACCAAGCTGAATCGAAACATCATTGTCATCTTTGCTTCCGCTCGTTCACTTCCACTGCCATCCAGCCATGCTTGTTTTCATCTGTCTTTAATAACAACTACTGAACCATTCTAGCTTGCTGTGTCCGTCTATGTCAGCTATTGATATATCTGTGCTGTATTCTGTTTAAAGCTTTATAGATTCGGATCAAAGCGTAGTACGAACGAGTCAATAAACCAATCTTACAGCAGTCACTGAACAATCTGGTAAACTTAATAACATAATTAAACAAAGAAACTGTTTTTACCTTAGATGTATGTCAACCGTTTGTTGGAGACTACCAAAACTAAATAGTTAACCTTCCAAAGTCACTATAGGGGCACTTCAAAGTTATATAAGACACCCATGTTTTGTATAATCTCTTTTTTACTATATGTCCTTCTGCTTGTCTTTCTCTCTCTGTTCCATCGTGGGTCGCTCATTCGTCAGCGGTGCCAGTCATCCTTTGCTTTATCGTCTGTTCTCTGTCAAATTATCGAGTCGTTTTATCTCTGCACTTCATCATCCTTCAACCTTTTTTGTTTTACATTTTACATTTACATTTGTCCATTTGGCAGACGCTTTTGTCCAAAGCGACTTACAGAAGGAGAAATCACCTATGCCCCTGGGATGCTGGGGATTGATCCCAGGACCTCTTACATGCAAAGCATGTGCTCTACCACTGAGCTACACACTTGTTGATTGTCTTTCATTGTCAAAACATTCCTTATTTGTGGTCTGTCAGCACATGCATAATTAATCTCCGTCCCCGACTATCTGTCTTGGATTGCAAACAAGTTGTTAGACAACTGAATTCAAAACTCATCATGGAATCTGATAGTTATTACTCTACAGTACTCTTCCTTGTATAGTTCAGGCTGTCTCATCCTTTCAAATCTGTCTGCCTTATTCAAATTGCATCACACATCATCTGGAATTGCACTTTCCTCTCTCTTTCTCACTTTCCAGCTAACAAAGCATTCCTCTTCTTCTCTCTTGCACTTTTCAGAGATGCAGCGGTTGATGAAAAGCCATGTGATATGAAGGAGCTGTGCACGCGGCGTGTCATTTGTTACAGAACTGTGAAGTTTATAATAGATGATACTATAAATATCGTTTTCACACTCGCTGACTTATACATGTATTCTAACACATGCTGTGCTCTCTGGAAAAGTCATATGGAAACTTTAATGGTGGTAAAGAGAAGTTTGTATCATTACAGGAGAGTTCAGAGCTGAGATGTTTGGACTTTAGAAAACTATAAACATTGTGGCAGAGCTGCCACTCGTGGCTTGTGATGAGCTGATTCAATGATCTATGCTAAGCTAAGCTGCTAAGTCCATACTTAACCAGGTATTTTTTTTTAAATGGTAAAACTAATTTGAAACTGTATTAAATAAAACCTCTGTCCATATCTGGCTCTTTTTGAAATGGTAAAAACTGCAAAAACATTTTAAAACTAAGAACTCTGTTCATATCCAAGTAATTTTAGAAATGGTAAAAAAAATTTACTTAATAAAAAGAACTCGGTTCATAGTCGGGTATTTTTTAGAATTGGTGAAAAATGTAAAAACGGATTTAAAAAGAACTTTATTAAATTTTATTAAAATTTTATTAAAAAAACTGTAAAAAACCCAAAATCTGGGTATTTTTAAAAAGGTTAAAAATAAAATCAGATTTCTATTGTGACATAGATTTGATACAGATCCAAGTTTCAGTATCAACTTCATTGTCAATCCTGCTCTGTATGGACCCTCGTCCAAAAATGTCTGGAGCAGAATGGTTTGAGCAAACAAACACGTGTTTTGGTAGATCTGACGGTGCCTTTCCTCCATAAATAAAAGTTATTCTCTAGTTAGTCATTAAAGGTCCCTTTGATGGGAGTAAATGATCCCAAAACATCACAAACCTTTGAAGCTAGGGCTACTGTAATGGAAAGTAGACTTTTGAGTCAGAAAGTAGACGAACACCAAAGCGATGTTTTATTGTTGAATATAATCAAAATATGACCCAGGGAGATTTTGCACACATAGCAATGATTAACATTTCTGTTCAAACTGCTGGCAAGTTTTGATTTTCATCTGAGGTCTCTTTTAACCAAATCATGGCGAGCGATTTAGATGAATAGATCCTTTAACAGACCCAGGCTGCATTGAAACACTTCCCGAGTCAGAACCCTTTCTCTCCTTCTGACCATGCTGGAGCAGCACCCTCTTGGTGTTCCAGGACCTCCTCGTGGACAAGTTAAGCACTGATGACGTCTCTGATGAAAACTATTACAATCATATTCTCTTCACGCATGTGGAAAACTACACTGCTGTGAATGGATTTCAAATTGGTGCAAAGAGACTCTTTCTATTTGAAATGTCTGTTGTGAAGCAGCTTGTTTGTGCTAACACACAAGCATTTACTCTGTTTCAACACATTTCACATTGTTTCACATTTTCACATTTCTCTGTTTCACATTGTGCAATTTTAAAAGTAAAAACTGTGGTTCCTCGAGGCCTTTGAATTTTTTTTCGGACTGGGATTAATTTGTTTTAAATATTTTGCTTAGAGCATGGCATCTATTGCATCATTTAGTAAATATTAAGGATAAATCACACATTTCCAGGTGCTGTAATTCAATGACCTGGCATCCTTACATGATTTATTTTTATAAAGTATTTGTGTGTGTGTGTGTGTGTGTGTGTGTGTAATGACCCCGCTTTGTTTTTTAAATAATCACAACAAAACTTTAATGTTTGTGAAGCATCTGTTAAAAAATACCATTATGTTTTTCAGTCACAATGTCAATGAGTTAAAATGTGTAACTTTGAAAACACACCAGCTTAAGCAAAAACATTACGTTTTTATTTCAGAATACCAGTTAATAAATTATTTTATAAATTAAATTAATAAATACCAGTCAAAATAAATTTAATAGCAGAAACTCTGAAACTCTCCTTTTGACGTCTCTGATGAAAACTATTACAATTATATTCTCTCCATGCATGTGTAAAACTACACTGGGCGTTTTAGAAATGCTGACAACTGAAGATTTTAATTTATACCTAATTTATTATAAATGCTTTAAAAAAAAAGAACAATAGGAACCCTTTTGTTTAAGTCAGAGAATGAGCTTAATAGCTTTCCTTCAATACTGAAATCCTTTAATACACAGACGTTTAAGAGGTGAGCTACAATGCTTCCAACTCTCTTTAGTGGCAAACAGTGTTGTAACAGAGTAAATGCTCGCGTGTTAGCACAAACAAGCTGCTTCACAACAGACATGGCAAATAGAAAGAGTCTCTTTATACCAATCTGAAATCCATTCATTCAGCTGTAAGCCTCTCTCGTGTATATCTGCCATCAAGATTTCAAATCTTTTTCTATTTGCGTCTAGACTCGACTCTGTTTGCCTTTGTCCTGCTGGCTTATTGCTGAGGATATGAAAAAGTCTTGCCGTTGACAAATCTTTAGGCCGTTGAATGGAGCGCGTCTGCATGCGGATGATAACAAAGCTTAGAATAATGAATGCCTCCACATTGTTGAAATGTCATCAAATTCCAATGTTTCTCTTTTTCTCTGCGTTCCCTTCAGAGACGATTTGGAGGTTTTGGAGCGGAGGTTTTCTCTGGCTGGTCATGTGATTGAAAGTGGGCGAACGGCAGTTGTGACGCGAGGAAATAAGCGCAGCTGAAGGAACGTCTGAAAGTGGGATAGAGATTTTACTCTAACTGCTGATTGCTTAGTCAAAAGGTAAGGACTGATTTTTTTTGCCAAATGTTACTCTGATCTTGTGCATGTATGTTGTAGTTTTAGCAGTAATCTGTGAAATTCTGTAGAATCTACCAGACTTTGGAATTTCATTCGCACCATTTGGATGGTTTTGGCTTGAGTGTATAGTATTGAGGAAGAGTATGACAATTCATCTTTCCTATCAAACTCTGTTAGTCATTTTCTTTTACTGTATTAACTGTGAGGGTCATTTCAGGAGTAGACCTTTTGAGATCCAAATTTGTGATTTGGAGTGCATTTGTGGTGATGAACTGGATTTTTCCTCCCTTCTTTCACTTGCATAAATTAGCCTTGGTAGTGCAAGCGACCAGGCGAGCTGTCCATTGGAGGGCTTCAGGTTCAGGAGCAACAGTGGGCCGAAGGACCCCTGAAGTGTGATGTAGGGGTGGTGGAGGGTTTTTTTGCTGTTGAAAGGAACTGGTTGAACTGATGCTTTATAAAATGGGAAACTCCATTCAACAAAGGGAGACCGCCCTCCGCTAATTATCTGTGTGTGCTACTCCTGAATTTTGTTTGTTAAAGTCACTTGTGTCCACAGGCATCGGTGGAGTTAGACTTTTTTGATAGGATTTGTGTTTACATGGTAAACTTTAGTCTGAATCACAGCTTTAGGGGTGCTCAGCTCTTACTAAAATGATACACATTGAGCATTTTAAAAGTTAAAATTGTGGTTCCTCGAGGCCCTTTTTTTTTCAGATTTATGATTACATTTTTTTTTTATCTTTTGCCTAGAGCAGGGGAAAACCCATGGCTCTGGAGCCGCATGTGGCTCTTTAGCGCTGCCCTAGTGGCTCCCTGGAGGTAATTATATTTTTTGTTTAATATGGTTTCTATAGGAGGACAAACATTCTTAACATTTTCCAATGCTGTAAAAGAGTGTAGAATACATTTTTAATTTCAACATTTCTGTCAGCGAAGATTTTCGTCATCACCCGCGACACACGCTTCTATCAGCAGGGGGCGGGATGCCAGGTAGGGGGCTGTCGTAAACAAACCGGCGGCTTCCCAAAGAGAAACATAACGCAGGAGAACAGAAGATTCAACGGTTCTTGGAGCGAATCGTTTGCATTCATTGGCGATGCGGAAGGATCACCTGAATGTTTGCTCTGTAGTGGGAAGTTGTCTAATAACAAGAGTAAAGTGGAGTAGGCATGCACGTATTTAGTAACAAAGTGGCTGTGATTTTATATACCTCTTTTCAAAAGGCTGCTGTTTTATTTTTATAAATGTATGCTGCGTTTATTCGCACTGTTTGTTGCCCAGTTAAGGGGCACGTTATGCACATTCATTTTGATGTTGTTTTTGGGAATCCTCAAAATAAAAATTACATCAAAAATCTGATTTCTTTATTGGATTTCTCTAATTTCATCAAAGCAATGAAACATAATCTGTCTTTATCTTCTTCCCCTACTGCTTTGGTTTTTTGATCAGTTGATACAATTTCTATTATGAGAAGCTGAGATAGACTTTGACGGTGTAACAAATTGCATATTGTCTCTCCTTAATGTAAGTCGCTTTGGACAAAAGCGTCTGCCAAATGCATAAATGTAAATGTAATAATTAATTAATATTGTAATGAAATTGTAATGAAACAGTGGAGTCACGTGGTGCGTCATTCTCAACAGGTTACACTGCAGGGAAAATAAACATTTAATCATAAAGGCTCATTAGGTATTTGTAGCCAACGTAGTCATTTTATAGTAGGCTAATATAGATACATAAAGCATGTGTTGCCTTCATTATAAGGCTTATACAAGGCTTTTAATTTTTTGCGGCTCCAGACCTATTTGTTTTTTGTTTTTTGGTACAATATGGCTCTTTCAATATTTCGGGTTGCCGACCCCTGTGCTAGAGCATGGCATCAGAATTTGGTAAATATTAAGGACATTTCCAGGTGTTGGAATACAATGACTTGGCATCCTTACATGATTTATTTTTATAAAATAGGCCATAAGCTAGATGTTTTTTTTTGTTTTTTTGCTGAATGCAGTTTTACTGCAGTGTGTTTTGGCTTAATGTGTGTGAATGCATGTGTTTGTGTTTGTGTGCGTGTGTGCGTGCGTGTGTGTGGGTGTGTGTGTAATGAACTTTCATAGTTTTTTTAATAATCACAACAAAACTTTAATGTTTGTGAAGCATCTGTTAAAATATACCATTGTATTTTTCAGGCACAATCTCAATGAGTTAAAATTTGTAACTTGGAAAACCGAAACAACCAAGACACTCCAGCTTAAGCAAAACCTTACGTTTTTATTTCAGAATACCAGCTGTGGAATATAAATTTAATAGTAGATACTCTGAAACTCTCTTTTTACAGAACAAATATTATTGTCCAATATTATTGTTTCATAATTTTAATTCATTATGAATTAGTTGTCTAATTATGAAACATAGCTATTTTAACATTAAAAAGTTTGAAAAGCAGTGTTGTTTTGAACGAAATCACCTCTCCATGGTTTCAGATGTGGGTGGATCAAATTATTTTTCACTTTCAAAAGCAGCAGTGACAAGCAGGTTGGTTCTTTTTCGTGTTTAATTTGTAAAACTTTGTATAAAATATAAAAGCACTAGATGTGCATTTTCTTATTTAGTATGCAGAAAGGGAATTGATACAATTTCACTGTTTGTTCTGTTTCAGAGTTAAGTACTTGCGTCATGAACAAACGATGCTATTATATTATTGCTTGTTTAATAAAGTAATTTTTGGAGTGCCATCTTGATTTTCAGCACTAGTGATAAATCCTCACAGCTTTTCCAGCACTCACGTTTCTTGCCAGGGTGTAACGGTCTCAGCTGAAGGTGTGATCGTCTTGCCTGGAAGGTCTTTGCATTGCATCATTGCTTCTGTACCTGTCAGCCAGTCCCCATCGCAGACACAATCTCTCGCAGACATCTCCTGCTGCGATCTCTGCTCCAACGCTGTGGTATAACTGGGAATATTTGCTAGCGTATGGGCTTTTGTTAGAATTAGGAACATCCAATCTTTGGATTGCACTTTAGGCAACTATTATACTTTGTTCACACTGAGAAACAGAAAAATAGAGGATCTTCTTGTCCCGCTTGAACACAAAACCTCCAGTTTTGATCTGCTACCAAAAACTTGCTTAGATCACTCATCAAAACAGGCGAAGCATAGAGGAGGGGCTTCAGTCTTCGTTCTCTTCTCCTTCAAATGAGTCTCTCTCACTATCTTCCTCTTCTTTCAGAACACTTCAACTACTAATGCAGCAGTTTTTTAACAGTATAATGCTACTTTAGCGGCTAAAGCTAAGCTTCCACACGTACCCGGTTGTTTTTTAAAAGTTTTTTTTCATACTCCGTTTATAAAACAAAAATTGGCGTCCATACGCACATGGGTAGAAAAAAACTGCATCTACACGAAACCGGGTAAAACGCTCTAAAACGTTGCAAAGAGTTTGTCTACCCAGTAGAGGTTCACCCACTGGGGTTAAATCAACCAATCAGAAGCTGAAACTTCAGCGCTTTCTTTTAATCGCTGGGAAACATTGCTCACAAAAAGATAAGAATAATGTCGCCAGTCTTTACCAACAACTGTTTCAATCTAAAAACTTCTCATTTATCTAAGGCTCAAACGGTTCATTTACAAAACTTGTGCTTTTTGTGTTTATACAAGATGAGCGCGTCTGCAGCAATAACACACACACTGCTGTTCTGTGATTACACAAGCTCACGACATATTTAATAACGTGTTTAGTCCTGTCTTTTTTTTAGAGCTCATGTAGCTCCTTCAAACTTCGCCTGAACTAGAATTTGCTCGATTATCTTGTCCACATGGAAACTAAGCAGTAGCATTAAAAAAAAAATCACTTTGGCTAGCATTTTAAAATGAACTCTGTTACAGTAAAAACGCTGCTCCGGCTTCGTGTGGATGCAACCTGTAACCACGTTTTTAAAAAGCACGGTTACAAAATAACTGTGTACGTGTGGACAGGGCCTAAAAGTGTCATTAAATTATCAGTGTGAGTAGAAAACTTGAAGCTGGAAGCAGATTCTCCACCTCTTCACAGACGAAAGCGTTGGATGGTTGTGTTTGTAAAAGGCTTGTTTGCTAAGAAACAGTAGCAGGTAATAATAATAATAATAATGCCTTCAATTTATATAGCGCTTTTCTAGACACCCAAAGACGATTTACAATTGTACATACTGTAAGTTTCTCCAATTTTTTTGTTAAGAACGCCCTACAGAAATGCATCGCTTGCCTAGAGCGAGCTGATTGGATGAAGAAGGCAGATTTCTGATCATTTTTCAACTTCTGGATTCTCTTCAGTGTTGCCAGATTGGGTGGTTTTCCACCTTATTGGGCTACTTTTGGTTATGTTGGGTTGGGAAAATTTGCGTTGGGCTGGTCTTTAAAATTTGGGCTGCTTTTAAAATATTTTATTTTAGAATATAAAGTGTAATGAAGATGCATAGATTAAAAAATTAGACTAATATATACTTATTAGTAATACTATTAAAATATTTTTTTATAGTAAAATGTATTTAAACATATTCAAGTAAATAGACTTACACTTTATATGTTATTAAATATATATGAATATTTAATTTTGTGTCTTTCTACTTTTTTTCCCATATATTACAAATATTCATTTTGAAAATATATTATTAAGGTATAACACATTATATTATTACAAATAACAATGTTTAACTTACTAATGGGTATGTTTCTCTTCTGAAAACTATTACTATTACTATTACTAAAAATATTTCTATTGTACTTGACACTTTATAGTATTTTTCCTTACTAAATGTTGCACTGACTAGTGAGATGCTCTTAATCTCATTGTACATGTTTATAATGCAAATTGTATATGTGTATAGTGACAATAAAGGCATTCTATCTATTCTATCTATCTATTTGGTTGGAAATATTTAAATTGTCAGGGAGCGGTGGCCAAGAGAGAAATGCAGACCCCAATTGCATGACAGTCTTTAAATAAAAGTTAATTAAAGAAACCCACGAGTTGGAAAACAATGAACAATATACAAACTAAAGACGGGATAAGACAGAAATTACTAAGTAACTGGACGAAAGCAACTACAAACAGGAACAGCACAACAGAAACAACCCAAAGATACGAAGTAATGTACTGCAGGAAAGAGAAACCAATCAAATATAACGTGGGAAACTCCAGGTGTACTAACTAATAGCTCTAACTAGAAAACGAGAAGAGCAGGAAAGGTAGGAAAAATAACAAGACCATGTGCTTAAAACAGACAAAACAAATCAAAGATGGCCGCCGTCAGTCACATGACCTGAGCCATGTGTCTGGAGGTGGCAAAGGAAAACAGAAAAACAAAGTGACAACTGAAAACAAGGTAAAACCAAAATGACTGTCAATGATCTGTCCACTAGCGACAAAGATCTACAAAACATTATACATATATGATTATGTTATTATAAAATTGTTTATGACATCATGGGTTTTTTATCAGGCTACGTCTATTCTTTATTCCCATTGACTTTACATATAAAACGTCTGCAATTCCTGCATGAACACTATGGACAAAGCATCAGGCTGCAGCCCTGGCTGCTTTTTTCCCCAGCCCTACTTCAAGAGACACACCGGTAGCTCTTAACAAGTCAAGAGGAGCTTCATTAGTACAATCAGGTGTGTTGGAGTAAAACTGTGCAGGGTCGCCCTTCAGGATTTCAGTTTGAGATTCCTGGTTTAGAGGAAGCAACTTTGTGTACCCTTTGTAGATTTCCTGGAGGCGATAAAGCATACATAGAGGACACAATTTGTTCATTTCCTGCTCTTCCACATTTCTAATGCTTCCATGAGATATAGCCCTTATAGTGTTTCTGTAGTTCTGGGGAGTTTGCTTTTGTTTGCTGATCATCCTGAGGGTTCACTTTCAGCGAGAGCCATTCATTGTAGGGTGTAACCATCAGTCAGCCCACGTTTCAATAACTTGGCTTCTGGGGGAAAGTATATTCTCTCAACCCCCTGAGGAACGGAATGGGAAGAAAGTCTTGAAAGAGAAAACAAAAGAGCATTTATAGCCTTCTCAAAGACTGAAGGGACTTTCAAAAGTGTTTCTTGAAATAAGAACTATGCAGAAATCAGATTATAAAAGAGACAAATGGGATCTTCCCTTTTTTAAGCCTTTTCTAGCTTGGGTAGAATGCTGATTTTAGTCTTGATTATTTCGGAAATCCTGCTAATCAGAATAGCTCCTGTTTTCATTATATCATTTAGGATTCTGCTTTTATTGTGGTTATACATTTTTTTTAACATTTTCAATTGTCTAAATGATGATCATTTGGCAAATTAAATTTGAATGGCGAAATAAGAAGATTTAATGAAGCCACATAAGAGTGTTTATTTACTTATTGCAAGAAATCATGTTAATGATGGAAGGTACTAGTCTGCTAAAGTAAGTTTAATTACCTTTGAGGCTATTTTAGTCTACTTTTTTGGTGCTGCAGTAGGGGTCTCAAAATTAAACATAAGTCCAAATGTTTCAGACATCGGTTTTAATTATAATAATAAAAATAATAATGATAATAAATAATATTAGAATATATAAAAAATAATAATAATTGAATAAAGAAATGGCGTCACGGTGGCGCAGTGGGTAGCACGGTCGTCTCACAGCAAGAAGGTCGCTGGTTCTAGGCTCGGCTGGGGCAGGTGGCATTTCTGTGTGGAGTTCTCATGTTCTCCTCGTGATCGCGTGGGTTTACTCCGGGTGCTCCAGTTTCCCCACAAGAACAAAGACATGCGAAATAAGTGAATTGAGTAACAACAATTGTCCATAGTGTTAAAGTGTGAATGAGTGTGGGAATGTTTCCCAGCGATGGGTTGCGGCTGGAAGGGCATCCGCCACGTAAAACATATGCCAGAGAGTTGGCGGTTCATTCCGCTGTGGCAACCCCGAAAGGGAAGAAAGCCGACATGAAGACGAATAAAAAAATACATGCATAGTTTATAATCAGCAACTAAAGGATGAACTTGTCATTATGAATCGGTTCTGTAAATGCAGGTCAGGACATTTAAGCAGAAAAATCTTCCTAAGTAATTGAAAAGGCACCAACAGAAAGCTACCACAGTAGAGAAAACTCTAATAAGAAACATGGAAAACAAACCCACTAGATTAAGCCACTGTACTAATAAAGAACAAAGTCTAGATCAGTGCTCTCTCCAAGCTGTTTTACAACCATGGTCAGATAAAATCTGTGTATAAAAGGTATATAAAAATTCTGAAGACATTGTGCTGGCTGCACAAAATAAAGAACATTCTCTCTTTCTGATCACTTTGGAAAAATACATCTATTTATCTATAAAACACCATAAACCTGAATCAGTGGACCCTGTTTCTCTACCCAACTTATTTTAATAGAAGAAAGTCACACATCAGCTGACTGTTTACTGTTTTCGACGTAATGTTACAACTTTAGCCTCTGTAGATATGATATATTGTGACATATTATAACATTTTCTAGTCAATATAAGTTATATAAACAACATGTTATAGTTCTGACAGATCTTTAACTTTGTTTAAACTTTGGTGAACAGTGTGATTTGCTGTATAGGATTAAGTGACATCATATGTAGTTTTCATGTGAATATGAGTTATTTTATTAAACCCCATGTCTTAGGCCCTTGACTAAGCTAAGATAAAGATCTGCTAATTGGGTTGCCAAGGTAAACAGTCTAGCTACTATGGATGAGTCAGATACATCATATATTATTTTCTTGTGAATATAAGTTATAATAAAACCTATATCTTAGCTATGATAGTGTGGTTGCTATAGAGTAGTCAGTTCCTTGTCAATATGAGTTATTTAAACAACCCCAATGGCTTAACTATGATAGATCTTCTACTTTGGTTGCCACAGTGCATTTGCTATGGAGAAGTCGGTGACAGCATATAACATGTTTTTGTCAAAATTAGTTATTTAAGCAACCCTGCGATTCCTAAGCTGTATATAATATAAAGCTGAAAATGCAAGGAACTGACCAAACATGTGTCTGCAGCAGACACGTAATGAGAGGGGCATTTGATGAGGCCATAACCCAGCAAATTGCTTTTCAAAACAGAAAGACACAAAATCAAGACTAACATCAGTCATGTGACTTGATAATGATCACATGACTGGTACAAAGTGAACAACCACAAGCTCCTCACTGGCTAACCTGATGAGAAAAGACAGACAAGAGCAAAAAAAGAAAGAAAGAAAAGAAACTACAAGCAAAGGACTAACAACCGAATAAAAAGCACACTAAAGCTGGGGAAAAACAAGACAGGATGTTGAGAACATCGGAGTAGAAATCTCAGGTGATTTGGAGGGGAACTCTCAACTGTGATGACCTGCTGACTGAACATCCAGAAACCATTTTAGAAGGCACTGAGCCTCCTCAGTAAATCGCCTGGATCTGGTCCCAAACACCAGCGCTCCTGTCACATCGAGGTGTAGAGACACTAGAGTGCCTTGGCGACTAAGCCTCTTGTGAAATGAGGTGCCACTGAGTGTTGCTGTGTGCGAGAGACTCAAGCACTTGTCTGGCTCTTTGGGAAAACCAGACACTTGATACTTTTCTTTTTTCAGTGTATTCAAAGGCTGTTTAGGACTTTCCGCTTGTGTATAGGTTAAAGTTAGCTTTTTGGCGTTTTCTGGCCTGGCTTAAATTCATCTCATTCTTTGAACCACCTCATAAATGGAGTACATACGATAATATTCACCTTAGTGGAAGCCTGCCCAAAGTCTTTCCTGAAGGTTTGAAGCTCTGTGTATGTGATTGATTAGTACGCATGCTGACCAGTTGCATTTAAATGTTTTTACCTTGTTGTATCCTAATAGCTCTAGCTGTTTTTGAGGCATAGGTTTATTCAGTTTAATGTTTGTCTCAGATATCTGAGTTCAAAACCAACAAATTTTTTTCTTGATTTGATTCCTATCTCTGCAATTCCCTGCACCAAAAAACAAAAGGAGTGCATTAAAGCATGTTTAAAGGCCGCCATAAACCATGTAGCGTACCTTTTCAGAACAAAGAAAAAAAGACATCATAGACATCGTGAAAACTTTCAGCATGTAAATGTGACTCTTTTGATGTGATGTTAATCTTTTGGAATTGATTAAACAGGGACTGACACCACAAAGCCTGTGACATCACATATCGGCTAGAAACAAACTAGCTTCTGTCCTCCAATCTGTGACATTTTTACCTACAGGTAATTTCTTGCATATTTGTCAGTGTCCACCCCCCCCCCCCCCCCCCCCACATAGGATTGGTTGTTTGACTTACCAGTAAACTTACCATCCTTGGTGTGACTTGGCCAAAGAAAGCTTCCATTAACACCAGACCTTCTTAATAAGTAGCTGTGTTTCCATTACAAATTAGCAAAATGTAAAATAATAAATGTATTAAATAATAAATGTAATAGCAAAAAGCTATTGCTGTTTCCAAAAAAATCATGATTTTGTGATGAATTTGTGTAAAAAATGTGAAGAATGTGATCAATTCTCAAGTTTACAGCAGATGTATTCACATTGCAACCACAGCATTAACGCTCACCAATATGTGTCGAAGGAGACATCAGCTTCTTACTTACCAATGTGGGTCTCCATGGCCTGAGAAAGTAGTGGTTGGTGATTTTACAAAGGAGCTATGGATACAACAATTGCGCATGACCTGCTCAACTTTCAATGAGCTGTGTGATGCAGGGGGGCCTTTTGTTGAGCTCATGAGGAAGTACTTATATTGGCCTAATGAGGATGAGGCACAACAGGTCAAGTCACATGACTCATTTAATTTGAAAAAAGCGTTTCTATTGCAGCTTTGAGAGTACACCTCAAATACCACCTTCATCTGGCTAGAATTCGTGATTTATTCTTCTATCTTTTGTAGTTGGCCAGCCAGAACTAGTTGATTGGTGTGCCCCCGCTCCAAATTCGAAGACCGCTCAATCACTCATGATGGCTGTTGATCAAGGCACCAAAAATCCATCTTACAACCCTCCTCAACCTTATTTCTCTAGCCAACCTGTCGTACAGCCTTAGAGCGAGTAATCTTGGAGTGTGAGGCAGAAGCATGATGCCAGATCTGTATAAATTGGCGTCTTCAATGGGTTTCCACGAAGAGGGAAATCTTCCTTGGCTTCTCCACACCAGTGGCTCATCTGCATTAGCGTCATTCTAATCGTATTAACTTCTTGTTATTGAATTCTGCAGGATTTTTGCCTGCTCATGCGTGATGCTGCATATTATACAGTCTTCCCTCCACTGAGCCGCATAGGGCTGGAAGCAGGAAAGATGGTACATTCGACTAGCTGAATTCAGCGTGCTGCATCCTCACCTGTCAAGTGCTTGTGGAAATCGCTCAACGCTTGGGTTCCTGGTTGCATTCTGGCTAGCTTTTTTCAGTTCAAGGCATTTCCTAGAGTGGTTTTCTCTCAGAGGAAATGCAGCAACCTCTTTCTGTCTCGCTCCCTGGTCTTGCAGTGTGCAAGTGAGAATTGTCTTTATGCTTTTACAACAATAAAAAAACTAAAAACACTTTTTTTTAAAACTAGAGGTAGTTAAATACTTGCACTCAAAGTGATTAATGACTTTGTGAATATGAGCTGAAGATGCCGCTTGACTTCTTGAACAATGACTGTTACTCTGATGACCACAAGCAGAGATCAAATTACCCAGTAGACAGATCCCAGATCTGTCACTTTAGTTCAGAAAATGGCCGAATTGAAGGTCGATTTGGGATTGGCTGCGCTTCTAAAGATCTTTAGTAATTGCATGAGCTGCTTCAGGAACAGGTTTTCAATTTTATTCCTCAAATTATGTTTTAACAAACAACTAAAAGACTTGTAAGCCCCTGAGAAATGCTTTCAACAGATGAAATCTTGGGGGAGAAGATATCAATGGCAAGTTTAGGTGGATTTAAACAGATGTAGTGAACAATTCGTTTTTCTGTGATCTGATCTTCAGGCGGTACCCAACAAGAGATTGATTTGATTAAATCTTTGATTTGTCAAAAACACAGATCTTGTAATCAAACTACATTTTTAAATGACACCCTGCGAGACTGTAAACATTTTTTTTGTCTTTAAATTGGTTATAAGTACACCTCTGCATAACACAGTATCCTTATTAACATATAAGAGAAAAAAGAAAGAAATATGGACCATCTTACAACAAAGAATAGCTTTATTAACTGTAGCAGAAAAGATTTAAGGTGCATCTGGAATGTAAACAAACATTAAATCCTTAATAAAACTATAAACATTGTTTGACTGATCATGATTGCTGATAATATTCGGCATGTTTTCGCTGAAAAAACTCAAGCAGCTTTTCAGCATGATTGGGGTGTAATGTCTTTAAGTGATGCCTTCATTTATTGGGCTTCATGCTGTCCGCTGCCAACATTTTTTAGACTCAGTAAGCACACCTGTCTCTCCTCGTCTCTCATCGTAGTCACAGTGAAGCCAAGCGATACAAACGAGTCATATTTCCTCATCTTAGCTTTCGGGAGACTTTCGTTTGCCTCTTTATCTCCTTCTCTCTCCGCCTGTCTTCTACACTTCCTGTCTACACTTCATACTCTGCCAATGAGAGCGCCACTGCCCCCTAATGTAGTGGAGTTGTATTGAGGTCACCCCCCCCCCCCCCCTTTTAATGGTTAAAAGTGTTCATCGCAATAATGTGAGAGCTGAAGCGATTTCACATGAAAATTGTCTTTAAAACATGCAGGAGTAGTGTTCCAGCAAGACGAGAGCATGACAAGGCTCATAAAGGTGGAGACAAAAGCATTCATTGCTTGTGTAAAACCTATTAATAACCTTTAATACTATGGAGAGTTTAGAAGAGGGATGATCTATTGACAAACAGTGGAACTCACAGGTTCTGCTTCCAGCAGGACAAGACAAGAGAAAGCAAGGAACACAGCAGGCACAGAGAGTGGACCAAATTATTATATCTAAAAAGTTCAGTTCAAATTCAGTGAGACATGAGAGCTATTAAAATAATACCTGCAAGGGTGTTGTTCAAGCAAGACAAGAGCAAGGCAAGAAATGCAAAAGCGACGGAGACAAGATCCACAAGAAAGTGTAACTAATGACCCATCCATAAGTAACTGTTAAAATCTTTAGATTTCAGAGGAGAGAGGATTTATTGACAAACTATGTAACTCACAGGCTGCCTCTCAAGCAGGACAAGTCAAGAGTAAGCAAGGACCACAGCAGACACAGAGAGCAGCTCAAACTGTTATTTCAAAAAAGCAGAGTTAAATTCTGTGAGACATGAGAGGTATTACAATAGAGTGTAAAACCTACATGAATGTTGTTCAAGCAAGACAAGAGCATGGCAAGGAATGTAATAGCAATGGAGACAAGATCCACTGAAAAGTGTTACTAATGACCAATCCACAAGTAACCCTTAAAATCAAGGGAGAGTTCAGTCGATCTATTGACAAACCATGTAACTCACAGGCTGCTACTCAACCAGGACCAGACAAGAACGAGCAAGGAACACAGCAGACACAGAGAGCAGCTCAAACTGTTATATCTAAAAAGTACAGTTAAAAAAATGAGAGACAGAAAAGAGGTATTAAAATAGAGTGTCTCAATTGTATTGTTGTTCAAGACAAGGAACGCAATAGCGAGGGAGATAAGATCCACGAAAAAGTGTAACTAATGACCAATCAAAATCAAGGGATTTTAAAGGTTAACTATGCCATTTTAGGTAAAGACTGCTCAGTTACACCTGAATGATGTTTAATGCGGGTTTGCCCATCCTTCACTCACATTCGGTGTAGTTTTTTTCTACATTTCACCACTTTTCCAGATCTTTGCTTGTCCTCAGAAACGTTCTCACCTCATCTTCTGGTGTTCCACCTTTTTATTTGACAGTTCACGATGTACCAACCCCTAAAGAAGAGGCCGAGCTTGAATTCACTTGAAGTAATTTGATTCCTCATAGTGGATTTAGAGCGGCATCGCAGTGAGAGAGCAGCTCTTCCCAGAATTCCTCATCACGATGGACGCTGCATGTTTGTTTTTGCATCCTTCTAAAATTAGCTTCGTTTTCTGCACTTGTTACGGCTGGCAGTCTTAGGCACGTCCATATTACCCAACTCCCCATAAAGTCCTTGCATTTTTCTCAGCGTGTGTTGTTTCTGTTGTTGTTTGGGAGCAAGAAAAACATTAAAGCGCAAGCAGAGGTTAGAGAGAAAACACAAAGGATAGCTAGGGCTAACAGGGGGACGTAATGATCGTTAAATCATGAAAGCAATGAGACAGACGACTCTGCGTGTTACTGTAGCTAAGACAGCTCTTGAAGGGCGCAGGTCTTTTTCTACAGCAGGGTGTTAAGGAGGTTATTTTAAGCCAGGTTTGTTGAATTGGTGGGTGGGCCCGGTTTTGACAACACCGAATCTGCTCTCATCGGCTCACTGGAATAATAAAGAGGTGAGAAAAAAAAACTGGATTTTACAAAGGACTGAAAGAACGAGAGGTGATTCAATAAAGTGCAGTAAAAGTGCAGAATAATAAACAGGTGATCGAAAGTAAACGAGAAAACATGTGCTACGATGATCCACCGGAAAAACATCAGATTTAAAACTAAACGGTGAATTCCACAATTATATCACATTGATTTTAGATTATTATAATTATACTTTTATGTTCAGACCAATATTTTATAATGGTCCAAAAGACAGCAGCAATACTCACTAGCAGGATATTGTAAATTATATCCAACCTCAATATAGTTCTTACAATGGTCCCAGAACGTTTTCGGGAAGTTAACCCTTGTGTGGTGTTCATATTATTGTTACTCAGGCGGTGTTTGAGTAACCCTTGTGTGGTGTTCATATTATTGTTACTCAGGGGTGTTTGAGTAACCCCTGTGTGGTGTTCATATTATTGTTACTCAGGCGGTGTTTGAGTAACCCTTGTGTGGTGTTCATATTATTGTTACTCAGGCGGTGTTTGAGTAACCCTTGTGTGGTGTTCATATTAATGTTACTCAGGCGGCGTTTGAGTAACCCTTGTGTGGTGTTCATATTATTGTTACTCAGGCGGTGTTTGAGTAACCCTTGTGTGGTGTTCATATTATTGTTACTCAGGCGGTGTTTGAGTAACCCTTGTGTGATGTTCATATTATTGTTACTCAGGCGGTGTTTGAGTAACCCCTGTGTGGTGTTCATATTATTGTTACTCAGGCGGTGTTTGAGTAACCCTTGTGTGCTGTTCATATTATTGTTACTCAGGCGGTGTTTGAGTAACCCTTGTGTGGTGTTCATATTATTGTTACTCAGGCGGTGTTTGAGTGACCCTTGTGTGATGTTCATATAATTGTTACTCAGGCGGTGTTTGAGTAACCCTTGTGTGGTGTTCATATTATTGTTACTCAGGCGGTGTTTGAGTAACCCTTGTGTGCTGTTCATATTATTGTTACTCAGGCGGTGTTTGAGTAACCCTTGTGTGGTGTTCATATTATTGTTACTCAGGCGGTGTTTGAGTGACCCTTGTGTGATGTTCATATAATTGTTACTCAGGCGGTGTTTGAGTAACCCTTGTGTGGTGTTCATATTATTGTTACTCAGGCGGTGTTTGAGTAACCCTTGTGTGGTGTTCATATTATTGTTACTCAGGCGGTGTTTGAGTAACCCTTGTGTGGTGTTCATATTATTGTTACTCAGGCGGTGTTTGAGTAACCCTTGTGTGGTGTTCATACTATTGTTACTCGGCCGGTGTTTGAGTAACCCTTGTGTGGTGTTCATATTATTGTTACTCAGGCGATGTTTGAGTAACCCTTGTGTGGTGTTCATATTATTGTTACTCAGGCGGTGTTTGAGTAACCCTTGTGTGGTGTTCATATTATTGTTACTCAGGCGGTGTTTGAGTGACCCTTGTGTGATGTTCATATAATTGTTACTCAGGCGGTGTTTGAGTAACCCTTGTGTGGTGTTCATATTATTGTTACTCAGGCGGTGTTTGAGTAACCCTTGTGTGGTGTTCATATTATTGTTACTCAGGCGGTGTTTGAGTAACCCTTGTGTGGTGTTCATATTATTGTTACTCAGGCGTTGTTTGCGGGTCTCGTGGACCAATTGCCTTTTGCAGATTTGAATTCACTCAATCAAAACATTTTATGTTAAAAACTTAAACAATATTTCCTTTAGCCAAGAAACAAGTGATATAAACAGCAAATATACTTTATTTATTGTTCTTTAACCTGATTTCTTCACGTTTAGAATTTGAACCATGTGTGGTGTTCTCATTATTGTTACTTTGGCAGGGTTGGTGGCTCTGCTGGACCCATTGCATTTTGGGGCTTTTAATTCACACAATCGCATCACACAATTTTATTCTAAAATGTAAAATGTTATGTTTATGTGTGATTTATGTTTGTGTGGGAATAGAGAATTAAGGTAAATAATCTACCATTTTCACGCTTTAACGGGTCCAGTAGACCCGAACACCTTGTGTGCAATATAAACGTGTAGGGGGCGTACGTGTGGGGTCATAAAAAATCTGTTCTGATATATATTTTTCACAGGAAATGAGCCAAGCCCAGTGAATCTCAGCTTCAAATAATAAATGCTTGTTTAATTTTTCTTCTGATGAAAACTGAAAATGGCTCCCACAGACCCGAACACCATACAAGGGTTAAAGCCCTGAATGGTTCTGCTCCACATTATCTAACTGGTCTAACACCTTATTCTCCAAAAGTGTCTCTCCGGATGGCAAATCAGAAGCTTTTGGCTGTCCGAAGGGTAAGCTCCAAGAAATTTGAGGCACGCTTCTTTAGTGTCCCAGTCTTCCCTTGGAACTGAGGTTCATTTCTGATCTGGCTCTGTCTAAGAGTAGGTTGAAAACTCAAATTTCAAATGGAATATGGATGAATTTTTTTATGGCATGGCTGTGCTGTTTATTGTGAAAAAGAAGTGAAATTTATTTAGTCAAATACATATATATATATAAAAAAAATAGCTCATTAGCTGAGTGCATACAATGCAAAATATACAGACACAGAAATGCTGGAGTACAGACTTCATTTGCTAAAAAAAAAACATTGGATTTATGATCACAGTTTTCCACAATGGCTAAGACACTTTTTTCAATACATTTTCAACATGTTAGCTTAAGTCTTAACGCAGCGAATCAGTTAAAACACGCAATTGACAAAACAGTCAATGTCATGATCAAGCCCCCCCATTGTAAACAAAACTTCAAAATTTGAGGAAAAAAACTCTATCATCAGCTGAAATTACAGAAACAGCGTTTATGAGACTTTATAAGACTTACTGACTTTATGAGTCGGTCTGCTCTTATATTTGAACATTCTCTACATTTTTGTTTTGTTGGGTTTAATAAATAGTACTAAATGGGTTTAGTTTATATAATGTACAGTTGAGTAATTCTGTGTCTGTATTTTTTTTACATAAAGTACAGACAGACAAAGAACAAGATATGCGCACCGTAAAAACACTGCAATTATGATATACAATAAATATTCTGCCCTCTCATCTTCATTGGCAGTGGAATAAAACAGAGGGAACATATTTGTGGAACTTGTGCGTAAATGAAGTTCAAGCATTTTAAATTGTAAATAACTGTATGCGTTTTGTGTCAAAGCAACAAAAAAGTGTAATTGTATCATCTATCTAGATGTATGTTGTGCTAACCGCGTTTAGAGTTCAGGAAACTTGCTAAATGTTTAGAAAACTTTGTCATAGCAATTGTGAAAAGCTGTAATACTGCTGAGAAAGAGGGGTTACATTAACAGTTCTTTTACATTTTAAATTAAAAATACACCCTAGTTGGACTAGGAGCAATAGTGGTAATGTTTCACAAGGATAGAAGTTTAATCTCTTCTGTATTTAACTGTTTCAAGTCTATTTATTGTTGCTTTAATGAAAGTCCGGTGGATAAAGATGTTTTCACTGTGCAGTTACAGGTGACACCCTCTATTTTAAATTTATTTTCAAGTCGCAAAACTTGTACAGTAAAGTGTTGTGTATTTGACTTCAATTGTTCTGCATTCTGACTTCTTCACCTCATCTCAATCATGAGTGTCGCTGTTAGCTCTTTGTGAACAGCATTTTGTGTTAAAAACCTGTGTTAACACTAGTCTGCTCACACTAAACCATTTAAGTGCAGTTATTATTCTTTAAATTATTAGGAAAAGGAGTTTCACCCAGTGATGCATGAAAAAACTAATACAGTCAAATACATTGATTCTGTCATAAATAAAAAATACAGTGAAATTAAAACCTCTTTTCTTGTGTAGCAAAAATATCACGTTTAGTCCCATTTCTTCCCTGTGATGTGAGAACAATGCAAGCCTTGCAAGTAAAATAATACCGGTTTCCACACTGCTGCACTACGTTTCCTCATCATTCATGCTCAAAGCATCGCTGACCGTTTGGCATTGTGAAATAGACCCGGCACCTCTCTGACCAATCCATCAATAACCACGAGCGTCTGTGCTTCTTAACCAGAGGGAGCGATCGTTACGCCGAATAATTAGCATTCATTTTCAAAGCTCTGCAGGGAGAGCGCAGAAAGGAGTGGAGTGATAATTGATATACGTTTCATCATCATCAAATAATCGGCTAATTTAACGTTCGTAACGGAGGAGAGCTCCAAACAAGCACTTAAAGAATTGGGCAACCTCACTAGAAGTGAGGAAGAGTTGGCCTCGACGGACGCTTTCTTGAGTGGAACGCTCCCGGAGGACTTCTTCTGTGGAAAAGGTCAAACGTAATGGGCTGTCGTGAGAACCGAGCGTGTGTCCATGTGAATGCACAGCTATGAGTGTGATGGCGGATGATCTTTTGCACTCAAGGTAAAGACTTTGGCTGTTGTTCTTACTCCTTAATGGGCACCGGTGGGATTGGGAACTTGGGGAGAATGTGAGATGGAAGGGAATAAATTGAAAGGTTTTTTTGAGAGCGTATGGCTAAGATGAAGCGATGCTCGGCTAAAAACGGACGAGGAGGGAAATGGAGCGTTTGCCAAGGCCCCGGGTTATTACCGGCGGGCTCCAGGGCTGTGCTCGTGGGTCTGGTCCTACGAAAGCTATCCTGGAGTGCTCATCAGCTCTGTTTCTCCATTAATGTGGATGGATGGGCAGGAAGCCAGACGCATCGGGTATTTTAGGAAAGTCGTATGAACTCTAAGCGTTTAATCAGTGCCTCTTGATGGGAAACAGGAGCATTTAGAGGCTGTTATGCAACATTAAAAATATTGGCGTGCTACAGTGGTTATGCTTACTTTAAACATGATTTAGTAGCTAACAGAGCTTACTTAACCTAAATAAAGTCAATCAGATCAGTTCTTTAGCAATAACATGATTTTAGAGTAAGCTATGTTGTGATTGATGTGTATTTGTATGTTGGCAAAACACACAGTAGGGATATGAATAAAAATATCTAGAATAAGTGCAACAATTTTTCAAAAGAAGCCTTTTTATGGTGCCAATTTGACGAGAGAAAAATTGCAGAAAAAAATGGTACCAATTTTTTATGTCATAATATTTATCTGTGAGTCATTTTTAGAATACTAACATTTTTATTTGTGATGCAAAGCATTTTTGTTTTCAAATAAACAATTCAGGTTTATCTGATGCTGAAAGTGCTGTATCATGGAAACTCGACTTTACAGACACTTTTTGCGTGCTTTAGAAATGTTTAGTAACATGTTTATTGTATGTATTTGTATATATTGGACAATCAGTTTGAAAGCAATTTGATATATAAACAATTTACAGTTTTTGATGTGAAATTAATTCTAGTTCGATAAAGTTACACATTTTTTATATTTTTCATTATCTAGACAGCTTTTATTGCAACAGTAAAATATTTGAACACTATTTCATGACGTGATTGACAAGTACAAAACTTGATACGGTGAATATTTGCCATATGAACAAACATTAAGAGGAATGTTTTTCGTAAAAAAAAAACTATTTAATGTAATAAAATATAGTTTTTGAAATCATAAACTCATAAAAAACAACTCAATAGATGAACTCAATTCAATTGGGGCCAGCTTCCCAGACAATAAATATATTTAGCTCCAACTAAAATTAAATATATACATTTATTTTAATCTAATTGAGTTACATTAATGATTTTTTTACAAATCTACTTGCTTAAAATGATTACATTTTTATTAATAATAATAATTAATTAATAATAATTGAATTATTAAAAATATTTTTTTAAATAAAAACTGTTTGTTGGTCCTACACAAATCAATCACAATTTTTTATTTTATTTATTTTTATTGTTAGTTATCTTTTATTGTTCTTTGTAGTCATAAAACATGGTAAATAAAAAGATAAGAGTGGAGTGCTCAGTTTAAGGGTGGGCTCCTAAATTATCTCATTTAATTTAATTAAAGGAGTGTTAATTAGTTTAGTATCACAGGTTTAAAAATGTTGATAAAATTCTAAAGTTGATTTACTTATGAAAAACAAGCTATATTAATATTTTTTTTTCTGTTAATATTATACAAAACGTTCAGTTCATCAACATTAAGAAAACATACTGTCCTGTTGTTCTGGTTATGCTAAAAAAAAAAGATACCAAATACTTGCATCATAAAAGTGGTTACAGATTTAAACAATATTTCAAATCCTTAGATTCTGAAGTGCTAAAACTTTAAAAAATTAAATACAAGATCCTCGCTATTCGAAGGCTTTGGTGTTGGCTAAAATGGTTTTAATTTTTTGTCCTTGGTCAAATTATGCTTTCCAAAAAGACTGTTAAAGCTCGTTCAGAACGCAGCGGCTCGAATTCTAACCAAAACTAGAAAGTCAGAACACATTACACCAGTTCTGAAGTCTCTGCACTGGCTGCCGGATTTTAAAGTTCTGCTGCTCGTATATAAGTCCAAACATAACTCAGCACCTAAACACCTAACAGGAACTGAGATCCCTTGGTTCAAATAAATGAGATCTACCCCGGGTTAATTCCACACAGGGTAAATACTCCTTTAGTTCCCCTGCGGCCCACAGAGGAACCAGCTCCAGAGGAGATTAGTCACGCTAAAACCAGACTAAATCTTAATCTATGTCTTATAGTTTTTAATCAATATGCTTTAATATGACTTATTTTTATGCTTGATTTTATTAAATGTGCTTTGTTTTTTAGTCTTTGTTTCCAATGTAACGCACTTTCAATTACCCTGTGTACAAAATGTGCTAAACAAATAAACTTGCCTTGCACTCTTAGCAAGCCTAATGAGACCCGCTTTGTTTAAGCTATCTTCATGTTAGCCATCCGGTATCAGTGGTCCTCATTAAAATCCTCGATTAGCACAGCTTTACAAGTCACTGTGCTTCCTCACCGTGGGCTGTTTTATATGCAGGTTAGTGACTCGGGTTAAGCTAAGAGTCACAGGAAGTGGACACAAGTGTCATGTTCTGAACCGCGGTAATCTGTTCCGAATGCTGTATGTGTGTGGTGGTGTGTACATACGTGACATTTGATACGGAAGGGACCAATTACTTTTCCCCGAGCCAAACCCGAACCATGCCTGATTACCTTCTAATCGCACAGAACCAGGACTCGGAGACAAGCTTAGACACATGCACACACCTTCCCTCTCGCTTCATGTTAATTTGCTTCTTCTCTATCTTTCTCACACCGTCATAAATCCTCTGGAATAAATGTAATGAGGGGCTTTAGGGTTTTCTTTAAAGAAGACACAGAGCTGTTGTAAAGTTAATCTGGTACGTTTGAGGGTTTACTTGGATTTGGTTTTGGGAATATTGTTAAGAATGACAAATGCTTTGACAGTTTTTAATGCTGCATTAGCACTAGCATGTGTATGCTAGTCAGTTCAATGGGTTTTTACTTTGCAGTTATGATGGAAGAAAAGATTGTTTCCCATAAAGAAGGATACAAAATGCTGAGGTAGCACACGTTTTCTCCAGAAATATTTGTGTGTAACAGGAACTGTAGTTGGCTGCCTGACCTCTAGAGGCAGACTCGAGTAGTCAACAGGTTCCCATTGACAGCATGGGTAATAATCAGCTTTACAGTTAAAAACATGCTTCCACAGTCAATCTTCACGACTTCTCAATTTTTGCTTATCTAGCATATAAGCACTCACGAATCGTGTCTTTTTAACCATTAGTGACACTGTTGTAGTGACTCTAACCATGAAATTAATGATCACTCAAACTCTGAAGCTCATTTTCTTTCTGCTAAAACATTAAGACGTAATGCCACAATCACTGTGTCCATGTTATATACAGTCAATGCTCACTAGCTGTCAAAATAAGTTTGAGGTGCTATTGGCAAGTAATAACTTTATTTTTTTATAGAAAATCCTTTACAGTTGATTCAAAGTAATATGATTTTATTTTCCTTTTATTTAAGAAGTTCATGTTATGCAGATGTGCGCCGCTACACTATCGCTTTTGGCCATTTTATTTCCTTTTTGAAGCATTTAGAATAAATATTTGACCCCTAGAAAAACATATATTTGCCTCAGGTTGTTGGTCTCTTCTAAATGCACCGTTTCTCCCATTTCTCCCACTGCAGTGCTTTCTAAACCATGCCCTCTCATGAGAAAACCTCACGGGAGTCTGAATTTGGCTAAACATAAATGTCAGGCGAAGCATAGAAAATGTTCTAAATAAGGAGTACATTGAAAATAGAGTGATGTAATAGATCGTTATATGTACAAACCAAAGTGTGATCCGGATATTGAGTCAAGAGACAAACCGCAAAGCCTCCTTCAGCAAGTCTTAGCATAGTAAATGAGCACACTTTTACTCTGTTACATCTCATAAATCTAGTGTAGTTCAGTGTAGTGTAATATTTTTTATATGTGTACTTGCCGAAACATCAGTACCTGAATAGAATAGAAATTAGAATAGAAATACTCAGTTAAATAGAGTGTTAGCATATTATTAACAGACAAACTTTTAGAAACAGGTAACGTAACGCCATGTAATTACATTTTATTATTTAATTACATTTAATTTAATTATAAGCACACAAAAAATCTACCTATTTCTGGTAATTATTCATTTTTTTGCCATTTTTTTTTGCTCAGCTACACTTACACTTCCGGATCAGACCGGGTTTGTCCATTCTGCATTGAGATGCGATGCATTAGTGCTTCATCTGATTGTTCAGTGTTTGGCGCCGTAACAAATGCTATGATTATCAAGCCATTTTGAGATTCTAGAAAATTAAAACAGGCTTACCCAAACATAAAGGAAGGAATCTTAATACAACTTGTTTTTGGATGAAGGAACACTAAAACCATGCAAGTAATGTGCAAAAAATGATACGGCACCTTTGAGGAATTTCTCTGTTATGTAGATCCTCTACACCATTGCTTTTGACGATTTAAGGAATTCTTACATTATGTCGAATGAGAGAGAATGTGATGAAAATGAAGAAGGTACAGTGTAAATAAAGTCACTTTAAATGGTTCAGGGTTCAATCTACTACATTGAACCCAAATGCTGCTGTGTATTTGATGATTCCATGCTGAAGAAACCTCATTTGTGAAACACATAATCATCCAGACCAGTTCTTTTTTTTTCTTACAAGTCTAAATAATTTGATCCATGCTATCTGCACTAATTATACTGCATACTTCACACCCCAAACATTCTAATTCAGAACTTTGCGCAGCAATGCCGAAGCTGAAAGGATCCCTGTGAAATCCGAGCAACCTCCAGGCAAAAGAACTCTTTCTAGTTTTCTATGGCGCATAATTGGACTAGCTCCAGTAGGTGAATGTGTCATGGCAGCTCCTTTCTGCTCTACTGTCAGGCCTCTTTACAATTACCATTCATTGTAGCGCTGTTAAAACGGCGCAGCTGGAAATTCAACCTCTGCTTAATAAGACAAACTAACCCTGCACGCATTCTCCCTGCAGATCCCTTCCACACCACATAACAAGCTGTGGTTAATGAATGCAAGAATACATGAGCGGAGCTTGTCAGATTTGTTCCATTTTATGCAGCGCTTCATCATTTTCAAGCCGAGGGTCGTGGAGATGCTCTGTTTAGATTTGGTTCATGGTACACAGGCAGATATTGGTCAGCATTCAATCTCGTAAGGACGTGCATAATTATGTTGGAGGATTGGATTTGCAGATTTAGAGTTTGAGACTTTAATATTGGCTCAGAGATGAAACAAATATGAATGAACTATTTCATAAATTAAGTCTTAAACAGCTCCTATTATGCAAAATCAAGGTATTTTGATTTACATGTCACAGCGGTTTAAAATCATCAATTTTCCTGTGTCAGACTGGAAGCGAACAACAAATAGCTCTACTCACACCTGGTTTTGTGTTTGACCATCTTAAATTCACTTGCTACACTCAAAAGAATGTGCATAATTATATTTGAGGATTGATGCAGCAGTGGGCGAGAGACTGGTGCATGCGGTTTATATTTCTGATCTGAGTGATTCTAATTATTGAGTATTCTTTAAAATTCTGGATTTATAAAAATGGCCATTTTAAGATGTAGAAAAACTCTAAAAAAGTCTTTCTCTGTAGTTTACAGATTTATCCATCCATCCATCTTCTTGTCGGCTTTGTCTCTTTAATTCTTCATGGGTCACCACAGCGGAATAAACCGTCAGCTCATCTGGCATATGTTTATGCTGGGGATGCACTTCCAGCTGCAACCCATCACCACACACTGCATCCACACACACTATTGTGGGACATATAGTACTCAATTCTCTTATTCCACATGTCTTTGTTCTTGTGGGAAAACCGGAGCACCCGGAGTAAACCCACGCGATCACGGGGAGAACATACAAACTCCACACAGAAATGCCAACAGACCCAGCTGAGGCTTGAACCAGTGACCTTCTTGCTGTGAGATGATCGTGCTACCCACTGCGCCATCCTGAAGCCTGTTTACAGATTTATTCTGTGCATATTCTGTATAATTCCAATAGAGTCCCTGACTTTTATTAAAAAAATATGCAGATCGTCTGTGTTTAAAAGAAACTGGCGAATATTCACCTCGCAGATGGACGTGTTCTCTGATGTCACTGAACGTTTCCATGGAAACCAGCTAAACAATCTTTAGCAATAACTTTTTAAAGGGACAGTACTGCGTTGAGGGGGAAATAACAACTATATTTTGTATAAATGTAAAATTAATTTAAGTCTAACACTAAATTGTATAATGCATTTGAACTATTAGACAAATCATTAAGTTAAGTATATTAAAAGTTACAAAACAATTGATACTTTTAATCACAATTTTTATTGCTGAAGTTTAAAAGCATGCGTGTTCGACAAGAAGACAAATGTGATTGTGACTCATATATGAACTTTAAAAAGTATAAAAAAAACATAATAGGAAGATAGTCAACAGCAAAGAAGAAAAAAAGTAGATTTTTTTCCCCTCAAAATTATATGTATTTTTAAAAATATGGCTAAAGAGCTTAAAAGTGCACCTGATTGAAGAAACAAGGTCAATCCTTTTGTATTAATTAAAAGAAATGTAAATGAAATGTCTCATGCATTCTTTCTATCCATCTCCTTTTGTCAGAGACTAAAAGTAATGATTTTTAAATTCCGATTATCTACCAGGCCTCTGTTTTAGTTACCAAGCAACGTGGCCATCAGCGGCTGTGTATTCCACTTAATTTAGACCCTGACAAGACGCTTAACGAGATGAACGGGTTGAACGGAAAAGCTTGAGCGTCACATTCTCGTTTCAATCTCGGACGCACTCATTACAACTCTGACTCACGGCGGAGTCTATTAAAACGAGCCGGCCGAGTTCAGGGACCATGTGCTCGTGCGTTCCGAAGCTCCTTGTTTTCTGGTCTCCCCAGTCTCTGCTTTTCTAATCGGTGGAATTTTGTTAGAAGAGTTTATCTGATTCAGAATCAGTCCTCATTTGGAAGTAATTGGGAATGCCTTTCAGAGTAAAGAGTGCAATGAAGGAAGAGCGGAATAAATAGTAGCTTTCAATTGGCACTAATGAAGTGGATGCTTTCGGTTAGCGAGCTCACTGTTGGTTCGCTCGGATTCTCCAAAGACCAAGTTGTTTGAGATGTTCTGTTTAAAGCGCTTACCTTCTGAAAAACAGATATTTTTAGTGCATGGCAATCAATTCAATTCAGCGCCGTTAGATTGAGTTTTGTTCTTTTTTCAGAACATTCAAAGCAATTTGCTTAATGTACCTGACTGTAGACGTGAGCCTGCATTCATCAGGAGGTGTATCAGTGCATTTCACTGCTTTCTGTTGTTTGATTTTTTGCTTATATTTATGTTAAACACGTTATGACTTATTTATGCAATAGAAATAATTGGTAAAAGCAATCCACTGTATTTTGCTTTGATCTTTAAAAACTATTGCATTGTTTTGTATGGCAGAATGGTCAACACTAGAGTCTAAAGACAATTCATTATGCAACTCTTTCTGAATAAATGTTCTTAAAATAAATTGAATAGTTTAACTATTTAACCCTTTTGTCCTGTTGGGAAATGTTTCGTCTGTTCTGGAGCGATTTTGGACTTTCTTTGTGTTTCTTTTGCGAAATATGGAAGAAGCAAATTAAGCACTTGTAGGAAATGAGGGAGAAAAATAAAACAATCTGCATAAACAATAAAAATGCATGAAAGCCAATTTTGTGTTTTACACGCTCAAGGCCATACATACATTTACAACCATAAAACAACGTTCCCGAAATGTTTCCTGTTAATTATGTTTTTTGGAACCATTAAATAACATTCTCAAAATATTCGCTGTTGGGGTTTTTAAACCATAAATTAGCATCCCTGAAACGTTCACTGTTGGTTATGTTTTTGGGAACATAAAATAATAACTAATAAAACTAAATAATTACCATTAGGTTTACTTTGTGTAATTTTATTGCAAGCTCCAGTGTTTCATTCTGAAGTTTTCTAGTGTAGATTATTTATGGAGTTTGGTTATGTGCACAACATATTTTCAAGACAAAATGTTTCCCTGCAAATATTTTTTTATCTGCTGCGCACTTTCCCCAATTTGAATCTCATTCCCTCTCGTGAGTTTTACTCCTGGATCTAGTCTGTTTAGAGCTTCGTGTTTTGCTCTGCCCATTATCTGAAACCCCCAAAAGTGAGTCTTGACTCACTGAGCGAGTGAAAGAGGTAACTTGATTAACAAGATGGCACAGTGGAGTTGGTCATCCTGTAAGGGAAGGTTGGCAGTTTAACCAACTTCTTGGGTCATTTTGCCATTATGGGAATGATACTTCACCATCATTGCCCTGTATGAATGTGAGTGACCGGTGGGCTGTGTTTGGTGGAGATGAGTGACTGGTGGGGTGTGTCTGGTGGATGAGTGTGACTGGTGGGGTGTTTGGTGGATGAGTGTGACTGGTGGGGTGTGTTTGGTGGATGAGTGTGACTGGTGAGTGTGTTTGGTGGATGTCAGTGACTTGTGGGGTGTGTTTGGTGGATGAGTGTGACTGGTGAGTGTGTTTGGTGGATGTGAGTGACTGGTGGAGTGTGTTTGGTGGATGTGAGTGACTGGTGGGGTGTGTTTGGTGGATGTGAGTGACTGGTGGAGTGTGTTTGGTGGATGTGAGTGACTGGTGGAGTGTGTTTGGTGGATGTGAGTGACTGGTGGAATGTGTTTGGTGGATGTGAGTGACTGGTGGAATGTGTTTGGTGGATGTGAGTGACTGGTGGGGTGTGTTTGGTGGAGGTGAGTGACTGGTGGGGTATGTTTGGTGGATGAGTGTGACTGGTGAGTGTGTTTGGTGGATGAGTGTGACTGGTGAGTGTGTTTGGTGGATGTGAGTGACTGGTGGAGTGTGTTTGGTGGATGTGAGTGACTGGTGGGGTGTGTTTGGTGGATGTGAGTGACTGGTGGAGTGTGTTTGGTGGATGTGAGTGACTGGTGGAGTGTGTTTGGTGGATGTGAGTGACTGGTGGAATGTGTTTGGTGGATGTGAGTGACTGGTGGAATGTGTTTGGTGGATGTGAGTGACTAGTGGGGTGTGTTTGGTGGATGTGTGTGACTGGTGGAGTGTGTTTGGTGGATGTGTGGGACTGGTGGGGTGTGTTTGGTGGATGTGTGTGACTGGTGGGGGGTGTTTGGTGGATGTCAGTGACTTGTGGGGTGTGTTTGGTGGATGAGTGTGACTGGTGGGGTGTGTTTGTGAGTGACTGGTGGGGTGTGTTTGGTGGATGTGTGTGACTGGTGGGGGGTGTTTGGTGGATGTCAGTGACTTGTGGGGTGTGTTTGGTGGATAAGTGTGACTGGTGAGTGTGTTTGGTGGATGTGAGTGACTGGTGGAGTGTGTTTGGTGGATGTGAGTGACTGGTGGGGTGTGTTTGGGGGATGTGAGTGACTGGTGGGGTGTGTTTGGTGGATGTGAGTGACTGGTGGAGGTGTTTGGTGGAGGTCAGGAGGCCGTAGGTGCAGATTGGCAGCCACGTCCTGTCAGACTGCCCCAGGGCAGCTGACGGCTACCAAGGTAGCTTATCACCACCAGAGAGTGAATGTGGAGTGACTGAACAATGCTCTGATCATTGTTAAAACGTGTTTGAGCATATGGAAAAGGACTATATAAATTGAAGTAATTATTATTATTATTGTTAACAAGAAAGAAAGAGAGAGAGAGAGAGAGAGAGTACTAGTATAACAACATATAAGACTGTGAGTGATACTTTTGTGTAGTTATTGTGTTCTGTCTTACCGAATCAAAATAAACACCCTCAGAACTCTCAGAACCACTTGGAGTAAATGACAACAGGCTAAATAGATTGACTCGCCTGCTGCCTTTTGTTGGTGAGAAGTAGTTAGGTGAACTGCTTGTTTTTCTTTTGAAAAAAAAAATGTCCAAATAAGATTTGTCACAATGAAATCTGTTCATTTGGTTGAACAAAAAAAGTTGTCAGCTACCAAGTGTGCTTGTTGCACATTATCTGCCAGTTGTTCGGTTTACAAGCGAGATTGTGATTTCTCATCAGAGGGACTTTCAGGTGAGTCAGAAGCTTCCTGACCTCTGACGCACGACCTCTGTGTAGTAAGCTGCATCTGTTGAATATGCAGTAATACATGTTTAGACCTTTGTGCTTGGTTGTGTGTTAAGTGACTGGAACTGTGCCAGTCACGACTAGAAGAAGGGAGAGTGAAGAGGAGAGGAAAGAAGCTTCTTACGCTGAAGTCTGCTGATGCACAGAAAATGCTACAGAAATCGGTTCATTATGAAGATACAGGAGGAAAACGTCACTGTGTAGTGCTTTGTTCTTAATGTTTCTCCTCAAAGTGAAGTTCTAGATCCAGTTGCACAAGATAATTATTTTCTCTCAGCTATTCCTTGCGGAAGCGAAGGAGACACACTTGAAACGGTGTGTAATTATTTCATCAGTTTTTGGAGAAATGGGTTGAGGAAATCCAAAAGGAATCGCAGACAGCGGAAACGCTAACAGACAGAAAGATGGAAGTAAGAGTGTGGCTGGAGAGGGTGCAAATTAAGAGAACGGCAGGAAAGGCCTCGAACAAATCTGATAAAAAGCTCACGAATCTATTGGGATGCGGAACAAAGATGAGTTAGGGTAAAAGCTAGGAAATAAGAAGCTATTAGTGGAAGAAATTGATTGTTTGAAGAAGAAAGGGGAACAGGTTCAAAGAAGGCAGTTGCTTCATAGTTTCTTCTTTGTTTCAAACAGTTTGTAGATGATGTGGTATTTACTTTATCTCTTGTCTGTCTGATTGACTATCTCATTCTCCGACCACGATCCGACGGGAAGTGCTGGTTTGAAGGCTCCTTCATTTTGGTTCATGGTGTTCTATACTAATGATATGCTCAGGATTTTCCACCAGAATATTTTACTTGGATGGTTACACCCACACATATGACAATTTTTTGTTAATGCTGTTACAGATTCTGGATGTAACATTTGGATTTTGCAAAGATTATATTTAATAGGGTAGCAATTCAAATTTAACCAGTTCGCTCTTACTTATAATTGCCTAGTATCGCAAGCATGGTTGGCGAGCACTGGAGAAGCGTTCTAGGCAAGCTGTCCGTGTGGTAGTCCGGGACCGTTGAGCGACCTGGGCCCAGACAATACCCCCAACCCCCAAAATCCCCTCCTTCCACAACCCACTGGAAGTGCATTCCTAGTTCATCACTATACTCACCAAATATGCTTGAGACACTGAGTTCAACGAGTGTAAACTCGTGAAAAGCAGGTTTTCGCTCTGGATTTTCTAAACATGAATAGTTTAAGGTAATGTTATTGTATAATCAAAATCGATATCAATATCAGCCCTACTTGCCACAAACCATTTAGCGTATTGTCAATCTGGCAACCCCTCGTCTGGGGGAAGGGAAGGGCAGATACCATCCGTGTAGTCTCGAAGTTTTGATCTGATTGAAGGAGAAGCGAGTGGCACATTTGTTTTCCTTCTGCTCAAAACTAAGTTCAGTCGTTCGATGGAGAAAAGATGATTTTATGAGCTTGATTTGACTATAGAAAATTGTTCTATTCTTGAAACCTTACTTTATCTTATGTAACTTTCTTTTTCAGGGCTGACTCGTTGCATGTTGGTCAGTGGTAACATTTTCACGCTCTGGGAAACGAGATGTGATTTTCATGTTAGACCTCATGGGGGGCGGGTCTTGACCAAAAAAACTGTCCTTAAGACCTGCTACGTGAGACTACCTTGCGTGATAGTTTTTGTTTTTTGTTGCAGTATCAGTTTTGGCCACAAACTTGTGTAATGTGGCTTAAATTTTTTTTTTTTGCATTGTAGTTTACGACGCTGATTAAAAAAAGCTTGATTTAATCAAAGTCAATCAGTCCTGATTCAACAAATTTAATCAAGGAGGATTGTTTCCATGACGAGTGACTTTGGGAGTTTAGCTGGTTAAACCAGTTTCCTAGCATCCATCATGCGCTTGTCTTTCTCCACTCTTTCTTTCAGCCTGTCGTTCCAAGTATCCTCCCCATAGTGCTTCGTGTTTCTCCCTGCGCCCTTTGAAGTGTAAATCTCTCCAGCAGGACTCCTGGCTAATGAAGCCGCGGTCTTGCTGTAATTAGAAGCATCTTGGTTTCCCTCGACGCGGCTGTGGTGTGGAGAGAGAGGAGAAAATAGATCGCCCGAAAACAGAGACACACACTGATTTTCACAATAGGCTCCAGTCTGAATCATGGTACCCGAATACTAATGACTTGCTCAAATGAAACAACCGATAGTCAATAATGAGAGTTTTTTGAAGGAAAGGAAAGACGAGTGAACTCCTCAATATGGGGATGGATGGAGGGTGGCTATTATCTTAAAGAAGATGAACGCCTTTGGAAAGATTCTATAATTGCTGAAATCTCAACTTAAGATGGATGAAGAGAGGGATGGATGGTCAGGTGTGTGTGTGTGTGTGTGTGCGTTTGTTTGTATGTGTGCGTGTGTGTGTGTGTGTGCTTTCATGATTTATTACTGTGTTTTCCTAAAACTCCTCTAAAATAGAGTTGAGAATAGCAGTTACAAGGAATTTTTATTGTTCATGTTACACTGTTACATTTAAGATGGAAACAAAAAAAATGTAAATGTAAAATTTTGGAATATTCATATGTTAATATATGAATATTCCAAAAATGCAGGCTAAGGCTATTTACTCTGCTAAGTTCTGTTCAGTTTTCTGCCTTGTCTCATTCTGTTTAGAAATTAAGAATCTGTCGATGAGAATGGTGCTATGTATGTTATTGTTTTTAATGCTTGATTGTTAAAGGTCTGCCTTATAATCATGTACAATAGTTTGCACTCATAAATCTTCTAAATGCGGTGAAATTTGTTCTTTAATCCCATTTCACTTTATTTTTGCATATTTTGCCCACTATGTGCACAACCATAGCTAGCTAAACCGATAAAAACAGCATGCTTTCTTTTGCTCCTCAAGTTTTTGTGTTTATGGTGTATATGTGGGCGAGGGAGTGGACGGAGGTGTGTGTGGCTACTGCTTTATTTCTACTTTCAAACAATGCAAGAGGAGGAAAAAGCAAGGGGCATTAGAGCGAGCCTAAATACATGACAGATGAAAAAAACCAAGGCCAAAAAAGTGTCTTTTGAAAATTTGACTTTTGAATAAAAAAAATGAAAAAGCCAAGCCCAAAGTTACTTATAATAAGAGGACTCGGCAGCAATGCTTCATACCACATTACTGCAATAATTCAAACTAAATGAGGCCCGATTAAAAAGAAAAGGAAAATGCTTTCATGGTATCAGTCTTACGTAATATTCTAATTTTCTGAGATGCTGATTTGGGGGTTTCCACCAGTTGCCAGTTATAATCATTGCAAATAAAGGAAATAAACACTTCAAATATATCAGTCTGTGTGCATGAATGTAATAAACGATGTTTGAATGAATGTACTGAAATACAGCTCCTGCATGACAAAGACTGGTATGCTTGCTGAAATTTTAAACCCCGGAAATCTTTCAAAACAAATGAACAAGGCTCTCTAATATATTGCAGATATTGTTCTTTTCAGAGGTTAAAAACATGCAGCAGAAGAGAAGAATTAAAAAGTATTGCTTTGGAGTAAATTGTATTTCCACCAAATCAAAAAACGTTGTGTATCTCTACTGATAAAGAAGTGAACGACACATTTTTGTTCCAATCAAACACAGTTCTTTTTGAGTCAAGACGTTTCCTGATTAGTTTTTTGAGGAACACATCTAAAGCAAACATCCTCAGTCACTATGAATGACAAATACTGCCGCAGATGCTCAAATGATGTTTGCTTTGGGTTCCTCCATTATTGCTCCGCCTGATGTTTTATTACCGAGGTCTTCATAAGGTTTTAGGAATATGGCTCATGCTTACAGGTGGCCCATCGCCGGCTGGGTGCTTGAGTGATAAATTACGCTCACGTTCTTTTACTGGACGATAAAAAAGAAGAGATTGCAGGGTAATTCAGCTTGGGCTGAAATTAAATGAGTGTATTTTCAGGCGTGCTTGTTGTTTCTGCTAATTATTTTGTGATTATCATTAATTAGCGCATTCAATCCTTAATTTCGATGATGTTATTGTGGGGAAACATTTTACAAAGGTTAACCTAAAACAATAATTATTCCCTGCTAATTATTTTCCTTTACTTGTAGGATTGAAATTTATAATCTGAGACGAAGGAGTCTGGTCCATGTACGTTGCATTTATAAAATTGTTGATTCTAAATTGAAAAATTACAGTAAAATGAGAAAATATTTGTCTTTAATAGAAGGGTTTATTGGCTTATAAATAAAATACTCAAAATTTCTTTTTAGTAACTTTAGTATTTATTATTTCAGGTTGTGATGCTGACGAACATTGCAAACGGGAACCGATCTGTGATGACTATACGCTCAAGGGATCCGCATTTCAATCAATAACTTAACACAATAAAAGAGTTTGAAGAATAAAAGCGTTTGAAGGCAAAACCACCAACAAAAGTTTGATTGCTACGCTTATTAGGATTCAATTCAATTAATTAATTTAATTAAAAGCAACACTATTAATCTGTGTATTGTCAATTAAAAAAATGAAAACAAAAAAGGAGAAATTAGTTTAATTTAAAAAATAGTTATTTTAAAACAAAAAAAGAAAATGGATTCTTTTTTATTATCTGTGATCAAAAAAATGAATGCTTAATTGTTTTTGTTTTACTTTTTGTTTTCTAATTTTGCGAATGCTCAGCACGACCCGGAGGTTTCTACTTTGTTACATTGAATGATTTTAGCGACAACTAGTTTTGTTGGAAAACTGACAAGAAAACGAAGAAAGATGTCTCTGAATTGATTGTAAATAGAGAGTGAATCTTTTGGGAGTTTTCTATAGTTTTCTGATGGGCACGCCGATCGATCAATCCCACACCTGGCCCCACAGTGACATCTAGGGGTCATCTGTGTACTGCATCGCAACTGTATTAAAAATGGCTTTTGAAAGAATCATTACACTAATACACTATATTATTTATATAATTTCTCTTGATGTAGATGAAAAAAAACTTTATTATTAAGGACTGAAACTCCTCACCAGGTGCTGATGTATTAAATTTCATAAATTTATAAATCAGTCGATTTATGTAAATAGATTTTATTCTGTAAAGTCGTAAAATAACTCTCGAGGAATTTAAAACCATCGGGTGATGATGCTCAGTGAAACAGCTTCAAGTAGAGCCGGTAAAGAGAACCTGTGAATCTGCGGATAACTTTAGTGAAGTCTGTCAAGTTCTGTTTTTGTAACTTTTTCTTTATAGAATGTGACGAACACAACTTCTTCTCACGTGGAATAAAACTTTAATTATATACTATAATAGCCATCGATTAATTCACTTCATCTTTCACACTCGCACTAAAAAAACCTTCTTTAAACTTCCCAAAAGAAAAGTTATAAAACAGAAAGTGCCGAAAGCTCATCATTCGTTTTTGCGTTTGTTTGTTTGGATCACATCATAAAAAATTTAAAAACAAATAGTTTTTTCATCTTTGTTTTAAAATTAAAAAAATGAATTCATTTATCCTTTTTTTGTTTTTGTTTATAAATGTAAAAATCAAAGAATGATACACTGATTCATATTGAGCCAAATATTGATGTTCAATTTTCATTTTAGAATCAAAAATCAAATGCACGCAACATATACTTCAATACTTACATACTGTACCCTTATTGCGCTTATAGTAATTATACTTTCGTTCATTGGTGCATTTCAAGGGTCCCAAGAGCACCTTACAAGAATAACAAGTTTAAGAAAAAAAATGGACAAAATAATGCAATTTAAACCAGATTCAAACTATAAAAATAAAACCATATAGCCATTAAAATCATCCACCAAAAACAGCCCTAAACAAAAGTGTCAAATCCACAGTCTGATGATACTGAAAAAGACTGATGGCGCTCTTCAGAAAAACACAGATGTGGTTCCTGAATGAAGCGTGCATGGCTGAATGTTGATTATTCTCCTAAAGTGTTGGAGCACATCAGCTGTCAGACTCAAATTTGTCGCTGTTTGTGAAGGAGAATGTGAATTGAGCAGAGGAGCAGCAGGCTGTGAAATGCTCCAACGGAGTCGTCTGTTTGTGAGAAAACACAGCTAATGTGTTGGCTTCTAGTTTTGGACGGGGGTGGGGTTAAAACTCACAACTCACAACACAACTCTGTGTAAGCGACAGCTGACGCCGTTTACTCAGCGGTGACTAACACGTCCGGCTGTTTGAGTCGAAAGCTGAAGTAAACTTGACCTTGTGTAATGAAACAAATTTTAGTGTCCACATTTCATAGTTAAGGCGTCATTTCTTCTTCACATTAACCCACAGGCTTAGTTCAGGTTTCTAGCTAGTTTGGGCTACCATCTGTTTTGATGCTAACGGATGCCACCTCTCTAAACCACATACGTCAAAGTCAAGACCCAGGGGCCAGTTTTGGCCCGGGAATGTATTACATATGGACCCCTAGGATGATATTTGAATATTGTTGAAACCGGCCTGCAGGTTGAAACTGCACTACATTTCCCACAATGCAACGGTTGCCCCCAAACTCAAGAATAACACTGCTTTGATTTATTTTCTTCTGATTTTCTCCTTCAATTCACTATTTACAGCAGGCATCTGTAGGATCGTAGAGCAGCACAATAATTCATTAATCTTGATATTAAGGGACATATTTAGTTTTTTGCTTTTTATAAGCACTCTGTTATAACATCCTCGCATCCTGTCCTATTTACTGCACACACCAAATATATATAATATACAAAATATTAAAGGGAAAAAAGATAAAAGACGGAAGAATCCTCACCCGTACTGGTTATTGTATCAGTAATTTTTGACTCTAATTCTTTTCACAACGTTTGGTTATGTTCATACATCTCCGACAGTGAGAGTGGAGCCTCTGTTCTGCTGGGTAGAGGAATGTTGCAGTACGAGTCTGAAACTTGGTGGTACCACAAACCAAAACCCTTGTAATTACTGGCAGAGCCATAAGGAAATATTGTTTTCCTCATTTAATTGTTAATCAATATACATATTAATATTAGGTCTTGGTTCAATCCGGACTTTGGCTTGTAGCAAATTCATTTTCTTTGGCCCTCTGTGATATTTGACGTTGACATCCCTGATCTAAACAGTGATTGGTCGTTTAAAGTGGAAGTTAAGACAGCTTTGCAGCATCTTACACAGAGCACAGCTGTATGTTTGGCATTATTCAGCTAGCCTTTTATTTTCAGGAAGATTCTGTAAAAACCATTCCGAAGAATTCTTGCCTGAAGGCCTCTAAATGTTTCCCCATCTATGAGTCAGAGAAATGAGTTTTGGTGGGATCGTCTTGAGGTAATAACTTGCATCTACAAACACGTCTACAGTCAGGATTTCCATCAAGGGCTTATTTAGAGTTGATTCAGATGGGAAAAAATGTGATGCGGTGGAGAGGAAAAGGTCAAGATGTAGTGCACGCCATCAGTTTCCCTGCTATCAAGATTACATTGGGATCAAAACTACATTTTCTCCAGATTTTACACTGAGAAAACGTAACATTTAATACAGAGAGCACAAGGATTTTTGGTTGTAGTCTAAAGTTAAGCACAGCTGATGAGAAACCAAGCCTCGCCAATCTCAGCTGAACAGAATCGCGATCGTTTCTATGAAAGGTTGTTTCATACGAAAAAGAAATGTTTGTTTTTCTCTCAAATGTGACAAATGTTTTTCAAGATAGGCTTTTCAAGATAAATATATTCAATATTTGTCAATGCGACTCAGATGGCGATTTTCTGTTGCTGATGAGTAAACTGTAAAATGTAAAAAAAAAAATCTGCAATTTAGTGGCGTGATGCGGGTAGTGGACATGGAGGAGGAAAATACAAATTATAAATTAACATACAAAAATCCATTGTCAAAAATGCAGAGTATGCCATTTACAACTGACTACTTGAAGGTGGTGTATTTTTCAGATTTTACACTGAAAAAGCGCATTACTTACTATATTGAGCTCGAGTGCTCATTTGAATGGTCTGGAGCTGAACAGACTCACGGTTGATTGGATGAGCGCCCTCCGTGTGCCAACTACATGTGACCCAATATCATTTTTTTTTTCGATCATAAACTAGCATGAAAACTATTTAACTTTACATTTGATCAAAATTCAATGTCAAAAAAGAACATTTTCGAGAAATTAAAAATAATCAGATTCATTACTTTCATCACAACTTAAAGATCAAGTTTTATGACTAAGTCTGAGGAACATCCAGTTTGAGTCGAGTTATCGTCTTTTCCGAAAGTGACGTAGAACTTAACTTACTAAGCTCCTCCCACCGCTCACGCAAGGTTACCTGGCAAGGTGTTCCCCAAACATAGCAGTTAGAGGTTGTGGTTCAGTCTCATCATGACGAGGAACTGTTTATTCTTTTGTGAGGGATTCTCATCTTCATCATCTCTGATGAGAGACGAGGCTGTGAGGGAGCGACGGTGAAGCTTCATCTTTCACCTGAACCTGAACGGCAATCTTCTGTTGTGTTCCGCCATTTTCACGAGGACTGCTACATGAACTTACATGCGTTCAACTCAGGTTACTCTAAACATCTTTTGATAAAGAATATTAGTTTCGTTTAGTTTGAGCCAGAATCTTCCTCCCAGCCAGAGCCAGCGAGTGTGATGCTAAAAGATAATGGATTATTTCTGAAGCGCTAAACGCTGTATCCCATAACAGCAGATTTGAGTCTAGCGACCAATCTCTGCGGCACACATCACATAAAAGGAGGAGTTTTATATGAACAAGTTGCAAAATGAAATTTTTTGGAGTCATTGAAAGATTAGGTAGAAATAAATGCAGTTTATAACTTAATTAAAGTGTTTGTTGACCTTGCATTAATACCATTAATGTCTGTTATTTGGCACACAAAAACACCAATAATCAACATCTTAGAAACACAACGCTGGCGCTTTAAATTATTCTTAAGGAAAAGTAACCATCTTTCCTCTTTTAATAAGCACTTTTTTCCATCCGGTTTTACTTTGACTAATCAAATATCTTTTTGTCAGCAGAATAGTTCTCTGGCTAATTGGTGTGAAAAGATGTCCAAATGCTAGCGTATCTTTTAGCACTCTTCAGAACACTTGTTTCACGCTGCCCTAGTTTTGAGCTTCCGTTGAGAAATACATGCTTTGATCACTAAAACAGAATCCAGTAGGTGTTTAACTTGCAGTAAATACAACAAAAATCCCGTTTTCCTCACTGGTTCATCAACTAGCTGACAAACCAATCAAGGTAAATCTTTTTGTCTCTTTCTAAAGCATACATTCCAAAAAAATTTAATCTAAGCAAAGCTGAAAGATGCTTAAAATTAGATTGAAAATCTTGATTTACTTATTTTAGGAAGAATTTTATAATTTAGTTCTTTTGGGTATAGATTACTTAGCTTATTTTGAGAAAATATCACTTACTATCAATACTTTGTGAAACAAGCTGCAGATTTTGCCACTGATCTTAAAATAAGAAATTTTGACTCAACATATTCATCTTTCAAAGAATGTTAACGATATGTTATTTTAAGAAATCAATATTAAATACTGGTAAAAAAACACATCTTGGAAGAAGAAGAAAAAATCCTAATTCTAGTTCTAATCTTCTTAGATCAAGTAAAATATCTGACAATGAAGTAAGAACATTTGAATTCTTGAAATAAGACTCAAATGCTTATGAAAAGAAAGCAAGAAAAATAATGTACACTGTAAATAAATCATCAATACCCAAAACTGTTGGATCTTAAAAATAAAAAATTGACAAAAACTCTCAAAACAAGTCTTTCCAAGCTGTGAAATTGCTCTGAAACTAGTATATTTAACTCTTATCTAGTCACTAGTGGTCTTAAAATTAGACAATTTGTCTTAAAACTAAGATGTATTCTCTTTTAGTTACATATAGCTTATCAGAAACAAATAAAGTCGTTAGCACTGATAGCGTAGCGGTCAGAGCACTCACATGTGTAGCGGATGCATCTGGTTCGAATCCAGCTCTGGTCCTTGCGCAATCTTCTCCCCAGAGCTTTACCAAGTGTTCTTCCTCTCTCCGCTCTGAAATATCCTATCTAAAAAGGCATCAATAGACCAAAAATGTAACTTTTAAACTAGAATTTCTACAATTTCTAAAACAATATTCTATTTTAGGAACTTAAATTAAGCACAAACATTCTTAATTTAAGGTTTTATATATAGATATACTTATTCTAATAGTACATTTTCTAAATTAGTCTTACATAAAAGAGAAAACATCCTAGTTTTAAGACAGATTGTCTAGTTTTAAGATCACTAGAGACTAGATACAAGTTAAATATTCTAGATTCAGAGCAGTTTCACAGCTTGGAAAGACTTGTTTTGAGAGTTTTTGTCTTTTGTATTTTTAAGATCTAACAGCAATTGTTATCAGCTAGAAATTGTTGCTAGTTTTAAGAATTCTTGCTAAGTCAAATTTGCTTACCCCATTGGCAGATTCTTTGGTTGATATAGGAAGAGTTTAATTTAATTTGAGGTTTTTTTTGTTCCAAGAGTGCGTTTTATACAGCATACTCACTCATTGCAGTCTCCTTTTGGCAGCTTGTTTTTTACCGATCTCATTTCCTCTCCTGACATAATTTTAGCACCTAGCCTGTAGCACCTTGTAGTGTTTATCACCACGCACCCTCCTTTCCATCTGTCAGGCTTGTCTGCAGCCATATCTGCTTCATAGCGCTGCCGATGACCTAATGTTGTTTATTCGGCTGCTGATAGCCCCCCTCTGAGTTTATAGGGAGATGTGTGAATCACTCAGCTCTTCACATCCTCTCTGCAGCCATCAGCAAGGAATTCCCACTGATTCCTGTTCCAGATACTAGGCTGAAAGCCACAGTGAGTGTTTTGAATGAATAGATTCAGCTCCTAAAGTTTATTGTGTGATTTCGTCACCTGCCGACAATGGGAGAATTAGATTCGGTGATATTTTAAAAAGTATTTTGCGATGAAAGCTTTGTTCTTTCTGTAGCCTGCAGGTTTTATTCCATTATAAACATTAAGAGCACTGTAAGAATTCTTCTGAGGATTGATGATCTGTGGTACTGTTCAAGAGCTCACGCTAGGGCTGTGAATCAGAGCGAATCAATGGGGTATCACATCAGAATGCATAGAAATTACTCCTTCTTTTTATTCCGCTCAAGTGTTTTGTTCACGCTTTGTTAATGTAGATATTTGTTCTGTATAGTGAGGCTGCAGTGCAAAAAATGACTTAAAATAGGCTTAGATTAAGTAAAATAATATGCCAACGAGATGAGCAAATCTGAGTTGCTGAGAAATCTAGAAATAAGAGAAAAACGCTTCAGAGAACAAGTCAATAGGCACATCTTAAAAATAAGACCATAAAGTGATGTTAGTCTTGAGCAAGAGTTGAACTCTTGAGTGGCTTTTGTTAGTTCTTGATGTTGGCTTTTGGGTTCATGAGGGTTGTATGCAGGGGTGTATTTTCCAAGAGGAGTCATGACCCCTCCAAAAAAATAATAGAATGTTTTTCTTGGACTGAAATTGTATTTGTTTTTTCCAATATTGACACAAATTTCAACTCAAACAACACGTTCAACAATCAGACAGATTAGGTTATAAAAGTGAGAAGAAACAAAAGAGAGAAAAAGAGAATCCTTAAAAAAATATGAAATTGAATAACAAATAGCTCTCAAAGCTTTCCTGAGGATAGTGTGCAGGTACACGACATAATCTTGCATCTTCATGATTTTTGTGTGTATTCCCGGCGAGTTCCACATGATCGAACTTTTTAAACATTTTTTAGGGTTTGTAGGAACAATTTGACTCACCATCCTTCGCTCTGTTTTTCCACTGATTTCCAGAGACAGATCTGAGTGGGTTTGTTTAAACTCTGCTACAGCATTCCGGCTCCACTCGGTGACATCAGAGAAATGTGAGAAAATGATTTGATATTTGGGTCATGGAAAGGAGAATGCAGACGGTTTAACTTCTGAGGTGAAGAGGTGCAGAGATTATATTGTTTAAAGTGATTTTGTTTAAGAAATTTTGTCTTTTTAACCACAATTAACAGCATTTATTTTCTTATAGACTTGTCATATATATATGTATATATATATATATATATATATATATAGCTGTGCCATGATTGTATATTTTTCCAGAAATGGTGCATTACAAATAATTTGAGGAAATTTTTATAAAATTAAAGGGAAAGATCTGGTTATAATTTGGTTATATTCCCTCTTTATATATACAAGGAATAAATGTAGACAGAACCAGTTTGTGAAGTTTATTAAGATTAAAACAGGTTTTACAGACTCGTATAATGGCATTAAGTTAGGAATAATCTTTCACCAGGTGTCCCAAAACAGCCAGGAATGCTGTGTTAGAATCCCCTTCTCGAGCATCTCTTTTATTAGCAGATCACTTTCATGAGCTCTACACTCAATGTTCCTCTCTTCCATGCACTCAAACACTCCATCAACCAAATAAACGAAGATCTGCAGCTCCTCATATGTCCGTTCAATGTGACGTGAAACAAAAAACAAGTTTCTCTCAAAAATCCTTACAGAAACCATTTTAGACAATTTGGGTTTGTGGCACTATGAGTTCGCAAAGCAAGCAATAGTTCAATAGTTGCTCTGCGGGGACTGAGCAATGGTGAAATTACTGCAACAACAATTTAGTTGCAGTTGTTGTTTGGTGGATAATGAGTTCGACTTGCGATCCGAAGGTCGCTGGTTCGATCCCCAGATCATCAAATTCCGTGTATGGGTCACTCCATATCTGACCAACTGGTCAATTTCACTTCGCCACTTTCACTTTCAATCAGTGATCAACAGGATGTTGGTCCCGCCATTCTTTAAAAAAAAAAGTATACCTTTAGCTTGCCTCGGCTCGCTTTTAAGAACCTCATCTCAGCGGGGACTGAAAAAAGTCTCAGTTGAGCAGACAGAATGCAGTCAGAGTCGAGTCATAATTAAAGATCTCGGTAGAGAAGCATCATATAGTCTTAATTTGGTTTGGTAGAAAATTGGAAAAGTGAACGTGTACAGACAGAATCAGAGGAGCACGCGCATCTTTTCTGCACAATCGCACAATAGGTTGTGCACATGTTGTTTTAGGGGTGAAATGTGATTCAGGAGGGTGTGACGTAATCTCATTTGCTTTCCCTGATCCTCATTATTATTGCTTTGATTTTGTTTTGTATTTAAATCAGTTTGGAACTCGGTTACTGGGAACAAGAGTATTCAGTGGGGGAGTATTCCTCACGTTGAAGTCTCTGGAGGTTCTCCTTTGGTTTTCTTGAACTACTATTTTGTGTTTCATGTAATGTTAGCCTTTTTAATTTTTTTTCCTTTATTTGTATTATTTGTTAAAAATGCCCTAGACTTTCTTATGTTTACATTTATTTGATGCATCTAAATGAATTCTTAGATTTGCGAACCCTTTTGGTGTGTTCCCCTCTTTTATGTTGCGGCTCGTTACGAGCGGGTCGTAACAGTACTTATTCAAGATAATCGATAAATAGATTTTTAATGACCTATTTGGAATGACAGCAAGGTCCCGGATTATTGGGTGCCGGTCGAGGAACGAGGCTTGCTCCAGCCAGATTTAATCCCTGGATTTTACAATAGCTTTGCTGGTGAGCAAAACAAAAACAACCGTTAAATTGTATACAAGACTTTGAAAGTGAGATGAAATAAAGAAAAACATTATTTTTTCACCTTTTAAAAAACCTTGCTGGTAGGCAGCGTTGGTTATTTATCACAAGTGAGTGATGTCCAGAGGTTGTTGGAGCAAAAAGCGCATTACCACCACTCGAGCCGTGTAACAGTCATCATTATGCAATGATGCAAGATCCTATGCCAGATAAGAAATCACTTGTACAAACATTCTCAAGGAGTGAAGAGAAGTGGATGTGCTGTCGATGTAGGACAAACATAAGAGCATCCGCAAAACTAATCTATCACTAACACAGCACAAACTGGAAATCATACCAGAGAAAAATGCACAATTTGGTCGACAGACAGTTTCACACAACAAGTAAAAATGTGCTCCACAGGGATCATCTGTTCTGAACAGGAGTGTCATTTACTACAAAATTGAATGAGCTGAGAAAAAGGTGTTTGTAATATGGCACAGTGAGCTCCTGTTGTAGGGGAAAGGTGTGCGCCTGAATCTGCCAGCAGCTGACTCTACAAGTGACGCGTGTGCCCTTGAGCCAAGTACATGGAAATGAGAGAGGCACTCATCCTCAAGCTGTCAGTTTTTAGCCTTGTGAGCTAGGAGCTACTGAAATAAGTGTTAGTTTAAATTTACAGTGCTTCTAATTTCAGTTTGGCTACTTTCAGACTGAGGCCCAAAAGTGGCAAAATCCACTTTGATGGTCTGAACAGCTCAAATCCAATTCCTGCTTAAATATGTGGTCTTCAATCTGATACATAGTTGATTTTTTTTTTATGTGACCTTGGTCTGAAATTTTCCATGGGTTTGCCCCATTGCGCCTAACTTAAATGTGATTTCTCACTGATACCAGTTCAGAGATGTAATTAAGCTTATTTTATGACAAGAAAGTGTCTAAACAAGCATTCTTGTCTTGAACTAGTTAATGTTTGCTGCTGGTAACAGTGCATTGTGGGTGATGTAGCTTCCTCTGCGGTGCATGTGCATGTTACATTGGAGGCACAGAAGATGGATAGCATCCATCCATACATTTTCATGTCGGCTTTTCCCTTTCGAGATAGCCACAGCGGAATGAACCGTCAACTCCTCTGACACATGTTTTATGCGGCAGATGCCCTTCCAGCCGCAACCCATCGCTGGGAAACATTCACACACACATTCACACTTTAACACTATGGACAATCGTTCTTACTCAATTCACTTATTCCGTATGTCTTTGGACTTGTGGGGAAACCGGAGCACCCGGAGTAAACCCACACGATCACGGGGAGAACATGAGAACTCCACACAGAAATGCCAACCGACCCAGCCGAGGCTCGAACCAGCGACCTTCTTGCTGTGTGCATTCTTCTTGTGTTTTTTTTTTATTATTTTAACGAAACCAATAGAGAAAAGGTTTTAGTTTTTATATGAAAAAAAATGAAAATGTCTTCCTTCTTTCCTCACACAATTTACTCCAGGTGTATATTGTACCCAAAACACCCACAACAATATTTTAAAAGGGATAAAGTTGCTATACAGGCACAAATCTCTGGGTCCCAATACCATTGCCAAGTCCGTCATGTCAATAAATCTTGTTGAAGATGCTTCCTGTATTAATCTGATAAATTTTATCTACCAAACTTCAGAAACAGACAGCCAATGAGCTCTAACTCATTGCGTCTATTTAGGGAGTATTTCCAATAATTTTTCCATCAAACTCATGTCTAATTTATAGGGGTAGTATCATTTAAATCAATTTATTAGACAATTTGTACCTGTTTACGTATTGGTCTCTCATCAAAAACATGCCTCGAGTAAATAGCCAGATTGGTTCATGCATGCTTCGTGTAATCCTATTTTCTTTTTCTGGGAGCTCAAAACGGTTCGATAGCTTTGCTTCACCCATTAGCAGAATCCCCACCCACTAACAAATCAGATGAAGAGCTAATGCAGCACGAGGAAGAACATACGAGCTGACTGATGCAGAAGTGAAACCGTCGCAGAACTGCATCCATAAACAATGAAAAGAAAGTCTGTTATTGGATGTCCTGGCCCCCAAAAATGTTTTGCACCAAAAGATGAACATATTCGTTTCGAATGTGTGGATTTTCTGTGCGTCAACAAGACAAACCCAGCAGGAGACGTGGTGTATGCATGGCAAGCATTGGAGGAACAGAGGGTACACAGATCAGAAGACATTGTTTTCACCTCATAAACACCTTTAAAGATTCTTATTTGCAATTTTTTTAATCAGATCAAGGCTGAATCTCAATATTTGTAGGAAAGTAACTATTCTGTGATGCCAAAGGGTTTGACTTGCAGTGTAGACGGAATAGTTTTTTTTTCAAGAGGTCCCAAAAGATTCATCTCCAGGTTTTAGGCCAAAAGAGTTGTAGCTTTCCCAAAAACCCTAGTATTTTTTTAAATGCTGGAACATGCGAATATTACAAAGCAAGCTTTTTCAAAACACCCAGAGAATTGCAATCCATTGCAAGGCAGGACACTATTGTTCTTAGAGACAGTCGCCTAGCATGCCATGGCTCACACTACACTCAGCTGCTCCCTCTTTCAGTCCATCTCCTGATTGCGAGGGATGATTTATGTTCTCTTTTAGGACGATGGCCAACTCCCCTTGTAACAAACATCCCTGGCTATCCTTCATTTCTCAGCCATCAGTCTTCTTCCCCTCATCTTCCCTTCTCACTCTTTTGTCGCTTGTCTCTGTTGCCTCCCTGATGTGAGCATCACTGTGGGGTTCCCCTAGAGCCGTGATTAACTCTGAAGGATGTTATCAGCTCAGTTCATGAAAACCTCACGCTGTGTGCTTCGTTTTATAGACAGCAGACTGAGAGATTTAGGGAGAGCACACTTGGATGGGCGAGTTACTGGTACTCTGGTGGGTGAATGGTGTTCAACGGGGTCTGACTCATAGGTGCACTCTTCATCCGTGCTCTCGGACGATGCAGAGGGATTGAACCATGCAGGCACGGCTCAGAGGATTTGGAGGGTGTGATTCAAAGGTGAGACATTGAACGACAAAAAAGGAAAAGCGGAAACAACTTGGTGAGAGAGAAACAAGGTTCTCGATGACTCGAAGGTCGAGAAGAACTGGAGGATAATACCTTGGAATAAAAAGGGTACATGCACAAAGAATTGATGTCATCAACCCAGCATGCATCCATTATTGCAGTATTGCCTGTGAATTGAAAACATGATTCTTTTTCTAGCCTTTCCATTCCCAGTGCTGTAGAGCAAACACATGTTCTTCAGACAAGTGGAATGAAACTACTTAGGTCAGTGATGTCCCATTGGGACTCGTATGAACACCGAAAGTGTTCTCAGCTCAAACAACAGACGTCAGAGCTGAAAGTTTAAGGGTGAAGCAGACTACAAATTGGCAGTGGTTAAATCAGTGAAGCTTGGTGAGTGTCTGCACTTGTATCTGATTGATTCAGCTGTAAACTATACTGACTACTATACTCCTTATACTCTTTATAATGAACTTCAATTTGTTAAGTGTAAGATATTTATTGGAACTTCAGAAGATAGAGTATTTTTGGGGGATCTATAAATCCATCCAGACACGGTGGCGCAGTGGGTAGTATGATCATCTCACATCTTGAAGGTTCCTGGTTCGAGCCTTGGCTGGGTCAGTTGGCATTTCTGTGTGGAGTTTGCATGTTCTCCCGTGTTACTCCAGGTGCTCTGGTTTCCAACACAGGTCCAAAGACATGCGAACAGGAGAATTTGGTAAGCTAAATTGTCCATATTGTGTTTGTGGCTGTTTCCCGTGATGGGTTGCAGCTGGAAGGGCATCCGCTGTGTAAAACATATGCTGGATAAGTTTTTTCCTTCTTCCCCTGTGGTGACCCCAGATGAAGGGACTAAGCCTGATTTATACTTTTGTGTCAACTTGATGAATCGCCCTCTGCGTCGTCTGCGTACTGACGCAAACCTTGGGCTGCTTCTGCGAAGCTCGACTTAATGCCTCTCAAAAATTGTAACTTCGCATCATGGCTTCGCAGACCTACAGAGACCACAAGCTCTTTGATTGGGCGAAGCGGAGCAGTCCTCTCTCTTTCTGGGCTTGCACTCCGTGTTAAAGGCTGGATTGTGAAATAAACATTGGCAATGAAGTAACCTTCTTTTATGAGCTGAGTTTTAGCTAGCTAGAAGTTAGAATTGACATCACACCATGTTGTGATCTTGATCAGTTTATAGACAGCTTCCATTGCAGGAGCAGATGTATGTAAGAAGCCTAATGAAAGCACCCTGACTGCAGGTCACGTCACCAGGGGAGGCACTTGTGAACAAAAACAGATCGTTTTTAAGAAATCATGAAAAAAACATTGTATTCCAGTGTCGGGTTTACCGTAAGTAAGATTGCGGACACCTTCCACTGTTAAACTCATTGCCTCTAAAGGTTATAGAGTTTTTTTTAATTGGAATAAATAACACTGCAAGAAGAAATTATTAAGAATTAAAAGCTTTAACATGATGCGATGTTGGCCTTATCCTTAACCCTTTACTTTCAAACTTTCTCCGATATCTCTCTCAAATGGAAGAAGCCGAATTCTTTCTGATGCTCATTTTGAAGATAGGAGAGATGGAAGGTGAAACAATGCAGTATTTAAATTGTTTTTTTTTTTATTTCTAAACCTGACGAGGAGGGAAAATTATTGAATGTTCTTAATTATTTGCTTACTAGAAAATAAATGCAATACAGACCAAAAGTTTGAACAGAGATTCTCATTAAAAAATATTTCTTTATTTTCATGACTATGACAATTGAAAATGGTAGATTCACACTGAAGGCATTTAACACGTGTGGAATTGTATACCAAAAAACAGCTGAAAATATGTAATTCTAGCTTTAGTGGTTTCCTGGAATGCTCTTCTCTTCACAGGAGAGCTCTGTCAGGTTTAAGACGTGGGATTTATCGCTTTATAAATGGGATCAAGACCATCAGTTGTGTTGTGACATCATTAGTTAATAAATGAAAAGTAAAAAAAAAAAAAACTTTTTGAACGTACTGTATATCATGCTAGTCATGCTAAAATGTCAACAGTCGACAAAGTTTTTTTTATTAACTTAAAAAAAAAGATGAAAATGGTTGATTAATCATTAACTATTGTTGACTAAAACTAAACTAAACAAAAATATTTTGAGTTTGACTAAATATGATAAAAACTGAAAATGAGTGTAACGACTAGACTAAGACTGACACTATTTAAATCATCACATTTATGAACTTGTTAATAACCAGCTCACAGTAAATTAATACATCCGTAGTTGGAGACATTCATGCTGCGTTCCGTAACTTACAAGAGAATGTCATGATCTTGGGAATCAGGAAACCACAAGGAACATGTGTTTAATTAGTTTTAATAATCTCTTTTTATTAAAAACACCTTTAACATTCAGTTTTATTGATTTGCCATTTGGACAGAGGCGTTTTAATTAAAGAGATTCTGAAATGCCAGGATGCCTTAAGGAGCATAAACTCACCTGGAAAGCCCAGCATCTTTTGAGTACAGGAAGAGGATGCTGAAATCAAACAATAGAAGAATTCCCACAAAACCTAACATTTTTCTTGTTCTCCCCATGGAAGCCATGTGTCTGGCATGCGGCAGAGATTGATCAAATGCATTTTGATACATGTGGGCCTGAGAGCATTACTTTGAATGAATGTCTCAGATATGGTTTGATGCGAGTATTCAGGCTCATGTGGTTTTCAATGGAAGTCTGCAAGAGGACTCTAATAGGCGTTTTCTTCACTTTTGAGAACATAATGCCATAATCATAACTAGAACATATCTGTGGTAAAGGATGGAATGTGATTTGGATCCCTAAAGATTATATAGTCCTTTTTGTAGCTCGTTGATGCTTGGAGATTATTTTTTGAGCAATTTGTTACCTGAATTGATAGAAGAGTTGTGAGTCCTACTCTCGGAACCAAAATGAGAGAGAGAGAGAGAGAGAAAAGAGGTATACAAATACACTCCAAATGGAGTACAATGTTTGTTTTTTTATATTATTTGCCAAATTCACATAAATTGCATTAGAAACAATATGTTGCTATTTTACAGAATGATGTACAAAAATACACACAAATATAGGGATCCCTTCCCTCCCAATCCGTTACAGCAGATTTCCAAATCTTCATTTTCTTTCAGTAAAGTAAGTTCTGAGACTGAAGCGCAGTGAAATGTGCAAGAAATACATTTTGGCAATATTGCCACGTAAGGTATAATACATTTAAAAAATAATTTAAGAGTCTTTTAACCACATTAAATGAGAAGGTGGACTGGAAAATTTACATCATAGAAGAAGGCGGAGTCTTACCAATAATGAATGCTTTTTAAATTCTGCAAAGAGGTCCACTGTGTACTGTACTAGTATCTAATAAATATGTACTAGTATCTAAGACTAGGTAGTATCTAATAAATAAGTGCTAGAATGTAAAGAATATGTACTTGTATCTAAACATAAGGTCTAAAGAATAAGTAATAGTATCTAAATGTAAGGTTTTAGTGTCTAAACAGGAAGTACTAGTATCTAAAGAATAAGTACTAGTATCTAAAGAATAGAATCTGAAGAATAGGTAATAGTATCTAAATAGTAGGTTTTAGTATCTAAAGAGTATCTAAACATTAGGTATTAGTATCTAAAGAATAGGTACAAGTGTCTAAATAGTATGTTGTAGTTTCTAAACATTAAGTACTAGCATCTAAAGAATATGTGATGAATGGAAGGATGACCCAGATGCCACAGGAAAATTCTGTTAATTATTTAATGAAGGAACAACAAAAACCCACTGTTCAACTGAACCAGGAAAAAAAAACTAAGTCACTTAAAAGAGAACAGAAATCAGATGCAGGGTCCTCAAACTACAACGAAAGGCAATGGTCCAGGCAGGGCAGCAGTGAAACCATCGCCTCCAGGTAACAAGCTGAGCAAAGGTAAGAACCTTCCTCCTTCTCCTCCAAACAGACATAGCCTAACATTAACAGTCTGGACTGCACGACAAAACACAGGGAATACTTTGAGAAACTACTGAGAGACACGGTTGTGAGCGTAACAAGTTAGCAACCAATAATCGGCAAATGACAAGAAAAGCGAGCAGCCCTAAACAACGAGCCTAATTAGAGCGTGAGCAGCAACACGTGAGTTGATCGAGGGAAAACAACGACTGGTGACGAAAGAAAAAAACAGCTAATGACGAGACAAAGCTGTCACAGAATATTTACTAACATCTAAAGAAAAGGTACTAGCATCTAAAAATTTGGTTCTAGGATCTAAAGAATGTGTACTAGTGGCTAAAGATTACCTACTTGTATCTAATAAATAACTTCAATTATATAAACATTAGGTACTAGCCACATTGAGTGAGAAGGTGGACTGGAAGTTTTCCATTGAAGAAGAAGACGGCGACGTCTTTACAACAATGAAGTAAAACAGAGGTCAACCGTAAATGTACATCTGAAAGAGCAAAAACACAAATAAATGAACAAGGTGCAAGATGGCTTCCCAGAATAGCAGGCATCATGGAAAAAAAATCTTTCCAAAGGTTGTGTAGCTTTGGACATTAGAAGAACATGTGAGCCTGCTAGCTCAGTGGAGCTCTGTTGGTAAAGATGCCCCAAGACTCATTATCAAAGCTTGCCAAACACCTCTTGGCTTCAGTTTTTTAACAGTTGTATTATATTTTAGTGCAATGGGAACTAAAAAAAAGGAAGTGCAAAAGAACAAGCGGGAAAACACTGGAAGGCTGTCTGTCAGACGACACATGCAGCTAAAAACCCTTGAGGTCTACTTTGAAATGTCAACACCTGGCGATTAAAACTCCAAGAGAGGACCAGAGAGCAAGAACAAGCGTGAAAGGGGAAGGAATGCACACTGTTGAATAATGCACACTAGAGTACGAGAGTTTGAAATAACAATCTGTTTAAAATGTCAAGTGCCGGAATAGGAGCAATAAGGTCGTGGCTGGTTCACCCGGTGTGCTGCAGTTTCACTTTCCTGGGGTTCTGGAGGAGAAGGGTGTCATTCTCAGGACCCATGGTTTCGAGAAAGGTTTAAATCAAGCTGCCACATTGAAAGCAGAACTTAGCTCGATAAGGAATTCTGGTTTGTTCATTGCTTTTTAATCTGTGTGACCCAGTTTCCTTTGCAAATTAGAGGTATGCATTATTTCAAGGGATCCAGTCATGCTTTACTAAAAATGTGACTGAATTAAACACTTTTTCTCAATTAAATCAGATGTTTAAAATCAATTCTTACTTTTGTTTACCCATGTCTATCGACTGAGGGTGACTTTCTCTCTGAATGAAGAGAGTTTATCCTTCTGAATCCATTTGACTCCTTTGGTCTCCTGCTACAGATTTCATCTTCATGCTCTAGGCCCCACAAAACCAATCTAGTTTAAGAGGCAAAGATGGGGTTTGTTCATGTTTTACTGGAAAACCTCTGCGAAGATAACGCTTTGTATGTTTAGATAAAAATCTAGGTTGAAGAGACTGATGCCAAGAAGCACTAAAGCAGGGGTGTCATTTCTACTGGGGACCAACTCCGACCCCCACACACATACTTTAAAAAAACACTGTATGGCCCAAACATGGCTAGGCAATAAGGACCAGATTTTATATCTCAATATTTCTTAGGAAATAGTCAATATATTTTTTTTTTCTTTAAATTTGGGCAAAAAGTATCAAGAAAATCTTTTTTTAAGAATATGTACTTTAACTTATGTTAGGGGTTGAGGATTCCTTTGCTAGCTGTCTTTCCCCTGTTGGAGGGCTTCAGTGGTTTGGTTCAGCTGGTTATGCTTCGCTCACTCCATCCTTGATTGTCAAACATCTTTGCTTGTCTTGTCATTATGCCCTATTTATACCCGTCTCATCTCTCTTTTATCTGCTGGAAGATTATCTGTCAGCTATTCCCAGTGCCAATCTGTGTCCGGTCCTGCTGCTCGTTTCGGTGTTCCCCTGTTGGACTCGCTCCTAACAGAGATCCTCTTCTCCTCAGATATATCTAAAGAGAACTCACTCGGCATTTTGGTTCTCATTTGGGTACCTCACCTGACAATCTAATACACAAGTATTAGTATCTAATGAATAAATACTAAAACCTAAATATAAAATACTAGTATCTAATCAATAAGTATTAATACCTAAGTATAAAATACTAGTATCTAATGAATAAATATTAATACCTAAGTATCAAATACTAGTATCTAACGAATAAGTACTAATAGCTAAAAATGAAATACTAGTATCTAATGAACAAGTACCAATACCTAAAAAATTAAATACTAGTATCTAATGAATAAGTACCAATACCTAAAAAATTAAATACTAGTATGTAATGAATAAGTATGAATACCTAAATATTAAATACTAGTATGTAATGAATAAGTATGAATACCTAAATATGAAATACTAGTATCTAATGAATAAGTACTAGTATTTAAGGAATAACTAATACCTAAATATCAAATTTATTGAATAAGTACTAATACCGGTATCTAATAAATAAGTACTATTATCTAAATATTAAGTACTACTGTCTAGTGAATAAGTACTAGTATAAAAAATAAGTACAGGAATCTAAAAAAGATACTAGTCTCTAAAAATAATGACCGGTCTAAAAACAGGCACTAGTCTAAAAAAAGGTCCTAGTATCTAAAGAATAGGTAGTACTGTCTAATACATAATTACTAGTATCTAAACTTTAAGTACTAGTATCTAAAGAATAGAAACTAGTATCTATCGCTCTGGATCAGAGTAGAGATGTGCTAGCGGGTGAGAGAGAACAAGAGCAGAAAGCCTGTGTGTGTAAGGATACAGGGAGAGGAGGAATAGGCGTGCAAAGCTATGTTGATACTAGCAATTTGATTGTTCTGTGTTATATCTTGTTTAGAAATATATTAATAAATATTCTTAAAAAAAAAAAAAAAAAAAAAAATATATATATATATATATATATATATATATATATATATATACACACGTTGCCCAGGCCTTGTCCCAATAATGGTAACTTTATTCTGAACGAAAGGCTCTTGAGAATTGAGTAGGAACAGCAAAGCAATGATTTATTTTGATTATAATCAAAAGTTTGACTCAATCAACCTCACAGTGAATGTTTAGAGTAAAACCAGGCGCTTGAAGGCAAGCTTTAAAGCTGACTAAACAGACGAAAATGGACCTAGCCTTGTGTTCCTGTGGTTCTAAAAACACTCTTGATTGACAGTTTCATTTTATTCTGCGAGGGTGTGTTCTGAAATAGAATACTTTGTAAGAAAGAACACTCTTACAAGACCAGATAAATAATTCTATGTCTATTGAAAAAAGAAGAATGCATTTCAATTAAACAATTTCTACATCGTTCAGTTCCTAAAATCAACTATAAATAGTTACTTTTTTAGTTTTGTGATCAATGCAGAGTTATTAATCTTGGCCTCACTTTCCAAACAATGAATCATTTTAAGGTACATGCACTAGCAAACTGGACCTAGCAGAAAAAAATTTATTTACATTTACATGCAAATCATTTAACCGGCTTGACAAAATATGTTTTCTTTCAGCCAGGTTTTTCTTATGCACAAGCCAAATATCAGCATCAAAAGCATGCTTAGATTTTTTTTATTTTACTAACAAAACAAAGAGCAACATTGTGTTTTTTGTTTTTTTGGATGATTACTAAACTTTTTTACCATCTCTAACAGACATCCACTCTTGAATTAAAACAATATGTAGAGAAACCATGTTATAGGGCTACAAAACTGGATTTGGCAAAGATGTTTTGGGGTGAACTGACGATAAAACCCCCGATTTCTGGATCTACACAACTCGACAGAAATCAGCTGAAATAGCCAGTTTGTTGATGCGTGTGTTTAAAGATGCTCAGAATTAGAATTTTTCTTATTTGAGTCGAAGTGATGAAAGATACAAGAGAGCACTTTAATAGATTTTTAAATCTATTTCCGCATTTTTGGTTTGGCACTTTTTAATTCTGAACATCTTCTAAAGGGCATACCCGCGTATATACAGCCATTTGTTAATTATGAAGCTAATCTCTGTGGTTTGCTGTAAATGAGATTTTTTTGTGCCTGACAAAGAGGTGTTCAGCACAGGTTAATCTGTGAAGGAAGCTGGTGTGTAACACTCTACATTTTGCTTTATTAAGCACGCAAGCACTTTAAAGATATTAGCGTTAATGCCCAGTAGGAAAGTTATCAGCTCTAAACACGAGTCGTGAATCTGTTGGGGATTGGACTTCTTATTTCCATCGCAGTTCACACAGCTTTAGATACATTTCAAGATATCCCCTGGTATCAATTTGCGGGTTTGCTAAAGAAAATCTTAGAGCAGGATTGAAACAAGAGTGTAAAGTGGATTTAGGATTTCTTCCACACACTAGTATTTGATGTACAGCAATGTTCAATAAGAAAAAACTACAATCTATGATGGAATTTTCCCACTAGAATTTGGGAATTTGAAGGTTGTTTTCAGAAAAATCGGTTTCTTGCTCTGCTCTAGTTATGTTAGATATTACTCTAATGATGAATTTGGTCAATTAAAAGGTGGAACAATCAGATTATGTGGCAAAATAGACATTTCTTTTTTATTTTTAGAAATGGTTTACATAAATAATGGCCATGACAATGAAGTAAAATAGCATAAAACAAGCTGTGCTTTATGTCACAGTAATGCATTCCCCCACTCCCACCACCAACACATTACAATGCCCTTGAAAGTCAAATGCAATCCGCAAAACAAGAAATCAGCTAAAAAAACATACAACTCATAAACGCTCAACTTTGTTAAAAGGTTTTATGAGCTATAAAACCCTTTAACACAGTTCAGCACTTATGAGAATTTTCTCAAACTCTGGCACCCTAACCATGCATTTTTAAAGCAAATTCAATGAACTAGTTAACAATCAAATTTAGGATCTCATCATAACATTATACAAACCACATACAACACCTTTACAACACCAAATACATTGTTTGAGGCCATAACCATCACTTTTATGGTTTGAAGCATTTACAAAAGGATTTCTCAAATTCTGGCAACCCTAACCATGCCTTTTTAGAAAGTTGAGGGTTAATTAGCATTTTCTCAAAATCTGGCCCCAACAATCACTTTTAACTCTGGCAACCGTAACCATAACTGTTATGATAATTTTGAGTGTATGTGAGCCTTTTCTCAAACTATGGCAGCATTAAGCATCCCTTTTTTGTTTTGAGGATTTACAAAAGTTTTCTCAAAATCTCCCAACCTTAACCCTCATTAAGAAATTGTAATTTTAGGAAAACTATCAAAGTCTCTGGCAACCCCAACAATAACTTTTATGCTTTTGAGCATGTATGCATGTTTTCTTCATCTCTGGCAACCCTAATAATCACATTTACATTGTTTAACATTTATGAGTCTTGTGTCAATATCTTGCAACCCTAACAATAACTTTTAGCATAACTTAAGATTTTGAGCGTTTATGAGTGTTCACAAGCTTTTTGTTAAACTCAGGTCTGGTCTCTTTTATGATTTTTAGTGTATATGAGCCGTTTCTCAAACTATCAAGCACAAGTAAACGTCACTTTTATGTTTTTGAGGAATTACAAATGTGTTTTTTCCAACTCTGGCAACCCTAACCATCATATTTACATGTATTATCATTTAGGAGATGTTTCTCAATCTCTGGCAACAGTCATTTTTATGCTTATAAGCATTTATGCACATTTTCTCAATCTCTGGCAACCCTTACGATCACAATTTTTTTTCATTTCAGTGTTATATACATATCTGGCAACCCTAACCATCAACATTAAGATGTTGGATATATTAGCCTTTTCTCACACTATGGCAGCGCTAAACATCACTTTATGTTTTTGAGAAGTAATGCAAGTCTTCTCAAACTCTGGCAACTAAACATGACTCATGTTTTTGAGTACATTTTCTAAGACTATGCCAACCCTAACCATCCTTTTTACATGTTTGTTTTTATTTTTTTTGCATTTAGGAGCATTTCTCAATCTCTGGCAATCCCAAGCAACCACAAAAAACACACCAGATGAGCTTCACATGGGCATCAGAAAATAAGATCTCTAAATAAATGTAAGACCTAGAACAGTGAATTGAAGACTTTAAGGCCTTTGGGCTTCTAATTTGAATACTTTTTAAGACTTTGTAGGACCCTGAGGAAACCCTTTGTCATGTTCTATTCTGACCATATTCTTTGCACAGCTTCGGTAACCAATATTGGGATTGACATTAATTCAGTTTAAAAAAAACTCAAATGAAGCACTTTCAAGACAAGTAGCGTTTGAAAACTGTTTTAGATCTCGTTAAATGTGCTAGTTTGTTTTGTGAAACTAAGATGTGGAACACTGTAAATGTCACATGCATTTCAAGCAGCAGGGTGTCGGTGGGTGTTTCAATTTGCAGAGTTTCACTTCTTGAAGAACTGTTGAGGACTAATGCATCTGCGTCAGCAGAAGAGGCTTCTTTGATGGCGTGAAGTGAAGCAGAAAAGAGACGCTTTACCTCTGAATCCCATCTTTGCCTAAAGGGACACAATCGTCTCGGATCTTTCCTCTTAATCTGAGAATGAAAACTCAGCTTGATGTACTTTATAAATGATTCCACATGCACAAACGCATGCAAATAAGTGTCCACGCAATTCCTCCGCTTTGTTGAAATCTCTGGTGGAGCTCATTCTTCAGCTTTAATGAGCCTGCGGACAACACATTCTCAGTCAGAAAGATTAAAACCCAAAATGGTTCCTTTAAATTCCGTACACAAGCTAATTCGAGTGGCTTTGATTGAATAAACAGCTTTTAACCCTCCTAAAAAGTTTAGGTTTTATTTGAAGGTCGCTTTGAGATGGAAACGCTTGCCTTTGTAGTCTAGTGAGCTTAAATTCATGCGGGTTGAAATCTGACAGGATGTCAATAGAAGCATCAGAGCAGAGAAATATCATTTCATTTTCTTTCCCCCCGGTGTTGGTGTTTGGCTGAATGTGAAATGAGAGGCGAGAGTTATCCTGTAGTTCTGTGTTTGAAGTGCAAGGAAAAGCTTTGCTGTGATTTAACTAGAAGAAGGAGTATTTATAGAGACTTAAGCCATATTGGGAGTAATTAGCTAAGTGTGTACTCACTGCTAGTTTGGCAATGTTCAAAATGTTTCAAATTTGTGAAAAAAAAATTATAATGCTAATGTAACATTTCTCTCAATTATTTTGTCTGGGAAATAACTTATATTGTGTGATGGCCAATGATGGGCCACGTAATGACAATGACAAAGAATTAAGTTGTGCGAACCCAGGTCAGGCAGGTGCCGAAGGGCATTAAATAGAATATTTTAGTATATTTGATCTTTAATCTATTAGTTGTTGCTTATTTTTGGATACCCCTTTCTTTTTTTAAATGGTCAGACCACTTGCTTTAAATTGACTGCATTTCCTGATTATAGTTGATTGGTTGGTTGTTTTTTTCATAACCTGGTTGATCTTGAATATCTCCAATTGTGGAAAGGTGGAACTCACTATTGGGTGAAACCTCAAATGGGAAAAAGATGAGTCTGTGTTTATTTCACAATATCATTTTGGATGTAATTTCACTAACTTCACAAAAAAAGTTAGAGGTGAGGTGCAATGTCAAAATACACAGGAAAATCACAGTGTCAAATGAACACCTCTGGTATGGCTCTATATAAGCATTGGTCCAGTGTTAAATGTAACACAATGTGAGTTGAATCAAAACACCGCTCAATGTTAGTTTAAATCTGGCCGCCATTAGCTCTGAAGTTCGCTATGTACATTTAAAAATGTATGTTCAGTGGTACCTCGAGATACGAATGCTTCATGTTATGGAAAATCCAAGATATGAAAGACCGTGGAAGGAATGTTTTATGTCAAGATATGAAGGAAATCCAAGAGAGGAATACATAATCAACATTTGACTTCACTGCGCATCACATGACTGCATTCAACGCGCAACCAAATGTTCTGTATTTAAGACACATTTAAGCCATGGTTTTCAATTTTTAGTGTTTTTTCTATGTGGCTTGCAACATATCCATTCATTCATTCATCTTCATGTCGGCTTTCTTCCCTTTCGGGGTCGCCACAGCGGAATGAACCGCCAACTCTCTGGCATATGTTTTACACAGCAGATGCCCTTCCAGCCACAACCCATCGCAGGGAAACATTCACACACACTCATTCTCACTCAAACACTATGGACAATCATTCTTACTCAATTCACTTATTCTGCATGTCTTTGGACTTGTGGGGAAACCGGAGCACCCGGAGAAAACCCACGCAATCACGGGGAGAACATGCAAACGCCACACAGAAATGCCAACCGACCCAGCCGAGGCTCGAACCAGCGACCTTTTTGCTGTGAGACGATCGTGCTACACACTGCGCCACCGTAACGCTCTTGGAACATATTAGTTAGACTAATTAATTTTGTATCTTGAGGTATCACTGTATTTAAGTAAATCAAGTTATAAAAAGTGGTAAAGTAAAGGTGGTGTATAATGTAAACTTGACTTTTCAGACATTTCTTGCATGTGTTAGTATTGTTACCCTAGAGATGCCCATTGGCCAAAGCAGCGCCCCCTAACCAATCCGAGGAAGCCCTAATGCAGAGCATACTGCCGACTGACCCTAAAGAGATTAGTTTTTGGCACCAAAAGATGAACGTTTTAGTTGGAAATTTTGCATACAAACACATAGAACCCAGCAGGGGGCAGAGAGAAACTTTTATTATTTTACAACTCAAATTGTAAGTCCACTTCTATTTCAGTAGTCCTCAGCTCTTTAATTCCTCTTGTTGAAGAATACCCAAAACATCCAAATGGTCAATCCAAGTTCTTTTTTAATAAATCAAACTGCTCTAACAGTTTCTCTCCTGAATTTACACAGGCAGGGTGTGAAGCTTATGCTCTAGCTTTTTCCAGAGCAGTTGAGTGCTGTCAGCTCCTAAGGGTGCTGTTGAAAACAATGGTAGCGATCTTCAGCATTAAACAGCAGTACTTTTATGGCCAAAAGAGCTCAGTTTAATAAAGTCCTGAAAGATATTTGAAGTTTAGGAACTTTTATCACTTTTAGAGGACATTTTTCAAAAGTTACATCTACATAGCCTGTTAGGGGGGATGATTATGCTGAACATCATCCGAAAACACTTTAATCACTTCACTTCATTCAGAGAAGAAGATGACGGCTTTACATTTTATGAGTCACAGTGACTGATGGCCTCCATTTTAACGCACTGATCTCTTTCACTCACCTATTTTCACCTGCTAGATTTTTTTCTTCTGATTGCGGCTTCTTTTATTCATGAGGCCTCACAGCGCTGTTGGAGTTTCAATAGGAATGCAATCTAAAGTAAACATCTGTCAGAGGAAGATTTTATCTGTGGGGCTGAAGACAGGAATGAGCGGTGATGTGTTCAGAAAGGGGTAATTTCATAAACAGACAATCATCAAGGTGAGTGTCATAAAGGATCATGGGCTCAGAGATATTGATATTCAGCTTACTCACACATTTAAAGGAAGTTGGATATTCTCACGGGAAAATGGCAGTGTGGATATTAGTCAGCGTTTGTAGAGGAAAACTCCACTGCTCTGTTTGTAACCATTTGCATCGCATTAGCATGTTCAATTCATTATGAAGATTATATTGTGAGCTGATTGTAGATTCGCACCTATTCTTCAGCTGGCTAGCTCATGGGTGTCAAAGATCACACAACGAGATAGTGAAGAGTTTTAAATCTTTTTATTACACATCAGGTCACGTGCAAAACACAAACATTCCTTTAGAAGGGCTTGATCAGGCTTTTCTCATTCTGTATGATGGTAGCTTCCTCGGGCCAGCAATGATTCCGGGGTCGTTGGTGTGAGCACGGAGTAGGGATGTTCCTCGGATCGCGAGGAGAGTATGGCATGGAGAGGTGATGGCGATGCCAGCAAGCAGATGGTGAAGTGCAGGAGTGAGCAGGAGATAACCAGAGATGGCAGGAGCATTCAGAAATGCAGACCAGGCTGGCAAGGAGTGCTGGGTTGATCACTATGGCGATGGAGTAGTGCCGTAGGGAACCAACGATGAGCAGAGTTCATTGTAGCATTTCGGTTTGTTGTTCTGACAGGCAAGGAGTGTAGAGTCTGTCCCAGTAGTGTTCGTGACATGGAGGAGACGACAGGAGACAATGAAAATCACTGGAGTGATGGTTATACGCAGGAGGAACCGGAGACGAACGGGGATCGCAGTAGCATTCCGGTTCCTTGTTCCAGTAGGTAAAGGAGTACAGGGTTATTCATGGTAGTGAGAGTGATGATGTCGGTGACAACGCCGGTGATGACGAAGCACCCCGACTTGTGAGTGGTGGAGACATTTATGTGGAAGATAATAAGGTCGGAATGCCGGAGATTGGGTGCGCCTGGAGCACCTGATAAGCTCCTGATTTGGTACAAGTTATACGCCTCATTGCTCATCAGGTGGCCGGCTCTGGGACCTGACAATGGTAAATGCTTGATGTGTCACTACTTTGTTTAATTCTTTAGAAAGCTAAAAACTATCACCACATAAATTATCCCTAAGCATGGCAATCTGCATATTTCTCTTTGCCCAAATCATGTGCATAGGTCATCTCTACCCCTGAAACTCAGGTAGGCCAAATAATTATAGCTTAAAACTGCTGTAACTGACGCTAAATAACCTTCATGCAGCCCTTTCTCTTCACTAATCATGCGTGTTCGAATCGTCTCAGTGTTTTGTTAGCCTGTCTCATGGGAAGGTTGTTTGAAACATGACAAAACTATCTGCACCCAGCACAAATGAGCACATCAGCCCTGCTAACGCACCCGGTGGCCAAGCACGACCTACATGCTGCCTGCTACTGTATGTTCTCAATGTGTGCATGTGTTTAAGTTGAGCCAGGGATCTCCGAAATTCAGTGTTTTGCTCTTTAATTAGAAATGTGTCTTAGTTACACAAGGTGGAAAAGGAAAAAGTTAATGAATAGTGTTCGTTTGTGCCTGTAATGGAGTTTAGCTCAGTGTTCAGTCAGGACTGTTGTTCAGAAGGAACTATTGATATTCCAGTCAATTGAAGAGCTATAACACAAACTCTAAAAACCTGAGGTCATAAGTGTGAAAGATTATAATTTCATCATTGATTGAACGCTCAATGAGCATCCACAACTATAAAAATACCCAGTTTTGCCTTGATTTCACCAATAAATCAGAAAGGCACTCCGGCTTGAGCTTTTATTTAGATTTTAGTTCAGTTTAAAATATTTATGTCATCTCATCATGCACTATAAAGAACAATACATCTTTTAGGAATATGATTAGCTTCTGTTTGTGACACATGCACCAACACTGACTCCTGAAACCAGACATGTCCCTCAGGGGATAACCGGAAGAGTCAGAAAGAATCAAGAAGCTGTATTATCACCTCTACAACTTCAAAACGTCCGCCTCAGGGTACCAGACAGCACAGGGGCCATCCAAGGATGAAGGAAATTGCTCCATGCTTCTAGAGTTTTGAAAGTATAGGGAGTTGAGCTACATGGAGGATGCACTAGAGGTGGGCGATTTAATCGAAAAGTAATCGAAATTGGCATTCAGAACCTGTAATCAATCACATTTTTCCAGGTTGAATATTTCAATTACTTTTCCTTTAAAACACTACTGCTTGGGGTAACATGACCCTGCTCCATTACTTTGCATAATTCCACCAAAATGTTGAGCATTGGGAGCATAAACACCTAGCAAAAAGAGCAGCTTGTACCAAAGAAAAATACAGTCTCCATCGTTTGGACACATTTTGGTTCCATTAAACATGAAGAACCAACTGAAGTCAGATACAGGTGCTGTTTTGACACCCCAAAAGGTAACTACGCTAATTTGTCTCAACACTTGGAAGGTCCTTCAGGTCCTGGAATTTAAGGAAAGAGTAAATCCATGTTTCATGTTCCACAGGACAAGGTCACTAAGAACCTCATGTAGCCGTATTCAAGAGAATTCTATTTTCATTACAGCAATCTGTTGTTATTGATACTGATACACTGCACATTAAAATATTTGATTACGGAAGAAAAAAAATAACAGGATGTACAAGAGTTATTTTATTTAGAGGAGATACAGCAAGCGGGACGAATGTGATCAGAGGTGTTTGACTGAACGAGTGGACGTGACCATTGTGTTTTGGGCGTCTTCACACTGCCTAATATTTAAATTCATCTATTAGCTTGTGATCACGTATTTGTATTTTTTTGATTCGCTAAATGTAGGCCTGGAACCAATCAACGTGAAGTGTATGCGCACTGCGGCTTTAGTATTATAAGTACTGTACCATGATGCCCACCCCTAATAGATAGTATGTAGATTTAGAAGTGTGTGTTTCCTTCAATTATTTTAAGAACATTTTAAGAACCCTTTATTAAAAAAAAAATCTCTCACGTATTTACTGTACAAGACATGTCACTGAGCAGGGAAAAAAAACATAATACAAGATTACAAAAAATAACCTTAATCGAGTTAACCCTTTCAGACCCTGGTCCGTTTCAATCAATGTTACATGTCAGACTGCATTTTTTAGCCTTCTAAAGACTTTCACTCCAATTAAAGCCTATTGTCCATTACGTTGGATGTTTGTCATCCAATCAAATGGCAGCAATATATTGTATGATGCACTCTGAGGAAATTTCACTATAAACAGTAGCATGGCATCACACCAAATAGAGAAATAAGCAGGCTTTTCAGTTGTCTTGTTCACATGATCTGATATATTTGGGATTACTTTTCAGATTCTTTTGTTAAATAGAGAGATTAAAAATTCAATATAAGGGTGAAATATAATTTTAAATAGGAAACTATACTGATTACTTGAACTGAATAATGTAAAAAATATATATATTTTTTAATATTTTATACCAATATTATTTGGAGGTTCTTTACCTGAGAGCTGACAGATTTTTCTCGGATCTGACAACTGGAAAATAATTCAGGTCTTTTAAGGGGTTGAAATTTTCAATAAGTCAAGATTTGGATTGTAGGCCAAATCGCCCAGCCCTAGTATGCACTTAAGAAATGCAGAAAAAATACAGAAAAAAAAAACATTAGAGACAGCAGGCTTGAGCAAGATCTGTGTCTGGCCAGAGCACAAAAAATGATAAATGTGGACGAGATGCTTCTCTATTTTTGCACTTTGAAAAAAAAGAAGAAAAAAAAGAACTGTTCTTTTATCCTAAAGCCGGAGGCAGAGAAACTACTAATTAGAATTCTGAAAGTCGAAGCTTTTTTCCTTTCGGGGCTTTGGTCACTTGTGGGTCATCAGATGTCACAGCGACAGGGCGACGTCTGGACATGTTGACACAGACACATTTGTTTCACTGTGTTTGAAAGCCCCCCGAGGCTGTCCTTGCCTCTTTTGCTCTGGGGTGAATGTCGCTCTAACAGTCGCTTGATCCCAGAGCCCTGGGGGACGTTTGATGTCTCAGACAGACAAAACAACCGAATTTGCTTTCTCCGAATGCGTGCTGTGTATGTAGCGAGGCTGCGGGAAAGTGATGGTGTTTTCTTTGTCGGAACGTAAATGCAAAAACATAAACACACACTCAAAGATGGTTTCATCTTCTCTCCAGCTCTGAAAAGTTTTCCCACTCCAGGCAGTCTGTGCTGCTGCTGGAGGGAGATAAAATTGTTATTCTAACAAGTGCTCTCAGCGGCGGCTGAGGGGGAGAATATGGAGAAATCAAGCACTTACTTCAATGATTGTGGTGGTGATTTTCAGAACAATACAACAGCTGGAGATCAACCAGCCAACATCTGAGGAACTGTGAGCGTTTTGGATTAAGAAAAGGAAGCAAGGGAAAAAATGAGATATCATATTTGGAGGGAGAGGTGCTCATATGAAGCGTATATCAAATATGTTTGCCAAATCCTATAAAATATTACTATGTAAAGGCCAAGTTGTTGCTCAGATAGAAAATAAAAAGTATAATTAGAATGTATCTCGTTTAACTGAATTATGGTACTTAAAAAAATGAAAGTTGAAAAAACTCTAAAATTAGATCATTAAAATGAAACAAGCCCCTTATCAACATGTGCTTTGCATCACAGCATCAATTTAAACACATTTAATGGGAATATTTAAATAAAGGATTTTAAAGCTGCTATACTAGGCCCATTTTAAATCATTTATAATAAATATTGAACCCTCTAGACTATCACTGCATCCTTAATAACATTGAAAAGGCATATATTTATCATAACCATTTGAGATTTGTTTATGATAAATCGTTTGTGTTCACACTTCCACCACGCCCCCTGCTGGGTTTTGCTTGTTGGCACCTATCTCTGATGAATGTATTAATCTTTTGGTGCCAAAAAAAACAGTTTGTCCCAGCCACATCCAAAAACACTCTTTCTTGTCATTGTTTATCGATGCGGTTCAGCTCCGGTTCACCTCCGGATCAGTCACCAGTCATCAGTAAGTTCTTCAGGTGCATCAACGCTTCATCTGATTGGATAGTGGGCCAGTAGGCGTGGCTACAGCCATCGAGCCGTTTTGAGCTCCCAGAAAAAGAAAATAAGATTATACAAACATGCATGAATCAGAATATGATTCGAGGCATTTTTTTGATAAGGGAAACCTTTAACAACTTTTGTATGCAGATTTATGACCAAACACCTACCTAATAGACGCACATTTTTAAACCATTTATTTGCATTGGTGTTGAGTTACAAAGGGAATTTACTATTTTTTAAGCATAACATGAGAAATCAGAACCTGCACACATAATTGCTCTGTTAGAAGCTTCAGCATAAGCTCCTCCGAGCTATTTCAGTAAGAAAAAGGTCATCGTTTATAAAAGATGACACAGCATTAGTTCACCCCCCTAAGAAGTACCGGGCTAGGGTGTTGCCTGATGGCAGAAATGTGTCATTTTTAAGAAAAGCTTCCCTTCAGTCCAAGATCTACCAGTAGAATATTCTTCTGTGAAATCCTTTTCTCACGCTCTCATCCCCGGAGAGGTACATCTACAGACTGCACAGTCTCTCTGAAAAGAGTGCTAGCTTGTTCCACCTGCTTTCACAAGCTGCAATTAGCATTAGCCTCTGGTCTTAATTAAATTGCAGATATGCTTTGTGATAACTTGACGTGTGGAAGCAGAAAGGATTTCATGTCTTCTTAAAACCATAAAGCTTGGCAGGATAAAGGAGAAAGAGTGTCTTAATTGTTGCCTTGATGGAGCAGGCAAATGCTATTTTTGTACTTGAGAGACAATTAAAATAAGCTCCCAACATGAAACGCCTTCACTTTAAAGAGGATGTGTCAAAAATAAATAGAAAAAAGATATTTTTACTTGAAATGCCACTAGCAGGTGGTATGGAATCTTTTTAATTTATACGCATTTTTTCTCTCAAAGCATTCATCCACTGCACAAAATGAGGCAGAACGGCCATTACTGCTTATGTTGGAGATGATAAATTTGGTTAAATCTCTGAACATCAAATTGTACTTTCTATCAGAGAGGGCCTTTCTACTACAATGTTGAATGATGATGATGTATTCTGGATTTTTGAAAATGTTCTCTGAGTTTAAGGAACCCAGCTAACAGAGAACATTCTGGTATCATTCGCTAATGTTTTTTAAAGGTTCTCTAAATTTTAGGTCATAACGTGTCCAAAAGAACGTTCTTGTGACATTCTAATATTGTTAATTTAAATTAATTAACTATGTTATCTAAACAACATTCTCAGAACATTCCATTTTGTTGTGAGTGATGAATGTTCTTACAGTGTTGAAAGAAATGTTCTGGGAATAATGTTCTCAGAACATTCCTACAAAGTTTTTTGTGAGTGATGAAAGTTCTAAAAACATTTTAATAACCTTAAAATAACTGGACAAGGTAACGTTTATGCAACGCTAGAGGAAATATTCCCGGAACGCTCTTGTAACGTAAATTTGTTAGCTGAGAGCGTTCAGTTTGAGTTTTGACTCTGAAAGTACTCTTTTGTTGCCTTTCAAAAGAGAGTCGCTGAAATGAATGAATCCGAATCTTTTACTTGATGTACACATGTTCTTTATGCTAGTTTTCTTGACCATACGGAATCTCTTCTGTAGATTCCGCTTGTGAAAACAACTGGGTTCTTTTTTTATCTGTGTTCACTCAAGTGAGTTGCGCTTGTCTGTTAGAGTATGGGTCACATATTTTATAGTTGAGTTAAAACATACCGATGTATGCATGTATGATGTATTGGTATGTGATGTGAACCACGATTGCCTGTCAGTCAAATGCAAGCAAATTTAAAGTCAGATAAATAGTGGAAAGATGCTGCAGTGGTGGAGTTGGTCATTCTGTAACCGGCCACCGTTGTGGCCCTGGGGAAGCCACTTCACCCCATTGCCCTGTATGTGTTTGGTGGTGGGCAGGAGGCCGTAGACTTGGAATGGCAGCCACGTCCTGTCAGAATGCCCCAGGACAGATGAGGGCTACCAAGGTAGCTTATCACTACCAGAATGTGGAGTGATTGAACAATGCTCTGATAATTGTAAAGCGTCTTTGAGTGTCTAGAAAAGTGCTACATAAATTGAAGGAATTATTATTCTTTTTTTATTACATGAAAAACTAAAACAACTAAAGAGCCAATCCACAAGAATGGAAGAAGACGCATCCGTGGCAAAGACACTGCAATCAAGTGGATTGTTTAATTGTTTTATTATTTACTTCTGTTTTTCTTTAGCGACGGTCACGCTACGTTTTGAGAGCTCCGATTGCCATCCAACCATCCAAATGACAACTGGGTTCATTCTAATGTTCTTCATTTCAAAACTGAATTAAATCTTGCTTTAAAACTAGATTTGCTCTTGCCTCTCTAATCTGGTGCTTCGCAGTCTTGTGGTTTGTAGTCATTGTGATTTGACTTGTTTGTGGATTGAATTGTTGTGATTGCTACGTATGTGTATACAATACTTGTGATGTTTCAATACTGGTTCTCTTTTATTTTGCCTAATTATCTCAGTTGTATTAATCATATTTTTATGTTATGACCAGTCACCCGGCATCTACCATGTAACACTTGTATTGTGTATCTCAAGCTGTATTTTCTCTTTTGTGTATTTATGGTGGAAATTGTGTTTATTTTACTATTATATGTTGGTAACCCTACTTAGCAAGTGGGATGGGTATGTCCTCCCATCCACAGTGGAAATTCCACCCTTGTCCCACACTGTAATAATCCAGTGACTTTCTATTTAGTAAGATTTTTCAGCGAGGAGCAGAACTGGTGAAGTGTTTCCTCTAGGCCAGGGGTCGGCAACCCGTGGCTCTGGAGCCGCATATGGCTCTTTAGCGCTGCCCTAGTGGCTCCCTGGAGCTTTTTCAAAAATGTTTGAAAAAGGAAAAAATTTAAGGAAAAAGGTAAATATATATATTTTTTAATATGGTTTCTATGAGAGGACAAACATTCTTAACGTTTTCCAATGCTGTAAAAGAGTGTAAAATAAATATTGAATTTCAACATTTCTGTCAGCGACGATTTGCGTCATCACCCGCGACACACGTTTCTACCAGCAGGGGGCGGGATGCCAGGCAGGTGGCTGCTGTAAACAAACCAGCGGCTGTGTGAAGGGCCCTGGATCCCAAAGAGAAAAAGAGAAACATAACTGAGGAGAACTGAGGATTCTTGGACCGAATCGTTTGCGTTCATTGCCGATGCGGAAGGATTGCCTGAATGTTTGCTCTGTGTTGGGAAGTTGTCTAATAACAAGAGTAACGTGGAAAAACATTTCCAGGGAAGGCATGCACGTATTTAGTAACAAAGTGGCTGTGATTTTATAAACTTCTTTTCAAAAGGCTGCTGTTTTTTTTTTTTATAAATGTATGCTGCGTTTTTTCGCATTGTTGCCCAGTTAAGGGGCACGTTGTGCACGTTCCATTTTGATGTTGTTTTTAGGAATCCTCAAAATAGAAATGACATCAAAAATCGGATTTCTTTATTGCATTTCTCTAATTTCATCAAAGCAATGAAATAATTCGTTAATATTGTAATCGTACAACAGAGTAGACACGTGGTGCGTCGTTTGTGAGTAGTTACGTGGTGCGTGGTGCGGATTCAGTGCAGGGAAAATAAACATTTAATCATGAAGGCTCATTATGTATTCGTAGCAAACTTAGTCATTTTTATAGTAGGCTAATATAGATACATAAAGCATGTGTTGCTTTCATTATAAGGCTTATACAAGGCTTTTAATTTTTTGCGGCTCCAGGCCTATATGTTTTTTGTTTTTTTGGTACAAAATGGCTCTTTCAACATTTTGGGTTGCCGACCCCTGCACTAGGCTCTAGTGAGTGGACTAGCTAATTAGATCTTAATCTGACAGGGTCAGAGCTCAGTGAACAGAAAGATGGAAATGAGACAATGTGACTTCAGGGATGAGAGAAGTAAAAATGCTGCTGGTGGAAGTTATAATGTGATTAGATGATTGAAGGGCAGTCAATATCCACGGAAAGTTGTCATGGTCTGAATTTCAAGTCAGATTGGTAAGCTGTTGATTAAGGGAATGGTTTGTGAAAATGTGTAACAATATGCTATTTTTAAAGAAAGGATCGTATGAGTTCGGCAATGATAACTCCAGTGAGTCCAGTGAGCAGCTGAGAATATTCAATTAAATTATTGATGATGAATTGAATTGTAAATGCATATCTGGAGGATCATTATAGAGTTTGAGTGTTGCATACTTTTTGCAATCTGAGATCGCTCTTGCAATTTTTTTGTGCCATTGATCAGTTTATTTCCAGACAATATTTTCATGGACCGGCCATGAGCAACATCCTCTTCTCCTCAACCTTCTCTGGTCTCTATGGTAACATAGTAACTGTGTGCTCTTATTAGCAGATACACTACAAAAACAGCTCTGTTGTGTTTGAAATGTATAGCTCACAATCAGAATGAATCAGACGAAGCCCTGAAACTGGACCCTGACGGTTATATTCTAATAAGATCCACACTGTATGAAAGCTCTCTGGAAATAGTGGACAAATGCTCTGTTCATTTTATGGCATGGTTTGTGTATTTTTATTCATATATCTATTGCCTGAGTGCAAGCTTTAACTTCTCAGATGCTGGCTATTGTCATGTTTTTTCAGGTGGATATCAGAGAAGGTAAAGCTTTTACTTCTTCACCAAAATACTCTGTAGTCTAATATGGCGTCATGTTAGTGCCAATAATCAAATGCTTTATTGATGATGTTTACGTTCTAAATCTACTTCACAGCACCCGAGAGAGCAAAAACACTCTCTTTGGTAATCTCCCAAATTTATTTATTGTTTGGTTAAAAATAAATTAAATAAGTGGGTTGAAATCCTTGTTGGAAGAGATTTGAACTTAAAGGAATTGGAACTATAACTGACAGACAAGGGTGCAATTGCAACTGTCTTCTTGGAAACGAGGTACCGCCTCATCTTGAAACTCGAGCAAAGGAATGTTTCGAGCAAGCACAGGAGGGAGACAAATGATGGAGCAATCGCATTAAGACCTCTCCAAACTCACAAGAGTGTTTTTAGTTCCCTCAGGTGCTATGAAATGCATGAGTACAATGTATTAGACTACAACAGCAGATAAGTGCCAATAATTAGGATCATATTTATAATGTTCACTTGCACAGCAAGAAGATTCATGCTAGCAGAATACTGAAGCGCACGTGCAACAATAAAAACTGCACTTCATAACTATGCATTTGATTATTGACACTAAATGCAGCTACAGTCTAAAACATTGTGTTTATGTCTCAAATAACTTCAGATGAGAATACTATTAAATATATAATTGTAGCTCATGGTGTTTTGGGAACATGCAGGACTTTAAGGCTCAGAGTCGGTTTAGAGTTTGAATCTAGAGCCTTATTTACTCTCCAAATTTGAATTTATTCTACAAACAGTAATATCTCATTACATTAAATGGCTTACAAAAATAACTATATTGCAAAAATGGTATGTCCAAAACAAGAAAATTCAGAACTGATACTGAAGTCAGCGTAAAAAAAAATGCGAACCTTTGTGAGCAAGTCAAGCAAACATAAATAAATAAAAAACTGTTTTGCCATTGCTAAAGTTTGGTTGAAAAACGGCAAAAGTCTCTTGGGAAGGGGCTCTCTTTTTTTTATTTTTATGGAGCACCAAATCTGTTTACACAACTCAAGGAGAGAACGCTCTCTCCACAGATTAACTGATAAATAATGCTGTTTATGCTGCATTTAGGATTGATGTAGGATACCATTCCAAATGCAGAATAAATAAAACATGAAATACATTAGTTTCTATTTTCAAACCATCTTGAACAACAAGCTCCAGTCTCTCATCTCTGACCTAAAAAATGTAACTCAATGGGTTTGGTCAATGGTCAGAAAATGCATGCAGGAGATACATATGTGTGTAGAGCAGACTATGTGATTGGTACGGAGTGAAAGTGGAAGGAGTTTTGTTTTTCTCTCGCTCCAAAACAACTCGGAGATGACCGAAAGTTAGTTTGAGTTTGCAAAGAATCTGTATAATTTGATTGGTTGCTTAGCGCACTATCAGAGAATCGATTATTCTTCCCTCGTTTAATAATGCTTGTGAAAGCAAAGTGCTTTATGAAAATATGATTGAAAATGACATATTTATTTTGACTGTGATTTTATTTCATTATTTTGTTTATTAGTATGTAATTTCTGTATCTTCGGCGATAATTTAACAAATAAGAGGACACGTATAAAGCAATAAATAAAGTATTTATTTATCTAAAATCTTTAATGCCATGTAGAGGGGGAAGTGATTGAGCGAGGAGTAGGAAAAAACCACTTGGATCAGCGTTTGAGTGGTGTGAAATGAATGGACTTGCACGAGGAGAGAGATATTCTGGCACTCAACATTGCTCACATAGTCTAATGTAGAGTCCTTAAGAAAATACATGAATCGAAAGTAATGAAAGCACTGAAGAATAGCATTAACCAAAAGAGATGTTATTCTATGTTAAGCATTGATTGCATTTTTATAGCAATCTGCATGATTAATGCACACGTTGGCATAGAATCCATTTACATTCCACCTGCATAAAGGCTGTCTGTGTTGCATTCATCGTTCCTTTCCCTTGATGTTGCAAACATGTCTCCATCCACTCATTCAAAGGAGCTGACATTCAAGCAGTGCTGTTGTAAGTATTTACAGTTGCATTAAATGAGTCGGACATTAAAGATTTTAATAGCTGTTTGGTTTCTGTGTTCCCCCACTGAGACGAAAAAGCCAGCACACACACTGCACGGTCTTGTGGGATTTCAGGATTGACAGTTACGAGAGTATCGTGTGGTTTTGACACTCTGAGCGGCAGTGGTGTGTTTGCTGACGTCAGTTGAGGAATTGAATTGTCAATTTTAATCTCGAGCTGGTGCTCATGGGGAAAGGGGTTTCTGTTTCTGAGAGGGATTTAGAAATTAGAAGTGACTATTGTGAAATTGGATGCTTGGATTCCAGACAGAGCGGTTATCTGTGCTATCGCCAGTTTGATTATGTGATTTTAATGACATCATGATGTGATTGTTTTAATGTTTGATTCTGTGCAACGTGCATCACAAATGCATCAATAAAACATTTTTATGTTGTCGATATGATTGGTGATGTGCTCACAATGAGTTACTACCTCTAAACTCATAAAAGGAATGCACACACTATACAATTTGTGTCTTGTACTGTGTTGCTATGATGTTTTATGCATTTTCACAAAAGCATTTTTGGAAAAACTTTCATATTTCAATACCGTAGAAGCACTTATAAGTGCTTTGCATTCTGGTCATTAATTAAACTGTCATTTCTTCTTTTTGACCCGTTTGATAGAGACATAATGATGGTTTTTCAAGACTTTATTTTGAAAGCATGAATTAACAATCATTCCTTTCTCCTCCCCCACCCTTTGTCTTTTATACAGAATTAAAGAGTGACCAGTTGATAAGCAGTTCTGCATTTCTAAAGGGGAGCAGCCAAGAAGACAAGAAACATGCATTACAGCAAATCGTGTGACACTTTAAAACCTACCTTGTGAAAGGGGGTCTACATTTGGGATAATGGTTACTGAAGAGCTCTGACTTTCCTTGACATTTCCCCCTTGAAACTTTAAGTGTAACTCAGTAGATACGTTCCTTGGACAAAACCAATCCCTATTTGCTTCAGCAATGGCCTGCAGGTTAAGCTTACCTTGCATTTTTCCAACCACCGTACTCATCTTTTCCCTGCCAATCTTTCTCCTGTTACACACTCCATTGGTAAATGGCGACTGCTGGCTGATTGAAGGAGATAAAGGTTATGTGTGGCTTGCAATATGCAGTCAAAACCAGCCTCCATATGAGACAATCCCACAGCACATCAACAACACCGTCCACGACTTACGACTGAACGAGAACAAACTCAAGGCTATTTTTTTCAGCTCCCTGAGCCGATTTACCAATCTTACTGACCTCAACCTCACCAAGAATGAAATATCATACATCGAAGATGGTGCCTTTGCAGGACAAGCCAATCTACAAGTCTTGCAGCTAGGCTATAACAAGCTAACCAACCTCACAGAGGGAATGCTACGGGGGTTGGGCCGGATGCAGTGCCTGTATCTACAGCATAATCTTGTGGAAGTAATTGCAACCAATGCCTTCTGGGAGTGTCCGAGCCTTAGCAGTCTCGATCTTTCATCTAACAAACTGGCAAGGCTTGACCCATCCACCTTCACAGTTTTGGGGGGCCGACTAGTAGTGTGTGAACTAGCCGGAAACCCTTTCCATTGTGGATGCGACTTGTACAGCTTCCTTATCTGGTTGGAGGCGTTTGACAATGTCACTCACACCTATGATAGACTCCAATGCGAAACCCCAAAAGAACTGTTTGGCTACCCTCTTGTCAGTCCTAGAGGTAACACTGGAAGAAATGCTCGTTCCATCCTGTCGGCACTATGTAAAGATGGAGTGATTGTTTCTGGAATGACTGTCCAGCCTCCTGACTTGGACTCTTCTGGGATGGAAGTGGAATTTTACGATCAGCTGGGACCCTATCATCAGCCTACCGCTTCGTCGACTACAGACCCCACGTATAGTCCCAACATTAAGTTGCAAAGTGTTTCCCTCTCCACTGCATCGCTCTTAGTTCAAATACCCAAGCCCTACAGTAAGATGTACATCTTAGTCCAGTACAACCATTCCTATGTGTCTGATGTGACAAACTTAAAGAACAAGAAAGAAATTGTCACATTAAACAATCTAAAGCCTCACACAAACTACACTTTCTGTGTTGCCTCCATTCGAAATTCTCAACGCTACAATCACACATGTCTGAATTTTGCAACTCGCGCTCTAGGGCCTGATGATTTGCGAGCAAGTCCTTCTACTACCACCCATTACATTATGACCATCCTAGGCTGCCTGTTTGGGATGGTCATTGTGTTGGGCTTGGTGTATTACTGCTTGCGTAGGCGTAGAATGCAGGAGGAGAAGGAAAAGACTAATAGTGTTAAGAAAACCATTTTAGAGATGCGCTATGGGCCTGAAGCTGCAGCAGCAGCAGTGAAGGATCCTTCCACTTTGCAGAAACTGCATGACCAGTCCCATCACCAACACCACCACAGCAAGATGTCCCACTCTGCATCCTCCAGCATGGGTATCCTTCATGGTTCTGCAAGTACCACATCTTCTCGACTTTCATCTTTACCACAAGTGGAGAAGATGGCTACAGCTTTCTCGGAAGCTATGGTCACCAGTAAGGGAAACTATATGGATATCCGCACATCAGCAGTACGAGACGAACAAGCCAGAGATGGAGTTTTGGCAGGACTTGGAGATGAACTCACAAGAGATGAAAATGGTATCAATGGAGGAGATGACTCCGATGATGATGGGCGAGATTCAACATCGGAGATTTCCACAATCGCTAAGGAGGTGGACAAGGTGAACAAGATCATTAATAATTGCATTGATGCACTCAAGTTAGATTCTGTAGCTGTCGCAGCAGCAGCTGGATCCACTGCGACAGTAGAAAATACTGCCTCTCCTGCACCACCTTGTGTCACTTCTTCAGCCAGGGGCCTAATTCCACTTTCCCCTAACGTTACAGAGACATGCCACATCATGTCATCTCCAAAAATCCATGCTCCACCACCCATCCCTCTTGTTTTACCTCTTTCCGAGCGGCCTGGAATCAGTGGAGGTGGATTTCTCTCTCCTCCCTACAGGGACCCACCCCCAGCTACAGCATCACGGCCCTTGCAGAGACAGCTAAGCGCAGATGCTGCAGTCATCTCGATCAACCCTGTTAAAAACCGCTGTAGCGTTTCATCAGGTGGCTCTGTTAAAAGTGCTCGTCTCATCAATCTGGATGTTCCAGACCCTCGCAACCCAGAGACTTGCAAGTACCCTGACAAAGGCAGCCCTGTTCGGTGCGGGGAGCCACTAGAGAGGTTGCCCTTGATAGGGGTACAGGGAGTCAGTAACGGCAGAGGAGATGGTGGCAGTGGGGGTGGAAGGGGAGCCGGTGGTGGCAGTGGTGGTTCGGGTGGATGTGGTGTTGGAGTTAAAGGTGGGAACAGCATTGTTCAGCAGCACCACTTGGAGGTGCACCCAGACTACCACTGCTCAGAGCACCGACACTCCTTCCCCGCTCTCTACTATGAGGGTGCCACTGACTCCCCTGCCCAGAAAGTCTCCTTTCTAAAGCCTCTCAGTCGCACCAAGAAGGACACTGCCTATTCGCAACTTTCTCCCCGACACCACAATTACTCAGGGTATTCCTCCAGCCCTGAGTATTCTTCAGAGAGCACTCTTAAAATCTGGGAGCGCTTCCGTCCCTACAAAAAAAGCCCTCGTGAGGAGGCATATATAGCTGCTGGACATGCTCTTCGGAAAAAAGTGCAGTTTGCAAAGGATGAGGATCTCCATGATATTCTGGACTACTGGAAGGGGGTTTCAGCACAGCAGAAACTGTGATGCTCGTGCGAGGCATCTCAAAATGTGAACAGAAGTGATTGCTCTTGAGACAGCTCAGCAGACTTCATCAGCAGGTGCTTTGGTCCCTACGGGTCGCCACAGCTACAAATGTTGTGAGAGAGACAGAATTAAGCAGATGTTCCAAACTCATTAAGGCACAGATCTATCAACCACCCAGAAATACACAGGAACCAAAGCACTTTCCCTCCATTCTATCGAATGATCTCTTGAGTGGTAGCTAATACAGTTTAAGTCTAAATGAAGAATTTGTTTATTTTTTACAATCAACTAAAGTTTTGATTGGATTGGTGATTCATAAACAGGTAAAACATCATAGTATGACAGAATCCACTGGAAAACACATTGATACAGCTCCAGTTCTTTCCCAAAGCAACATTTTAAGATACCTACATGAGTCTTGCAAAACAGAGATTAGAGGTAATTTGATCAAATAGACAAAATAACCTTCTTTTCAGAAAGACCATGCCTCAAATATGGATTATTCTTTCAAATATGAATCTTTTAAGATTTAGAACAGGGGTCTAAAACTCATTACCTGGAGGGCCCATGAAGGTTTTTCTTTCAAATCTTTTTCAAGAGACAAACCAGTAGCTTCAAACAAGCCATGTTTGAACAAGCCAAGTGTAATTAGTAACTTAACTTACTAATAGTTATAAGCTGTAACTTAAAGTTGGAGGAGTATAAAGCTCCAGCCCTCACAGAATTGTGTTTTAGACCCTTGTGTTAGACAATTTGTTAACACTTTAAACCGCAGAGAATGGGCAGCTAAATATAAAATTAGCCCTTTTTTTATAAAATGGTTTAGATTTACTGTTGGAATTTAAACAAATTTCTGTATTCGATGTAAACTATAGTAGATCTGTTATGGTCAGTTTAATGAACAAGCTAATTTATTATAACAGCAGAATATGTTGAACTCGCTTCAACAGGTGTACACACGTTATTTTTGTTCCGCTTTCTCCTCGTACAGTCTTTGCTTCTTTCAGTCGATCTGCTCATCACTTTCCTGTTACAACCCACTCATGCTGACCTGACATCAGTTGTGGGAGGGTATGAAACAAAGTCAAAAAATGTGCTTTTCACATTTATATCACTTTATATGGCTTGACAATGAAATGTAATTATTCATTTCCAGCAGAGGCGTCAAGGGGTCACAGAAGTGCTAATAATATTAACACTGCCAAATGATTGAAATTAATTTCACCCTTTACAGTCAGGTCAACACCCATGACTCCCTGGAATTCTACTAGTTGGCTCTAGTGTGTAATGAAAGACATGCTGTAGAGCAATGTATTGACTTTATAGACACCTCAGCTTCTTGAATTGACATTTTTTGATGACATTGGTGTTTAGTAACGAAAGATGGTCTCCGGGGCTTACAGTTGATGTGCACTGGGACCAGTTCTATTTCTTCCTTCGCTTTCCCCTAGCCTTTGCACCTTCTACTCGATTTCAAAAAACGGAGAAGTGATGAACATCCATGTAAAATGGAATTCCTTAAAGTCGCTGTGTGATGGGCGAGTATCGAATTGCTTACTTTAGATGGCGACCGTGTGACCAAACGGCACTCCTTTAATTTAAGTCATTTTGTCATATAGAAATATTTTAGAATTAGGTAAATCACACTTGTAGGTTTATCTTCATGTTGTATGTGAATATATAGGCCAACATTTTTATTTAGTTAATACAAATAATTGCAGGGTTTATGTATTTACGTTAACCCAATGGACTCTTTGCCAGACTACTTCCGGGTTTCATCTTATTTGTTGCTCAGCTACTGGTTCAGTGTTCATGATCGCCATGAAATTTTACACTTCTATCCTTATCTTGAGGAAAAGTATGGATCTAACCTCTGAATTAAACTTCAATGTATTATGACACAGCAGTATAGCAACTTTGTGTCTTCAGAACTTTTATAATTCCCTTATAAATTTAATCAGAATAAAATATGACAACACAATGGTAATACTACAAATTTGAATAAATTGATAATTTCTGAACAAACAAACGTCAACACAACACTTCTGTCTTAAAGTTCAAACTGGATGCAGATTTACAACTGAGATCTGTAGGCAGTAGGTTTTGCATAAAGTCAATCACATTAGCATTATAAAGAGCTTTCTCTTCCGAAGCACAATAGGGCGAGAGGAATACTGCAGTTTATCGTTTAATCACCAGAGGGTGATTCCAGAAGAGAACGGGTTTCTATTGACTTCCATGTTAAAAATGCTCAACTTTACAGCCACGAAACATATGAACATTACCTTTTCTTACCTTTATGACAACTCTGAGGGGTGAGCCTTCTTACGCTTTTCTTTAAGATTTAAAGTTTTGCATGATTACCGGTGGGGCTACTTAAATGATATCTATTCATCATCACAGAGGCTTTTTTATCATAATTTTTGACATCATTCTCACCACCTCTGTGTTTATTTACAGTAAATGCTTGAAAAATAGATTTTACTATTTTACCAATAGTAAACTATAGTGTTACTTTATCAAAGACCAGAAGTGACCTATATGCTGTTCTTTCTCAACAATGTGGGTGACAAGGAGTCTTCCCCTTATATTTCCAAGCCTAAGGCTTAGCACTCAGTTTTAAGGGCCAAGGGGAAAAGGTGAGAAGTGGAACTGAGCCCCAGAGTCATAAAAATTTAGACAGTACACTTGTTTTTGGCCGGCATTAAAATGTATGAACTCCCAGCATGCTTCAATAGCATGTCACATCATCCTTCAAGCTTCAGAATCAATGCTCTCTAATTGAGAATTGACTTAGTCAAGTAAAATACAGAAAGCCATTTTGCTAAATCCCCCCAAAGGAACATCCTGCCTGCAGTCAACCAAAGTCTATGAGATCTGAAGTCCGCATTATCATTTCGAAGCTGATTACCCACTTAAGACGGATGATTTATTAATGCTTTAGAGCTAAAAACCAATATTTGTCGTATAGAAGAGCATACATGGATTAATATGAACATCACAGATAAATGAAAGCAAGATCCACCATCTTTTACAGCGATTAAACCCACTCATGAATATATTCCACCGCTGTTAGCTTCCATGGAATCTCATTTTCTCCAAACATAGCTTTTCCTCAACGCTATTTTCCTAAATTCAGTTAAACACTGATCTTACTAAACAGCCTCAAGACTTGCGTTATTGCACTGTGCTTAGCAGACACCATGCTATGACAATTGGGAAGGAATTACTCCGCTCTTGGAATCCTCTTTAGGTACCATCTCAGCACATGGTAATGATGGGTATTTGTGATTGGTTTTCCTGCTGATGCGCTTTGAGGATGGAGGTGTACGTGGTCTCAAAGATCTACGTGTTACTGATGGCTGACTGTGAAAACTGTGAAACACAACCAACAATCTATACTGGAGTTACAAACAGTTTTATGTACTAGTAGTGTTAGGTTTCCAATGGGTTTGTCTAGTGAAAAGAAAACTGCTGTAAGTGTACACGTTCATACAAACACACGCTCACATGGACACGGTGGTATGCAGAGTGTACAATCTACACAGACTGTATAAGTTTACAGACACGTCGTCTTAAAAGTGCCCCAGGTGGCGCTGAAATAGAGTGATTATTTTAAAAATAAGGTGCCAAACATTTGTAAGATTGTTAATGTTGTTTATGTGTTATTTATTAAGTGAGTGCACATATTTATGATTCAAATGCATTAGTAGTTGGGCTTTTGTTTTGAGTGTTTATTTATTTATTTTTGTATAAATATGCACTATTACTTGATAGTTTCCCACCATGCACTCCTGGTCAATATTTATTGGGTTTTTATTCCCAGATTTGTTCATTCAAATGCAAAGTTGAGCACTGACTGTGCATCTGTTTTAAGGAAATGATTAGCATTGTTAATGGAACATAATTACAACACAGAAGAATAAATTTTTGTATGCTCTTATAAGACTGTAACACTCTCCACATCGACTGTTTTACCAAGGACCAATATTTTAAAGTTGCATATCTTGAGACCCAACTGCTTGTTCAGACAAAACTATCATTTATTTCGGACAGTGCCACCTGTTGTGTTGGAGCTTATGTACCTTGAATTATAAGTGTCAGATTGCAACATTCAATTAATGAATCGTTTAACTTATTTTTTTGCCTAACTGAGTGATGATTAGGATTTTGGTAAACCTAGATTAGATCTGTGTTCAATGTATATTTTATAGCTAAATGGCTCGTAAACATCAGCTAAAGCTGACGCATTTTCACGCGTCATGCTTTAATCTATTTTACGACGCAGCACAAGTCAATCAATATAAGTGTAGGATTTCTTTTATTTGAGCAACATCACCAGCGGATCCCCGTAGCCTTCGGAGAAGCTTTTTGATTATATTCAAACAAAGACTTCTGGAAACACAGAATTTCAGTCTCCTTATATACTCTCAAAAGGGAGTGGTAACTGGTCACAAAAGCATAGTCAGAGTTTAAACCCCCCAAACCCCCTAGAGCAAATGGTGTGCAGGAGAATACCAGGGGAAGATGGACTGTGACAGCTTGGGTAATAAAAACACAGGATGTTCTAGTCACACACAAGCACAAAGAGAGTCTCACAAGAATACAGAGTAATTAGTATAATATGAGAATTCCTTATTATTCTTACAATAAGCTGCAAACAACACAGAAAAAAAGATCCATATATGAGACCATAACACTCCCCACCTTGACTATATGCCTTTTTCACACTTACATTTACATTTTCATTTGGCAGACGCTTTTGTCCAAAGCGACTTACATTAGGGGAGAGACAATATGAGATCTGTTACACCGTCAAAGTCTATCTCAGCTACTCATAATAGAAATAGTATCAACTGATCAATAAACCAAACCAGTGAGGAAGTAGAGGAAGAAGATAAAGAAAGAGGAGGAAAAAAAGAAAGTAGTTTTTTTTTTTTTTTTTAGTAGGTGTTCCCTGACTTCCCTGTTCTTCTGGCTTACAATTTACCGAGCGGGGTACTGTTACTTTCTTTATTATATCAATGCAGTGAAAACAATGTCAGAATCATTTTACCGTGTTATTGCAGAGATCTCTGGCTCAACATAACAAAAATTGTTTGTGTCTTTCCAACAGAGGAGGGACTTAGGAAAACACAGATGACTGATACGTTGGGATGAAAGATCTTTTAAAATAAAATGCAGGATATTGATTTTTTGCAGTAGGCTTTTTGAGCCTGATTATGTGTATAATGAATATGTCTGTGAATAGATAGACTGAAACATCAGTTATATTTAGTACATAAACGCTAGGCAGTTTTCATTGTTGATTAATGTAACGGGGTTGTTAAACCTAGACGATATCCGTGTTTGATATTTAATAGCTGAACAGCTAGAGAACCTCAGCTGAAGCTACATTGCTAACAACAAACAGATTATGTTTAGTCCACAGCGGACTTAACTTTTGAGTTAAAAACAACACCTTGTAGTCACTGTCCAGTTTTGACATCTTCACATTGGTTTTCTCTAACCAAGAAGACTTCTTCTTGATCAAACTTTGTTAATAGTAACAATGAAGTTGACATTCATTATTCTGCTAACAGTAAATGGCCAGTCAGGACCAGATGAAGTATTTTAGTCTTTAAATACACCCTGATAAAGACCTATTATACGCAAAGCTAATATTATAAACCTGCACATCTGGAGACCCTCTGGCTCACCCAGATAAAACTATCATTTATTTCAGACAGTGCCACCTACTGCGTGGGAGATCATGTATCCTGAATTTTATTATACATAGTTTGCTGCGATCACTTTACCAGAATTTACCACATCCTTCGGGTCACACCCATTTCTCATTTCTCACGTCAAACGTTATTTGTGTATTGGTTTTCAGACAAATGTGGTTTTTTTTTTTTAAGGTTTTGATTTTTACCCTGTCATTTGCTATTATTTTTTTGTACATATTTTTAACATTAAAGTTGCTAATGAAACCCAATTACATCACACATCACCTGATCACGATGGCAACACAGAAGCACTGTTGTTAGTAAGCTCTTATCAGAAAAGGCAATTTTATTTTTATAGCCCATATGCTTCAAAGTGCTTTACAAAAGAATACAGATATTAGATAAAAAAGACAATAAAGCAGATCATAGGTAAACGCTAGGGATAAGACATAAGACCGTAACACTCTTCACGCTGACTTGTCTATCAAGGACCAATATTATTTCAGATACTGCCACCTGCTGTTTGACCTTATAAACCCTTAAATGTATTAGCGTACCTCTTTTTTTCATGTGGCTCAATAAGTCAGTCGAATTAAGCTGCAAACAACACACAATGTGGTTAACTTACATTACAATATTCCAATTTATAGCCTTATTACCGAAAAGCATTTAATAATGTAACCGAGGGCTCTGGGTTTTTGAAGTAAGGCAAGCTCAGAGAACCTGTTCGCTGAAGATGGAGAGGTGGGATGATTTTTTTTCTCATCATAGATGGAGTTTTGATGCCTGTTTATACAATGCAAATGAGTCAATTTCATTATTTTGCTTGTCCCCCTGAATCTTCTTTCACCGCTTGTTCCTCCTGAATCTTCTTTCAACGCTTGTTCCTCCAGAATATTGTTAGATTAAACATCATACGCTATTATATATTACTGTTGTATCACCTTTTACTGTTTCCATGTACTTTTAATTTCCATGTCCAAAAAACTGAAATAGATGAATCTTTTCACTAATGTAGATTTGTTCATAAACATCTGTTCTAATCAGTGTTAATAAACAACCAATACTTTGTTTACAGACTGTTTGCGCTCATTGTCATTAACCATACCTTTTACTGTAGATAATGTGCATGAGCATGCAAGTCCGAGCCTCACAGCAGGTGGCATTGTCTGAAAAACATAGTTCTTGTGTGCAGTTGGTTCTCCGGGTCTGCAGCTTCGCCTTACGCCTGAGGACTGCAGAGTTAAAGCTATTTCAATCCTCTCTCTTATAACATTTAAACAGTGAAAGGATTACAGGCTGAAATTCTGGCTTTCTAGATAATGGACCTTCTATAAACCAACCATTGTCTCGTTTTGCACTTGTCAAATTTAGTTGCATGTTTCGGGGTCTGATGAAGTCGTTTGCTGGTTTTCTCTCATCCCTTTTCTTGCTGATGTCATGTGTTGGCATTTCTCTTTCATATCTCGACTCCTCATGCCTCAGCTGAGCAGCCATGCTTTTGCTTCTTGCGCCGTAATGAAGTGAAGTTGGATTGTGGTTCAAGAATCACAAAGAGTAATGAGCTCTATATACCTTTAGCCGCTTTCTCACCAGGCCTCCTCAACGACCCTGATTAGACGCTGAAACACGGAATATAATGTTTTCATGCTGAAATATTAAATCATAATACGTTCCTAACAAGTGATTCTTTCAACGGTTTTTATATCAGCAGGTTAACTGAGAAGTCAGAGTACCTGCTGCTATTTGAGTTTCTCATGGCAGTTTTATTGCGTTGATTGAAAGATCACTTTCTTTTCAATGTCAGGTTCTATGGGATCATTTTCTTTTAAATTTTATCAAACCCTATTTTAAAGTTGATCACAAAAAATATTTTATTAACATTGATAAGACTATTCCCAGTGATGGGTTGCGGCAGGGAAGGGCATCCGCTGCGTAAAACATATGCCAGAGAGTTGGCGGTTCATTCCGCTGTGGCGACCCCGAAAGGGAATAAAGCCGACATGAAGATGAATGAATGAATGAATGATAAGACTATGTTCAGACTGCAGCCCAAAAGGACCAACGTTTTTTTTTTTAGCCCATATGTGATTTGTATCTGATATTTTCAGGACAATATGAACAGTCCAATTCAGATTTTTTTTCAAATCTGACCCAGGTCACTTTCATATGTGGTCCCGAGTCTGATTCAGCTAATTTTTTTGCAACGCGACCTCAGTCTGACCCCAGGTCACGACTTTTACATCATTGTATGATAACAGATGTCACATTTCTGGATGTGTGAAAGGTTCACATCAGTCATCTGAGGACGGAGCGGAAAGGCAGTCAGTGGAAGGAAAGCAGAACTAGAAAGTATTCCTTCTTTGTCTTCTTCTTGATATAATTTGGTTGAAATGATGGAGGCTCTAATCGGAAATTAATCTAAAGCTACACAATTGCCTGAAATCACATTCTTTCAAAATATTTATTTGCGTTTAGACACAGGAAAGATACAAGTCGCACGTTGTTTGTAATGTTAACAAGAACACACAAAAATCTGTTTTTGTTCAAAAAAAAAATCTGATTTGATCGTTATGACCTGAACGTAGCCTAACTGTAACTAAAGTTACATTAGAAATAAAACATACTTCCTTTATACACGTCTTGGTATACCATGTTTTTTGAGGATTTATCAAAAGGTTTTGAGGAATAATAATAAAAATACCTTGCATTTTTAAGATGTAACTTTATTTAAAAAGGATGCTGAAGTTACACTGATACTCTTTTCACTTAAGTTTTCAAAAGTGTCAGAATTAAATGTATTGTCAACTACAAGTCTGAACTTCTTCTATAAGTCTCCCAGAGGGTCTCGCTTTCCAGTGTTATTTTAAAGCTGAAATTCAAAATCTGCTTTGCATTGGGTTTTTTTTACTATTTGCAGGGTCGAAAAATTTCCTTTTCTGAAGGATTTTCCCCATGTACTGATAAATTTTAATTTACTGAATTTCATCAGGGTGCTTAAAGTGAAAACAAACAACAACAAGGAAAACATTTTTTTTCTTTTATTTTACTCCCTTTACTTCTAAATCCTCACAAATGTTGAAATGAACAACCAACAGAGTGAAACAGAATATTTCAGGAAATATCAGTCTTTCCGCCCCAGATAACAGAACAGTTACCACTGAATGTAACTAAAGTGTTGAATCTCTTTTGAGGGGTCCCTTAGAAGCATCATCGGGGTGCTCTTTGCACTTTACAGTGAGGCGATTCAGTTTTGGATTTCAGAAGGCTAGCTTCGGTTTATCTCCTTACTAAGATTTTAAATGACTAATGTTGTGTCTTATTGGTTGAAAAGCCACCTGGCTCCTCTCTAAACATCACAGCAAACATCTAAACACATCGGCAAGTGTAGAGTTTTATTAGGAAGATGGTGAATTTAAGGCTAATACAAGAATCTTTAGAAACCCTAAATTCAGACAAATCCCTGAGAAAGAAATAGACAAAAACTTTCAAAAGGCAAAGCTGTTGCTTAAGGCACTGCCAGACTTCATTTTAATGTGTTTTCAGCTTCAAACTTCCCTTGGATTTCTTTCTCGTTTCTAAAAAGTTAGGTTCTAATCCATGCAGTGTGTTTCCATGCCGGTTCTGAAGAAAGGGTCTACAGGGGGTCTCTTGAAAATGACTCTGGTAATGGTTTTTGCCCAAAGAACGGGTATAATTACCCCAATGTCAAGGCTGAGGGATTGCGGCTTTTTATCAAGCCATGAAGATTAAAATGACCCCAGTAGGCTTTCTTTCAACTCGTTTTGTTATTACTTGTCAAGACAGTGCATTCGATTACAGTATCAAGTTAGATTTGCAAAGAAAATATGTTGTTCGGCTGTTTATTTACTTCATGCTGGATTATTTCAGATGCTGCATTGATCAGTCGGATTGGCCAAAGGCACATTTATGATCTCTCGCCTCTAAGAAACGTGCATTTCTTATTTGAGCAAGCAATCAATCTTTTCATGATGACCACAGGGGCGTCTAATTCTGTATTCATGAAAATGGAGAACATCTCCCAGCATTTTCAGACTCCTTTGAGGTTTTTTCTGCATTCAGAACTGAATGGAATGCTTTGATAGGCGCAGAGCACCCTAGAGACGCTGCATACGTGCAACAAGCAGCAAAAAAAACCTGTACAGTACACATCTGACCGCTAAACCGAACGCCTCGGGTCAGCGCAGCAGATTTCCATGAACAGTTTGATGTCGAGTTTTGGCAGAAGTTTATATTCTTCAACATCCAAACCCTGACAGAATTCAACAACACAATTTTTAAACCAAAAATTGAATATCTCTAATAATGGTTAGTTTCTGGTTAGCGGCATTAATTGACACTTTAAGGTAAACTTAATAAAAATGTTCTTGTAGAAATTTATTTATTCATTGAATAATGATAATGTGTCCCCTCCTAAAGTTTTATCTTACTAATTTTACTATTTATTATTTTAAAACTATTTTTTATTTGTAATTGGTGTATAGTTATGGACTCATGTACAGGTTTAATGATTTCATGATTAACACCTATTATCTCATCATTAACTAATGATTAATTTACGCATTAGCTAATGATGCTTCTTTCACCTTATTGTAGTGTTACATAACAAATACCAAGAAATCTATGAACCAAAAAAGTAATAGTATTTTGAGAAAAAAATCCTTAAATTTAACCCTTCAGAGCTGAACTGTGTTCTTGGTACAATACAGTGCAATCCTCATCAGCTGGCCAGGTTCTTCATTCATCCCTGTGAAAAACAGGTCTTCTCAAGAGAAAAAAAGTACAATAATTGTAAAAGTAAAAGACATGAAAGCCTGGATGTTTAATTTTGTATTTAAGTTTCACTTTTTTCAGGTTTCATTATAGGATTTTCAGGAAAAAACACCAGTAAATTGAGTTGAATAATGGAGAATATTTAAAAAGTGCTGAAAGATTATGTCCATTGTAATCCATTGCTCTGTGTTTCTATTGGGTTTACTTCTCAATTCCATTTCTAAATTCCAGCCTTAACCAGCTGGAACTAGTGTGAGATCGCATTCAATCTGAGATACATCATCAAACATGCAATAATGTCTGCATACATTAGATGAACGTGTTTAAAGTCTGGTGATTGAGCATTAATTTGCACCAAAGTTAACCATGTTTAATTTGAAAATTTAGATTCTAGTCACATATTTACCGTGTTTTTTGACCATTTTTTTTTCTTCGAAATGATTTTCATTTTTGTAAACAGTTAGTGAGTACTAGAATGTCCATCACAGCCTTCCAAGCTGTGTACAGAAGACATTTTCAAGATTGTATATAAAGAAACAGAATGTCTAGGTATACGCATGCTGCTAATAATGTGTCTAATGCAGAATGATGAGGAATTTTTAGACAAAGTATGAAATTGTCGAGGCATTATTTGACTTTTTTTGGTGTTCTAACTGCATGTTCACACTAAAATTGCCGTTTTCGCGGTTCACAAGGAGTTTATTTGTTAAGTAAATGGAAGGCGTGATTCCAATGCAAAGAATGCAAAATTTGAGCTTTTTAACTTTGAATATTTGCAGCAGTGCTAACAAATCGTCAAGGTGTGGATTGACGATTAAACCAAGCAAAAATGCAGTTAGATACTCGTTGGCGTATTAGTCATAAAGTCAACTAAAGAAATCGTGTAATCAATGTTATCGGTTAATGAAAGATTTTGTTACCAAAAGAAGTTTCTCTCAAAAATGAAAACATCTGAATGTGTGTGATCTTTTGATGTCAAGGGAATTGATACTTTTTTACTTTGTGATCTAGTTTCATTCATTCATCTTCATGTCGGCTTTCTTCCCTTTTGGGGTCGCCACAGCGGAATGAACCGCCAACTCTCTGGCATATGTTTTACGCAGCGGATGCCCTTCCCTGCCGCAACCCATCGCTGGGAAACATTCACACACACATTCACACTTTAACACTATGGGCAATTGTTCTTATTCAATTCACTTATTCCGCATGTCTTTGGACTTGTGGGGAAACCGGAGCACCCGGAGAAAACCCATTATGTTCAATAACATCTTTATTTTGCAATGGGTTGATCTCCCAGACAGGGCCATTAGTATTTCTGCTAATGCGCACCAAGGACAGAATTCTAGCCATCAGTCCATAAAGATAAGACCTCTAGACGAGCCCTCCAAGGCTTTAAAACCCTTCTGAAGGCTTAGTACTATTATGCATTGAAATTGCCTTCTTTGAAAATACATGACGCTCCAAAAACTCTGTGTCAAAGACATTAGGTTGATGTCAGATGACCAAATCACCAACATGATCTCAATGCTAATGGAAGTAGATTTTATTTGCGTAGATAAATGGACTCTAAAATGCAGGTTTTATTTTTATTCAGCATTTGCTGATAATTACACAAAAAGAAACCCATGTTTCAGTTTAATAGGCTAATCATTGCTAACATTGTTAACTATTTTTTTTTAAACAAAAGGATAATTCATCTTTGACCAAAACGGTTGAGTTTAGTTGGTTTTAACTCAAATTCTGAAGTTTTAAGAGTTAGCCTAGCCTAGTCACTCAGTTAATTCACTGAATGATGCGCTGGTTAGCTTTACGCTGCAAGCTTTTCTGGCAGGTTTGTTGTCTTTATAAAAACAGATTAACAACCTCACCTTTGAAATTATTAGCACTAGCGCAGCTGACTGACAGTGTGTGAAGCACATTAGGATACTTCTTTTTGCCAGTTGAAATTTGACTGGTGCCCAATACTGGGGTAAATTTACATAACAGCTTGAATTCCGCATCTTGCCGGCTCTGATATTCAGAGTGTGTCTAATTCCAGCAGCCTCTAAATGAGTCTGCGGTCAGCATGTGGGATCCTGTGCTCTCTGCGTGCATAATACGCTGAAGATAATCATCTTGGCGTTAGAGCAGCATTGCAATCTCTCTGTGGCAGGCTGAAAGGCGTTCGTGTTAACAGATACCTCCCGATGCAGTTTTCCATTTTTGTGATTTGATTTATGTGATTTTGCAAATTCCTTTTCTTGTTATGTCTCTGAATGCTGAGCGTTAATAAAAAAGGAGTCGTGTATTTCCAAAATTGCTCAGAGAATCATGGTATTACTGTTGAATATATCAGGAGTGCATTGTGGGAATTTTAAAGTTCCAGCTCGTGTAGAGTATTAAGACTGTTTCATGCGCATTGTTTTATTTTTGAATTACTTTTTTTGTCAGCGTTTACCAGTCATGTTTACAATGTTTAGGTCACCTGAATGGATTATTGAAGGAAATGCAAAACATCTGTGAATTTTGTAAAGAGTCTATGACTGTTTTTCTACCAAGCTTGTTCTGAATATCATTCTTTTGGGAGGGATTGGGGTGTATTTTGGGGAGGGATTAGCTTTATTTTCTTTTTTAAATTGGTCGGGTTGTGCAATGATCTGTAATTATTATGACTGAATCGATAGACTGAAAAAAAAACATACGAAATTGAAATAAAGTGTTATATTTGCATGATTTCCTGTATTTCCGGAGAAGCTAGCATTTATTCTTGTGTGCATTGAGTGATATATGACTTGTGTGACTTGTATGTCTTTTTTTTTTGCTCAACATTTGTACAGTATCGGAAGGATGTTATTACAATGGACACATTTCTTGAAAGGCGTTGTTATATATTCTTAGCTGAAAATACTAAATATTTTAAAGTCCACTACAGAGAAAAGTAATGAAAGGACAACTCAACATCTAGCTATTAACGTCTACACCCCAGCAATTAAACGTGAGAACATCCTGAGAATTAAATCTCCAAATTCAGCCAAGAATGTCAAAATTTTGCATTTATTGTCACCACATATTTTAAAGTACTGCTTAGCTCTATTTGAGGTCGAAGTCTCACCTCACCTACCTCCCCTCTTGCATAATCACTGAGCTTGGAGACCATGCTCTCTTTCACTTCCACTTGGCATTTGAAGATGCCTCAAAGCAAGGCACTTCACATCTTTAAGGTGTGTTGGGGGTCACTGCCTTGCGGCCCAGACCAAGTCTTAACTAGATATTATATGGTACATGTTGGCATTGATGCTTCTCTTCATAGCCCAGACCGTCACATTCCCACCACCATGCTTAACTGCAGACACATCTACCTTTGTACTACTCACCTAGTTTCTGTCACATACTCTTGAAAACTTCTGAACTAATTACGTTCATCAAGTGTATCTAATCAGATCATACGACAGGATACATCTACTCCTTAACTTTTTCCACAAGACACAAAGGTCAGCACATATATAAATTCATCATCAAACTTGAGGAAACACATTGAGGTAAGAATCTAATCAATGATTTGATTTTCAATTATATTATATATACGGTTTATGGTGCATTTATTTATCCAAATAGAAAATTAGCACTGCTGCTCTTGGCTTACTTTGATTACAGACAAATTTGGCATGAGAAAAAAATTCTATCGGACTTTAGCTTTAGTCTTTCTGGAATTGGAAACTTGTCACTTTCTAAGGAGTCATTTCTCAGTCAGAAATCTGTATTTTTACTCATACATGGATTTCAGGTCCTCCTTAAACCTCTGATCTCAACACAACAAAATGAAAACAGTTCAACCATAAACAATACTCTCAGGACCCAGTATAAAATGATGAAGAACAACTTGATAAAGACCTAAAGAAGAAATTGCAAAAAAGGATAATAGACTCAATTCTTGTTGGTGTTCAACAAAGCCTGTAAAGATTATAAAACATCTGGGCATGTGACTGTTGTCTCAGTATTTATGGGAAGTTTTGTTCATTTTGTTATTTTGACTCTTGTTCATTTAAAAGAATGCATCATTTGAACGGTTCATTTATATTTTTTCATAAAATCGGATCTACTTGCAACTGTTGCAACAAAAGCCCAAAAATAGACAGAAATAAACAAATCTGGGTAATGAACTTGCTTGCCCTTGTCTTCTGATTACCAACAGTGTAATCCGCATGCACAAAACAAAACGATTCACTCCTAAAAAGAGTTGTTACAAAGGAGTCTTTTCACAAATGACACATCACTATCCCATCACTTAATCAACATTTAATGGCAGAGGTGCGAAGCTTGTGGTAAAACACCCTGCAGAGAAGCCACCCGAACAATGTTGCAAAATATCAATTTACTTAGGTTTGTGGAGACCTTTAGCCACAGGGCTGTATGTATGAGAAAAAAGTTGCAACTGATAGTGCAGAAAATACAGTAATAACTATTGACAAGAAATTTGAGGGTGCATTTATGTTTGTCACATACTGTGTTTTACTTCTCTCAAGCTGCATTGAATCCCTTTTATTTTCATGCCATCTCAATTGCTTTTTAGCTCATAATATCTTTCGCCGCTGCAGTCAATGGATCAATTACTGAATGAAACCATAGGTCAGATCCTGGTCAGATGTGAACAAGAACAAGATTGAGAGTCACGCAACAAACATCTCCTCTGGTTATAATCATACATTTTCACAACCATCAGAGTTAATTGACGAGAATCTGTTTAAAAGATTAGCATTCATTTGCTAGGAAGGTCAACCTTTGAGAATGAAAACAACAAACTATTAACATTTGCAAGATAATCCCACTAGTAATTAATGCCTAATTTCCATGCCAGAGTTTAACCTAGAAATTGCTTTGTTGTTTGTTGTAACTGTTAAATCAAGCTGGGTGTAAACATTCATTTCAGATTCAGTGGAAAACACAAGGGTCTCGATAAAAACCGTTTTGGTCATGGCCATTTCCAAAGCATTACATAAACCGCAGAAAGACGTTTCACTTACTACCTGCATGTCTAACACGTTATTAGCCTCACATAGGAAACGCGAAGATGTTAGTGTGGTACATATTAAAAGAGCTTTCTCAGATGCAGTCTGGTTTCTCATGAGTACCGTTCCTCTCTTCCGTTTTTGCAGAATTTCTTGCATAAGTCTGCACTGATAAATCACTTTTCAATGGTTGCAATCTGCAGGCATCCTCGGAGGCTTTTCTTCAGCTACTCTCTCAGGAGAGTAGTAGGACTCTGAAAGGTCTTTTGTCATCTACTTTTTTCTTGTCCGGTAATATAGAAAGACTTGTTTTGCAAAATGAAATCCTTCTTGCGTCCTCATTGGTGACTTCATAGTAAAGAATATGGATTATTTGAAGACGAAAACAAAAGACTCAGGCTCACATGAATGTTTCTTACTCATGGTGGCCATACGCGTATTACAGGAACTTAATAAAAAGATCATTATAAAAACTGCATAACACAATTAGACCAACATTGCAGGCTTAAAATAAATATTCTCTTTGTGAAGGGGAGCTAGATACTTTTGATTGTCTACTACTTCTTCCTCAACCCTTGTTTGGTTGCCTGGTTACAACCCTGTCAATCATCTCAAAAAAAGTTTTTTACAAAGTTTTTGGAGAGATAACACTATCATTTTCTTATTCAGCCCGTTCTTCAGGCTTGAGAGTGGGTTATATCACTCAATTACTGTCAGACTGGGCCGGTGTTCTATCAGATTTGCTCACAGTAACAAAAAAAAACTGTTTTAACTTATCATGAATATTAAATTTTCACACCATAAATTTCACATTGTACATTATGGAGAATGCATGTTTTAAAGAGTCTCTCCAGTGCTTATATAACTTTGCTCACAACTGTGAACTCCTTGACATCATTAACATTTGGAATTGGCAGAGCGTCACAATGATGTCATCACACAAAATAATGCTTGTTATATGGGACGTCAAGTCGTAAAGTTGGCTGTCTTGTAACTGGAACGTTGCTGGTTCAGTCCCCGCTAGGTCCATTCTGCCGTTGTGGCCCTTGGCAAGCCACTTCACCTATGTTGCCCTGTATGAATGTGTGAACTGGTGAGGTGTGTGACTGGTGGGTGTATGTGACTGGTGGAGTGTGTTTGGTGGATGTGTGTGACTGGTGGGGTGTGTTGGTGGATGTGTGTGACAGGTGGAGTGTGTTTGGTGGATGTGTGTGACTGGTGGGGTGTGTTTGGTGGATGTGAGTGACTGGTGGGGTGTGTTCGGTGGATGTGTGTGACTGGTGGGGTGTGTTTGGTGGATGTGTGTGACTGGTGGGGTGTGTTCGGTGGATGTGTGTGACTGGTGGAGTGTGTTTGGTGGATGTGTGTGACTGGTGGGGTGTGTTCGGTGGATGTGTGTGACTGGTGGGGTGTGTTGGTGGATGTGTGTGACTGGTGGAGTGTGTTTGGTGGATGTGAGTGACTGGTGGAGTGTGTTTGGTGGATGTGAGTGACTGGTGGGGTGTGTTGGTGGATGTGTGTGACTGGTGGGGTGTGTTCGGTGGATGTGTGTGACTGGTGGGGTGTGTTTGGTGGATGTGAGTGACTGGTGGAGTGTGTTTGGTGGAAGTGTGTGACTGGTGGTGGGTTTTCGGTGGATGTGTGTGACTGGTGGGGTGTGTTCGGTGGATGTGTGTGACTGGTGGAGTGTGTTTGGTGGATGTGTGTGACTGGTGGAGTGTGTTTGGTGGATGTGTGTGACTGGTGGGGTGTGTTTGGTGGATGTGAGTGACTGGTGGAGTGTGTTTGGTGGATGTGTGTGACTGGTGGGGGGGGTTTTCGGTGGATGTGTGTGACTGGTGGGGTGTGTTCGGTGGATGTGTGTGACTGGTGGAGCGTGTTTGGTGGATGAGTGTGACTGGTGGAGTGTGTTTGGTGGATGTGTGGGACTGGTGGAGTGTGTTTGGTGGATGTGTGTGACTGGTGGGGGGTTTTCGGTGGATGTGTGTGACTGGTGGGGTGTGTTCGGTGGATGTGTGTGACTGGTGGAGTGTGTTCGGTGGATGTGTGTGACTGGTGGAGTGTGTTTGGTGGATGTTTGTGACTGGTGGGGTGTGTTTGGTGGATGTGAGTGACTGGTGGAGTGTGTTTGGTGGATGTGAGTGACTGGTGGAGTGTGTTTGGTGGATGTGTGTGACTGGTGGGGGTTTTTCGGTGGATGTGTGTGACTGGTGGGGTGTGTTCGGTGGATGTGTGTGACTGGTGGGGTGTGTTTGGTGGATGTGTGTGACTGGTGGGGTGTGTTTGGTGGATGTGTGTGACTGGTGGAGTGTGTTTGGTGGATGTGTGTGACTGGTGGAGTGTGTTTGGTGGATGTGTGTGACTGGTGGGGGGTTTTCGGTGGATGTGTGTGACTGGTGGAGTGTGTTTGGTGGATGTGTGTGACTGGTGGAGTGTGTTTGGTGGATGTGTGTGACTGGTGGGGGGTTTTCGGTGGATCTGTGTGACTGGTGAGGTGTGTTTGGTGGATGAGAGTGACTGCTGGGGTGTGTTTGGTGGATGAGAGTGACTGGTGGGGTGTGTTTGGTGGATGAGAGTGACTGGTGGGGTGTGTTTGGTGGATGTGAGTGACTTGTGGGGGATGTTTGGTGGATGTGAGTGACTGGTGGGGGGTGTTCGGTGGATGTGTGTGACTGGTGGAGCGTGTTTGGTGGATGTGTGTGACTGGTGGAGTGTGTTTGGTGGATGTGTGTGACTGGTGGGGTGTGTTTGGTGGATGTGTGTGACTGGTGGGGGGTTTTCGGTGGATGTGTGTGACTGGTGGGGTGTGTTCGGTGGATGTGTGTGACTGGTGGAGCGTGTTTGGTGGATGAGTGTGACTGGTGGGGGGGTTTTTGGTGGATGTGTGTGACTGGTGGAGTGTGTTTGGTGGATGTGTGTGACTGGTGGAGTGTGTTTGGTGGATGTGTGTGACTGGTGGGGGGGTTTTCGGTGGATGTGTGTGACTGGTGGGGTGTGTTTGGTGGATGTGTGTGACTGGTGGAGTGTGTTTGGTGGATGTGTGTGACTGGTGGGGGGTTTTCGGTGGATGTGTGTGACTGGTGGGGTGTGTTCGGTGGATGTGTGTGACTGGTGGGGTGTGTTCGGTGGATGTGTGTGACTGGTGGAGGGTGTTCGGGTGGATGTGTGTGACTGGTGGAGCGTGTTTGGTGGATGAGTGTGACTGGTGGGGTGTGTTTGGTGGAGGGCAGGAGGTCGTAGGCGTGGAATGACAGTCACGTTCTGTCAGACTGCCCCAGGGCAGCTGAGGGCTACCAAGGTAGCTTATCACCACCAGAGAGTGAATGCAGAAAGAATGAATAATGCTCTGTAACGCGTCTGTGAGTGTTTTGAAAAGTATTATACATTGAAGACATTATTATTATTATTATATTGGTTTCAGCAAGTTTCAGCAAGTTGTTATTTAGCTAAAATGTTTAACTGGGTTTGTGTGTTCCTTGTGTTGTGACGGTACTAATTTAAGAGTGGTTTCCATCAAGTAAAGCTTCCCATCACTGTGAAAAGGCATGGATTTGAATCCAGTGTGTGGCACACTGGATCTTGAATGAATAATTCAAGGTAATAATTAAAGTTAAACATCAATTATGCATGACCATCTCAAAAGGTTAATCCTCATGCTACAACTTTCAGGTGCAACTGCTCTTGGGGGCCCTCTGGCTACTGCTCTATCAGCGTGTTTGCATTGATAATACATAATAAAACTCTGATGAGGATATCATAATACACATTTTGAGAAATGAATTGTAAATATTTAAAATGAACCGTTGAGACAAACAAAATTAACGTATTAGCTACTCTCAGACAAACAACGTATGAAACACAGACAGAGTGTAGCCATTATCTAGGATGTCATCAAATGGAATCACATTCCTACATTATATCCATATTGAACATGATTTTAAACTGATGTTTAGAGCGCTCATGCCAGCAGGTTGTTACAGAGCCAGAACCCTTTATTGTATCATGAACGAGACAGCGGATGAACTGAGAGAGAGAGCATTTTTGAAAAAGAGCCAGACAGACGACTATGACTCAACTAATGTGTTTTTCAATGTTAATGAATAAATGTCCTGAGCTGTCTTTCATTTTAAAGCTCACATTGAAGAAACAGACTGCCAACGGAACGCGAACCTAGCATGAACCATCAACAAATGCACAAAAGCGTTTTTGGAATCAAAACAAGCAGATGTTGAATAGTAATCCTTCAATTTATAGCACTTTTCCAGACATTCAAAGATGCTTTACAATGTTTAGAGCATTATTCATTCACTCCACATGCCTTATATGTTGTGATCTAGATTGAATGTTTATGATAGGCTGGGGGCGACAGACGGATCACCAAAGCCAGATTTGAGGTAGACTCAAATTCTCAAAAACTGAATTATTCAAAAACATATATAGTTTACAGATTATTTCACAACTAGCACAATTTGGGCCGTTTTTGCCTTTATTGTTAGGGCAGTAGTGAGCATGACTGTAGAGGACGTTGGGGAGAGTGGAGCCAGAAAAAGGCCACCAGACCGGTATACCTCTGGTCACTCGATGTGCATCTGCATGTTTCATGCCCTGCCAAGATTCTATCAAAAAAACACTTTGGCAAAAAAAAATTATTTACCACACTATCAGTACAAATTTACATTATATAACACAACTAGGTGAGCTGTGAAATAAAGTGTACAGTGACCTAGCAATGATTGAAGCCTAGAGGGATGCTGCTGCTTAAAGGTCTGAGAAGCATAGGCTCGTTCGATCATAGTGAAAAAAATTCATTGTCCAATCCAAAAACCCTTTCGTTCATTAAATCAATCAGGGACAGCAGGTACAAATATTTTATTTTTCATCATTTATTGAATAAATGTGGCACAAACTAACCTTATTTATGGTTGGTATGCATAATAAGAACCAGGTTTTTTCACCACTTGCAAAACACAGCCATCTTGAATTGTCCTTTAACCCACAGGGAGCATAACAACCTGTTTTGCATCTATTCTTCCCCCTAATTGTTAAAACATGTGGTTCCAAGTGGGCAGCTCATAAATGGAAGAGCACAAGCTTTGAACAAGCTTTCTTTCCTCAAACTTTCTTAAGAATTTCTTTCTTTCTTCCAATTTAGAGTCAATTTAGAGAAAAAACTGGCAAAGAACCTCAAACCAGCATAAGGCCTGAGAAACCGACTCACATCATGGCCCTCAACTTCTCGGGTAGAGAAGCAGACTTCTTAGGCATATTCCCGCAGCCGAAACCTCCCAATATCCACTGGGATCTTAGATGACTGTGGGTGTTTAATTAATTCCTAGTAGGAGCTTACAAACCGGCTTGCCCAGGGGATTGTCAGATTGACAGAAGGGCAAGAAAGTTAGAGTGTTAGAAAGATGCTTTGTTTAGACTTTATATTCGGCTTCTCTCCGTTCCAGATTAAAAACAGAGAGCCTAATGCAAGGCTTCAGCTGCTGATGTATGAAGCTGCATGAGCCATTATGGTGTGTGTCAAGCCCGTAATGAGAGGGCCGGATCAATAGCAGGATTGAGAGGGATGGGGTTTTCTTCTAGCACCACGCATGCTGAATCAAGGGTCATGCAGAATGCTTGTATCCATCCGTAACAAAGTGGGCTCACTTTATACATCGTTTAGATAATGAATTCATTTTCCTGTTGGTGGCGTTTTGGCAACTGCTGTGAAGGGTATAAGAGAACTCCCCTTGCCCTCGGGTCCTTGATGGGACGTTCTGAGACACTGGTCTATTACTCATTTGAATGGTCATTGATGTATTTCTCCAATCAATATAACACACTGGTTCAGTTTCATCAGGAAGACAGGAAGGTTCTTAATTCCAGGCACGCACTTCCAGGGTCTATGTAACTTTCCTTTCTGCTTGCAAGTGGTGCCATTGATTTGAAGAATGCAAGGCAATAGCTTTTTCATCTTACCTCAAACCACTTTCCAAAAGAGGAAAATGCAAGGTTGGGATGTTGTGAATAATATCCGGTCTCTTTTTAAGTATCTATTTGACTACTCAAGATCACGTTGCCAAAGATAGCCATTTTCACTATACCTGTCATTGTTTTTGAGTTGAAGACAAGAGTTTTCTTGGATGCATTTTTTCACACGCTTTTACAAAGATTGAGTTGCTTTGAATAACAACTGTCTATGGACAACAATTGTGCCATATCCCAATGTTCATAGACTCCTGTGCTACAATGGAGCATAGGTGCATGTAATAATAAGCATGTAACTATAAAATGTAAAGTAATATATTCATGTAAACCGGGGTACCAGTTTATATTAAAATACGATTTATGAGAAATGAGAACATGTGGATGATTTAGTTTATTCATATGTGCATGGCAATCTGAGTGTTGATTACATTTAAATTCATGCATTTGGCAGACGCTTTTGTCCAAAGCGACTTACAGTAGGTAGAAACAATATGCAATTTGCTACACAAGGTTTGTTTGTGTCTGTGAGAAATATCAGAGCTTGGGTAAAAGTGGTTTTCTGCAAATCCAGTTTACTGACTTGCACAAAGCAACAGAAAAGCAATTTTTCCACATATTCCAGTATTTGAAGAGTTTTTAGGTTAATTAGCACATCAAAACATCCTCTTGCTTTCAATCTTCTGCCAAACATAAGAAAAGGCAAACTGTTAGTTCCAACCAAATATATCGGACTTTGATATATTTTGACTTGTTCCTCTCAACCTTCCATTTCTTCAGTCTTGCGAGTTGCACACTACGGCCTGTGTGCCTAGTCCTCTTCAAATGTTCCCACTGACTCCCTCAAGGCAATGCTTATCTTAAAAGCTGCCTCTCTTCCAAGCGACCACATTACCAAGAGGCGAACTCCACAGCAAACATGGTCTAGCAGTGCTGAAAACTTGCTGGCTAAACAACACTCCATTTCGTTCAGAAACAAACACTTACCTTATACCACAAGGCTATACTCTACCTCAAAGCCTTATGTTAAATGCTTGTTAGTTGTGTTGCACTTTACTGTACTTATGTTGTTTGTATATTACGTTTGTTGTTTGCACCGATGGCTCCATTGTAGCACAGGGAATTCCTTGTGCGTGCGCACGCACACACACACATGGCATTAAAACTGATTCTGATCATGCCCTGCCGCAGCTACGTGAGGGTGGTGAAGTCTTTCCATCTGATGCTCCTCAAGGTAAGTGAGAGTTTTGTTCTTGATCCACCATGCAAAACAAATTAAAGCAAGGAACATTTCAAACACGACACTACTTGACCCAAAATAGTTTAATCTCTCATGTAATTCCAAAAATGCATATTTTAGCAGAGTGTTGAACATCAATCATCATTGGAAGATTGGCTGGAGATTAAAATTCTCTGTGTGAGTCAATGATTCATTTATTCTTCATTAGCACTGTTTGTCTTCTCCTGGAGTGTTAAAGAATTAGCTGCATCACGAAGGCGCGTCAATGTGCTCAGCTTCGACAAATGAAACAGCTAAAGGGATTTCCAAGATCCTGCTTTCCAGCTCGTCATTACATTACATGTTTTTTTTCGATGTCTGTCTAGCAGAAGAAAGGGACAAATTCTCAGAGGGCTCAGAGCAAAGAGGACGCCATATTGTAATAGGATTGAGTATGAAATAATGTATTGGATACCGCGCCCTGAAGACTTGGGATTTTTGTATCCCCACATATCGTCACACAGGCTTGTGTTTAGATTTGTTTCTTTTACTGTTGGGCTCAAAACAGAAGTTTCACTATGCTACTAGTATATTGCATTATACTCTTCTCTCTGAAATGAAAGGACACAAGAACAATTTCACTCATAACCAGTCATATAATTAATGGCGTTCGTACCAACTAATCATCTTCTAAAGGTTACAAGCTTTTTTAAGCTCGGATTGTGTTTAAAGAAAGTTTTTAAATTTCCAAACTGTTTGTGATACAGTAACAGCTGCATCACAAAAAGTGTTTAGAAGTTCAAAACAACCCCAAACAGAGTTTTTGTAATAGGTAGAATGGCCCTAAAGCGAACACACCTTTATCAAATCAATTACAGTGACGCATAATTAAGGCCCAAACTGTCCCAGCTCGGTAAGCAGCAGTGGTACTAATTACAACAGAAAAATAGCCGGCAGTCATTTACATTTCAGCAGAGAATCAAATGAATCCATGTGCATGAGAAACCTGAGAAAGGAGAAGCACAACAGAAGTAGATTCTAGAGGGACACATCTCAGACATCTATAGGACTTACTTATCTTACGAAACTGTGTTTAATTAGTCTCTATATCAAACAGAGCAATGGACTCTAAGGACAAGGCCTCTAATTATACACTCTGTGAAAGAACGGTTGTCTTAAAGGTAATGCAAATGAGATGAGCTGCAAAAACAACAATTCTGCTGCCGTCCGTCATAAATTCTCACACTGTTTAACATATGCACTGTGACACATTTTATTGATGTTTCCACATTTATTTTTAGCCCATTTCATCATTATCACTCCCAAACTACCCATCAGTATTGGTTTAACCCCTGTGTGGTGTTCATATTATTGTTACTCAGGCGGTGTTTGAGTAACCCTTGTGTGGTGTTCATATTATTGTTACTCAGGCGGTGTTTGAGTAACCCTTGTGTGGTGTTCTTGTTATTGTTACTCAGGCGGTGTTTGAGTAACCCTTGTGTGGTGTTCATATTATTGTTACTCAGGCGGTGTTTGTGTAACCCTTGTGTGGTGTTCATATTATTGTTACTCAGGCGGTGTTTGAGTAACCCCTGTGTGGTGTTCATATTATTGTTACTCAGGCGGTGTTTGAGTAACCCCTGTGTGGTGTTCATATTATTGTTACTCAGGCGGTGTTTGAGTAACCCTTGTGTGGTGTTCATATTATTGTTACTCAGGCGGTGTTTGAGTAACACTTGTGTGGTGTTCATATTATTGTTACTCAGGCGGTGTTTGAGTAACCCTTCTGTGGTGTTCATATTATTGTTACTCAGGCGGTGTTTGAGTAACCCTTGTGTGGTGTTCATATTATTGTTACTCAGGCTGTGTTTGAGTAACCCTTGTGTGGTGTTCATATTATTGTTACTCAGGCGGTGTTTGAGTAACCCTTGTGTGGTGTTCATATTATTGTTACTCAGGCGGTGTTTGAGTAACCCCTGTGTGGTGTTCATATTATTGTTACTCAGGCGGTGTTTGAGTATCCCTTGTGTGGTGTTCATATTATTGTTACTCAGGCGGTGTTTGAGTAACCCTTGTGTGGTGTTCATATTATTGTTACTCAGGCGGTGTTTGAGTAACCCTTGTGTGGTGTTCATATTATTGTTACTCAGGCGGTGTTTGAGTAACCCTTGTGTGGTGTTCATATTATTGTTACTCAGGCGGTGTTTGAGTAACCCTTGTGTGGTGTTCATATTATTGTTACTCAGGCGGCGTTTGAGTAACCCTTGTGTGGTGTTCATATTATTGTTACTCAGGCGGTGTTTGAGTAACCCTTGTGTGGTGTTCATATTATTGTTACTCAGGCGGTGTTTGAGTAACCCTTGTGTGGTGTTCATATTATTGTTACTCAGGCGGTGTTTGAGTAACCCTTGTGTGGTGTTCATATTATTGTTACTCAGGCGGTGTTTGAGTAACCCTTGTGTGGTGTTCATATTATTGTTACTCAGGCGGCGTTTGAGTAACCCTTGTGTGGTGTTCATATTATTGTTACTCAGGCGGCGTTTGAGTAACCCTTGTGTGGTGTTCATATTATTGTTACTCAGGCGGTGTTTGAGTAACCCTTGTGTGGTGTTCATATTATTGTTACTCAGGCGGCGTTTGAGTAACCCTTGTGTGGTGTTCATATTATTGTTACTCAGGCGGTGTTTGAGTAACCCTTGTGTGGTGTTCATATTATTGTTACTCAGGTGGTGTTTGAGTAACCCTTGTGTGGTGTTCATATTATTGTTACTCAGGCAGTGTTTGAGTATCCCTTGTGTGGTGTTCATATTATTGTTACTCAGACGGTGTTTGAGTAACCCTTGTGTGGTGTTCATATTATTGTTACTCAGGCGGTGTTTGAATATCCCTTGTGTGGTGTTCATATTATTGTTACTCAGGCGGTGTTTGCGGGTCTCGTGGACACATTGCCTTTTGCAGATTTTAATTCACCCAATCAAGACATTTTATGTTAAAAACAATATTTCCTTTAGCCAAGAAACAAGAGATATAAACAGCAAATATACTTTATCTATTGTTCTTTAACCTGATTTCTTCACGTTTAGAATTTGAACCATGTGTGGTGTTCTCATTATTGTTACTTTGGCAGGGTTGGTGGCTCTGCTGGACCCATTGCATTTTGGCGCTTTTAATTCACACAATCACACAATTTTATTCTAAAATGTAAAATGTTATGTTTATGTGTGATTTATGTTTGTGTGGGAAAAGAGAATTAAGGTAAAGAATCTACCATTTTCACACTTTAACACGCCCCGGGTCCAGTAGACCCGAACACCTTGTGTGTAATATAAACGTGTAGGGGGCGTACGTGTGGGGTCATAAAAAATCTGTTCTGATATATGTTTTTCACAGGAAATGAGCCAAGCCCAGTCAATCTCAGCTTCAAATAATACATGCTTGTTTAATTTTTCTTTTGATGAAAACTGAAAATGGGTCCCACAGACCCGAACACCATACAAGGGTTAAATGTTCATCTAAAGCATCAACCTTGCAGTTCAACCATTTTAACACATTTATGCCCACCACACATTGTAAAGTGTCGGCATTTCAATGTCCACTTTAAGTTCCATCTAGTCAGAAATGTTAGATAGCCCGATGGGTACCTTTGGGATTCAAATTCTGCTTAGGACAGATAGTATGAGGATGCTGGGCATGCTCTTGAATACATTAAGATTCAAAAAAAGCCTTGGAAGATTACTTGCAGCTGCTTAGCTTGGCTTTAAATTTTATTTCCCGACTTGCAGGGTGGAACTCGCTTTAATGAGGGCTACAGGGTTTCACCTTCTAACCTCCTTTAATAGGTTCATGCTTCCCTGGGAATAATCCTCAAACATTATTACCCACAAAATAAGGTTGTTGAGAAATTTGTGCATCCTGGCCAAAGGTTTTCCCTGAAGGCTATGGGTGAAATTTCTAGCATCACTATTCATTTTAAATGAAGTTGAGAAAGGTTTCTATACCATTACATCAGTTGTATGTTAATGTTTGTATCAATCAATCAAAACATTTTTACGTGAAAGAAGCTTCACAATGGCCTAGTGTGGATTAAGAGTTAGATAGGAATTCTTAGTGGATAATTCTACAGGGTAGAAATATAACTACCATATAATGCCTCCTTGGGGAACGTTTATTCATTTAAGGAAAGTATTGATTTAAACTGACCAGTAAATTTTAACTTAGAAACTTATTGAAGCAAAGCGACCAAAACACTTCCTTCTTATTTTTTTATTAATGGGGAGTGACTGGGAATTCAGAGTAAAAAAAAAAATACACCCTTGCAAAGAAGAGATCTCTCGCAGTGAAGAGCACCTCTGCGAAACAAACAGGTTATTAGTGCAGTTTGACTGATATGATGCCATTTTATTAATTACGACTATCTATTTAGGACATTTTGTGTTATTTTGACAATGTTAACAGGACAAATGATGTGTCGAGCCTTCAAAGTTGTATTTACATGCCACGTCATTTGCTGTAAATTAATTTTGTCGAAACATTTAGAGAGAACACGTTTAAAACATTAGCATTTAAAAAGTTAACATAATGTATTACTAGAATGACCTGAGCCAAAATAGCTTTTGTTAGTGAATAGCTTTAAATAGTTAGCTTAGCAACATGCACATATTCAATTAAACCTCAATTAAGTTAGGGGTCTCAAACTCTGTTTGAGGAGACTTCAAGTAAATTCAGAGGAGCTTAATCAGTGGAATCAGGTGTGTTCGGTTAAGTTTGGAGCACAACTGTGCAGGGCTGCGGCCCTCTAGTAAATAAGTTTGTGACCCCTGCTCTAAGTATAGCATCACAAACTATTAGCATGCTAAATCCCTGCATAGGTCAAATAGCATATGTGGGTGAAAAGCTTTCAACAGTTAGCTTAGCAACATGCTAACTTGTGATTAAACACAATTTTTTGATACCTCTAAAATGTTGAATTTTGAGCTATTAGCATGTTACATCACTCCATTGGTCAGTTAGCTCTTGTGAGTAAATAGTTTTAAACAGTTAGCTTAGCAGCATGCACAGTTTAGCTAAACCCATAACTGAACACACCTGATTATGCTAATTCAGCTTGTTTTAAAAAAATGGGTGGGTGCAAGAGTAGAAAATAGTATAAAAAAGTAGCTTATTGACATACTAACAAGATTTTAAAATAATTACTTCCTGACCCTCTAATGTGTGAAGTCTCAAACTGTTAGCATGCTAAGTCACCTATTCAGTCTAATAATGTTTGCGAGTGAATAGTTTTAAACAACATAGCTTAGTGACATGCTAACATGAGGTTAAATAAAGTTTTTGTTAAATATTAAAGTGTGAAGTTTCAATATTAGCATGTTAAGCTCAAAGGAATAGTGTTAAGAAATGAACATGCTTGTGGCATGTTTAGTCGTACTTGATAAGACATTAAATGCTGTCAAAAAATAAAACCAAACATATTTTTATGGCGAGTTGCTCAGTCTTTATCGCCCGCAGATTCCACTAGGCCTATAGGCCCAACTTTAAACAAACCTGGATACCCTATATTTTACTTTTGGTTAATGAGATTCTTTTTGAGTGAAGCGAGGTGGACTAACCTCATTCGAGAGTTTGCTGTTTTCTGTACTCTTAGCTGCAGGTCTCAACTGGAAGCCGGTGGAATCTCAGCGTGAAGATAGTGTTGAAGTGAATAGGAGGCTTCTCAGCGGGGATTTGGAAGAGTCTAAGGTAAGCTGCTGAGTTGTTTCTGTCAAGATGTGGATAAAATATTGCATTGATTACTAATGTCTGGGTGCCAATAAATCAGGCCAGGCAACATAGGGAGGTTTTCTCAAGGAGGCAGACTCTTATTAATGAATAATGAACCTGCTATGAGGAAACTCAACAATTCAGACACCCGCTGAGAGAAGAGGGAGAGAGCACGTTGGGATGAGTTGACTAAAGGATAAACACTGTTCCTAAAAAGAACAGGAGAGGGTTTTTTCAGTAAATGAGACAATTACTATTAAAATCATTTAATATTTATTTAATAGGACAGTAGAGAACAAATTGTGCTGAAAAAAAAAACTAGCTCTGTAGATTCAATTTTGCTTTAAGAGATTTTGACTTTTATTTCCTTTTTTTGGTATTCCAAATGGCAAAACATAAGGTTCTATTGAGTTGTCTGTCAGGAAAGTCTTCACAAAATAATTTTGCCATAAACACCAGAAGTCTGGCTACATGAGACTAGCGGTGTTTTAATATGCTAAAGTTGCTGAGACATATGGCCAATCAAAAGGGTTAAAAACAAAGGCGCATGGTAATGCAACTGTATACCAAGGTAAGGGAATTAGGAAGAATTAAACAATAGTGATGTTAAAATGTTAGCAGTGTGCTAATAGAATGCAGTTAGTAATAAAAATTTGGTGATACAACAAAGAGCTAAAAATACAGAGTGCTGAAGTCTCATGCTCGCAAGAAACACACAATTTCAACAATTATTTTATAATAAGTTGATACATACCAACTCTCTATCCCCCAAAAAACTACTTTATTCATTTTAAATAACAGAAAATGTATTTGGCCTAATAATTGCACAAGATGTGTGCAAATTGACTGCATGTTCACAATCTTCTAAATTGTAAAAAAACAACCCCTACGCATATCGAGGATTGCATTTTAAATACATTTTCTGAAATGGTTGGTTTATTTGGACTCGCAGTGATCATCTGGTTCTGATCGGATCTGGACGTGCCCTCTACATCGTAGTCTGACCCAGACACCTGCAGGAAAAACCATTTGTATCATCTACCTTCCATCCAGGACTCTTTTTAGATGTGAGCTCATGCTCAGACCAACATTGGACTTGCAACGACCATCCGGTTATGACTGGAGTTCTGCAACTCACATAGAGTTATTGCAACTACACAAGTCACACAGATCTGTGCTCAACTCAATTCAGTGTACACATAAACAAGGGAGTCAACTCTGTATCATTTTTTATTCAACCTCAACTCAACGGCCTGCCTGGGCGTTAAACACATTTTCTTAATCCAGCAGCTTTTAAAAGAGATAGTTAGGATGATTATAAGTCGCTACAAGGGCGTCTCAAACTATTAGCATGGAAAGTTATCCAAGTGGAGAATAGATTCAAAGCGTTAGCTTACCGACATGCTAACATAAGGTTAAAGGAATTCTTTGTTGAATGTCAAGCTCAAACGGTTTGTTTTTTTGTTGTTGTTTTTCATAGCTAACAACTTACTTCAGGCTCCTATTTGCTTGTCGAGGTAACAGCTTAACAGCGAGAAAAGATATTCATTTCAATGCCAAGTGGGAGTTTCTTTGACATATAGTTTTCATTTACTTTCTGTTTACCCTCACATAAAAGAGCCGAGCCAATGCCTTCAGCGAACATAAAAGCTTGTTCTGTGTTGTTTAAGGATGCTATTAGCCACTCTGCTAACTGCATGTGGTCCTGGTGGGCTGCTAATAGCTGCACATTTCAACACTGCTAGGAGAGTTAGCGTGGGTAAAGAAAGCCATTTATGTGTTGTTGTTTTTTTTCATGTTTATGCCAGACTCACACTTGTGATGAAGTGTCAGTAATTTCTTCTTCCTACTATTTTGTGATTTTCTAAGCCTCTTGTGATTATGAATGCTTGCTTTGTTCACATGCAGGCATCCAGAGACAAACTGGCTTGTACAGCTGAGATGTAAATCAAGTGTCCTTCCATCGCAGATGCTCGATTCAAGCAAGAGCAGATGACAGCCGTATAAAAGGCAGACTGACTGTAAATGATTACGCTCACTCTTTTTCTTTTCTGAGAGCGTGAGATGGCTCCGTTTAGTTGTTTATGATATTGTCTCGACGTCGACTGCATTTGGTGTTTTTAATCATGTTCCCAAAAGAACAGCATACTCCCAAATCTTATTTCATAAAGTGAGATGATTAAACGTTTGTATGATAAAGCGCTTTATTTAAAATCTCACTAAATGTGGGACTTTTACTGAGAGAGATGCTATTGTTTGCAAATATTTGGACCAACTTTGTTTGTGGTGAACACAAATACAACCCTTAAAATATGTGAGTTTGTATATAAGCAGATTTCATTCAAAGCGAAGCAAAGCAGGGGAAATAATTAGGATTTTGCATTACAGTCATTATGTCTAATAGGCGAAGTTCATTGGGCTGTGTTTAGTTACACTGCTGTCTCTGCAGGTGTTCGTGCTGCTGGGCTGAAATAAACAAAGCAAGCGAGCATAGATTCATTCACAGCTGAATTCTACTTCACTTAACAGGCTCTTGGTTGGCACTGTAACGATTTTGACTGCAGTGCGAACCGAAAACAGACTGGTCTGCGAGTGTATTGATTTCCGTTAAAGATGGTTATATGGTAAAGGACTATTAGGCTGCTGCGGAGCAGGTGCTCAATATTGCAGCTGTGATGTGTGGCTTTGTAAGTAATGATCAGTTCTAATAAACAATCTGCAGGGTTTGATCAGCGCCAAAAAATTCTGTCTGCTTTTCAAGATGGAGAGCTTCATGGATTGTGATATATTAACTGGTGAGATATACAAGCTCAGATAGAAGAATTACTTTGGAATTTGATTTTTGTTTAATTTCTGAAGAAATACAACACAAGTTAGTCCGAGTAGGAATTCCTAGTCTCAAATTCAAACAATATACCCACAGAACATTAAAGGTGTTTTTGAAAGGTTGCTTCCTTGATTTTGAATATAACAGCAGTTTGACACAACATTCTCTAATTATTCATTTAGTGTCTCGACCTTGATGAACCCCTTCTCTACATGACTGTCCGAGTGAAATATGGTTCCAGTTCACCACTTCACAGAGAATAAGTTAATTCTTTAGTTAAGACCACCCACTTGTATTTGTGGTTTGGCACAGGTCAGGACCTGGGTGGTGTAAATAAAGAGAAACAGTTATCTTCCTGCCAGCCCTCTTTGTTTGTGTTTAATTGAAGTGAATTGTGTTTGGAGGATTAGAGGGACACAAATATATTGCTCTTTTGTTTTGCTTTGAGAACTTCATGTTCGTTTGAAACTTTGGTCCAATATATTTGAAGAAAATATTTTTCTTTTTTGATCATCAAAGGACTGTGGTGAAGAAAGAGAGAGCTTGCATTGTGCAAGTCAAGGTAGAATTCAAGACAAGCATTTTCAATATTTTAAACCTACATGTATGTCCCATTTTTTTGTTACTAAATCCAATTTTTGGAAAATTATGTGTTCAGAACAAACCTAGTAAACAAAGCAAGTGAATGGGACTTGTGTTGGGAGCGAATTGTACATTAATTATATGTACAACCTCTTCTTTCTTCCAGATATTCTTATCAAACTGGATCAAATCCGACCCAAGGGTCTCTCTGATGTTCTGCCGAGGCTTCATCATGGTTCCTGCAGGGTCTTAAAAAGTCTTAAATTATGTGGAAATAAACCTTTTAGAAAAACATTTCTTAAATTTTGATATCTTGGTCTTAGAAATTGTGCTATTTAAAACTTTTTCAATATGACATTTCAAGTTTTTTTATCCATGATTATTGATTAATGCGAGTAAAGAGCTATATGCACGATTACACTATGCCAGGGGTCGGCAACCCGTGGCTCTGGAGCCGCATGTGGCTCTTTAGAGCTGCCCTAGTGGCTCCCTGGAGCTTTTTCAAAAATGTTTGAAAAAGGTAAATATGTTTTTTGTTTAATATGGTTTCTATAGGAGGACAAACATTCTTAATGTTTTCCAATGCTGTAAAAGAGTGTAGAATAAATATTTAATTTCAACATTTCTGTCAGCGACGATATGCGTCATCACCCGCGACACACGCTTCTACCAGCAGGGGGCGGGATGCCAGGTAGGGGGGTGCTGTAAACAAACCAGCGGCTGTGTGAAGGGCCCTGGATCCCAAAGAGAAAAAGAGAAACATAACTGAGGAGAACTGAGGATTCTTGGACCGAATCGTTTGCGTTCAGTGCTGATGCGGAAGGATTGCCTGAATGTTTGCTCTGTGTTGGGAAGTTGTCTAATAACAAGAGTAACGTGGAAAGACATTTCCAGGGAAGGCATGCACGTATTTAGTAACAAAGTGGCTGTGATTTTATAAACTTCTTTTCAAAAGGCTGCTGTTTTATTTTTATAAATGTATGCTGCGTTTTTTCGCATTGTTGCCCAGTTAAGGGGCACGTTGTGCACGTTCCATTTTGATGTTGTTTTTGGGAATCCTCAAAATAAAAATGAAATCAAAAATCTGATTTCTTTATTGCATTTCTCTAATTTCATCAAAGCAATGAAACATAATTCCTTAATATTGTAATAGTACAACCGAGTAGTCACGTGGTGCGTCATTCTCTGCAGGATGCACTGCAGGGAAAATAAACATTTAATCATGAAGGCTCATTATGTATTCGTAGCAAACTTAGTAATTTTTACAGTAGGCTAATATAGATACATAAAGCATGTGTTGCCTTCATTATAAGGCTTATACAAGGCTTTTAATTTTTTGCGGCTCCAGACCTATATGTTTTTTGTTTTTTTTGGTACAATATAGCTCTTTCAACATTTTGGGTTGCCGACCCCTGCACTATGCCAACCACTGATAAAAAAAGAGGAAAATGAAGATGAAGAAAAAGGCTAAAGCCTTACGACACAGAGCAAAGAAGCTAGATGTGACAGGGGGAAATGTAAATTTTACGAGGCGTGGATGGAAAAAGAGTGTTGCTGGAGTTGGTTAAAACCAATACTGGCAAACCTTTTGAAGCGTATTGCACAGTGTGCACAAAGAAATTGCAACTTCACAGTATGGGTTTGACGTCAAGAGGCTCCCGCACTAAATCCACAAAACACTTGATAAACGTCAGAGGAAAATAAAAAAAATCCATCAATCATCTCGGTTTTATTTGCTTAACCAATTCATTTTCTGAAATTCAAGGATTTAGTTTTCTTTGTCTTTGGAGCTGGCACAAAGACCCAGAAAAAAGCATTAATGTTTCAAATGCATGATCTTAAAAAGTCTTAAATTTATCATGAAAAAACATGTCCGAACCCTGTTTATAAAGTCACTTTCTTTTCAAAAACATATCACCAATGGCTGAAATACAGATGTAGAGATAAAAAAAATCTGTGTTCACCAAAATAAACAAATTAGCAACGGAAGCCAATTTATAAATTGCAAACTAGTCGTTTGGCTCCTATCCTTTCCCAAAGCTGAAAGCCTCGCTGCTCTGGTGGCCAGAGGGCTTGTCTTCAATTACCCGTTAACAGCGGCTCTGCTCCCCCTTTTATTTATTTAAATGTCATTACTTTGGACAAGTTTTAATAAGCTGGTCATTTCGGCAGCTAGAAAAGTAATTTGCTGTGGATAGACTCTGAGACTTTGATAAGGTATTATCAACCTTTGTTTCCTGTGGGTTATTACATTACAAAACCACGTCATTTATTATGCATCTGCTTATTAAAATGATGTAATATTCCTTCAACATTTTGAAAAACAGGTTGTACCTTTTAAAACAATTTAGAAAAAGCTCACCAAGTTCCTATATTTATTTCACTCTTTTATATTTAACAACAAAACCCTGTAAAGAGTAAATTAGCAAACTAATATAGCAATATAAATCCTGGCATGAAATGTCACTTAGGACTCATTAGTAAGCGTTAAACTGTGAGCATGCCAGTTTTATTATCAAACAAGTAAAAGTACACTCTATTAGCATACTTCAGGAAACAACTTGCACAAAGTTCAAGATTCTGCTAATGTGAATATATTTACTCGACTTCCTCGAATTCTTTTTCCGGTCACCATTGTGATTTAAAAAAATCATCAAATATTTTTTGCCTTATTGATTATTGCGGGTCTTTAAAAATAAGCTGAATACACTGGATTGCTAGTAAATAGTTTGGTAACACATTCTTGACTATTTACAGCCAGCTTGTTGATTTTAAGTATAGCCAAAAAAACACATTTACAATGACCAATACATATAAATAAATCAAACATATTGTACAGGCTGTTTTTGTTTGTACTACGGTGCAAAGTATGCAATATTGTAAATATTATTTATAAATCATAGATCTGCTTTTCTTCAAATGCTTATAACTGTTTATTAACATTTACGAAAGCTTATTTTTTTCTGAAATTAATTAGTTACATGGTAAATACCACAAGGTTTCAGATTTGTTTTTTTTTTTATTGTTACAAGTTTTGAATCGACTTGAGAAAAGACTTTCACAATATGGCCTTATTCACATTATGCTTTTTGTATTTATCCAGAATTTTAATGTTTAAAATGAGATTTTTTGGCATTATAATGCCTTTGTCAATAATAGCATTGCACAACTGTTTTGTTGTATCCCGATTTCTTATTGTAAGCATTTAATTGTGATCCTTAAGTTTTAAAGAAAGGTATAGTTTTTTTATTCTTACATTACATTATATTACATTTGTTTTCCTACATATGAGGAAACGTGTGTTTTTGCTCTATTTGGGCTTGTTTTACGATTTTGTTTCTTTGAGACAAGATATATTTGGATGTTACTATTGTAAAGTGACATTTTTGTATTTAAAGAAAACAAAACTACCAGTTGTTAAATGTAACTACTGTTTGTATCCATGGAGAGAATAGTTATTTCTTTTGCTTTTTCTGAATAAATGTGTCTTAGTCTATTTTAAGACATCTGTAAGGTCTTTGAGACAAGGCATATTTTCTTGTATTTAAGACTCTTGGCAAGTGAACTTTGTTCTGTTCCGTTGGCAGGTAGGTGTGCTTAATAAAAATTTTTTTTTGCATTTTACAAATGTTTAGCTTGAACTATGAATGTTAAACCATGGTAATATATGTATCCTTCCTGCAAAAAAAAAATCATACTTAGTGTATTATTTCACCATCATATTACACTATGCTGAAACATGCTTTCCAGATGAACCCACATTCCTTATACGCCATACATTCACGTGTGACAAATCATTGGGAGGTGACAGAGAAATATGTCTCAGCTGCCTCAAGATGGGATCTTATATAGACTTTAGCAATTATGTTTGTATGAGAAAAGTCAGCGATGAGATCTCTGGTAATAGCGAGTGTTTAATGAGAACCCATAAAGATATATGGTCATTCCGGTTAGAAGTTATTGCAAGCATGGCACGAGGGCCAAACAACAGTTTTACAGAGGAGCCATAAAGGTTTCTGAGGGATACATATATGCCTGCTGGAGACAAAATGTGATTTATGCTGCTCATGTTCAGCTAGAATTCCCCTCCAAATTTGTAGCACTGAAATGCTTACTGCACAGAAAATGAGAAAAGGAGGAGGGGGTGTTTGGGATTGGTTGCTGGAAAGAAAATGACAACAAAATGAAATGCTTGTGTAAGCTGAGCGGGATGTGTTTTAAAGCCAACATCAGAGTGCATTTGTGAGGTAGCCTGATTTTGGAGCTTTGTTGCGTTTAGAGGCTTTTTCATAGAGGTATGTAATGATGTTCAGGTATGTTTCATCACTGTCTCATTTATCTCTTGTATAAAGGCTGCGCATTTATCTGAACTGAAATGCGCATGAATTCTCTGCGGGGTGCATTTCACAAACTAGTGTTAAAAGTTGATGCAGTTGCACTCCCCACCTTTAGATGGTGCTCATGCGTAGCGATGGCTCATTCGCCAAAAGACCGAATTGGACTCTTTAGTAACAAATTCTTTTCATAGAGTGAATCGTTTTTTTGGTGCATGCGGATTACACTGTTTATAATCAGAAGACACCGGTGAGCACGTTAATTTATTCAGATTAGTGTATTTCTATTTTTGGGTCTTTGTCACAACAGGTTGCAATTACAAGTGATTTTTCCCGGTATGAACAATACAAATGAATCGTTCAAATGAATCATTCTTTTAAATGAACAAGAGTCAAAGGAACGAATCACCAAGATATACATAATTTCCCATCATTACTCAGGGGAGAATAGCCACGCAACGACTGTTTTATAATTTTTGTGGGTTATGTTGAACAACTCTTGATGATCGAACACCAGCAATGCAAGCTTCTGAATGTTTATATACTCGTCTTTCCCGGTCTCTTCCTCGACTCTTCATCTCGTAGTTCCTTGGTGCTATTTTCTGTCATGAGATTGAAGTGAGTTTCATGAGAGCATCGAGCTCCATCCAGCGGCTCTTTCCTCTCCTATTCACATCATCAAAACAGCAGCTTTCATTTGTTGTTCTTTTGCGAAAAATCCATTCGATATGGCAGAGCTGAACTTTTTTTCTTGCGCACCAAGCGCTAGGACAGATGTGTAATGTGCCGTTTGCGATCGAGGTTTGTTCATGCACATAACTTCGCATCGTATGTTCGGAAACATGTGTAGATGCATTAAAGCTCTACAGTACCACCTTGCTATTACATACTTGCTGTGTTAGATACTTTAGCATATGGCTAAAACGATTTCACGTCTCTTAATTAGCATGATGTAAAAATAAATTAGAAAATTACTAGCACAGTGCTAAACTGAACTACTAAAGAAAATTGAACAGGATTATTATTAGCAAACTATATTTAGAACTTAACTCACTGCCATGTTTCTAACATTAATACTGATACTCATATATCAAGGTTTTATGTGTTGTTGTTTAGCAACTTGCTAGCATGCTGCTAGAATGTATAAACTTGTTATTTACACGACTGTCTTGCTCATTATAATTTTATTGACTTTTCAAGTGCAATCAAGCGCTTCTGCTTTACATCCTGACATTATCGTTGCTGTGCCTTTGATTATAATTCTTATTCAGCAATGGGCCTACTTTAGTTCTTCTAGTTAGAGTTACATTTTCATTTAAATGATTTTAGTAAGAATTAGCATATAATAGAAAAATTTGTAAATCTGAGCTGACAGTTAACCCCTTCCTCTCTACAGCCTGGCTTCATCTAGTCCTGAGCATGTTTATATTAATAAGAATCTTTAGCAACCTCTAAATTCATACTAGATGTGGGCTAACATTAGTTTTGTTGATATTAATGAATACCTCTAGCACACTGCTAGTATGAGAAATATGTTGCTAATGTTAACTAGACACTCACTATCCTGTTTCGAGCATGAACTAGTATATTAGAGTTATTACCATCTTAGAAACATTGCAAGAATCAGATGCTTTGATTCCAGACAAGATTTAGAGAAACTGATTCATGCTTTCATGACTCCTGGAACGCTCTTCTCAGCGCTCTTCCCAAAAACACCATGAAACAGCTCCAGCTCGTTCAGAACGCAGCGCTCCAATTCTAACCAAAACTAGAAAGTCGGAACACATTACAGTGTAATATACATTACTTAGTTCTTGAATCTCTACACTGGCTACCAACTTATCACGCCCGTCGCGACAAGGCAGGCAAACCAAGCAATTGCTTGGGGCCCCGAGCTGGCCTGGGTGTTAGGGTTGTCTTTTTCCATTCTCTTGATGTGTTTTTTTCTTTATCTTCAGTTGCCTATTGGCTCATTACACTCTGAACGTGATCAGCTGCTGTGTCACACTGATTACTCTACACCTGTGGCCTATCTTGTTTAATTGCTCTTGTGTGTATATATGGCTGTGTTTTCTCTACTTTAGTTGCTGAATTATTGCTCACTTACCCTGTTGTTTTATCCGAGTCCTAGAAAGTGTAGTCCTGTCTATTGTTATGTTTATTCACTTAAATGTTATTTTTGCATTTGGCTCACCTTTGGATGTCTGCAGACCAGCTCTGGAGCCTGTGCTGTGTGGTGCTGTCCTTACCAAGACCAGTTCCCTCAATTTACGACCCCAGGAGGGGTGAATTAAGTTCTATTTTTGAAGATTCCCTGGAGGGACTTTTTGTTTGCCATTCTACCTTGGAGCTGGAGGAGAGCAACCTTATTTAATTGTGATAGACTTTGGTTCCGCTGTTCCCAATAAATCTTGTTCCTAATCTCTATCTGCGCCTGGGTCCTTGTCTTCCCAAAACCCTGACACTGGGGCCCCAAGGCAACGACTGGTTAAGAATAAAATGCAGTGACAAACTGTGAGCGCCCCTATTGATAGTGAATGCAGTAAGGTGCAATGACACTGTTATCGGGATCCCCCTCAAGGGGGCCCCCCTCGCTGACAGCAGCCCGCCAACTACGCGATCTCTGCTGACGGCAAAATACAAAACTTCCTCGGCAGTCATGAAGCGGAATTATGCTTCAGGAAGCCAAAAAAGAAAGAAGAGAAAGGAAGAGGAGGATAAGAAAAAATAAGACAGTGGTAATGTGATGACACACATAAAATAGCTCTACTTGTCTTGTCCAAATGGTGCAATTTTGCAGCAGGTAGGCTATCAGGAACATGTTTATGTATGTTAGCTAAGCTACCTGCCTGACAGCTAATGCTGCTTGTAAAGAACAGTTAGAGCAACTTTTTTTTTGAATGGACGGAATATGGTTATATACTGTAATATGTTTTTTTAACGGGACAAGAAAGACGCAGATCTTTTCCAGGTCCGCTGTTTATCATATTTAATGGCATGACATTCCTGTAGCTTTGTAATAGGTTTTGATGAAAGTGGCATAGCATGCTATACTAACTATTCCACTGTGATAATCTATTTAGGAAAACCACACAATAAATTTTGTGCATCAGACATTAGCTTGTGATGTTTTTAAGCATTGGTAGTCGACTCACAGCACTACTAATAATTAGTAAACATTTAATTATAGTTTCATTGTTTGTTAACAGTAAAAAGTGTATTTATATAGCACATTTCATACACAATGGCAATTCAAAGTGCTTTACATAGAAGAAATTAAAATAAAACGTTTAAGACGGTTAAAACGTTTGAGAGAACAGAAAAATGTTAATGTATGTATGTGTGTGTGTGTGTGTGTGTGTGTTTTTAAGTATGTTGGGTTTAGTTATTGTGCACTTTTTTAATTTATATTTGATTTTATAGTACAGTGTTGTTTTTTGCAAATGTTCAATTGTTGAAAATGTTAAAATTGTATGCACTTTATATGCAACAGCAGTATTTGCACTCTAAACATTTTTTTTTATGCACAGTATATGCAACAGCAGTATTTTGCACTGTAAACCTTTTTTATTTATATAAAGTGTGATTGAATTTAAACTGTACGGCTATGCTGTGGTTCCTTTGCGTGCGTGCGTGCGGGGGGCCTCCAGGTCCATTTTGCTTGGGGCCCCCAAATTCCTTCAAACGGCGCTGCAACTCATTAGCATGTGGGTATATGTCTAAAGCCCATCATTTTTACATATTGCTAGCGCAATTGACTTTGAGCTTTCTAATCACTTTAAAATTATGCTTTGACTTTACATCCAGGCTTTGTCACTGTCATGCCTTTCACTATTTTTATTTAAACGTAGGTCTACCTTAGTTAATTTTCTAGCATGGGATAGCCTTTCATTAAGATGATGCTAGAAAGAATTAGCATCTTAGAATTATTAGCAAATTATGTTTTAGCTTTAAAAAAACCCTGCTTTACAGCCTAGCTTCAACTGGTCCCTAGCGTGTTGTTTGCTATAAATTAAATCTCTAGCAGACTTCTAGTATTCATTTAGATGTCACATTGTATGTTACTAGCATGAATTAGCATCTCATTTAGAAGTTAGCACATTGGACAGGCTTTAATTAGAACTTAAACTGTACTATTTAAGTGCGTGTGTTTGCAGATCACACTGGGAAAAAGTCAAAGGTACATCATGAAATTGACACTAGTCCTTGAATAAATAGCAAGTCAAAAACTTAAAATGTCTTTATTTCTGATAAAAAAATTGTTTTTTACTTTATCAAAAACTTCAAATCAGAGCTCAATGTCTGCTATCAGTGTGAATAATACCTTTTTACTCCACAGAGACAGAACAAACCAAAATGTAGATCACAGCGTGTCTCTTTGTTATGAAATATTCAGAGAGGTCAGCAGTGTTGCGTTAAAGCTTTCAGCAATACCGACGACAAGACGTGACTGACGGCATTCAACAGCAAGGTAAGATGTTATGTGAAGCTGCTGGGTGAAAAGAGGTTCTGAATTAAATATGCAAAGGGAAATATGTCTGCGGAATACTAACATGTCAGCTGATGCTGACTTCCCTTGCCTTTCACAAGACTAACACTTTGGCTTGTTTCATAGTCTAACATGTGAGCTCTGGACTATAGGAATACTACCAACCACCATTGCAGCATTTATTTAAATTACAGACAAAAGTCAAAACTCATTAATCTGTATCAATTTCTTGGCCTGTTGGATCACGATAGCTAATGAGAAAAAGATTTTAGCTCTTTATTTTCTTTCTGTTTATTTATTCAAATTACCCCCATTTCATGCTTGCTGGTGCAGAGATCGGAGCTGCATTAATCTTTTGTTTATCTTTGCAAAGAAATTAATGATTTGAGAATAAATCTGGGAAGGAATTAGTGTTAATGAATAACCTTTTGCCTGTTTATTTGTATGCAGATGCTTTCTGTATTCGAGCAGTACTACCTTGTAAATAAGCAGATTTAGCAATGTATACATATTTGTTTAAATATTGGTACATATTTAAAGTTTTGTTAGATTAATTTAACTACCAAATATTTGCACATATCTGAATAAATGTCTGTATGTTATATTTAATCAGATTAGTTTGCTATTTTTTTATAATAATCCAAATCATTCATTTATGATTGGTTAACATTTTTTTTTTATTAACAACACATTTATTACTAGATTTAGTAAGTGTTACACTCTAAAAAATGCTGGGTTATTTCCTTTAATACACTGAATATTTTTGACCCAAAGTTTGGCTCTTTGTGGGTGAAACTCTTGGATCATGTGGCATCTAAGCGGTTACAATCAGCTTGGGTTTCTAATTTTCGAATTTACAATCACTAACGATTTCAAGATGTATGAGCAACTATTTGATCATGTGATCACTAACGTTTCTGAGATATATGAGCAACTACTTGATCCCGTGATCACTAACGTTTCCAAGATGTATGAGCAACTATTTGATCATGTGATCACTAACGTTTGCAAGATGTATGAGTAACTATTTGATCATGTGATCACTAACGTTACCAAGATGTGTGAGAAACTATTTGATCACGTGATCACTAACGTTTCCAAGATGTATGAGCAACTATTTGATCACGTGATCACTAACGTTTCCAAGATGTATGAGCAACTATTTGATTATGTGATCACTAACGTTTCCAAGATGTATGAGCAACTATTTGATTATGTGATCACTAACGTTTCTAAGATGTATGAGCAACTATTTGATCATGTGATCACTAACATTTCTAAGATGTATGAGAAACTATTTGATTATGTGATCACTAACGTTTCCAAGATGTATGAGCAACTATTTGATCACATGATCACTAACGTTTCTAAGATGTATGAGCAACAATTTGATCATGTGATCACTAACATTTCTAAGATGTATGAGAAACTATTTGATCATGTGATCACTAACGTTTCCAAGATGTATGAGTAACTATTTGATCATGTTATCACTAGCGTTACCAAGATGTATGAGAAACTATTTGATCATGTGATCACTAATGTTTCCAAGATGTATGAGAAACTATTTGATCACGTGATCACTAACATTTCCAAGATGTGTGAGAAACTATTTGATCACGTGATCACTAACGTTTCCAAGATGTATGAGAAACTATTTGATCATGTGATCACTAACATTTCCAAGATGTGTGAGAAACTATTTGATCACGTTATCACTAACGTTTCCAAGATGTATGAGAAACTATTTGATCACGTGATCACTAACGCTTCCAAGATGTAAGAGCAACTATTTGATTATGTGATCACTAACGTTTCCAAGATGTATGAGAAACTATTTGATCACGTGATCACTAATGTTTCCAAGATGTATGAGAAACTATTTGATCATGTGATCACTAACATTTCCAAGATGTGTGAGAAACTATTTGATCACGTGATCACTAACGTTTCCAAGATGTATGAGCAACTATTTGATCACGTGATCACTAACGCTTCCAAGATGTATTAGCAACTATTTGATTATGTGATCACTAACGTTTCCAAGATGTATGAGAAACTATTTGATCACGTGATCACTAATGTTTCCAAGATGTATGAGAAACTATTTGATCACGTTATCACTAACGTTTCCAAGATGTATGAGAAACTATTTGATCACGTGATCACTAACGCTTCCAAGATGTAAGAGCAACTATTTGATCATGTGATCACTAACGTTTCCAAGATGTATGAGCAACTATTTGATCATGTGATCACTAATGTTTCCAAGATGTATGAGCAACTATTTGATCATTTGACCCGTAAAAGGGTCTATTGGTTTATTTGAACCTAAACAGGTGTTTTGTCCCAAAGTTGACCAGTAGTTGACTTATGGTTGGATTGTTAAATCAAACAAAAATGTACTTAGATAAAAATGCAATTAAGTAATGAAAAAATACTTTTACAAGTAACACCAACATTACCGTGAGACTGTACTTGGAAGACAGAAAATGAAGAAAACAGGGTTTCACAGCAGACAGCTGGAGGATTAGCCTATTAGCACAGCATATTTGCCATTTGCTAAGCTGCTTACAGCAATATTAGAACACAAATGCATGGAGACTGTCAATATCTAATTTATTCCAGGTTTTAATCACTCTGTGTCTCTAAGCTTACGTCTCATTCAAGCCTGACAGCCGGATATCAACAGCACATAGGAGAATTAATTGTGCTTTATTTGAAATGACCTGCACAATAGCTTCAGTTGGTTGAAGCTTCGCTAATACCTGCAAAAGCTTGAGCATTATCTGAATGAAATAGAATGAATTTAAGTCTTTTGTTTACTCTTCTCAGAGTCTGTGGTTGGAAACCCAAACTTGAAGTTTTCAAAGATTTGGTGTGGTTGGTACTGCTGTTTTATCTATGTCTTTGCTTGAGTTGTAGCTGTTATCTTTTTTTTCCCAGGAGTGAATGATAATTCTGTGTGTCTTAAGCTGAATATATTGGTTTAATTAAGTCCAACTTTACACAACTTTGGGGAATTCATGCTGCAGATGGAGATAGAGTGGGATGAGTAGATTTGACTCATCTGTAGATTTTTCTTGGCACAAAATCAGTAAATGATTACAAATTGTTGTAGTGTTCCTCTTAAATTATTTAATGTAAATGATCCATTATAAGGACGTGAACACCTACAGTTTGGTTCATTTGGCCTGAGACCTCAAGGAACTTTAAACCACACAGCCATCTCTGGTGCAAACAGTTTACTTTAAAAATCATGGACTTAAGTAGAAGTCGCTACACTACAACCACTAAACTTGAGTCAGAAATCACTGATCACCTTCAGGTTTTGTCAAAACACAAATTTTGAGAACATTTCTGAAAAAAAAGCATGTTTTTAATATTTTTAATAAGGACAAAGGCTACAATAAGGATACAATGATCAATATTGTCTGTTCAAACTGATTTTTTTGTGATTGTAGAGTGCTTTATACAGGAGCTAATGTCCATTTTATGATAATTAACGATATTTTAACAGTATGCAAAATATCTATGTTTTAGAATTCTGTCAAAATTTGATTTGTATCCGAACCAGAATGTAATCAATGATATTTAACTCAAGTTTGGTGTTTGCAAGGTCTTTCTGAGAAAAGTTATTGACGTTATATTATAAGAAATTATTATCCATCCATCCTGTTCCTTGTCAAGGTAGCCACAGCGTAATTCTAGCATATGTTTTATGCGGTGGATGCCCTTCCAGCCACAAACAATTGCTGGGAAACATTCACACACACTCAAAAACTATGGACATTCGTTTTTACCCAATTGACTTATACCGCATTTCTTTGTTCTTGTGGGGAAATCGGAGCACCCGGAGTAAACCCACGTGATCATGAGGAGAACATGAGAACTCCACACAGAAATGCCAACCGACCCAGCCGAGACTTGAACCAGTGACCTTCTTGCTGTGAGACGACCGTGCTACCCACTGTGACACCCTTTAAAAATTATTAATATAAACAAAATATTTTTCAGAACTCTCTAGAACTAGTAATAAAACTCCCTAATTTTCTTTTATGCTATATATTTTAATGTGTTTAAGGTCTTATACCTTGCTTTTATCTATGATATGCATTCTTCTGTAAGGAACTCTGAATAGCCATTGTGTACAAAAATGTGCTAAACAAATAAAATCATGTTTGTTTTTGAGTGAAGCTCTCGGTGGTTTTATGCAGGAGTGTTTTGGGGTTGGCTCTTTGCAGACACTCCCTTGGCCATCTCTATGCTGCATGCAAATAGGCACTAACACATCACAGCAAATACAAAGAAATGTATATTTTGACTAAATCGGCTTTGTAGCTTGTTTCCTACATTACACAGATTACCCATTGAGTTATTGAGCAGAGTAAAGCGAATCCTTGAATCTAACTTTACTGAAATCCCAGAGTAATAGCTATAGCTCCCCAAATGGAGACGAATGCTAGCCTCATAAAAGCAGAGAGTGTACTGATGTCCCTTGGGTCAAATATTAATTTAGCATTACCAATTGTTCTATTAATTCCTAAATTTGTCTTGCAAAGTCTACAGATGTTGTTCACAGGTTTCTTGATCAGCTCAGCTCTACTCTGTTTGAAATCATATTTACAGCTCATGCAACTTACCGAAAGCTTCCATTTCCTGGCGCATTGCATGCAGAAGAACTGCAAGATTGATTGGGTAAACGATGACCCAATAATGTTAAAATCTGGCAGAATGTCCAACTAAAGGAAGAAAACAATACTCAAAGTCTCAGTTTCGGACCCTATGAACAAAAAAAAAATTTTGTTGAAGGGGCAGAGATTTTATAATTCTTTAAGGCACACAATATATATATAAGTATAGAGAGTGTGAGTTGCTTTATGCTTTAATGCTAAATCATTGTTAACAAACACAAAAAAAATACAAAACAAAACTTACTATAGAAGCTGGGTGAGTTTAGAATCTTTTATTTACGTCTGTTCTTAGTTGAAATCGGTTCAGATCAATGTTCTCATCAGAAACAAACAGCTAAACTTAAATTAACTCAACTTAACTTAAACTACTCATTTATCTCTCATCCTGCAGCTGATGCTGATCACCTGTTTGTTGTCTGTTACATTTTTTTAACCGTTATTTTTCGTTTGTTAGTTTCTGTTTTTTCTTTCTTTGTTTTGTTTTTTCAGGTGCTGTCAGGCAAACTGTTCGTCGATGGATCTTAAATTTGTATATTCTTTATGCTGGGGAGGTGATTAGCACCTGCCTCAGTCAGCACGGTTCCCAGGGGCCTCACAGAGGGAACTCCTATTTACTCTACCTGATCCTCACAAGGACTTTATGAAGCTGCTTTGAAAACGACTGCTAAAAAAAGCACTATAAAAACTTGATTGATTGAACTTTGTGTGAAACTAAACCAAAACCACCTCCTGAACAGGCCTAACTCGTCAAATTAGTTTGATACACTCTCAAAAGACAGAAATTACCATATTTTAATCTTTTACTTTATTTATTTAAACTGTTTAAAACTTGAGCGAGCAAAATAAATCTTTCCTGCAGGGCCGCACCCTCTCCTTCAAGAAACACACCAGTAGCTTCAATCAAGCCAAGAGGAGCTGAATTAATAGAACCAGGTGTGTTGTATGAACGTTAAGTTAAATTTTGCAGGGCCTGCGGCTCTCTTTACGCCATCACAGTTGGATTCTGAAGACAGTGTGTGGATAGCTATATATATATATATATATATATATATATATATATATATATATATATATATATATATATACACACATATATATATATATATATTAACTTCCTTTTTTCCTCCTCTGTCTTTATCTTCTTTCTTTATTTTCTCCCTGCTATGGTTTATTGATCAGTTGATACAATTTCTATTATGAGCGAGCAGAGATAGACTTTGACGCTGTATCAGACTGCTTATCGACAAATTTTGGAATTAATAGTACAATTGTAAAGATAAACTAATATTTGACTCAAGGGACATCAGGCTCTCTCCTAATGTAAGTCGATTTGGACAAAAACGTCTGCCAAATGCTTAAATGTAATGTAAATGTAAATATATAGATGACCCCTTTCATCCCCTCAAAGTTAAAAGTCGATAAATATGTTTTTACTGCTGTGAAACTGGACTTAATATTAAGAGCATGGTATGGAATCATTTCTCTTTTAAAACCAGGGTCAGTTCTTTGTCCATAGTTGTGATCATCAGGCTCAAAGGTGATGAAATAACCGCAAAAGTAATCTCTGCATAATTCATTTCGTTTCATTCCTGAATTTGCTGACATTCACACGCATGGAAAAATCATGTATACAATCAGACAAATCATTTTCTTCACAGCAGCCGTTAGTGGAAAACACCCTTTTGGGTCCATGTTTTTTGTTGTTGTTGACACGCTGCTGTCGGATCGTGTTATCCCCACATGGTCTCTAATTTAAAATCAATCTGTCATTTATGAACTCGTAAATGTCTTTTGGCAGATTTCCCTCTGGGTAATTGGATAACGATTTTATTTTATTTTATTGGGGCACTAAAAACTAAGCTGGAAATCAAACCATTTGACCTCTGCAAGGTGATTGGATGAGGATACACAAATCAGAGCAAACTGTTGAGTTGATTTTGCAAACTGAATAAAAAAAAACCATTTCAGACAAAGATTTCAGTATTTGAGTGGCATAAAGTGTGTCCACTTTGTGTGTGTGTGTGCGCGTGTGTGTGTGTCTGTGTGTTTTTTAGGCTCATCTAAGCCTAATCAAAGCGACCTGTGAACAGAATTTAATTAACCATCTTTGAGTTCGTCTTCTTCTGCTTTGCCATTTCCCAACATCTTTTGAAGTCGCTCTTCACCCTCTTCAAGTTACTTGCTTCTTGACAGACAATTTGCTGCTTGGCTGCTCATCACAAATAGACGGATCCAGAGATAAAGGACAAGAAACGAACATCTCAGAAACCACTCTGATGTACAGAATTCAGTTTGTTGTTACAAGTATAATGACATTTGCTAAACCCATTTATGGACTGTGTTTGGTACATGTACATGAATTATGTGGAAACATCTTTTTGGTCTATAAATAACCGTAAGATCATAGTTTAGCGGCATCATACTGCATATTTTAGGCTGAGTGTAAATAAGCCATTTATTTCTTCAATTTAAAGGGATTCAAAAGAACAAAAACTAAAATGTAGTCATTTTTCATCCCCATGTCATTCCAAACCATAAAGGCGTTGGTCTTCCTCAGAACACAGTTGGAGACATTTTGAATGTAAACCAGGAGTCTCCCTATTAAAACTCATGACGCAGGTTTTACATTCCTAGAAAAGTATCTAAAACTTAATTAAATGTCTTTCATTTACAATTGTGTGTTAAACATAAATTCACATTATCATCTTCTCAACAAAACGGCCACAATGCTCATAATCCAAGGATAACAGAAAGGAGAGCAGTTATGTCTGAGGTTTATGGGTTGCATACGCATAAACCTGAGATGTGAACATTCTATTCATGTTCTTTTAACATGTGCTCTTAACATGTTCTATTCTATTTTGCATTGAGTATAAACATTAATCCTTTATGAGTTTGTTATGACATGGGAAGGTTTTTTTTCTTATAAGGAGCCTTAAAGTCACACTATGAAAAAAAATCAATTCACTTGAATGTGATTACTTATGATAGTGAGAAAATTAAAGTTCTAGTTCCAGTGTGCAATTTTGGATTCTACTCTGATGAAAGTTGAGCTGGATTCATCATGTGATGTGATGCATATTTTACCAAAGCGTGTTTTTAAAAGCATTTTTAGAACATATGATGCTTAAGAATTGTACTCACCACAAAGGCTTTTGGGTAATTGGGTTGTTTTTCAAACTGTCATCTCTTGTGGCTCTTTGTTTTTCCTGTTATAGACTTGTTATTGATTTTTGCAGATAATACATTGTAAATTAGGGAAAGAACATAGGAATGTATAATGAAAGAATAGTGGGGGCTTGTCCGGGATGTAATCAGATCATCTCATCTGTTTGACTTATCTTGCATTAGTATGTAATTAAGTATGTAGAAATTTGCTAAGTACAGGGAATGTTACAAGACTTTGAGGTGTTTCAAAAGAAGATAGTCATTGGAATGCAATGGCAGCAACACAGACAAACTGTACATACTGTAAACTCCTCTGAGATGCTGCTCTGTGGTGCTCCACAGGTGAGATTGTAATTACTGCAGACTTTCGAATGGCTACACAATCAAAAACCAGAGAGAGCAGTGGAATCTCATGACTGCAGGTTAATCAGAGTCATTTATCACTGATGCAGTAAACGCTAACATTACTCACTGAAACGGCCAGAACTGTATGTGATATATATTTCAAGTAAGCTCCGCAGTATCACACACTGTTTATCCACATCATCTATCTCTTGTTCAGATAATTTAACAGTAATCTATTTTTGCAACACTCTGGACTGAGTTTGTTATGCTGTGGTACTGTATAGATATTTAAGGTGTTTAAGACTTTCTTCTAACAAGGATGTCTTGATTTAAAAATAAAAATTAATGTTAATTAAGATATAGTAAATGGAAAATACCATGTTGAAACAGTGTTTTTAGTGTCGATTTACAGTTCAAAGGTGGTGGATGGACTTTATCTTGAATTTTGGAGAGTTACGGGAGATGCCTCCTCAGTGCCTCTCTAGGAAGATGTTCCAGGCATGTCCTGCTGGGAGGAGTCACCAGGGAAGACCCAGAACATGATGGAGAGATTATGTCTCCAGATTGGGCTAGGAAGCACGTTGGTTAACTGAATGTTTTTATTAATATGTGCTTTATAAGAGAGAAAGCAAGACCCAGAATGCAGCTACTTGTGTGACCATTTTCTGAGACTGAAATTGTAATCAACCTTTAATCTCTGATTTTATTAATGGTTTCATTAAAGTATAAAATGCGGGCTACTAGCCTACTGCTGAGTTGCTTACCTGGGCTGCCAGAGAAATTTGGTTATAAGTGGCTCCGCCCCTCGCACCCAAAATCTTTGTGGGTCGTGTGGGATGATACCCCGCAGCTACCTTCTATCCCGTACTTCCTGGAAGTGCATCGGAAACTGACCCAAACTTGGAAGGCACCTCTGAAAGCGAGGTTGGTCAGTCTCCCCTCTCTCGCTCCCCTTGACGGCGCGGTAGCTAGGGGGTACCAGGCGATTCCCCAGGTAGAGCAGGCGCTGGCGGTGCACTTATGACCGGGTAACCCTGCCACTTAGCGTGAACAGCCAAGACCTCCATCCCACCAACTAAGCCTGTCGTTGGACCGGACTTTGAGGGCTTACGCTGCTGTGGGTCAAGCTGCCGGTGCCCTGCATGCTATGGCTGCCTTTCATATGATAAAAGATATGCAGTAGGGGGGATTATCTGAGAGCGGCTACTGACTTTGCACTCAAAGCTAGCTCGCTTGGCCACACAATGTCTACGTTAGTAGTCCACAGCTGCCATCTTTGGTTGACCCAGGCTGAGATGCTCCTCAGCACACCTGTAGTCCAAGATTGCCTCTTCGGTGTCGCCGTAGAGGACCTTACTTTGCAGGTCTCTGCAATCAGGAAGCAGGCGGAGGGTCTGGAAGAATTCACTTCGTTAGCGAGAGTGATTTAGACAGGTTTCGGTTTCGGGTGTGCTGGGACGAGCCGATAACGAGAGCGATTAGAGAGTAGTATATATAGTCAGTATTTGCGGTCATTCTGGGAGAGTTGTGCAACGAGTTAACATCACGGGAAGTCTGTCCAGAAAGCTCTACAGAGATTGTTCAACGCGAACTTCAGCCAGCAGAGACGTCTAGAAGATAAAGGTTAAAGCTTACAGCCGAGCCGCGTCGTCGAGCGATTATCTCCGGGCCGTTAGCGAGAGTGATTTAGACAAGTTTCGGTTTCGGGTGTGCTGGGACGAGCCGATAACGATCGCTCAGCTGCTGCAGATAGTGTAGGACCTATAAAGTAGTGCAGGGCTGCTGTCGCGGAAGCGTCAGCGGAAGCGTTCAGCCTCCTCGCGTGAAGACCAATCGCGTAAAGACGTTCAACTCTACCTGCGCGACTCCACCGAGCAACGCCACAGAGTCGACGCCCAGTAAGCTATATACTTGTATCTGTATCTCTTTTATTCTTATACTTTGTTTCCCTTGCTACTTTCCTAATACGTCTGCTACCATGTGCTTCCAGTACATTCCAGTCATTCTCTCAGCTGCACGTCGCTACTACCGTCCTCGTGGAACACACTCCAACTCTTCAAACCTTCGCTCACTTTATCTTGCCTCACCAGAACCATGCTCTCTCTCTGTGGGACTTTGGAACTGTCAGTCTGCTGTCAACAAAGCTGACTTCATCCCTGCTTTTGCTCTTCAGTCTTCACTGGACATTGTCGACCTGACTGAGACATGGATCCGCCCAGAGGACACCGCAACACCTGCAGCCCTCTCCAACAACTTTCTCCTCTCCCACACTTCTCGCGAGGCGGGATGGGGTGGGGGTGTTGGACTTCTCATCTCTCAGATCTTCAGATTCTCTACCTTCACATCTTTTGGTAAGACATGCTCATTTGAATATCATGCTCTCACTATCACTTCCCCTCTTGTAATGCACATCCTCTCCATATACCGCCCACCTGGAGAACAGCTCTCCACTTTCCTGGAGGAGCTTGATGGTCTGCTCTCCTCTTTTCCAGAAGATGATAGCAGCCCACTCATTGTATTTGGGGACTTTAATATACATCTTCACAAACCAAATGCTACCGACTTCCACTCACTCATGTCCTCCTTTCACATGTCTCTTGTCCCTACCACAGCCACACACAAATCAGGAAATCAGCTAGATCTCATTTAAACACGCAGCTGCTCTCCTGATCATCTCACAGTTACTCCTCTGCACACATCTGATCACTTCTTCATCACCTTCAAACTCACACTGCCTACAAGCTCACACTCAACACCACCCCCTGTCACCTTCCGACGTAACCTTAAATCCCTTGATTCCTCTCTCTTTTCTTCAGCAGTGTCCTCTTCTCTTTTAACACCTGGAAACTTTTCCTGTTTAAACACTCACGATGCAACTAACCGTTTCTGCTCCACACTCGCTACATGCCTCGATCAACTATGCCCTCTCTCTTCCAGGCCAGCCAGAATAACACCATCAAACCCCTGGCTATCGCACGCTCTCCGGGAACAGAGGTCCACCCTCAGATCGGCAGAGCGCAAATGGAAGAAATCAAAGAGCATGGCAGATCTCGAAGCGTACCAAACTGCATTCTCAACCTTCTCAAGCAAGGTACAAGACGCGAAGACTACATACTACCACGACAAGATTGAACATGCCAAAGACAGCCGAAAGCTCTTCAGGACTTTCAACTCACTCCTCTGTCCACCCCAACCTCCCCCAGCGACCTCTCTCACTGCAGATGACTTCGCTGATCACTTCATAGACAAAACCCTCACCATCAGCCGGCAGTTTGCACCACCTTGCACCCAAATTCAGCCACAATCCTCGACACCTTTCATGTCCGCATTCACTCCACTCACAGATCAAGTGTCCAAACTCCTTCTCTCAGCGCATCCAACCACCTGCCCCCTCGATCCCATCCCCTCTCAACTTCTACAAACCATCTCACCTACCATCACGCTTGCCCTCACTCACATCATCAACTCCTCCATCACTACCGGCATTTTCCCCAACACCTTCAAGGTGGCCAGAGTCACCCCGCTTCTCAAGAAACCCACACTCGACACATCACTGGTGGAAAATTACAGACCTGTCTCTTTGCTGCCCTTCACTGCAAAACTCATCGAGCGAGTCGTCTTCAATCAACTCTCTACCTTCCTGACTCAGAACAACAAACTTGATGACAATCAATCAGGCTTCAAGAACGGACACTCAACTGAAACAGCTTTGTTGTCTGTAACGGAAGCACTGCGAGGGGCCAGGGCTAACCACAGATCATCTGCCCTCATCCTACTAGACCTCTCTGCAGCGTTTGACACAGTCAACCATCAGATCCTTCTCTCCACTCTTTCTGCGATGGGCATCACTGGAAATGTACTCGATTGGCTTGAGTCCTATCTCACTGGTAGATCTTTCAGTGTCGGGTGGAGGGATGAGGTCTCAAACACTCATAACCTACTCACCGGGGTTCCCCAGGGTTCAGTCCTTGGCCCACTTCTCTTCTCCATCTACACCACCTCCCTGGGCCCTATCATCCTCAGACGAGGATTCTCCTACCACTGCTACGCTGACGACACTCAACTCTATCTGTCGTTCCCCCCTGATGACCTGTCAGTAACTACCCGCATAACTGACTGCCTGAACGACATCTCTACTTGGATGAAGAACCATCACCTACAGCTCAACATGGCCAAGACGGAACTTTTGGTAATCCCAGCTCATCCCTCTGTGCATCACAATCTCACCATCCAGCTGCAATCCTCTACAGTCACCCCTTCAGTCAGAAATCTTGGAGTGATTTTAGATGAACAGCTGTCCTTCAAAGACCACATCACAAAGACAACTCGAGCGTGTAGATTTGCACTGCACAACATTCGAAAGATCAGGCCCTTCTTAACTGAGCATGCAACTCAACTCCTGGTTCAGGCTCTGGTCCTCTCACGTCTGGACTACTGCAACGCTCTCCTAGCTGGACTTCCATTGAATACGCTCAAACCTCTGCAGATGATCCAGAATTCTGCAGCTCGTCTTATCTTCAAGGAACCGAAACGAGCTCATGTTACTCCCCTCTTCATCACTCTTCATTGGCTCCCCATTGCAGCTCGGGTTAAATTCAAAACGCTAACGCTGGCATACAAAACTATCTCCAGATCAGCCCCTGTTTACCTCCATGAACTCATACGCTCCTACATGCCCTCCAGAAGCTCCTACATGCCCTCCAGAAGCCTTCGCTCAGAGAAGGAACAGCGACTTGTGGTTCCATCCCACAAGGGCAGAAGATCTCTCAGCAGAACCTTCTCTTTCACTGTCCCTGGTTGGTGGAACAAACTCCCTGATCCAGTCAGGAGAGCAGCAACACTAACAGCTTTCAAAAAGCAACTGAAAACTCTTCTCTTCAGAGAACACCTACTATAAAAAAATAAAATAAAAACTACTACCTTCTTTTTCCCTCCTCTGTCTTTATCTTCTTCCCCTACTGCTTTGGATTTTTGATCAGTTGATACAATTTCTATTGTGAGAAGTTGAGATAGACTTTGACGGTGTAACAAATTGCATATTGTCTCCCCCTAATGTAAGTCGCTTTGGACAAAAGCGTCTGCCAAATGCATAAATGTAAATGTAATAAATGATCATCAGACCCCCCCAAATTGCAGTCCAACATAATCAGGGGAAGTGGTCCCATTGCAAGCGGCCCTAGGACAGGCTGCTCAGGGAGTTCAGCTGCCATGTGTTAGCTTCGCCACCAGCTGGGAGGGAGGGGGTGCCACCACTATCACCTAGGCTCCCTGAGGACCCCACTACGTCCGCTAGTTTGGGGATCAGACCTTGCTCTCCAAATCAGAGAATTTGAGGTTCAGTTGTAAGACTAGAATACAAAAGACTGTTCCTTGTGTTTATTTTGTACATTTATTTCAGAGCACTTATTGGAGCATTTAATTTTTGTTTCTCCTAATTCTTTTTTTATTTTTCTTTATTTTGATAAATAAAAATATTCTAATTTTATTTCAAAGTAGGTTAAATAACATCATTATAAATGAACCATTAGCGTAGCACCAGGAATGCAGATATATTGTTGCTCAGGGAACAGCTTCCCTTTTATTCATGCCATGGGCTGTTTAGAGTCAACAATCTGCAAGCCTTAATTACCCTCCCGAAGGAGAGAATTGTTTCCTTCTCTCAGGGTTTGTGTTGCGTAGCCACAGCTGTCACATGACTTCCATGTTCATGTTTTACTCCTTCACCTCTCAATGCTGTCCTCGTCTCTAAATGTAGCTTAATTAGGAACGAAATAGAGTGTAGGAGGCCATTCTTAGTGTAAGGCTTTCTTTTCATTTGTCAGAGTCAGACTGGGAGCCATTGACAACCATAAAAAATGGTACACATTTAATTTGGCTGAATAATTGTTTTGGCTCTGTATTTTTTGCATCTGTGTGAGTCTGTACTGGATTGGTGTTTACATATTATCACAGACGATGAATTCTAAAGAGTATCCACTTTGTTTACTAGATTAGCTGCTCAGATAAAGTATGAACGACAAAAAAGATTCACAGCGTGTTAGACATGTGTTAATACTAAACCCAATAATGTGCACATCACGATAGGAAAATTTTGAAGCAACTTAACGACATGCTACATATTACAAATAAGTTGAACACATGCTAGCAACTGATCTAGTATTGGGTTTTGCATTTTTAAAAAGGTAAATGCGCTAGTTAAAAGGCTAGCAAAAATGTGCTTCTTTTGTAATGTTTGCAGCAATGCCAAAACCAAAGCTAGTTATAACTATTGTTCTCTAAAGCCTGAGACTAAGCTAAAACCTAGTTAAAGGCAAGTTGAAAGATAAAACTTTAATGTTATACGAGAAAGAAAGAAGTTGCCTCAATGAACACGGATCTGAAAGGAGCTGGCGAGTTTACATATATTTATTATTTTTACATTTACTGATTCATAGTGAAAGATGAAAAAGAGGTAAAAAAAAATATATATATATATATATATGGTACAGCTAATTTAAGATTCAGATCTGCTTTCTGCTGAAAACAACACTTAAAAGTTAACTCACGTGAGAAAAAACATATTTCATCTAGGTGTGGGATAATTCTTGACTTTCTGGTTAATTAAAATTCTTTGGTTGAAGTTGGCTATCTTTAGCTGACTTCAGACTTGGACCAGACAAGGCCCATCTGTGGCCTTTGGTATCGAGACTAGGTTCATACACGTAACGTAATTCATTGAGGTATTTTACTGCAATCGTTTTTGTGTGTATGATTAGAAAGAGATGCTGCATTTTTTGGGGTTCAAGCTGCTAAAAGTCAAATATCCTTTACTTGTTTCACTTTTTTTTTTACTTATTTACTTACATAACTTTTATGTTTCATTTCATTAATGTGTTATTTTTTTATACATACATTTTATACATGCCATTATTAGTTTTTTTCTGTTTATTTTTTACATTGTTTATTTTTAAATAGACCAGAATTTTACTGAAAAAGTGTTCAATCATTTGCTATATTAGTAATACATTGCCTTTGTTAAAAGGCTGTCATTATGAGTCCTTTTTTCATCTGTGTTTAAGTGCAGCTGTTGTGGAATTAATGAGGCTGACATTGAATTAATCTGGTCTATTGTTTGCTCAAAGTATGGTAAACTGGGGTCTTATAAGTTGACTCAGATATACATTTACATTTATGCATTTGGCAGACGCTTTTGTCCAAAGCGACTTACATTAGGGGAGAGACAATATGCAATCTGTTACACCGTCAAAGTCTATCTCTGCTCGCTCATAATAGAAATTGTATCAACTGATCAAAAAACCAAAGCAGTGAGGAAGTAGAGGAAGAAGATAAAGACAGAGGAGGAAAAAAAGAAAGAAGTTTGGCCCCAACATGGCCTGAATTTGACTCAGTTTTGGACTCTGTATTTGTATGGTATTGAAATGGTTTATTTAAGATTAAAGTTTGCTATCTTTGCCCAAGCATAGGGCCAAGTATATGTGATTACCTTGGCTGAGACTTGGGCCAGACGAGGCCCAACTGTGGCTTTTGTCTGGTATCGAGAATTGGTGCACACATGTACCGTTATTTGAGCCAAGCAAAAGCTGAAAATAATATTTGCTATGTGGGGAAGCTATTGTCTGCTTCTTCTCTAGTGTTTGAGCCTTGGCTTAAAGCCCATGTGATGTGCCTGTTCTCTAAATTTTGTGCCCAGGCTAAAACGGCTAGTTGAAAGACTGCTGTGGGATTGTTATCTGTATTGCACCTAAGTTAAAAGCGCTTGTTAAAAAGGGGGTATGTGCTCCAAAAAGGCTAAAACTAAGGCTAAAAGCACTAGTTTAAAGCTGTTGAGTGCTTATTTTCTAAAGAATGCACCCAGGCTAAAAGAGTTCGCCACAAGGGTGTTATGTGCTTGTTCTCTGATGCTGTTAGTTAAAAGCTGGTGATGTGCTTGTTCTCTATTGCTTGCAACCAAGGTAAAGCCGCTGGTTAAGAGTGTCTAAATATTGCACCAAGGCTAGCTAAATTGGTGTTATGTTCTATGTTCTCTAATGTTGTGCCCAGGTTAAACGGTTGTGTTATGTGCTGTAATTTGCTGATCTATCTCTGTTCATTATCATTTCTCTCACTTACCATTTCCCTTTCCCTATCTGCTCACTGCTTATTCCAGGTGTCTCCTGACATCCCTCATTATTTGACTAAAGCCAAGTGCTGATGCTTTAAAACTGTTACCGGACTCATTCCAGTAAATTACGATGAATCACTGAGGATGCTCACTCTTCATAAACCAAATGCACTTGGCTAACTGATTTGTAAGTGATTGAGATCCGCAAAGTGCCATTAGAAAGCTTGTGAGTGCAGCTTGAGCAGTTAGATTCTTGTGATATACAGAGAAAACAAGCAGATTGAAGTCCTTCTCCCCACCATTAAACCAGGTTGAAAGGGATGGAAAGAGTGGCCAGGCGCTGTTGGCATCATTAAACTCAAAGTGAATACATACTGCAGTAAGTAAAGCATTCACGAGTGCCAGCAAGAGATGCAGACTTGCACTTCTTCAGATGTGCACAGATGTTTACAGCTTCATCATTCTGCGGGGAACGCAGCCGCCCACGCTAAACTCAACTGCTGTGACAATGCTAGCTGTCTTGTGTGTTTTGTGGGGTTTTTAATAAGGCCCTTAACAACATCTTAAAGTACGTTTACATTGAGTATCAAAATTGTCAACTCTTATATAAAAATGTACCATTTTTTTATCTCTAAATCCACACTACACAGCTGAAGTCAGTGGATCACCATCTAGCAACTGAGCTAACTTACGGTTTTAGCAAAGATTGCTTAAATTTAGGAAAGAGACTAGCAAAAAGGATGTCCTACATCTCTTCTAGGGTGTTATGCGCTTGTTTTCTAAAGCTTGATTCTATTTAAAAAATGCTAGTTAAAAGGATGTTAAATGCTTGATCTCTAATGCTGCATCTAAAGTAGACTAAAACCTCTTGTTAAAAGGGTGCTATACTTGTTCTCTAACATTTGTGTCAAAACTAAAACTTCTAGCTGAAGGATGTTATGTCCCAGTTTAACAAAGGTTACACCTAGCTAAAGTTCATTTACTTAGTTCATCTGAAATAAGTTGAACACATGCTAGCAAAACTGAGCTAATTTTAGCTAAAATTTCACCTAGACTATTGCTGCGTCCCAATCTGAACACTGTACACTGCACTCTTAAAGTAGATACTCATTTTCAGGAGAAAATGTAGATACTTTTTAGTGTGTGAGACGAGAGTGTGCTCAATCTGGGATGCAGTAAAACGGAAGTAGTTCTTCCACGACATCACGAGTATGAGAACTCAACTCCTTCTTTTCCATTCCTTCATTAAAAATATCCTAATAATAAATAAAACACGCTCTATATTGATATAGTTTTTTCATGTGCGTCATCGTTAAAAATGAGTCTTGAGAGCTCGTTTGTTTGTGTCTGTGATGATGTAGTTGGTTTTGTGTTTTTTTTTTACCCTATCATCCCCTGAGCCATGGTTATCTGTCAACAGGAGCTTATGTTTTACCTGGTTGTATGATGAGGGAACTGTGTATTTTAAATGACAAATGCATTGCACCAGAAGTGGTATGGTTTTTTTTAAAGTGCAAGTTTCTGCCTTGAGTGCTGGTGTGGAGTAACATGATTGGACCATTAGGATTAGTCCACCGTCTGAAGAAAAGGGGGTATTTTCAGTGGATTAAAGGCATTTATTTATTTCTGTATGTAGTTTTCTTTTGGTATTTCATAATGTTGTTTGATGTATGTAAAGTGTTTATGTCTGATTTACTATTTTATAGTTTTGATGATTAGGTGTGATTTGTATGATTGTTTGTGTTTATTGTAACCCCCATGATTGGTTTCACCCAATGGTAGAAGGTGTATAAAATGGCTGCCATTAGTCAGTAATGGAGGAATGCTGGAACTCTGGCTGCCAAGAGTTTCTAAAGACTGACAGAAAAAGTCTCTCTCTAACTGGAAAAAGGAATGGAACGCTGCACACTGCCCAGCTAGTAGTTAGCTTAGGGTGGCTTGCCCTCGAGTGAGATATTTGAGGGTTTTTTCCTATATGCTTTCATTTTGGTTTTGTAAGACCAGTATTTGTTTCAGTGGCTTATTTTGATTGTTTATTGGTTTGTTTTGTTTGTGTTCACGTGTGGCTCACATTAAAATCACACTGCACTGCAAACTCCTGACTCTGGACCTCTTAATTTACAACATAAGACTCTCGGTGAATCCCCACATTACGACAGTGTCCCAGGAAAAATTCCTTCCGCCCAACATGCAAGGGATTGTGGGTAATATCTGCTGGTTTTGTGTTCATGGATCTTCACTTCAGAATCGAACCAGAAAAAGTACACATCCAGTCATCCCTCGAGCACTTTTTTATGTACACTATGGTTTGAGACACCCTAATTCTCATTTCGTCGCAATTGTTTTGCTAGCCTAAAAGTATTGTGTTCTAGTTATCTAAGCCTTACACTTACAGTTTTGTACAATTACTAAGACAGTTTTTTCAATACATTTAATAAGCTTGCTTAACTCTTAACGCATCAACTCAGTTAAAACACACAATTGGGAAACTGTTAATTTCTTTCTCAAAACCCCTCGTTGTAAACAAAACTCCAAAACTCATTTTCAAAATACAATAATACAGTTTTCAAAACACTAACACATGTTTTCTTCTGACAGCAACATTTAGTCAATCAGAACACATTGAGAAGAAATGTGGTTTTAAAGTGACATAGTTTTGGTGTTTGGTGGAGCTCGAGTGTAAAAGAGGTTCAAGCATTTGAAATTTGTGTTAGCTGTTTGCACTTTGTATCAAAGCAACAAAAAAAATGTTAATTGTATCGCCTACCTAGACAGATGTTGTGCTAATCATATTAAGAGTTTAGGAATGTTGTTAAATGTTTTGAAAAAACTGTCATAGCAATTGTGAAAAACTGTAAGCTAAATGTGCTAGTTAGGAAGTTAATTGCTTGTTCTCTAATGTAACATTTTACGTGGGCTAAAACTCTTGTTAAAGTGGTTTCATATACTTGTTCTCTAATTCTTGTACCTTATCCAAAACCTCTAGTTTATAGTTTGTTATGCACTGTTTTGCCAAGATTGCATCTAAGCTAAAAGTAGTAATTTATATAAGTTTTATAAGCTACCAAATTAAAAGGATTGATGTTATAAAAGAACAACAGTCAACATAACAGAACAACAGTTTCTTTCTATAGAACCTTTCCTATTCTCTTGAATGAGTGAACAATTCAGAGTTATGTAACATTAAGGAGTAATTATGTTAAATTTGGTAAATATTTTAGTTACAGCTGACCTTTTGAGGATAGCCATTATGCTAATGTGGCCCTTGGTGAAAATTAGTTTAACACTCCTGTAATAGAATAACAATGGGCCAAAGCACACACAAAGCTGGTACTTTATTATTTTTAACAAACAAGTAGTTTAAACTCAAATGTCAGGTTGATATCATCACCAATTTGTCAGATTTGAGCCGTATCTCATTGTTTCACAAGATCACTCGTCTGCGAGTCAAATTGCGTTCAGTTTCTCCATGTTGGCGTCTCTCCAGTTCATACCTTTTTTGGAACATAAATCCACGATGAAGACGAGTGGAGTAAGTGATGCTGAGAATCATGTGATTATAGTCAAACCTTTTGTCTCTAAACAATGATTGCAAGCCCTTATTACATTTGTAGTGGCAGATACATTATTAAATAAAAAAGAATGAAGGTAAACCACAGATTATTAAAAACCTTTCAGGCACCAGAACAAACACTTCAGTCGTTTAGAAACAAAAAAGGTAAAGTGCAGATGATGGTTGGCAGAGGATTTGTGTACGACTGAAATGTTCTCTATGTTACAATATATGCTTACAGGTGTGTAGAAGTACACTTAAAGGTCTGCCATCATGTAGATTAGTGAACTATTTTTGTTTTCATGCATTTAATCCAAATAAAAAAAACACCATAAATATTTATCTTTGCTGCAACATTGACCTCCATTGTCTCTTGTGCGTGCTTGAAGCAGCAGAAAATTCTTGGGCTCTGCACGCATATCTTGCTGAGTACAAACAGAAATTTGTATTCAAATATTCCCTGTGATGTGTGTGTGTGCGCACCCGTGTGTGTGTGTGTGTGTGTATCATCAGGAGCCGTGCATCCTCACCTGCCTGTCCGAAAGCCACTCAACATTTAGCTTGCCATGGAGACGGCTATTTTTAGCTCATCTCAACACACTGTTTCTCAACAAATGGGCTCATTTGGGAGTTTGAAGTTATACAGCTGTGTTACATTCAGCTTGCAAGGCCTAACAATACAAATCTACTTTGTTAACGTGCTTTAACCCTTGTATGGTTTTCAGGTCTGTGGGACCCATTTTCAGTTTTGATCAGAAGAAAAATGAAACAAGCATTTATTATTTGAAGCTGAGATTGACTGGGCTTGGCTCATTTCCTGTGAAAAACATATATCAGAACAGATTTTTTATGACCCCACACGTACGCCCCCTACACGTTTATATTACACACAAGGTGTTCGGGTCTACTGGAGCCGGGGCATGTTAAAGTGTGAAAATGGTAGATTCTTTACCTTAATTCTCTCTTCCCACACAAGCATAAATCACACATAAACATAACATTTTACATTTTAGAATAAAATTGTGTGAATTAAAAGCCCCAAAATGCAATGGGTCCAGCAGAGTCACCAACCCTGCCAAAGTAACAATAATGAGAACACCACACATGGTTCAAATTCTAAACGTGAAGAAATCAGGTTAAAGAACAAAAAATAAAGTATATTTGCTGTTTATATCTCTTGTTTCTTGGCTAAAGGAAATATTGTTTAAGTTTTTAACATAAAATGTTTTGATTGGGTGAATTAAAATCTGCAAAAGGCAATGGGTCCACGAGACCCGCAAACACCAACTGAGTAACAATAATATGAACACCACACAAGGGTTACTCAAACACCGCCTGAGTAACAATAATATGAACACCACACAAGGGTTACTCAAACACCGCCTGAGTAACAATAATATGAACACCACACAAGGGTTACTCAAACACCGCCTGAGTAACAATAATATGAACATCACACAAGGGTTACTCAAACACCGCCTGAGTAACAATAATATGAACACCACACAAGGGTTACTCAAACACCGCCTGAGTAACAATAATATGAACACCACACAAGGGTTACTCAAACACCGCCAGAGTAACAATAATATGAACACCACACAAGGGTTACTCAAACACCGCCTGAGTAACAATAATATGAACACCACACAAGGGTTACGCAAACACCGCCTGAGTAACAATAATATGAACACCACACAAGGGTTACGCAAACACCGCCTGAGTAACAATAATATGAACACCACACAAGGGTTACGCAAACACTGCCTGAGTAACAATAATATGAACACCACACAAGGGTTACTCAAACACCACCTGAGTAACAATAATATGAACACCACACAAGGGTTACTCAAACACCGCCTGATTAACAATAATATGAACACCACACAAGGGTTACTCAAACACCACCTGAGTAACAATAATATGAACACCACACAAGGGTTACTCAAACACCGCCTGATTAACAATAATATGAACACCACACAAGGGTTACTCAAACACCGCCTGATTAACAATAATATGAACACCACACAAGGGTTACGCAAACACTGCCTGAGTAACAATAATATGAACACCACACAAGGGTCACTCAAACACCACCTGAGTAACAATAATATGAATGCCAAACAAGGGTTACTCAAACACCGCCTGAGTAACAATAATATGAACACCACACAAGGGTTACTCAAACACCGCCTGAGTAACAATAATATGAACACCACACAAGGGTTACTCAAACACCGCCTGAGTAACAATAATATGAACACCACACAAGGGTTACTCAAACACCGCTGAGTAACAATAATATGAACGCCACACAAGGGTTACTCAAACACCGCCTGAGTAACAATAATATGAACGCCACACAAGGGTTACTCAAACACCGCCTGAGTAACAATAATATGAACACCACACAAGGGTTACTCAAACGCCGCCTGAGTAACAATAATATGAACACCACACAAGGGTTACTCAAACACCACCTGAGTAACAATAATATGAACACCACACAAGGGTTACTCAAACACCGCCTGAGTAACAATAATATGAACACCACACAAGGGTTACTCAAACACCGCCCGAGTAACAATAATATGAACACCACACAAGGGTTACTCAAACACCGCCTGAGTAACAATAATATGAACCACCACACAAGGGTTACTCAAACACCGCCTGAGTAACAATAATATGAACACCACACAAGGGTTACTCAAACACCGCCTGAGTAACAATAATATGAACACCACACAAGGGTTACTCAAACACCGCCTGAGTAACAATAATATGAACACCACACAAGGGTTACTCAAACACCGCCTGAGTAACAATAATATGAACACCACACAAGGGTTACTCAAACACCGCCCGAGTAACAATAATATAAACACCACACTAGGGTTAAAGGGGATTCCACATAAACAATTAACCACTTACCCGTATGTGGTTCAAAACCTGCTGTGGCTTTATTTCTCAACTAAATTCATTTTGATATGATACTAAATACATTTTGAAATTAATTGAACATAACGCTTTTAAGGGTTTTTATGCCTTAAAAAGCAATTAAAACAGCATCAAATGTCTTCATCTGTCATTGGAGGCAATGCACTGCATCTAAGCAAAGCCATTAAAGCTTACATTTAGATTATTTAGTCTAATATTCTTATTTTAGAAAGAATGATTTCTTTTAGAATTTTAAGGTATCAAGTGTTTATCTTGTTTTGAGAGAATAAGACTTCCCTTGTCTTGTGGAGAAAGAAAATGCCTGTTTTGATCTTTTTTTTTGCTTAAATTAAATATTGTGAACAAGCTGTTGATTTTGTCGCTGATCTTGAAACTAGAATCTTAGGACAAGACGTTTCGACTCGACACGTTCTTACTTCAAAAATATTATTGATCGTGTTTTAAGTGCCTATATTGGAAATAGAAAGTATTTATGTAGTTAAAATCTACCTAGATCAAGCTAAAATCTGGTAATAGGACTAGAAAATGTAATGTGTGAAGAATTAATGAAACAAGAATAAAATGCTCTTGAAAAAATCTAAAAAGTAAATGATTCATGCCTCCTCGAACCCTTAATTTAACACGTTTACTCTGTTTTGTTTTAAAACCCGAATAGGAGTGTGAGGATTTCACACAAAAAAATCCTGTCTTTTGAACAATATCTTTTTAGTTACTTTCTTAACTTGGTTTACTAAGTTCTTCATAATTGTTTCGTAATTTCCATTAGTAATAAGTTCATTCGTAATGAGAAATCATATTACTTAAGTGCTTTACAAAATGTTAAGTTTTTAAATCATTTTTAACGATTACTCCTGGAGCCCAGTGGCTCCTGAAAAATTTCAAGAACATTTTTAATTATGTTTAATCCTTAAATTTGCAGTATATTAAGTATACATTAATTTACAAGTACTTTAAATATTTTTGTGATTTAACAAATAAAAGCACACATTTTCAGCAGTTTTAAGATAAAATATTGGTAAACCAGCTAAAATCATCAACTGCAAGGTTTGAGTTGAATAATTATTTACACTGCAAATTCATAAAATAATAATTTATTTTTTTACTTTAGATAAAATCAGCTCTACTGGTTTGCTTTTTCTGTAACCTTGTTCTTCGCATTTCTGGGACTTGCATCAGAAACATCAATTTCTATGAAAATGTTTCCAAACGAGCTGAGCTGATATTTAATAGATGCATGTGGTCTGTCACAAAAATAATTAGAATTCTCGGTGGCTCTCGGTGACCAGGGCTTCGGGTCTTCTTGAATCCCGTGCTTTATCAGGAGCCGTCACCCCAGTAGCACTGCTTCCCGGAAGCTGACGGCCAGGGGGGTCTCCGGTGTCTTAAAGCGGCGCACTTCTTGGAAGGCTGTCGTCTCTCGGCGACCCTTCACCACTTTCCGCTAACCCTGCCACCCTCGGTGCTTCAGGGAGCGTACTTTGCCCCTACGCTCACCCAGGCTCTCGGTGACCAGGGCTTCGGGTCTACTTGAATCCCGTGCTTTATCAGGAGCCGTCACCCCAGTAGCACTGCTTCCCGGAAGCTGACGGCCAGGGGGGTCTCCGGTTTCTTAAAGCGGCGCACTTCTTGGAAGGCTGTCGTCTCTCAGCGACCCTTCACCACTTTCCGCTAACCCTGCCACCCTCGGTGCTTCAGGGAGCGTACTTTGCCCCTACGCTCACCCAGGCTCTCGGTGACCAGGGCTTCGGGTCTACTTGAGTCCGTGCTTTATCAGGGCCGTCACTGCTTCCAGGAGTCCTGGAGAAATAACATGGGGGACGGTGGTTCATCCCCGTCCAGAATTGCGGAGACTGTATCTATAGCCCCGGTGGGGGTGCAGCTCTAGCGTTCGGCCTCCAGGCCGAGGTCATTGTGACCATTCTCCACTCCAGGGCTCCATTTACGAGGAGGTCTGACACGAGACAGCGACTGTCATAGTGTTGAGGGTTCCCACACTTTGGATTAGCTCTGCCCGGTCAAGATCGGTGCTAGAGTTCTGTAGGTCAGTTTCAGGGGGTTCACCGTCCACCATTTTGGTGTATGTATCGGTGGTTTTGGCCTGCCACGCCCCAATTGATGGGTTCTTTGAGCAGTCCCCCCCCTCTTTTACATCTCGTTGTCTTCACGGTACCAGGCGGCTGAGGCCCCTGATCTGTACAAGAGTGTCCATATGGGACCTGGCCATCATCTTGGGGGTCCTAAGAGGCCTCTATGAGACTCTGGGTGACGTGTACTTGCGACTTTCTGTCACTTAAGACAGCAGTGCTTCCCTTATTAGGATGGGAGATTACACGCAAAAGACTTCTGAAGTCTTCCTGCACCCTAAGCCGAGCAATGTCTCGCAGGTGCCTCACATCGCCCCGTGTCCTATTAGGTTCCAGGCATTCTTCCTCCTCCAGGTGAGTCCCCTGTATAAGTCCTTATTAGTATCTGCCCAGTGTGGGCATTGGGCTGTTATGTCTGTTGCATGGCTCAGTGGAGCTCAGACCAGCTTGTGTGCTATGGTCCACCCAGGCGGACTCTCCTGCTATTACGCAGTCAGTGAGCAGATGGACTGTGGAAAAATGTTATCACCTATACTTAGGTGTAAGCCTCTGACTTTCTGGCCCCCTTGGGGGCAGGGCACATTCCACAAGAGGTGTGGCGACTAGGGCCTTGTCATCTGGTATTCTTCCAGGATTGGTAGCGCTGCGGGATGGTCCACGCTCTTTGATGTTGCTACGGTGCTACAATTGGATCCGGATGATTCTCCGGGCTGAAGACACTGTCAGTCCGGGGCGAATTGGCGTGTTTTGAGTCTCGTTCCCCATAGCGTTGGACGCAGCTCGAGTTCCTGAAAGGGGACGTCTCAGGTTACGTAGGTAACCAAGGTTCCCTGAGGGAAAGAGATGCTGCGTCCCCAGGCCATTTCACCCAGGGCCTGACGGCGCTTACTGTGCCTCAAAGCTGGTTGCCGTCTCCATCGCGGGCTCCTTTATACTGCGCATTGCGGGTGCGACGCCGCGCTCGGATGACGTCACACCTGTCCATTGGACGAGATTTGACATATAATTCAGAGCCGGAAACGCAGCAAGCGTTCCCCGTAGCGGTGGACGCAGCGTCTCGTTCCCTCAGGGAACCTTGGTTACCTACGTAACCTGAGACGTTCTCCCTGTTGGCATCCCTCCAGTTCAAACTTCTTGAAACAAAAATACACGATGAAGACAAATTGAGTAAGTTATGGTGAAAATTGTGTGATTACAGGAAAACCTTGTTTCTCTAATCAATGGTTGTAAGGCTTTATTGCATTTGTAATGTAATCTGAGATTTATACTTGCAGTATGAAACTGACCTGATCGCTTCTCTCTTTTGAGTCAAATTCAATCGTCAATGAGCGTGGAGTGCAACTCGTCCAATATAGCGTGAATAAAAGTGAACACTTTTTAAATGATTCAGCTGGTTATTCAACTACATATATCTGGGGTGCCAGTCAGTTTTTATCTGGATATGCTACTGATCAGGGGTTAGATCCAAATGTAAATTTATATAATAAAAAAATCACATTAATGTCCTCTCAGTCACAAAGCTCATGCACCTTAAAGGACCAGTACATGACACACAAGTTCTTGTCTAATATTTTAATGCATATTTTAAGTTTCATGTTTCAGGTTTTTACCAATGTGACACAACCCCAAATTAAGCCCTTGTTTATTTCCTCAGTGTTTCATTCTTATTCAGGTCACCATACTCAAATGTTCCATCTTACATGTTATACATCAGTCTTCCCCTTTTAATTCTTTCTGTCTTTTAGACAAATGCTGTAATATATAATATAAAATATACAAAATCATGTATGCTCAAATCAGATGGGCAGTTTTGGTCTGGTGCATAAGGAAATCAACTTTGATATCAGAAGGTCACTGGTTCGATCCACTGAGTTGAAGGTGGTGTGAGTGATGAAACACTTGCTCTCCATCTTCAACAGAGAACTGGAAAACAAAAATTGAATTTATAGACTGACAAAATGCGAGAAATTGTCTACTCACTCGTTTTTTCCCATAACTGAACTCTGCCTTCCATTATTGCTGGTTTGGGTTTTCTTCATGTGACTATTCTAGGGTGCTCCTGTTTGGTTGGGGTAGATTTGAACTGTAAAAAAATGGAACTTCCAAAGTACTTTCCGTACCTCTGAACCACACCAACCCCATCATGTTCCTGCCCTGATTTCTCAGAATAGATTCCATACCTAACTTAGTATGTGAAACTTAACCTGTATTCGCTCTTTAACCATGAAAGGTTCAGTCTGGTTTTGAACTTGATCTGTTCTGCTATGATTCCACAAACATCTACCAACTTCTTACATCTTCTAACAAACAAACTATTACCAACTTGAACAAATTACAACTGATTTTTAGCATTAATCAAGGGTCAACACAAGTGATCAGTATTTAACAATTTTCATACATTGCTATACATTGTTCTGTTGAAATCTCACTTTGTTCTTCACTATATTTTCATTACAGATTGCTATAAATATGTGTGAAATTAGTCTCTGGGCTGCTGGCCACACAGAGGCAGCAGGCTATCTCTGTTCTAACAACAAAGCTTTGTCTCTTGAACAACTTTCTTAAAGTCCATACGAGGTGGTTCTTTAAACAAGATTTTATCCGGCCTTGAATAAAAGTGCTTTCTTTTTTATTTCCCCCACAACATTTGCTCTTCAAAGCTTTTATCACAGGGCTGTCCACATTTATCAGCTCTGTTATGATAGCATGCTTGCCTCTTTGACTGTATCTGACCTCTCGTCAGTAGGAGCCTTCCAGTCTGTGTTGGGCTGGAAGGAGCTGGGGTGACAGACCGGGCCCGTCCAGAACCCTCCAGATCCGACAGTAATTGGCTTGTGTGGCTGCTCTCCTTAAGGACCCCTGACAGCTGGTGGGTGGATTTTTTGTATGCGCACCAATTAGGATGAGAGAAGAAAAAAATCCATTCCCTTCTGAGAGTTGGAGAGAGAGAGAGCAGCATTCTAAGAGCATTGAAGCCTTTGAGTGGTTTCCTTACAGACATACTTCACAGCTGGAAAAGAGAGATTTCGGCTGGTTGAGGCAGAAAGATGGAAATTATATTGAACCACTGGATATACATTGGGGGTGTTCTTTTTGGGAATTATGAGAGCGCTGAGAATGATTGTGTTCTAGTAGGTTTTTCAAAATTTTGTTTGCTTAACCATTTGTTGTTTTGTTGGTACTGTGAAGGATACTTCTACAGTCTTGGTGGTAATGGATTTGCTTTTCTTGGAATCAGGCATTTGTATAAATGTTCTAGAACCACTTTTTGCCATTTAGAGACTGGCTTTCTCTGATCTCCATCTTTAATCTGGATTCAAATCCCCAGTAACCTTTCGCTGTTCATCCACAGACGGTGATGTACTCGTATCAAAGGACATTGATCCACTTCGTGTTCCAAAAACCAGGTTCAAAAACAGACGAAGCTGAGCTTCTGCAGTCATTGGTCACATGCTTAATTATTCATATTAATACATTCTCGAACAATTTTGATCATGTTGATGTCACTGGTCGATAGTTGCGTCAATGCACATTTGCTTTTTCTGCTTAAGTTTGACAAAATTGAAACCTGATGAATTTCTCCTTGTAGTAAATTATGTAGTCACTCCATACCTAAAAACACTGTTGTTAAACAGAGTCCAACTTCCTACAACTTCAGCTTACACCAATGCTCTATTTACATATCACAGCTTACAAACCAATAAAAACTGAAAGGCTAAAAATAAAAAAAGATTACATATTCATAATAAAGATGATGCATTGCACTTTCAGATAAACCATACTACTTGCCCCTGTTGAGCTGTTTTCAGATCTGGGATAGATTTATTATGCCTTCGTGTAACCCAATTACTGGTCCCTGAACCCAAGTGACTCCCAATTTGGAACAAATAAAATACATTTACAAAATGTATTTCAACAAACTGAAATAACTATTTAAAACTGGATGTCTATGAATGCAAAAGTCAAGAGCAAAGGGGATAATCTGCCTTACTGTCTGAAGCAGTCAATCTCATCTCATCTTCTTACTCTAACAGTAGCCAATGTCTTTATTTTGGGGGGGGGGGATCATCTGCTAATGTCTACAGCAGACATGGAAATGTTACATTGAAATTATAAGCTGTCAACTAGGTTTTAAATGTTTCCAAAGCAGCTGTGACTTTACAAATTTGGCTCATAAATTGCAGAACACATCCAGAGAAATAGTTGCTAATGAGGTGTCTATTTTGTTGTTGTGAATGTCAGTCCAACACTAAGACAAATTCTAATAAGGTTTACCAGCACATCTGTCAGCTCAGTTTGTGTTTCAGGACAAACGAGGATGCAAAATGTAATACTGTCTGGAAATATCAGAACTTGTAATGATAGATTTACTTTGAAGAATAACAAAGTCAAGAGAAAGACAAGAGAATTCAGAAAGAAGGTTTCTAGGCTAGGAGGGTGGCAGTTGTGCTTCAGCAAGGTTTAGATGTGCGGGGGAGGGGAGTATGGCTTCAGCAAGGTTTGGATGTGAGGGAGAGGTGAGGTGTGCTTCAGCAAGGTTTGGACGAGAGGGAGCGGAGTTGTGCTTCAGTAAGGTTTGGATGTGTGGGGGAGGGGAGTTGTGCTTCAGTAAGGTTTGAACGAGAGAGGGACCGGAGTTGTGCTTCAGTAAGGTTTGGATGTGTGGGGGAGGGGAGTTGTGCTTCAGTAAGGTTTGAACGAGAGAGGGAGCAGAGGAAAGTTGTGCTTCAGTAAGGTTTGGATGTGTGGGGGAGGAGAGTTGTGCTTCAGTAAGGTTTGGATGTGTGGGGAGGGGAGTTGTGCTTCAGTAAGGTTTGGATGTGCGGAGGATGTGCGGGGCGAGGTGAGTATGGCTTAAGCAAGGTTTGGATGTGAGGGAGAGGTGAAGTGCGCTTCAGCAAGGTTTGGACTAGAGAGGGAGCGGAGTTGTGCTTCCGCAAAGTTTGGATGTGTGGGGCAGGGGAGTCATGCTTCAGCTTGATTTGGAAGAGTGGGGGAGGGGAGGTGTGCTTCAGCAAGGTTTGGACATGTGGGGGAGGGGAGTTGTGCTTCAGTAAGGTTTGGATGGGTGGGGGGTGGAGTTGGTCTAACATTTTACTAATACTTAACTATTTTAAGTAAGCATAACATTTAATAACCATTAAGTAAACAAAGTAGTGTTTTTCTGGTAAAGTATTCTATTTGAGTACATAATATAATATTTGGCATTGTGGGAAGTATAATCCTGTAAGCTGCTCATGGGTACAAAGACCTATTACTTTAAACATAGGATAAGCATAGATTTAAAATATTTATGAGATTGCTGTTGCTTAAATATGATGACAAGTTAACTTCAATAAAGTGCTTCAAGAAATAAAATGGTGGTTTATCCCAACTTCAGAGCGCTTGGAGGCTCACAGCCAATTTGTTATAAATATCAGCATAAGCGTTCAAAGAGAATCGGTTAATTGATTTTTGAACTATGCAACCTTCTAGTACAACTGCCCTCAGCTCAATGGCCAGAAAGCCTGAAGATTAGGAGTGGGAACGGAAACATTGATTGTGATTTGGCTCTGTGTGGGAGTGTGGACCATATCATTCTAATCTGAATGTTTTTTTTCTACAAGACTCATCCAATATATTGGACTGGTTTTCCAAGGTGTCCTTAAGAGTTGAAGTGAACCAAGAAAATCTTTTGAAGAGCAACATCTATGTAGCTTTCTTACAGAGAGAGCTTCAAAGTAATAGGCCTCAAAGGCAGTTATTTTAAAGCTTTGTCAAGCCGTTTGCCTATTTGTCCAAATGAAAGCGTCTGCCAAAGAGAGCTTTTATAGAAATTCTGGGTTTAGTATAACTAGAAAAGGTGCTTTTCTTCTCTAACCTGGTTTTTAAACTGGGGTGCGTGGAGACACAGATAACAAAAATGTAGTGAAACATAAATCCTTATAAGGTGGCTTATTACAATAAACAATATACTAAACAGTTTTGATGAGAATTGTGCTGTTGAAACTCTGTGGCTGTACTATGCAGGGAAAGTTTCTAATGAAGAGTATTGAAGACCAGTGTTTAATGAACTTAAGGGGAAATCAGTAGAGCCAGTGTTGGTGTGGCATAGTCCAAGTGTAGAGGTGATCCGTAATTCTTTGTAGGTCCTTCTCTCGCCCTGACCATGGCTCCACTCTTTTGCCAGACTGGTGATGCTGCCTGGAGGAGCCTTGTGCTGGCTTCACTGCAGCTCATCAAGAATAAGAGGGAGCTCACTTATGAGCTGCAGGTGGCTCCAATGCTGTCGTTCACGTTGCACTGATTTTCTGAGCAGCGTTTCTAGGGTGACGCTGATTAATCCTCCGGGTTACCCACCATAGAATGGTGTCACACCTCTTGGATTGACTTGCCCTTGACAGATTCTAAGGTCATGTTGATAGATTGAAATATAAAATTTTAACCAGGTGGGAGTGGTCTTGTTCTCAGTCCTCCTCTTACATTTATGCTAAATCTTATATATTCTATCCACAGAGATATGATACTTACAGGAGATAAATAACACAGTAACAATTTCAGATTGCTTAGGTCTTCTTTGTGGTGTGAATTGTGTTGCCGTGAATTGCTTAAATATCAAGATAGTGGACCACAATGTGAAGTTCAACAAGAAAAGCTCCAAGTACTGGATGTTTTCTCAGGAAGAGGCGTGTAGAGTGACGTCTCAGAGGTAAGTGGCTTCCTCTTAAAAAGCAGGTCTCTAGAATGGTGTTTCCATGGCAATGATGGTGTTTCTTAGACCATCCTTGAATAAAAAGCAGCGAGACTAAAATTGCTGACTTTAATTTCTTCTCTACCCATAGACCTTTAGGTTGGAGTTTAAATTGGTGGAGTTTAAACTTTGAAGTAACCCTTTTATTCTTCAACTTTTTCCACTGAGAAATTATGACCGGAGTACGTACATTTTTGTGTGTGTGTATGGTTTATTGTGGTCCTTTGGCCACTCCTACAGGCCATGAACAAAAAACTATGAACATGAGGGTGGAGACAAGGAGGAGTTTTGTCTGAGCTCAGTTTTACATATAATGGAATGTGCTAACAAGTCTGCACATGAAAGGGTGTAAATCAGAATCTTAAATATGAGTACATGAGGCCCCTGATTGAAATTAGTTTGGAAAGTTGGTGTTAAAGATAATCAACTAATTTAAAAACAAATTATATGGACGGTTTTGTGAAATTGACATCAAACCTTGATGGGAGGACTTCTAACATAAAAAAAATATTTTTCGGGTACCAAATAGATATCCAATATAACCCCAGCACCAACGCTGTGGCCCACTGCTTGTGGCATTGTAAATGTGTGTAAATATGTCACTTTCTATCCATAAGTTTTGCTTGACTGGTCTTGATCCTGACACAAGCACTTCACTCTGAATGACATTGAAATAAATTATAATCTCATGAATATTTCTGGCATGTGCAATGAGAGAATATGGGCCTCATTGAAACAGACAAACGACAACCCAAAGATTAAATCTTAAATCAGAAAGCTGTCCTCATGAAGCAAAGTTGAATGAGCATGGTTTTAATTAATTGTAGTCGAAACATGTAAGGGGTTTGGAAAAAAGATTTATCCAATGTTAAAGCCTATAAAATATTAAGAGCATTGATCAAAATCAGTTGCTTCTTGCTGATGTTTATTTGTCAAGTGTGATGTAGTCGGCGTAATCAAGGATGTTTGGGTGCTGTTGAGTTTATTTAGAACTTTGGCTACTAAACTAAAATTGACCAAATCAAAGAAGTTACATTTTGAGGAAATCACAGACAAATTCAAGTTCAATATATCAATAAAGCAGACAACCCTCCCCTCGATTTTTATTAAAGTAAAAAGTAAAATAAAAATGAGTGTTAAAACAGTCAACAAATCTGGCCAAACAGCTGTTTAATCAAAAAGATAAGATGAAGCTAGATCAAAGAGGTTCTAAATCAGCAAAGCTTTTTGACTGAAGAGCAGAGATCTATTCTGAAATTATATTCTAAAGACTTGATGTGATTCTGAGTTTGACATGAAATCCACATCTTGAAAACTTACAAGGTTTAAAAGCAAATCATTAGGAATTTAAATGATTATAATGACCATTTAAGGATTTAGTATGCTTTTACTGAATCTAGAAGTAAATACATTTAACATGTAAACAGTATGCATGCAACATTAACTCTAATTAGCAACACAGTCACTCATTAAACCTTTAAAGGTCCCATATTATACCCTTTTTATAGCATTTAGAATAAATGTTTGAGCCCTCTATACTGGCTCTGCACTGTTAATAAGAAATAATAATAAAAATGCAATATTTTTCATTTAAAAACGTCTTTGTATCACCTCGTATGTCTGCTCCAGGATGTGTCCACAAAACTCTTTTACACTGTATGATTTCTAATATAGGGGTACTAATATATGTCTTTTATTATAAGTGTACTCGTGACAAATGCATTATAGGATCCATAAAGTCATGAAGTTTGGGCTTGGCTTGACATATAAATAGTTAAAATTTCATGAAATGCTTTTCCTGAATGTATTTAAGCATAGCACAAGTAAAAAAAAAACACTTACTGCGTGGACCTCCACACCAACTATCGGGAAAGTTGGAAAAGCGCCTGGTGTAAGAGTCAACCTCGTCATACATCAATTGTCGAACTCTTCTTTGTTGATAAACAGGCTCGACGTGAAGTGTAGCTCACAAACAAAAGGGATCTTTCCAAGTTTTCTCTAAAGGGCAGACACAAAATTGAGCCATTTCTGACAAATAAACTTTTTCTTTGATAATCCAAACAGGAGCCGACATCTGAAAATGCACTTGTTCAACATTGTTTATCCAGCGCCGGTCTGCTGCTCTCACTCTTTTGACTCAAACTGTACTAACATTCATATGATTGACAAGTGGGTGAGGCTTGGGCGGGGATAAGGAAAAAGGACGGTGTTAAGAAAAGCAAGATGTTTTCAGCTCACAAAAAAGGGATAAAGGATTGCTCATGTAGCTGTTTTGACTCTCGTTGTGCTGAAAAATAAGGAATGTGATGAGGTCTCAATATTTATTCGACATCAACAAATAGACAGCTGAAAGAATAAGGAAAGCACACAATTATCACTTCGCAGAACAGTAAACTGTCTCCACCCAGATGCACAACTGCAGCGAGAGAGATCGCAACTTTTTTCACGAGCCTCAAACCGTCTATAAGGGCTCTCAAAAGAACAAAACATGAAATGCAAAAAACATTAATCATAATAATCAAAATAAACAGTATGCTATAAAATTATCAAATATACATGCATCACTTATGTTTTGGATATGAATTACTGTACATTATGCAATAAAACTATAATACAATGTGTCAACACATTGAAACTTTCGCATATAATATAGATATATAATCTCAGAAGCATACATAACAAAGCAATAGTTACATACAATATATTAAATGAAATAGAAATTAATATCAGCTCAGTAGAATTTAAAAAGAAATCGCATTAGACCTTGTTGCTTTAAGGGATCAACTCTAAACAAACTTATCAACTGAACATACAATAAAATGTAAACCATACCTGAAAGAATGAGGAAAGCATACTGTTTCACTTTGCTGAACAGTAAGCTCTCTCTCCACCCGGCCCAGACAATGAGTATACTGGTAAACCAATCTTATACAAAATTAAAGCAATACAACAAGGTAATCATTTTTTATGCACTTAATTGTGTTACAACTTACAATGCATAATTTCACCTAAACAATCACTCGTTTCACTTTATTAACTGTTTAATTTTTCTTACCAGATGCACACCTGCAGCGAGAGAGATCGCAACTCTTCTCACGAGCCTCGAACCGTCTATAATGGCGCCGCCTATGTGCAGCACGAGGCACTGTGTGTCGCAATAATGTGCTCCCTCTTGCAACTCTACATTATGGTTTCACCAAACAAAGAACTATGATACACAGTTTCATAAGTGAAAATAATAAGTTTTAGTGAAGTTCACACTGCACATTTAAAAGAATTTTATTAACACAGTTACACTCAAACATGTCTGAACTCATCTGAATGCTTGTTTTTGATGAGGAAACAACACTTCAAGAAACCAGAAATGTCAGAAAATTCACATTTTCATCATTTGACACTTTTTAGAACGAGGAGTTCAGTTTTAGTAAAATGTAGGATCAATAAATTGATTCTTATTAGATTCTTAAATGTAAAGCAAAAATTGTCATTTAACTGTAGCTTAATGTGCTTTCATGCGAATCTGAGCTGTGAATTGAGTTTTGGTGTAGTTTTTATGGATTTTGAGAGTAGCTCTGCAGTATTAAGGCTATTTGCTAAGAGAGAGCGAGAGAGTAAACAATAGATTGCGCCTGTGTTGCATCATATTTAAGATAAATTGGGGATACAAATGGCTTTTCTCGACTAATTCAAATGAATAGAGACCTCAAGACTTGTGCAGAATCGTCCTTAACACCATACGCTTTTACTTGTTTTTTAAAATCATAGCTTTTCTTTAAAACTCTGTGGAAGTAAAGACTGAAATTAATAAAGATTAACGTGCATAGCTGAAGTGAATGAACGGTTCTATTACTCTGTTTTGCCACAACATTATTCCTCATTTCACTCTAATTAAAAAGCTGCTTGATGGGATTTCATCGTGGCCTAGCATGTTTGGTTTTTGCTGTGGGAAAACTCTTGTATGACACTGATTAATGTCGCAGGAAAATTGTTTAGCCCGGATGTGGCAGGTATTCATGGAACATGCGACTGCTGAGATGTGTTGCGAGTGCAGCCTAAGGGAAAACCTGTTTAAACTGACTGAGGCGAGCTGACAGTCTATTACTGATGAGCTTCGTCACAGCTTAGTTAGTGAGAAGTTTCAGGTTTTATAAGCAGTGGCGATTCTAGAAATTTTTAATTGGGTTGGCGATTAAATTCTTGTTATGACCAATACTAAAAGGTTGAGGCATCTGTTACTGTAGTAAAATAGTAAAGTACAATGATTATACACAGTAGTTTCTTTGGATGCTTTACATACAGTGAATACATGTTCAAATATAGACTATCAAAACATTTTATTGAAATACCACAAACCCATAAAAACTAAATAAAAAAATGCTTGATATTGTTTTGCTTAAAATCAAACAATTACAAACTTATTTAAATAAGAAGGTTAACCCTTGTGTGGTATTCATATTATTGTTACTCAGGCGGTGTTTGAGTAACCCTTGTGTGGTGTTCATATTCTTGTTACTCAGGTGGTGTTTGAGTAACCCTTGTGTGGTGTTCATATTATTGTTTCTCAGGCGGCGTTTGAGTAACCCTTGTGTGGTGTTCATATTATTGTTACTCAGGCGGTGTTTGAGTAACCCTTGTGTGGTGTTCATATTATTGTTACTCAGGCGGCGTTTGAGTAACCCTTGTGTGGTGTTCATATTGTTGTGACTCAGGCGGTGTTTGAGTAACCCTTGTGTGGTGTTCATATTATTGTTACTCAGGCGGTGTTTGAATAACCCTTGTGTGGTGTTCATATTATTGTTACTCAGGCGGTGTTTGAGTAACCCTTGTGTGGTGTTCATATTATTGTTTCTCAGGCGGCGTTTGAGTAACCCTTGTGTGGTGTTCATATTATTGTTACTCAGGCGGTGTTTGAGTAACCCTTGTGTGGTGTTCATATTGTTGTTACTCAGGCGGTGTTTGAGTAACCCTTGTGTGGTGTTCATATTATTGTTTCTCAGGCGGTGTTTGAGTAACCCTTGTGTGGTGTTCATATTATTGTTACTCAGGCGGTGTTTGAGTAACACTTGTGTGGTGTTCATATTATTGTTACTCAGGCGGTGTTTGAGTAACCCTTGTGTGGTGTTCATATTATTGTTACTCAGGCGGTGTTTGAGTAACCCTTGTGTGGTGTTCATATTATTGTTACTCAGGCGGTGTTTGAGTAACCCTTGTGTGGTGTTCATATTATTGTTACTCAGGCGGTGTTTGAGTAACCCTTGTGTGGTGTTCATATTATTGTTACTCAGGCGGTGTTTGAGTAACCCTTGTGTGGTGTTCATATTATTGTTACTCAGGCAGTGTTTGAGTAACCCTTGTGTGGTGTTCATATTATTGTTACTCAGGCGGTGTTTGAGTAACCTCTGTGTGGTGTTCATATTATTGTTACTCGGGCGGTGTTTGAGTAACCCCTGTGTGGTGTTCATATTATTGTTACTCAGGCGGTGTTTGAGTAACCCTTGTGTGGTGTTCATATTATTGTTACTCAGGAGGTGTTTGAGTAACACCTGTCTGGTGTTCATATTATTGTTACTCAGGCGGTGTTTGAGTAACCCTTGTGTGGTGTTCATATTATTGTTACTCAGGTGGTGTTTGAGTAACCCTTGTGTGGTGTTCATATTATTGTTACTCAGGCGGTGTTTGAGTAACCCTTGTGTGGTGTTCATATTATTGTTACTCAGGCGGTGTTTGAGTAACCCTTGTGTGCTGTTCATATTATTGTTACTCAGGCGGTGTTTGAGTAACCCTTGTGTGGTGTTCATATTATTGTTACTCAGGCGGTGTTTGAGTAACCCTTGTGTGCTGTTCATATTATTGTTACTCAGGCGGTGTTTGAGTAACCCTTGTGTGGTGTTCATATTATTGTTACTCAGGCGGTGTTTGAGTAACCCTTGTGTGGTGTTCATATTATTGTTACTCAGGCGGTGTTTGAGTAACCCTTGTGTGCTGTTCATATTATTGTTACTCAGGCGGTGTTTGAGTAACCCTTTTGTGGTGTTCATATTATTGTTACTCAGGCGGTGTTTGAGTAACCCTTGTGTGGTGTTCATATTATTGTTACTCAGGCTGTGTTTGAGTAACCCTTGTGTGGTGGTCATATTATTGTTACTCAGGCGGTGTTTGAGTAACCCTTGTGTGGTGTTCATATTATTGTTACTCAGGCGGTGTTTGAGTAACCCTTGTGTGGTGGTCATATTATTGTTACTCAGGCGGTGTTTGAGTAACCCTTGTGTGGTGGTCATATTATTGTTACTCAGGCAGTGTTTGAGTAACCCTTGTGTGGTGGTCATATTATTGTTACTCAGGCGGTGTTTGAGTAACCCTTTTGTGGTGTTCATATTATTGTTACTCAGGCGGTGTTTGAGTAACCCTTGTGTGGTGTTCATATTATTGTTACTCAGGCGGTGTTTGTGGGTCTCGTGGACCCATTGCCTGTTGCAGATTTTAATTCACTCAATCAAAACATTTTATGTTAAAAACTTAAACAATATTTCCTTTAGCCAAGAAACAAGAGATATAAACAGCATATATACTTTATTTCTTCACGTTTAGAGTTTAAACCATGTGTGGTGTTCTCATTATTGTTACTTTGACAGGGTTGGTGGCTCTGCTGGACCCATTGCATTTTGGCACTTTTAATTCACACAATCACACAATTTTATTCTAAAATGAAAAATGTTATGTTTATGTGTGATTTATGTTTGTGTGGGAAGAGAGAATTAAGGTAAAGAATCTACCATTTTCACACTTTAACATGCCCCGGGTCCAGTAGACCCGAACACCTTGTGTGTAATATAAACGTGTAGGGGGCGTACGTGTGGGGTCATAAAAAATCCGTTCTGATATATGTTTTTCACAGGAAATGAGCCAAGCCCAGTCAATCTCAGCTTCAAATAATAAATGCTTGTTTAATTTTTCTTTTGATGAAAACTGAAAATGGGTCCCACAGACCCGAACACCATACAAGGGTTAAAATTAAGTAGAGACATTGCAACATTAATATGTTGCTCTAAAGTAGTGAGTTCAATCAATACTTTGTGCTTGCGTTTTCTCTTTTAAAAAGCACTTTGATGCAGAGCAGATAAGAATGACGAGGATAATTTATTTTATTCATTCATTTAATGCATAATATGTTTAATCGGTGATAGAAACATTAAACAATAAAAACTGCAAAAACAGTAGCAACGTATTTATACATCTATAAATGGAACTGCATCATGACTAAACATAAGTCAGGAATGAACATCGCGAACACTCCATCCATGTTATAAACAGTTAATGGTTAGGAACCTGTGGCACGATGCTCCTCTCCTATTGGAAGAGAGTCATGGTGATGTCATCACTGCACATTAAATGCATGATTATAATGATAACTCTGGATGCGCCACTGTTCATAAGCATTGCAGCTTAATTTATTTTAAGGATGCCAAACAACTGCCACACGACTAAAAAAAAATAAGCAAACCCATTGTATTCATCATATTTAAAGAAGCTATTTTAAACAAAATCAACTTTTTAGAGCTTTTTACCACGTTTTAGTGATGTTACCTCTTCAGAGACAGGCCTCAAGTTGTATTTACAGTTTTTCGTGAATGTTTTTGCGATGCCAAATTAATTTTTAGCGAGCTTAAAATGACTCGAGGAAATTAATCGCCTCATATATTTCCTCCCCTAACCAATCAGATTACCTGCAAACGCTTTTCATGTTCTAGCTTTTGTTGATTGCTATTTCTTCACATTTACTGAAACTAAACACAGAGACCGTAAACAGCTTGTAATTCAATGCAATATTAAGAGATTTATTCACTGGAGGGAGATAACATGCGCTCTGCTAGTGAAATAGAGGTCTGTATTTAGTAAACAGCCAGCAAATCCAAAGTTTTTCTGCCTTCAGAAATATAAAACAACCCGACCGTTGCTTCTTTTAAAAAGAATTTGAAGACGTTTCAAGGCAGCTTTTCCTTTAGGCCTTCCAACAGTCATGGTGCACATGTAGACTGTGTTTTATCTCTTTCATGTACTGTATCTTCTCTGCTTGCTTGTATCTTTTTTATTGTTCTACTTTCATTGTATTTGATGTATAGTGACCTTGAGAGTCATAATAGGTACCTCTAATCAAACTTGATTATAATTATTATTAAGGTGTGTGGGGGAAGCGTAACGGTGGATGAAACACAGAGTTTGGGGGAAACTGAAGATATAAGATGACTCATAGCCGTTATGATAAATATTGAATTTCGAAAGTTATAAAACATGCAATGTTATTCTAGTCCAACTTTACTTCTAAACGCATTGGGAAAAGGCATGATACAGGATCTTTAATTTCTATATACAAGAAAAAAAACTACTTTACAAGATTCTGAATTCCAATGACTGGTTTTATTAGACCCAGCTAGTAACGTCATAAAATATTTTTGATGAAATAACCACTTAGCTCCATCTTCTCTTGTTTTGAATCAGATAATCATGCATGCTTAAACTAAAGTAAAGACACTGTAGTTAGTAGTAAAGACAGCTAGTAGTTACACAATGAGTACATCAGCTTCTTACGCTGGCCTTGACGAGTAGAAATTGATGCTTTATTGAAGGTGTGCAGCTACTTCCTATCATCGGATCCTAATCTGAAATAGAGTGGATGATGTTAAGTTTGTTTTATAACATTAAGCGAATCAGACTATGGAATAACATAGCTCAATGTCAAGTGGAATGTGAAATAAACAGAAATTCAAGGCGTGTATAAAACTGAGCTGTGTGGTGGAACCCGCACTTCCAGACTGAGGGCATGAGAACCCATTCACAGCGTGATAAGGAAACTCTATTGTTTATATAAGATAGCTACGAGTGGGAAGAAAGAGAGCCACGAATGAAAGTAATTTCTTGTTATCGTGTTATATTTGTTTTCATTTCATAAGTCGATATATCGATCAGAAAAAGTATCCAAAAAAAGTCACCCATAGAACAGTGTTACACAATAAACTCTCTTATGAGAAGTACACTATTGCTAAACCCAATATTATTGTAATTTGTAAAAAATAAAACATGTTCCACTTCATACAATTTTTAGCCCTTCCCCTTAGCACTCATTGTCAAGGAAAGGGCAAATTTTCAGGACCAGGTAATAGAAATGGACCGCAGCTTTTTCTTTAACAGTTTCCTCCTATTTTTCAACACTTCAAACTGTAAGCAAACAAAAATAATTAGTCTTCAAAACCTTCAAATTCAGCACGCATTGTGCTTTGCTGTCATTACGAAAGCTGTAAAGGATTTTGGATCCCTTTGGAGGTGTCATTTTATTGCCTTTCAAACTCCCTGCTAGTTTGGATTTGAGCGTCTCTCATAAACACGTTTTAATCTTTTGAGCCTCCACCAGCTGACTGTAAAGCTTTTAAAACACCAGCCTAATTTAATCTGGGAAGAGACCCCTGTGCACTTCTGAGGCCAAAAGAGACATTGAGAGCAACTGAAACACACGAGTCACCACAATTCTGTTGCTGTTACCCGGTTATAGTTTATGATTTATGACAAACGCATGCATCTCTTGTAACCAGACTGAGGAAGAGGTACTTCTAATACATAGTTTTTTTATTTTTTAGAAGGCTCATGGGAGGCTTGGTGCATAAAACATTAAAAGTTTTTTTTTTTTAGGAACGTGACAGAGTTGTTGAATCAAAGGCTCGTAGTTTTGACTCTGCTTTGAAACGCTTCGTCTGTGACAGGAAGCCTCTCATGGATTTGAAATGGGTCACAGTTTAAACAGGTCAGCTCTGATCCACAGCCCCAGTGTGGATGCTGGAGAACAGCGCAGAAACTCACTCGAGGCTCTGGAGCTTTGGATTGATGCCATGGAATCAGCATTAAAATTCTATGATTGTTGACTGTCTCAAGTCATTTCAGACACAGCTGGTTCTGTTTGCAAATTAGCCAACAGTAAGAGGTTGCATTTGTTGGCTTGTGAATGATTAGAAACTATTTTTTTTTTTTTTTACATTTTATGTCCTTTTAAAATTTGGACAATAAACAAAGCAAAACAAAGTTGGGAACATTTGTTACTGATGCTGTGTGAACTCAAATTAGAATGTTTGTATATAGTTCTTTTTTTATCAGTTTTTTATCAAAGGCCCAATGGGGTTAAGAGTGAGATAGGAACTACTACTGGATAATTATATGGGGTAGAAATAGAGTATAATAGAATACATATCTTGTCTTTTAATACTAAGGTTTTTTTTCCATCCATCCATCCATCTTCTCCCGCTTATCCGGGGCCGGGTCGCGGGGGCAGCAGTCTAAGCATGGACTTCCCTCTCCACAGACACTTCTTCCAACTCCCCGGGAGGGATCCCAAGGCGTTCCCAGGCCAGCTGGGAGACATAGTCCCTCCAGAGCGTCCTGGGTCTTCCCCAGGGCCTCCTCCCAGTGGGACATGCCCGGAACACCTCCCCTGGGAGGCGTCCAGGAGGCATCCGGAACAGATGCCCAAGCCACCAAGCCCAAGCCACTCGATGTGGAGGAGCAGAGGCTCTACTCTGAGCTCCCCCCGGGTGACGGAGCTTCTCACCCTATCTCTAAGGGAGCGCCCAGCCACCCGGCGGAGGAAGCTCATTTCGGCCGCTTGTATCCGGGATCTTGTCCTTTCGGTCATGACCCAGAGCTCATGACCATAGGTGAGAGTAGGGACGTAGATCGACCGGTAAATCGAGAGCTTCGCCTTTTGGCTCAGCTCCCTTTTCACCACAACAGACCGATACAGCGACCGCATCACTGCAGATGCTGCACCGATCCGCCTGTCGATCTCGCGCTCCATCCTCCCCTCACTCGTGAACAGGACCCCGAGATACTTGAACTCCTCCACCTGAGGCAGGAGCACTCCACTGACCTGGAGAGGGCAGGCCACCTTTTTACGGTCGAGAACCATGGCCTCAGACTTGGAGGTGCTGATCCTCATCCCAGCCGCTTCACACTCGGCTGCAAACCGCCCCAACGCACGCTGCAGGTCCAGGCCCGAAGAAGCCAACAGGACAACATCATCCACAAACAGCAGCGATGAAATCCTGAGGTCCCCGAACCGGACCCCCTCAGACCCCCGGCTGCGCCTTGAGATTCTGTCCATAAAAGCTATGAACAGAACTGGTGATAAAGGGCAGCCCTGCCGGAGGCCAACGCGCACTGGGAACAGGTCTGACTTTGTGCCGGCAATGCGGACCAAGCTCCTGCTCTGGTTGTACAGGGACCGGACAGCCCTTAGCAGAGTGCCCCGGACCCCATACTCCCAGAGCACCTCCCACAGGACACCACGAGGGACACGGTCGAACGCCTTCTCCAAATCCACAAAGCACATGTGGACCGGTTGGGCGAACTCCCATGACCCCTCGAGGACCCTGCAGAGGGTATAGAGCTGGTCCAGTGTTCCACGACCAGGTCGAAACCCGCATTGTTCCTCCTGCATCCGAGGTTCGAATAGCGGCCGAGCTCTCCTCTCCAGTACCCTGGCATAGACTTTCCCCGGGAGGCTGAGGAGTGTGATCCCCCGGTAGTTGGAACACATCCTCCAGTCCCCCTTCTTGAAAAGAGGGACCACCACTCCGGTCTGCCATTCCAGAGGTACTGTCCCTGACCGCCACGCGATGCTGCAGAGACGTGTCAGCCAGGACAGTCCCACAGCCTCTAGGCACCTGAGGTACTCAGGGCGGATCTCATCCACCCCCGGTGCCTTGCCACTGAGGAGCTTACCAACCACCTCAGTAACTTCGGCTTGGTTGATAGACGAATCCACCTCAACTACCCCAGCCTCTGCCTCCTCGACAGAGGACGTGACAGTGGGATTGAGAAGACCCTCAAAGTATTCCTTCCACCGCCCGACCACATCCCTGGTCGAGGTCAACAGCTCTCCACCTCCACTGTAAACAGTGTTGGTGGGGCACTGCTTTCCCCTCTTGAGGCGCCGGACAGTTTGCCAGAATTTCTTTGAGGACGACCGATAGTCTTCCTCCATGGCCTCCCCGAACTCCTCCCAGGTCCGAGTTTTTGCCTCTAACACAGCATTGGCTGCTGCGCGCTTGGCCTGCCGGTACCGGTCGGCTGTGTCCGAAGTCCCACAAGCCAACCAGGCCTGATAGGACTCCTTTTTCAGCTTGACGGCATCACTTACTTCCGGTGTCCACCACCGGGTTCTGGGATTGCCGCCACGACAGGCACCAGAGACCTTACGGCCACAGCTTCGCACTGCGGCATTGACAATAGAGGTGGAAAACATGGTCCACTCTGACTCCATGTCTCCAGCCTCCCCCGGTATCTGGTGGAAGCTCTCCCGGAGGTGGGAGTTAAAGCTCACTCTGACAGGGGGCTCGGCCAGATGTTCCCAACAGACCCTCAGCGTACGTTTGGGTCTGCCAGGTCTTTCCGGCCTCCTCCCCAGCCAGCGGATCCAACTCACCACCAGGTAGTGATCGGTTGATAGCTCAGCCCCTCTCTTCACCCGAGTGTCCAAAACACATGGTCGAAGGTCAGATGATACGACAACGAAGTCAATCATCGACCTTCGGCCTAATGTGTCCTGGTGCCACGTGCACTGGTGGACACCCTTGTGCTTGAACATGGTGTTCGTTATGGACAAACCGTGACGGGCACAGAAGTCCAATAACAGAACACCACTCGGGTTCAGGTCGGGGAGGCCATTCCTCCCAATCACGCCCCTCCAGGTGACGCTGTCATCCCCCACGTGCGCATTGAAGTCCCCCTGGAGAACGATGGGGTCCCCGGTTGGAGCACTTTCCAGCACCCCTCCCAGGGACTCTAAGAAGGCCGGGTACTCTGCACTTCTGTTCGGCCCGTAGACCGTAACAACAGTGAGAGACCTGCCCCCAACCCGAAGGTGGAGGGAAGCGACCCTCTCGCTCACTGGGGAGAACTCCAACACATGGCGGCTGAGCTGGGGGGCTATGAGCAGGCCCACACCAGCATGCCGCCTTTCACCGCGGGAGACGCCAGAGTAGTGAAGAGACCAGCCCCTCTCGAGGAGCTGGGTTCCAGAGCCCAGGCTGTGCGTGGAGGTGAGCCCGACAATCTCTAGCCGGTAGCGCTCCACCTCCCGCACAAGCTCAGTCTCCTTTCCCCCTAGCGAGGTTACATTCCATGTCCCCAGAGCTAGCTTCTGTGTCCATGGATTGGGCCGCCGAGGTCCCCACCTTCGGCTGCCGCCCAGATCACAAAGCACCGGCCCCTTACGGTCCCTCCTGCGGGTGGTGGGCCTACTGGAGGGCGATCCCATGTGGCCTTTTCGGGCTGGGCCCGGCCGGGTCCCATGGGAAAAGACCCGGCCACCAGACGCTCGCCTGCGAGCCCCAACCCCAGGCCTGGCTCCAGGGTGGGGCCCCGGTGACGCCAATCCGGGCGACGCCAATCCGGGCGACATCGCGGAATCTGTTCTTGTCATCCTTCAGGGCTTCTGAACCGCTCTTAGTCTGACCCGTCACCTAGGACCTGTTTGCCTTGGGAGACCCTACCAGGGGCAGCAAGCCCCCGACAACATAGCTCCTAGGATCCTTCGAGCACGCTAACCCCTCCACCACGTTAAGGTGGCGGTTCTAGGAGGAGTAGGTTTTTTTTTACAAAGGAAATTTGAATTGGAAAATTTCGTATGTCTTTTTTGGTATTTTATCTTGCAGGTTTCCTACATTTTTAATGGCGTCACGAACAGGATCAAGAGCATGTAAAGCCAAAAAGGTGCTGCAGTGCACAACGGCTGCTTCTGCTAGGAGGAAAATAAAAAAGGATTAACTGACCTGATGAGATCTGAATCCAAACTCAAGCTGACAAATGGACACGTCACATCAAAAATTGGTAAGCATGATTTTTATTTTATATGCTTGCTGTTAAAAAGTAAAAGTGATGTCTGCCAGTTTTTTTTATCATATCAATGTTAAACTTTAAACTCTACAAAAAAAGTGTAAGGATAAGAAAGTTTAAAAATGACCTATGAATGTTAACCGTGTAAAAATGTTTATTAAAAATGGAAATGGACAAAGAGTTTTGCTGTAAGAATAAGTTTTATTCTGAAAGATGGATAATGTGGACTGTGAATGATAGCACAAGATCTGAGGGCATCTCTATAAAAATAACTTGGTTGAATTTAATTTAAAAAGACCAAACATAGGCTGATTGATTGGACCTTGAACCAGTGTCAGGAAAACAGGGAAACTGCGACTGCGCCCAGCCGCAGGATAATATTTTTTTAATGTGATTAGGATAGAATAGATTGCAACCAACAAATGACAAAAAGCCCTATTTGTCTTTCTCGATATTATGTAGACAAGTAATATGGTTAGAATATCAAAATAACTAAAATTGTTGTTTAAATTATTTTTTTAAGCATGTAAATCACATTGCATTTTTTCAAAGCACCGAAAGCATTAAAAAATGGCAATCGATCATGAGTGGTGGGCGGGGCATAGGGGCTTATAACAACATAAACTGCTTGGTTGGAAACTGGTAGGTTTTTTTTGCATAAGTTCCCTTTAAATCAGCAGATGGTTGGGTTAAATTGATCATTGAACAAGCTTTGAATGTAATATTCCAAAAGGAGAAACATTTGTTTTTTTTTAATAGACAGTAAATGAAATTTTTACCATTTAAATAGATGCATGAATATCTGTAACACAAAAGGAAAAAGTGGAAACAAAGCAAAGGACTTCATAGATTTCTTTACATTTTTTCTCGAGACTCTTTCATACACTGGCACACCTGAACACGGTGGTGGGGATCATGGGAAAGACATTAGCACCATTCAATTCTCTGGAACCTAATCTCAGAGTGAGACGATCCTGAGGTCAGTGGCAGAAGTCATCAGCTTGATTGACAGTCTGGAAAAGCCATAGCAGAAACCGTGTGAGTTTCCTAATTACCTAATCCAGAGCTCTTCCGCTGTGTCAAGCACAGCCCAATCCTTCCGCTGCTCGCAATCTGCTTATGGATTACATGCAAATTAGGGCTTCTTGCAGGCTGCTTTCACAGGACGTTATGCATATTTATGTAAATTAGTGCTGGATGTTTCTATTTTAGAATTCTCTCGTCCCTCCACCAAAAGGCGTATCATTTAATTAAAGGATTGGCAGATGCATTAACAAATCACCTACAACTCTGCGCTTTTCATGTATAACATTTAAATCACTATTGATTAAATCTTGCCAGTGAATTGTTGTCAATTTTTAAAAATCACATATATTTACAGAGACAGCTGATCCAGAAAACTTCTCTCTTGATGGCGAAGTTTGGACTCATCAAACAATTCCCACAAAGTAATTTTTCCTTGGCCCAGCTCTGGCTTACTCATCAATTGTGGTACTTGGTCCAAGCAACATGACTTATCACACTGGACCATAATGAACAATAATATCCGAACCAATTCCTGACTTCAGGCAAGGGACGAAGATGGGACATTCTTCAGCCTTCAGTTTAAAGACATGTTTCTTGTGCTACATATGTGCCAATACTTCCACACTTGAACCATTTTTGCCCACATATCGTAAGCCAGTACCTGATGGATGCCATTAAAATGACAAACTAGGCCTTTTTTTGCTGACTAGGTTAATGTTTGCCAAATAACCACAGCCAGAACTCGCTGATACCGATACTTAATAAAAACATGATTAAAAAATTAACAGGTAACAGCTTTAGTCTTATAATGATAAAAAACAGGGGACTCGTTTGGAATTAAGACCATTTATTTACAATGAAAAGTAAGTTGTATGCAACATATTACAGAATAAATAATTATTAAAAAATGCGGGCTTAAATGTTAATTCTTAATCTCAATTTGTGTAGGTTAGGCAGCTCCGTATCAGTCATATAGCAGCGGCTCGGGACCTCATATCTGAGCTCTGGAACATGGAGGAGATGCAGGAACCCCACATTTTCTACCTCCGAGAGGTGCTGCTCACTCAATGCAATGTCCTCGATAATTGCCGGTGTTATTTTCATAGCACGTGGATAGTCTCTGAACATTTTCTCTCATTTGCAAGAGTTTTCTGCAGCATGGGTTGTGTTGGTTTAGAACTGGGTCGAGTTGGGATTTTAGGTGCTTGATTAAATGAATTGTGCTAAATGCGCTAATTTTTGAGCCTCCTCTGGACAGTTTCACTGAGCACAATTTGCAGTCTGTCTTTGTTTTTTCGTCTTCATTCACTTTGAAATAGTTCCACATGGCTGACATGTTTCGTCTCGTCTTGGTGCCTGTGATTAACCCCTTACACGCCGCTCAAACATAGACATTTCTCAGACTGTGGTATCAGTCTCCGGTATCGGGGGTCTTTTAACCGGTATCTGTGCATCCCTAGTAGGTGCCAAACAATTCAAAAGATTTGTGTTAAAGAGCATTATGGAACAATTCCACCAAAAGTAATTTAAAGTTATTCATTCATCTTCAAGTCAGCTTTCTTCCCTTTCGGGGTCGCCACAGTGAAATGAACCGCCAACTCTCTGGCATATGTTTTACGCGGTTGTTACGGCCCTGGCCGTTTTGCAGCGTTTCCCTTTTATTTTCTGTCGCCTGCTTGTGCGCGCGCCCGTGCGCGTTTTTGCTTATTTCTGCAGGTGACTCCAGCTGTCCCCTGATTCGCCAGTTGGGACGCCGATCACCAGCGAGGAGGCGGACCACTTTGGCTCGTTTGCGAATCAGCGGCGGCAGCTGGAGTTGAAAAGGAACGCGCCGACACCTGTTCAGGAGCGAGGGCTCTGCGGAGTCCTTAGCTCATGCGGCGTGGAGAGAGTGGCTCCACTCGGTTGCCGCCCGTTTTGTTTGTCCTTGCTCCCTGTGTTTGCTTCCGTTTGTTGCCATTTGAGTTCACTTCTGTTTCCTACCCGGTGTGTCACGTTCGTTGTCTTCTGACTTCCAGGGTCTCAGAGACAGCTTAGAATGTCACGTGACATACATTCTGCACGTAGGCTTATTTCTGTTATACACACTAGTTTAGCGGTGTGCGCCAGGTTTGTTTATTGTGTAACTTCCTAGTTAGGGTAGATTAGTTCTAGCTTTGTGTATGTTATTTAGTTAGCTTAGAATTGTCTGCACTTTCTAGTTAGTTTGTTTTGTTTTACCTGGCGTCCCTTAGTCTCTGCCCCTGGAGTGTGTGTATTTGTATTTGATTTATTTTACCATTGGCAACACCAGTTCTGTTAATTAAAGCACATTTGATTTGTCAAGTTATTGTTTGTGTCCTGTTGTTCCCGTTTTCATTTCTGTTCCTCCACCTTTTTGTTACACCCCGACCCTAGACACCACCACCATTTTGGGGTCGTAACAAAGTGGGGGCTCGTCCGGGAGATCTCTTAATGATCCCAAAATTGGTGGAGAGCAGTTTTGTCTGTGTGGAGCAACTTTGGGTTCAGTGTGCTTTATTTTGTGTTTTGGGAGCTTGTCTGCTTTGTTTGTGGCATTTCCTTTGTTCTCAGCTCCTGACTTGTGGTGTGGGAGAGAATTGCCACTATGTTTTCAGCAGACATTCATTTAGTTTGAGCACTTCGTTTTTTTGTGTCTGGACCAATTATTTATGGGTGCTTTTGTTCAGGACCTATGTGCTAGCCTCAGTGAGGTTTTGCTGAAGCACATTCGTTTGAGGTCCTAGCATCTTTTTGGTTCACTTGTGTTCTTTAGTTATTTTCTCCCTTGATTTTCAGTTAATTGGTGCTTCGTTCAGGGCCTATGTGCTAACCTTGGTAATGAGGTTTCGTTGAGCACATTCGGTGAAGGTCCTAGCACCATTGTTTTGTGTTGTGGTGCTTCTGGTAAAGACTAGCGTGCTTGCCATTGATGGGAAGTACTTTGTATTGCGGTCTTAGCACCACTGTGTAAGTCTATTTGTGTGTGTGTGTTCATTTGTTTATTCTTGTGGAGTTTATATTCATTTGGACACCTTTTAAGCACATTAAGTTCTGTCTTTTTTAGTTCAACCTTCCAATAGGATGTTTAATTTGGAAGGTTGATTTTTAAGGGGGGGAGTGTTACGGCCCTGGCCGTTTTGCAGCGTTTCTTTTTTATTTTCTGTCGCCTGCTTGTGCGCGCGCCCGTGCGCGTTTTTGCTTATTCCTGCAGGTGACTCCAGCTGTCCCCTGATTCGCCAGTTGGGACGTCGATCACCAGCGAGGAGGCGGACCACTTTGGCTCGTTTGCGAATCAGCGGCGGCAGCTGGAGTTGAAAAGGAACGCGCCGACACCTGTTCAGGAGCGAGGGCTCTGCGGAGTCCTTAGCTCACGCGGCGTGGAGAGAGTGGCTCCACTCGGTTGCCGCCCGTTTTGTTTGTCCTTGCTCCCTGTGTTTGCTTCCGTTTGTTGCCATTTGAGTTCACTTCTGTTTCCTACCCGGTGTGTCACGTTCGTTGTCTTCTGACTTCCAGGGTCTCAGAGACAGCTTAGAATGTCACGTGACATACATTCTGCACGTAGGCTTATTTCTGTTATACACACTAGTTTAGCGGTGTGCGCCAGGTTTGTTTATTGTGTAACTTCCTAGTTAAGGTAGATTAGTTCTAGCTTTGTGTATGTTATTTAGTTAGCTTAGAATTGTCTGCACTTTCTAGTTAGTTTGTTTTGTTTTACCTGGCGTCCCTTAGTCTCTGCCCCTGGAGTGTGTGTATTTGTATTTGATTTATTTTACCATTGGCAACACCAGTTCTGTTAATTAAAGCACATTTGATTTGTCAAGTTATTGTTTGTGTCCTGTTGTTCCCGTTTTCATTTCTGTTCCTCCACCTTTTTGTTACACCCCGACCCTAGACACCACCACCATTTTGGGGTCGTAACAGCGGTGGATGCCCTTCCAGCCGCAACCCTTCGCTGGGTTCACACACACTCATTCACACGTTAACACTATTCCGCATGTCTTTGTTCTTGTGGGGAAAAACAGAGCACCCGGAGTAAACCCACACGATCACGGGGAGAACATGCAAACTCCACACAGAAATGCCAACCGACCCAGACGAGGCTCGAACCAGCGACCTTTTTGCTGTGAGACGATCGTGCTACCCACTGTGCCACCGTGACGCCAATTTAAAATTAAAAGTAATTGTGCCAATTAACGATCATCTCTAAAGTTGTTCAGTTTTAACATTGGAGTGAATGAGAACCTGCTGACTTCTGACATAACCCCCTTGTGGCTGGTCGAGACACTACAGTTCAGGCACTTCCTATTGCGGTGGAGCAGGGAAAGCGGGAGGTAGCCCCTTGATGAAAACTAGTTTTTCAAATTAGAAGTACAAACATTATTTTACCAAAGTAGAGATTAAAGGGAAAAAACCTCTCAGTAAGATGTGAGCTCTGTTTGTCTGCTACTGTTGATGGCAACAAACAACTCTATTTTTCATAACAATACATTTCTACTAGATTTATGTTTGATATAAAATGCACTGTTTTATAGTAAAATAATGTTATTTCAAATAATATTTAATTTAATAGTAATATTTTCCACATAAACTGTAAATAATTTATTCATTTTTTGTTTGGTATTTAGATGAGAAGGAATTTTTTAAGGGTTAAACACTAGAAAATGTTATTCGGTTTCTTTTATGTAATTTATTTTATAAATCCATTTGAGTTTGTGCTGGTCTGACATGCATTATTATTTAAAAGTTGTCTTTGTTTTAAGCCAGTTTTGTGTGTAAATTGACAATAATGATTGGTGTTAAGTCACAATGCAAATAAATAAAAACAGTTAGACTAATCATCAGAGTAGTATTTTTCCATGCGGAACTGATATTAAAATAAGGGGCATTAATGGTAGCATACTTTTAAAAAGTAACTAATTAGTTACTTTTAACAGTAACTCATTACTTTTTAACACTTGTAACTGACAAAGTAATTCATTTACTTTTTTGAGTCAAGTAACTAGTATTTCTGTAACTAGCACACCACTGGTGCCAAGAGGCATTAAGCAGTTATTTTCAAGTACTAATATAACAGAAAATATTGGTATGAAAAAAACATGCATTAAGAACTGTAGGGTACGATGATCCTTTTTCAATGTTTGTTAACCTTTTTTTCGGTGATGCGACCTCCCTTGAGTTACCCAATCTCAGAGACATATATCAGGCACCAACTCAGTACTGACAATAGGTGGAGAAGGTACCTACTGAACCTAGGAAGAGGTGCTGACATTGGCTGATATCGGTGATTGAGGCACCCCCAGTTTAAGGAAGGACAGTACATTGTATTATATTATGCATTCACAGTTAGCAGTGGAAATTTGATCCACTTTCTCCTCTTCTCAGAGATCACTGAGGAGTTGAGAAACTCTTCCTTGTTCCTCATCTCCTAGCGGTGTATCAGTGGATTTACAGTGGTTCCAGCAGTGTCACAAAATATATATTTGCTTATTATATTACTCTACATTTTAAAATCTAGAAGCATTCTTTGAATCGCATAGTGGTGTAAACTGTGCCATTATCCAATTATAAAGGCAATTTTATAGTGTAAATTCTTTTTAGTCACCCTATATTCAGATTGTAGATGTTAATACTCAGCTCACCAGTTTGCTTGCACAAAATTAGCCCAGAAACAAGTTTGGCGAGATTGGGACCATGGAAGGGTCTCAGGGCTGAGAGGTGACCTCGCCAAAAACCTCCCAGACCTGGGGAATCACTTTCAGGAAGATGTGGAGATAGGGATGGAGGAGGGAATTTTGTATTTAATTACCAAAATTAACCGTTTTAGATCTAAAGGAGTGGAAGGAGGATTGGAATCGCCTGTTGATTTGACCTTTTGCTGTCGTCACATCCGCTGTCATCACATCCTGTCCTCTGCTGTATGCAAGCCTGCCTGCGCTCTCTAACGTGGAAGCAAGCGCCTACTTCAAGCATCACCTACGACTATTCAGCTAAAACAGGCTCACATTTCTTTAATATTCATAATACATTGAACCACTTGTTTTTTCTGCACAGACGTTACCGATTTCCACCACTCTAGGCGCCGCTGAAACGCGCTTAGCCCGCGGGGCTAACGCTAATTTCCGCGGTAGCAGCACTCGCTCGCGGCCAACTTTAAACCCCGAAAACGAAAGTCAGTCGACGTCTTTGCTCCGCTAACGTACCGTAAACCATTATATAACAATAGAAAGTTAACGTAAACTTATATAAACAACTGAAAGAGCATCTCAACCCAAACGGTTCTTTCCTTGACAGGCTAAAAGCTAAAACACACGCAGCTCTTGAGCTTTTTTGCACTCTCTATTCTTTATACAGGTTTTTAAACAAATAGACTACGTTACAAATTAAAACACTAGCCGTTGGATAATTCAGTTGGATCTCTGTTCCTCCTAGCTTTTTTTGGCCCCTTTAACTTTAACTTTTGCTAAACCTACTTTAAATCACATAAAACTAACTCCTCGGACTTAGCTCTTTTAAGATTGCAATCGCACAACTAGTCTAACCAAAACAACTCTTTGATTAGTCTTGTCTAACAGTTAGACATAAAAAGAAATAAAATTAAGTAAAAATAATACAAAAATATTCAATTCATAAAATAATAAAAAAAAATCAATTAGTAATACAATTAATAACAACCTAGTTCTGCTTGGAGGAGTGCAACCCATCGTTCTCAAATAATTAATTAGACGAAATACTCATTAATACAACTAGTACACAAATTTGGCTCTTTCGGTTCAGCTTCCCTTGTGACTGACGGTTCTTTTAAAGGCCGATCTATCCATAGAAGGCTAAACTGAAAAAATAGTTTTAGCTACGGTTTCAGCTGTCTTTGTGAATGACTGACCTGCACAAGGCTGTTCAATCCATAATAGGCTAAACTGAAAAAAAAAGCTGAACAATAAGTTATAACAAACTTTAGAGGAAAAAAATTATTTATTTTTTGTTAATTATCTTGAAACTCTATAAATAAAATAATCAATATTAAGATTTATATAAAGAAATAAACAAATTAATTGTTTCCTTAAACCTATAACCTAGTTAAACACCAAGCTAATTTGGCTGCGAAGCTCGCTTTTATTTATTTTTACCGTGCCCCATTAAACAACAGTGTTAGTGTAGTTTATAGTTTAGTGCAGCTAAAAACTTTTTAACTACAGTCTAAATAAATAATAACCTAAACAATATTGATAAAGCAGATAGATATTACTCTCCATAATATAGCCTCACCACACTGTTCCTCACCAAATTGCGAAGATCAGGAGTCATTCGATCTCAGCGTCATCAAATCAGAATTAGCAGATATTGAGCTTCAGATCAGCCTCTTACAGGCCAAAAGATCCAAGCTCAAGGAACAATGTGTGGCAATCTCCGCTCATAAAAATTCTAATATTAATTCAGCGTCTGTGCACAGAAGGACAGATGCTGCTGCAGTAAACTGCACGCCAGCACTGGACCATCACAGTCCCACTTTCTTGTTTTGTGATCAGAAGAGGAGAAGGCGAACCCGTCCCCGGGGGGCCTTCACTCCTCCCGCACAACCAAGCTTTCAGATCCGCACCCAGAACCGGTTCCACGTTCTCAGCGAACCTGAGATGAACACTCTGGTGATTGGCAGTTCCATCGTTCGACACGTCCAAGCGACTGCCTTCTTTCACCTCAGGAATATTGCTAAAGTGCGGAACATGCTGTCTATCGTAGATGCAGAAAAATTAGTGCATGCTTTCATGACCTCCAGAATGGATTATTGTAATGCTCTGTTAGCCGGCTTTTCGGCCGCCAAACTACAAAAACTAGAGTTAGTCCAGAACGCAGCAGCTAGAGTTCTCACAAGAACAAAGAAATATGATCACATTACACCGGTTCTGTGCTCTCTTCATTGGCTTCTTGTACAATATCGCATTGACTACAAGATTCTGCTCCTTGCCTTTAAGGCGCTGAATGGCTCGGCTCCGCTCTGTCTAAGCAGTCTCCTCTCACGATATATTCCAGCTCGCTCTCTCCGATCAAAAGAAGCAGGACTATTGATTATTCTGAAGATTAGTAAATCCACCAGAGGTGGAAGAGCGTTCTCATATAGAGCCCCGAAGCTCTGGAATAAACTCCCTGATGTTGTCCGCAGCTCAGCTACGCTCACAGATTTCAAAACTAAATTAAAAACATATCTGCACTGCAACAAATGAATTTTAAGCAAAGCTGAAAATGCTTAAAATTAGATTGAAAATCTTGATTTTCTTATTTTAGGAAGAATTTTCTAATTTAAACTTTTTGGGTATAGATTACTTTGCTTATTTTGAGAAAATAACACTTATATATTCTTGAGGAGAAAAAAAATCTTATTCTGGTCATTTATTTTCTTGAATTAAGAAACTATGTGAAACAAGTTGCCGATTTTGCCACTGATCTTAAAACAAGAATCTTAAAACAAGAATTGTTGACTCAACATATTCTTATATCAAGAATGTTACTTATATTTTATTTTAAAAAATCAATATTAAATACTGGTTAAATGCATGCATCTTGGAACAAGAAAAAAAATCTTAAATCTAGTTCTAGTCTAGATCAAGTAAAGGTAAGAACATTTGATTTCTTGAAATAAGATTCAAATGTTTGTGAAAATAAATAAGAAAAAGGATCTACATTGTAAATAAATCATCAATACCCCAAACCTTAAAACCCATCCAGTTGTGAACTAACTTTGATGGAAGAGATCTGTACTTTAAAAAAGCACTCTTGAAACAAGAAAAAATAACCTCAAATGTAGATGAACTCTTCCTAGATCAAGCAAAAGATTCTGCTAATGGGGTGAGCAAATTTCAGTTGGTCAGAATTCTTAAAATTAGCAAAAACTTCTAGCTGGTAACATAAGCTGTTGGATCTTAAGAAAATACAAAAACTCAAAACAAGTCTTTCCAAGCTGTAAAAATGCATTGAAACTAGAATATTCCAACTTGTTTCTAGTCACTAGTGGTCTTAAAACTAGACTAGACAATCTGTCTTAAAACAAGAATGTTTTCTCTTTTAGTTTTATATAGCTTATTAGAACCGAAAAAACTTGTCAGCATGGATAGCGTAGGGGTCAGAGCGCTGACATGTGGAGCTGAAGCCTCTGGTGACGGGGGTTCGAATCCAGCTCTGGTCCTTTGCTGATCTTCTCCCCAGAGCTCTACTAAGTATTCTTCCGCTCTCTGATCTGTATGGTCTAAAATGCATCAATAGGCCTCAATGATATATAATAGAATTATTTAAAATTAAAATTGTAAGCTAGAATTTCTAGTTTTAAGAACCCATATTCTACTTTAAGAACTAAAATTAAGCACAAACTTTCTTAATTTAAGGTCATATATACTCATTTTAATACAAAATTTTCTAAGTTAGTCTTAAATAAAAGAAAAAACAACCTAGTTTTAAGACAGATTGTCTAGTTTTAAGAGCACTAGTGACTAGATACAAGTTGAAATATTCTAGTTTCAGTGCAGTTTTACAACTTGTAAAGTCTTGTTTTGAGAGTTTTTGTCTATTTGTCAGCTAGAATTTTTTTCTAATTTTAAGAAATCTTGCCAAGTCAAATTTGCTTAACTCAATGGCAGATTTTTTTGCTTGATATAAGAAGAGTTTAACTTTATTTGAGGTTTTTTTTTCTTGTTCCAAGAGTGCATTTTTTGCAGTGTGTTTAAACTGGCATTTCAATAATTATCTCTTGGTATTTGTCTAAACAGATCTGGTGTCTGAGCACCATATACATACAAACTGTTTGAAAAAACAATGTGGTTCAATGTTCCTCTCTAACCTATCCTCATTATTTATCTCTCCTCCTGCAGCTGATGCTGATCACTTGTTTGTTGTCTGTGTTACAGTTATAACCGTTTTCTCCATTTGTTAGTTCCTGTTTTGTCTTTGTTTGTTTTGTTTTGTTTTTTCAGGTCCTGTCCGTCAAACCGTTCATCGATGGATTTTAAGTTTGTCTTTTCTTTATGCTGGGGAGGTGATTAGTGCCTGCCTCAGTCAGCGAGGCTCCCAGGGGCCTCACAGAGGAACTCCTATCTACTCTACCTGATCCTCACGAGGACTTTGTGAAGCTGCTTTGAAAGCAAATGCTAAAGAAGCGCTATATAAAAACTGATTGATTGATTGATGTTTGATAATTATGTGATCGCTCCTCCCGAAAATGCATTAGCTTAACTATACTTAGATTTTTTTTTAATCCAGTTTCTGAAAGGTCCATCAAACCAATTCACAATTATGAAAACAAAAATAACGAGAGAAAAAAAACACAAATACAAATAAAGAAAAAAACAACAATTCAGAAAAAACCCTCCAGCAAATGTGAAAACGAATGAACAATTCAGAAAACATAACTACATTTCGACCAAAACACAATGTATCGTTTGAGGACAGGGAATGTTTGGAGCAAAATATGCAAATTGACGATAGGGCTATATGACTAAACAAAGACTAAACAAAAAGCTACCATTATATTTTGTTTAATGATTGGCTGTTTTTGTCCAGTGCAGACTGCATCGACTCTTTTGTAGAGGGCAATACGGCGCTACTCCAAAGTTCTGACGTTCATGTGTATTCTGATTTTTTAATTAGTTTTCTTATTTGCTGGTGTTTTTTCTGAAATGTTATTTTGGTTTTAGATTTGTAGTTATGATTTGAACCACCGTAGGTATCTGTAATGACCGCTACTCCTTACCCTACAGGTGGTGCACTACTCAGATTTACGAAGAAACTAGTTTTGAACTTTTAACAGGTAGTGTAAGTGGTTCAACAGGCACAACAGATACCATTTACACCTAAACCCTTCACATACAATTCTCTTGTTCTCCCATACAAGTACCCCCGGCCCCCTTTTTTTTACTTCACCTCCTTTTCATCCTGCCTTTTCAATCAATAATTCAGTTTGCCCTGCAGAGAGGGCCGACTGACAGACTGATTAAACACACAGAAGGCATGAACCACAGAGAAAGAGACAAACTGAGAGAGTAAAGCAATACCAAGAAACCAAGCAGATTTCGGTTAAGGTGAAGGAGAAATAGACAGTTTCATGGAGGAAAGACCATGAAATCAAAGCCTGAGGGACAGCGGTGTGAGTGGAATTAAAGTGGTTTGGGATAAAAGAACAAACGGGAAGAAACTAGAACCTCTTAAGAAGGAAGTAGAGAATATTTTGACGAACATCTGAAATAAATGACATGTGAGTGGTACCAGTTGGATGTAGAAGTAAAGATTCACAACATGGAGCACAAATGAAAGAAAGGTGAAGGACTGAGGAAATAAAGATCTGTAAAGAGTTAGAAGTGTCAGGTTAGATTCATCTCGCTCCTCTAAAAGCTTTTTAAATTGTATTAATGTGAATACGACACACTGCCGCAGTGAGCTGAGTGATCGCCATTCTTTAGAAGACTAACTGTGCATGCGTAAATAAAAGGGAGGGAAAGAGAAGGGCTTTTTGCACGACCCCGTAACTGTGTGTGTAATTATAACTCATTATAACCCCCATAATTCATTGGCTAGCCTGTTTTTTTTTAACTCCAACAACTAGGGTGGTTTGTCAACGTTGAAATAGCCAGGAGCGAGATAACATGAAAAGGATGACACTAAATGGAGGATGGCTGAACTCATGGCGAGAAGCTTACTGGTAGGATTCCACAGAAATATGCCATTTTACATATAAAAATGCTGAATTTTACAGTGCAGTGCAAAATACAGATGAGAATGCTGTATGATAAAAAAAAAAACATTTGTCTATTTTTGTAATTTTAATAAATGCATGACTGAGCCAGCTTGAACCATTATAAGATTATAGTCAAATTATTAATCAGGTCAGTTACATCAATAAAGTCCTTCTGAGTATAAATGTCACACAAAGATTCAAGCCCAGCTGTTACAACCCATTTTAAGTGGAGGAGAGCGATGAGGACCATTTAAACTCATGCCACACAAAAACCGCCAAGAAATCGCCACACACAAACTAATTCAAATATGAAAAGTTATAATTTTAGTTAATATATAAACAAACAAACTATTAACATGAAAGAAAGAAAATTAGGTGGAGAAAAGCCATAATAACACACACAAAAAAACAGCTACAAAAACAAACAAATCAACTCAATTTCCTAACGGACAACAAACGTCTTTCAGAAATAAAATTAGGACACCCACCCCTACGTTAACCAAACAATACACAAACACACATTATTATCTAACTCAAAACTGAACTTTAATTTGAGGGTGTTTGTTAATGGGGCTGCAACTCGGAGTTCTTCACCAGACGTGGTGACCAGCACAATTAGCCCCTCGAAATAAACAACTCTGCCTCTTTTGAAAATGCAGCACTCTGCCACGCGCTAACCTGCGTCGATGCAGTCACAATTAACTGAGTTCCAGCTGCCTCCATTATCAAACACCTCCTGAGCACGAAACATAATCAAACACAATCTAAACATGTTTAAAAAGCACCAGTCATCAACTAACAGCTTTGTGGGAGGCTGAAAACTGGGCGCGAAACAGCCAAAGTTTCTTCTCATGCCAAGATTGAGCACAGCAACAAGACACAAGGCAGTCATACTGGATAAAAAGATCTCTTCCACACAGGGTTTCAAAGCAGGTGGGCTTTGAAATATGTCGGATGCTGTTTAAAGCGGACGCTGTTTAATAAAATAAAACTTTTCCACAATATTGTAAGTGCACGTAAAATATGAAGAAGACTTAGCATTATTATGCATTCATATTAAAACTTATATTACAGTGCAATGCCCATTGTGTGCATTTTCTTAAGGAGTATTTAAGGAACTAAAATTTGGGTAAAAGGGAGAATACGGGTAAGAGGAAGATGCAGAAACTTAGAATCTTCCATAAATATTATGATTGTCATTCAAGTGGCCCAATCCTTTATTATGTTCAGCAAACTTAAACAAACAAGTAAAAATGTTCCTTGTGGTATATAAAACAAAAGCAGTTGAAGAAACTTCTGTCTCCTACTGTAAAGTTTCCCACTTAATTGTAGGGGTATGTGAGACCCTTCAAGTTGTCAATTAATGAACCTCATTTGCTTGTGCTTATCTTCACGAGGAAAAGCGAGAGATTACTTCTGGGTGACTTTTTCTGCTTCAATTGGGAGAAGCTCATCTAGACAAGATGTTCAACTATTACAATCTTTTTTTTAAATGAGGATAGTATATTCCTTTCATTTATCATCTAAAGTTATAAATGAAAAATGTTTTGTTTTGTACTAAATATAAACGTTAATTTTCTCTCATTGTCCCAGTCTAAATGAAAGCAATCAATGAATTGATGTTAATGTGAGTTTTAAACACAAGCTGGTCCCTGAGAGGCATTGATGATTATAGGAGAGAAACATAGTTGGAAAAGTCAAGAAATCATTGGAAGATAAAAATAGGGAAAACGGAAGATGAAAACAAGTAAACAGAGAAAAAATCAAGAATATTTTAAGCAGAAACAGCATCAAAGTACAAATGTGTAGAAGATAAAATGTTCTTGAGGAATTGAAGACTTAATATAGAATAGAAGGAATCAATGAAGACGACATCCCTGCTTCTGATTTCCAAAGAGTACACTCTCATTTCATGAATAAATAATAAACTCCAGGCTCTGAGATATGCTGGAAATGCATCCAAATAATAATTCAGCTCACTTTACATTTTTCTTGGTGAAACAACTGGAGATGAATATTTCAGTGAATTCACGCTGACTTCCAGTAACGAGAGGAAGCCAAGTGGGAGCTGCAGGATTCAAAAGTGAAGTGAAATAAACGAGGTCCTGTGAGCTTTTCCGTTTTAAGGTATGTGGACTAGTTTCCACAGAGATGATGACATCAGTGCTTTGTTAGGTGAGGTCAATCGGGGTTGATCCACATCTGTGAAGTATGTTACTATCACCCAGACAGAATTTATGTATACTGCTCCCTGCTGGAGAAGAAGAAATTTGTAAAACTCCCTACAATATTTTATATTGAGACAAGTATGAATGCCTGCATTCTCCACCAATAATTTTAAGCTGTATAAAGAACTGCTATGAGTTTTCAACTGCGAAATGAACAGGGCATATAGATAAGGCTCATACTATTGGATTAGGCAAAAAAGTGGGATGCAAAATTTCGTAGACACATATTTGCACACCTACATCTCACCTCTTATCTAGATCTGATTATGTTTTATATTATATTTTTAGTGATTGTTTTGTAAATGTAAATATCATGCTGACCCCAAAGAATAGAGTGTGAATGTTAGGCTTCAAGGGACCTTTACTGCTCATCTCCTAACAGCTTACCCATCCTCTAGGCTTATTTATACTAGAGCAAAACATGGGCTACAAATGCTACAGTTGGTTAACTAGCCCTTGCACCCATGTATTCGAGTCAAAACGACTGGCCAACTGACAGTCTTAAACCAACAAACTCTGCTAACAAGATGAGGTTGAGAGAACATTTCTTGTTCCGGTAATATTGAGCACAGCAACAAGACACAAGGCAGTTCTACTCCATCAAAAAGATATCTTTTGAAAACACAAATTTCAAAGAATATATTCCATATTTCCAGATGTTCTGCTCAATGGCTTTTACACAGCACTGTAGCATTTTAGTGTGTATTTCTGTTAAACTTATATTACAATGTGGTGCAATTTGTTAAAGGAGAATAGGTTAGTTGGGTAAAAATGCAAAATACAAGTCAGAGATAAGAGGAAGGTCCGTAAACCTATGCTCTTTTATTTAAATCCTATGATTGTCACTCAAGTGGCCCAGCCCTTTACATTTACATTACAATTACCTATGTTTTTTGTTTAAAGTGACTCAGAGAAGGGGAGAGACAATATGCAATTTGTTACAGAGTTGAATTCTATCTAAGCTTGCTCATGAAGTTGTATCTACTGATCAATAAACCATAGCAGGAAAAAATAAAGAAAATTAAAGTTTTTTTATTTAATCTTTTTTTTTTATATAGTAGGTGTTCCCTGAAGAGAAGAGTTTTCAGTTGCTTTTTGAGAGCTGCTAGTGTTGCTGCTCTCCTGACTGGATCAGGGAATATGTTCCAGCAGCCAGGGACAGTGAGAGAGAAGGTTCTGCTGAGAGATCTTCTGCCTTTTTGTGAGACGGAACCACGAGTCGCTGTTTCTTCTCTGAATGCAGGCTTCTGGAGGGTATGTATGAGGTTGTGGAGGTAAACAGGGGTTGATTTAGAGATAGATTTGGAGATAGTTAAAAAATATGAGCTGCAATGGCTAAATATTTTTTTAGATTAGTCATTGCTCCGCTAGCTTCTGTTCAAAACTATGTATTGTGCATTTATATAAAATATTATTACCTAATTCTGGTATGAAGCCAGCTCATTTCTTGCAATTTAAGTCTGCCTTGAAACAAAGAACTTTGGAAAATCTACTGTATTCCATGAACAGGAAACTCACTTGATGCTGGATAGTATTTTTTTTGCACAATTAGTGAACATTTTGCAGAGAATGAAAAGGCACCAAGATTTGAACCTTGGAAATATCCTGCCTGCAACCCAAGGTGCTGAAAGAGTGTGTTGTTATGGTAACTAGGGATGCACACAGGGAGCTAATAAGGTAATTGACCTGAGTGTTGGAGGTTCTTAATCCACCCCCAAAACGTTCACACACAAACACAGGATCCCTTCCCACTCAACCTGCAGGGGTCATTCTTTATCGGAAAATGCAGCAGAGTTTTAGAAATGTACGGTATGTTCTGTAGAGCTCACTGAGAAATGAGAATGTGACTCATGTTGCAGTGGAACAAGAAGGTAAATGAGAAAATGAATCTGGCAGAGGCAAAAGACAGGATAGCAAAAAGTGCTTTGATCACCGTTGATTTTGATGATCCTGAGATAGAAGGTTGTGGTGTACATCAACACGACCTGTTAATTCGGGCAAATAAAGTAATGCTACTATTTGGATGTTCTTAGGCGTTAACTTACTGTAATGTCAAGGCTTTTAATTGTGAAGGGATAGTGATAAGATTCAGGGTCTCAGAAACATCCAGCTCTATCCTTCTCAAGTCCTCATTGTCTCTCCCTCATTTGTACCCTTTTGAGTTTTGTATGCAAAAGTCGAGCAATCTTCCCAAATGTGGTAGAATATTTACACAACAAATTTATTAGTAGTGTACAAGTTGGTTTACCAATGAACTCCTTTTGACAAATTACAATTTTAAGGGACAGTAGTATTATGATCAAAATTAAAATACATTTTTTTAAATGTTTTTTTTTGTCTTATAAGAGTAGTGCGGTGAAATGTTTATTAACTAACCTTAGCTGAATTTTTTTTTTTTTTATATAAATAAAGAATTTATTTTAAAAAGTCATACAGTCAAGAGCACAAACCCATCTTGAACCACCTTGTTTATTAAAGGTCTCAATCGAGAACTCGCAAACCGTTTGCAATTTCTCCTGCTACCACGTCTTGACAAAAGATCTCCCTGAGGGCCAAGAAATGAAGATCACTCATGAGCACTCCTGTTTTCATTAACAACAACTCCCCCCGTGTCTCTATTTCCCAAGGTTTATGTTGCTGTGATCTTCTGAGTTTCATTGCATGTTACAGATCTCATAGCTGTTGATGGGCTGCAATGTGCAAAGGTGCGTTGCTTTGTGTTCCCAGCATGTGTGTGAAAATCACCTGCTTGGTAGAGGTCTTGTAGTTTCCTTCACTTTGATAGTTGGCTCCAGAACTTGATGATTATGGTAAGGCGCAGTTCAATAAAAAGCCACGGGAGCCTCAAGTACCCCATAAAGGCTTTGTGAAGTGTTTTGACAAGCAGTTATTTCTTTCAATTGTTTCTTTTTAAATAGGAGCTCCACATATAGGTTAAATGGTTTAAAAAAAAACAGGTTTCCATGATGCTGTTGGTTGGTGTTTTCTGCATAAACAACTAGCCTACTCTTGATGTAACCATTTCAGAGACCAGTTAAATCATATAAATGCTCTCATGAACCAGTGAGTCGAGTCTGTTAGAGCTAACCAGTAGCTGAAAGGTGGCATTGCTAACTGGTCTAGATTCCAGGTTTGAACGTTCTACCAAAAGCGCATTAAAGAACATATAGGTGATAACCATTAATCTGCTGCCATTCTGTATCTCCCACTTTTGTCCTTGATCTAACTTATAGCCATGTTTTGCTGAAGCGTTTCTTTTCTCTGCCATTATCATTTCACTTATCAGAAGCTGTTTAATCTGGGAAGAGGAAAGACACTCAACCTTTCTGTGTGCATCAGCAGGAATGTAAGATTTCTTGGGAAATTATTAGTAATTTTGACTTGATGGGAAATTAATCAAAACTTCATTCTATACTTCAATAATATATTCAATAATATCACCATATCAATTGTTTTGAAGGACGTACAAAGCAGATTAGTAGATTTTATTTCCTAACTAAATAGGTGTTGCACTGCATCCAAGTGTTACTTCCTAGTAATTAAATTTAAGCAAAATGTGTTTGTTTTTAGAACTGTTTATAGTCCATTTGAACCCAACTACAAAGTAAATTCAAGAGCCCAACACCAACTTCTTGAATGAATAATTTACTATAATAATATCATTTATCCATCACTTAACAATGAACTTAACAATGAAATTATAATCAATGCTTCATAATCGAATTTTTTATCAAAGATTATAATAAAAAAATAAACAAATATGGTGATATGAATGCTTCACGTTACGGAAAATCCATGATATGATTTTCCGTAGAATGTTTTTCAAGAGTGTCTTGATCAGTTGTATACATTTGTTTATGTTTTTAATATTGGGGTTTAGGGAACACTAACCCATTTCCTAGGATATGGGGTTCCCATCCTTGAGATGTATTGTTTGAAGTTCACCCTGCGCAGTGATGAAACTTTTGAGAACTTTTTAAATAAATGAATTTTGTGGAATCCACTTTTCACTTGTACTTAGTACTTTGTAAAGATGAGGGCCCTCCACTTCCCTACTAAACCATACAGTATTTGTCATTTTTATTCAAATAGGCTTTCTTATACCCTTTGAATAATTCCAGGGTTGTTTGGAATTGTGAATAAATGATCAGCAAAGGTCGGGGCAACCCCTCCCTTCTCTTCCAACAGACAAACAATAAAAACAAACAATCATTTTTAAATGTATATTGAATAATGTAATTAAAAATATTAATTTGGTCATGTGATGTGGTAAATCAAATCAACTAGAATCTGCACAAGAGAGCTGTAGAACTGTAGGAAACCATAGCCAATGAGAACTCAACTTTGTCCTCTTACTTTCACATCTTCTGGAAAAAAAACTAAATTCTTGGAGGGCCAACACCCTAAATTGTTTCATTCCAATTATTCTTCAACAGATAGACCTATAGCTTTATTTTTCAAGCTACAGGCTTCAGAAAGTCATAGAAACATGGTTGTTAGTTCCTACTGCTTATAGCAAAATACTTATTAAGACATCACTGTATCATACCTAGCAACCAGGTTGTTTACCTTAGCAACTGGGAGGAGGCTTCAGAAAGTCATTGAAACAAGGGAGTAGGTTCTTATCATGATCAGGTGTTTAATCAAGGTTGGTCCTCCACAGATTCATTTTTCTCACATCATCCAAAATCATCCTCTTGGGAAGTAAGTAGATGCATGAATTGTTGAAAAGGTGGCAGTCGATGGAGTATTAAAGAGAACGCTAAAACCATTTTTTCAAAGTAGGGTACTTTAACATGGAGGGTCTATGTCTGCTTTATTGCAGTTGTGGTCTTTTTTTTAATAGCTTGACGTGGGAGAGCAGGAGGTCAAAGCTTGGTCATACAGGTTTGCAATGGCAATTAAATATTCTCTTTCAGAGAAGCTGGAACCAATTACAGTACAATTTAACCTGTTAATTTCACTCCTTTTTTTCCTCTTGCAGAGTCTGTTTTCCCAAGCTCTTGTTTTTGGCTGATGTTCTACAGTCTTATCTCTCTCCATGTGTGTCTTTCTTCTAGAGCATTCTGGGTATTTTTCTTCATGTTCTCAGTATGGCTATATGGCCGCCTCTCTTGCTGTCTCTGTCTGGTAATCACATAGCCCAGATTAGTTCCCCAGTGACTTGGGCTTCAGATCAGATCTGAGGCTTATATTTGATTCTGAGAGTCTAAGGGCCACCGAAAGTGAGAGAGAATGTTGTGATCTGAGGGCTGCGTGTGAAAAATACTAACTGGCAAGTGATGGTGGATATATAAAGAAAATAATTCTCATGCGTTACGAATTCTTAATCATTTTCACTCTGAAGCACACCTTGAGATTGGTCGCTTCTTGAATACCAATTTAACATTTTGCCCAAAAAGGTAATCCATAGTTGACTGAACCTCCTAAGCACCCACAATCTGAAAGTCATGGAAACAGGAGTGTTGGTTTTTATTTCCTGTAAGGAAAAGGACATCACTGATTCCTCCCCTAGCAACCACTTATTTACCTTAGCGACTGAGTATCTAGGCTTCATAAAGTCCTTAAAACATGGGGTTTAATATATATTGCTCACAGAGAAATGCTTACTTAATTGGACATCACTGGATCCTACCCTAGTAACCGGATTGTTTACCTTAGCAACTGTATATCGAGGCTTCAAAAAGTTATAATAAATGAGGTTGATTTTTCTCAGTGATAGGGAAAGGCTTACTTAATTGGACATCACTAATTCTTACCGTACCAACCAGATTCTTTACATTAGCAACTGTGTTTACCTGGCCTTCAGAAAATCCAGGTTGTTCTTGCTCATAGGAAAAGGCTTACTTAATTAGACATCACTGACTCCTCTCTAAGCTTACAGTTTGTTTACCTCAGCAACTTGTATTATTTGGCATCAGTGAGTCTTAGAGACACAGGAGTTGATTTTTACCATTCATAGGGAAAGGCTTAATTTCATTGGACATCACTGAATCCTAGCTTAGTGACTACTTTGTTTACACTAGCGACTGTGAATCTAGGCTTCAGAAAGACATAGAAACATGGGAATTTGTTCTTATTGCTTATAGGGAAAGATTTAATTTTATAGACATCCCTGACTCCTACCCTAACAACCCAACTGTCTACCTAAGCAACTGTATTTCTAGGCTTCAGAAAATCGTGAAAACATGGGGTTTGATCTTTATTGCTGAAAGGGAAAGGTTTTCTTAATTGGACATCACTAAATCCTACCTAAGCATACAGATTGTTTACCTTAGCAACTGTATATCTATGCTTCACTAAGTCATAAACACATGGAGGTTGGTTTTTATTGCTCACATGAACAATGCATACTTAGATAGATATCACTGACTCCTCTTTTAGCATATAGATTGTTATACTTAGCTTCAGTAAGTCTTACAGACACAGGAGTTGGTTTTTATTGGGAAAATGCTTTTTTAATTAGATTACTGATTCCTCCCACAGCAAACACTTTGCTTACTTTAGCAACTGTATGGGTATGGGCTTCAAAAGGTCAGAATCATAGAAACCTCTATGAAAACAAATTGTACATTTTGAGTTTTCCAACTTACCCCATTTGTCACTTCTTTCTCATGTTCTGTATAGTAGTTCAATAAGGAACAGAAAAGAATGAGTCTTGATACCAGAAGTTAAAAGAATTTTAAGAGTGGGGCAATCTTAAGAGGAAGACATGCCTAAATAACAAACAAGAGGTACTTATTATTTACTTAATTTCCTGCCTAAAAAATAAAGAAACAAAAACAGAGGAAATAACAATGTTGTCAGTCCCCTCCTACCTTTTTAAATAACAGCGGGTTATCCAATATGACATATTTACACTAGCCAAAATAGCAGAGATAACATTAAGGATGAAGTCAGAGATGGAAAAGAATGTCATTCTGAAAAGCTATCAAACAAATGCTCTCTCTTGCAAGCTCTGTGCGACATCTTTTAAATGTGCCAATCATGTGACAAGATCATTAGAACGTTTTTGGATTTTAATGAACAAAATCCAACCTAAAGTTTTCTGCTTAACGCAATGGGCATGTGAGGTTTGACGCCATTGCGTAGCATGCCTAATTTCACCTCCTGTCTTGTTTCTGGTACACAAATATGGTGAGAAATCACATAGTGAACCTCTAATGGATTTTTTTTTTTTTGCCAGGAACGGAGCAATCTGTCCATTCTGGAAACCTCTTCTCTGCTTTGGGAATGCTTGGAACCGTTTAAAATATGGACTCTGGCTGGAATTCAAGAGGTTATAGACTTAATTGAAAGACACAAGCTGTTGCTTTCCTCTTTTTTTTCTGATGTTTTAATCTTAGTAAATTTTGCAGTTTTTAAGGCTACAGTTTGAATATACAAGACAGTTTCTCTGTCCAAAAAAAGGAATCTTAAGATAGATCTATAATAGTGCAAACTCTTCATTGCTAAACCTTTTTACCTTTTATTTATAAACACCAGGTGAAATCAGTGCTGGACATGGAATACGCTCATTAAGTTCCTTATAATTTTCAAGCTAAAATGGTTTTCCTCCTGACCTGTCACAAAAGGACTGTAATTTCACACTGATAGTGGAGGGTTTGAGGTGAAAATATCCTGGTGGAACGGTAAAATAAATGTAAATAAATTAAATTTGCACGCGATAAAGTATATACCCTTTTACTCTCTTTACAATCTGCTAGGGATCTTTCCAGTTTCTTCTCTATTTTCTGCATTGACAGGTAGGTTGTGTGAGTTTTAGGAAACTTTTTTTGTGAAAACCAGCAAACTAGATTTATACAGTTTATGTGATTGGCATATTTATATCTCACTGAACTTCTTATGTTGGGCCTATCACATCCAATTAATTTCTTTATTTTATTTTAAGGTCTAATTTTCTATTCCCAAGTCTATTCCAAAACCAGATTTTTTCCCAAACTTTTTGCTGGTTTTACTACACAACATAACTACAGACGATTTAAGATCATTGTGTTTTCAGAGACAATAATGCTACTGGTGCTGTCCGCCTAAATTATCTATGCTACGCTAGAGGATATCTGGAGCACGCCTGAACAGATTCCAAAACGGAAATACACTACTTCTTATCTCCAGGGGAGATGCAAAATGAGCCAATGTTGTTGTTTTTTAAGTGTCGTTCCTTTAAGTTGAGGTCTAAATTATGGAGGATGCCACCTAAGAATGACATAGCGATAGGTTAAATGGATATGGGTCTATAGTGATCTTCAAATCTTACGATTTACCTCTGCGATTGTTGACAGTTTAGTTCTGTTACACCAGAATGTACTATAGTCCCTTACAATATCATCTTAGAAAGGTTCAATGAAGGTATGGCAAAGTTTAATAGCAAAAAATTGCAACACTGATCATTCTGAATCAGAAAGATCTTTATTGCCAAGTATGCAGCACACACACAAGGAATTTGTTTTGGTACAGGGGTACTCTCAAGTGTTGGTACAAAAAAAACACAATAACAAAACACAGGTACCATGACACTCAGTTACACAATAACACTGGAAAGTTACACAGTGACACAGATTATAAGTATTATATTCAGATTATATACTGCTACGTCTGAAATGACACTGCTAGTGCCATCCGAATCAATGATTTATGCTAAGCTAAGCTAGAAGATACCCAGAGAACAAATTACAAAACTGTAGTACACTGCTTCTTATATCCAGGGGAGATGGAAAATTAATTGTTGTTGTTGTCTTTTTAATTGAGTGTTTGTTTAAGTTGAGGCCTCAAACAGAGGTTGCCACTTGGAAATGACACAAGCGGCAACCTCCTGCCCTCCTGTCTATGGGCAATAGGAAGTGATTGAACTGTAGTACCTCAAGCAGTCCCTGGGGTTCTCATGCAATTCCATGGTAAAACTTTGTAGCTGAAAAACATGCTTACATCCCAACTACACAACTACAATGTTTTTGGATTCAGATCACTAGACCTTCATAAACACTGGGGTGAATTATTTCTAAATTAGTTTGATTCAGATTTAAACCTTCAGCCACTGAGACGTTGCTACGTCTATGTCCAGCCTCTGTGGACCCATTTGTGGACGCATCTCCATAATGGCGATGGCTGGCTACACCCATTCTGAGTCTTTTTTTATCTTTGATACAAACCTATGAGTGACATCACACATGATACGTCCACAACATATACAGTCAAAGGAACTGTACTTTGTAAATGAAGCTATCCATAGCAAGTGTTGAAATGTGGTACTTATTCACTGATGTAATTAAATATATTATATTATATATTATATATATATATATATATATATTATATATATATATATATATATATATATATATATATATAATTAGTTTTTTGTTTGTTTTTGAGCTATTACTAATTGCTGTGGTTTGGTTCCCAGCATATACTGCTCTGCTATGATTAAATACAAACAAAAATAAAAATAAACTTTTTTCTGGGTGGGGGTGGGGTTACTCAAGACCCCCTCCCCCACTCAGGGAAAATCGAGAAAGCCTTATTTGTCAAGATGTTACTTTGGTACAGCCTGTTGAGTTTCTGTTGTTCTGCGAAATTCTCCTTTACTCCAGTAATTCATGTGCGGTGTATGGAATATACAGCTAAGAACATCACTGAAAACAAAGAGCTTGTTTTCAAGAGAGGCTTTTGGTTCTTCAGATATTAAACAACCCAAACTATGTTTGAAGATTGCGGGAACTAATAAAGATGGCACAAATAGTTTCTTCCAGCATCTAAAATTAACATATAATGTAAAAAGAGGTTTTTATAAAGCTGCAGGCTAAACAAGAGAGCAGCATGAACAAAAAATTTGCTGAATTGATCCTCTATTTGAGAGCTTTGTGTTTAACTTTAAAATCTGAAAGTCAAAATAAATAATGTTTTACGTAAAATCTTTCAGCTCTAATTACAACACAAGAAGGAGCATGTAATTGATTCATTGTAGCATCTACAAGTAAAAACAACTTCTGTATGGTCCACCCTAGAGAACCATGGAGATCCCAGAAATCCCTGTACCAGGCCCGGTGGGTTCTGAGACGGAGGCAATCAACAAAGTGCCATGCCACCCTCCAGTTGATGGCAATCCTGAGTTCCTCGCTCCGTGCCAATGCAAGCAGGCATCCAACGGCGAGATTTGAGGGCTGAAGGCTTTCCATCAAAGGCAAATGCTTATCTCTCACCACAGAGGGATGAGCTACATCGTTTCCAGGCATCTGCTGCTGACCGAATAATGGTGGGAGAACTGATTTCTGACCAGCTGAAATAGCTACACAGAAAAAGGTGTTAGAAAAAAAAAAGGTAAATCAAACAGTTTTCCTTGGGGGAATTTGTTTTATGGTTTTGAAATTTTGATCAGTTTTTGTTTGAAGAAGTTGTTCAGATTCATTTAGGAACCTGATTTATTTTCTTGTCTAAACTGGAACCGAATTTGCTTTTGCAGAAATCGGTGATGAGATGGAAATATAGACAGCGAGTGAGTCAGAGATCCTGACAATAACTCCACATGCACCGGAGAGCTGATCTTTTATTTATAAATGCCTCATGACGGAGCCTGCTCTGGATTGCTGTATAATAAGAGGCCTTGCGGATATGCGTAAGAGACTCAAGAGTATCACATTGAGGTAAGCTGTTCAAATTATTTTTCATAAAAGTTGTCTCCATTTAAAGAAAAACGTAAAAATAACATGACTAATGAAATTTTATATCAAGAGGTCTCTTCAGTGGAGAATCTGTACTTTTACAGTTTAAATGAATTAAATAAATATGTTTCTTGTGAGATGAAATAAGGCCTTGAAAACCCATGGAATCCTGCTTCACCTTAGATAATCACAGCTGTTTCTTTCTTCTTCTTTTTTGAAATGTAATGAGAAATTAAAGGCCATAGACAGAAATAGTCTTGAGTTATTTACTATTAGCGGGATTTAGGTCACTGATTTGAACCATGGATTGCCACAAATTTTTTCAAATATAGATATGGATTAATTTACTTAAGTGATTAAATTACTTGGTTTTTACTCATTTTATTTCTTCAGTTCCATCAAGTAAGGCAAGACAAATGTATCTATATAGCATATTTTCATACACAAAGTGTTTTACAAAGAATTAAGTAATAAACAGGACTACGCTTTATACTTTTTGCCACATATTTATCACACACATAGCATCAAAGTTACTTTACATTAAAGTTACATTACTTGAGGTTTATCACCCACATTTCTTCTTTCACCACAGATATATTGTTAAAGTTTTAAACCCAATAACTTTTGGTAAATTTGTATATATATCAAGGCATTGTCATTGGCTCACCAAACAAAAGGAAATTGTATTGGTTACTTATTTTAAGCACCAAAACAACTTAAAGGGCTCATGCTATGGTGAGCCTTTTTGTGGCTTTTATAGTGATTTTATAAGAGTAGATTTAATAAAAATGAATTCGTTTCTTTTAAAAACTGGTTCTTTTCATGCCATTGATGATGTCACATGAGCCCAATGTAATGTCACGGCCGGATATGAAATGACCGGTTCCACTCCCCCGGAAGTGATGCACTATCCACAAAGCCACGCCTTCTCTCAGGATATCCGGAAACCAACATGGGTGAATAAAACCGAGGGAAAGACGGGCAAGGGGGCCACAACTCGGTCTTGAGTTATGTTGTAAGGATTAAAAGAGAATGCTCAATTCCAAGGTGTACAAAAACCAAACATCTATATGACTCTTGCTCATAGATGAAAGGTTGTATAATAGTGTTCCCTCCAAACACTGGTAGTGTCTATCAATGTTGCTCGTTCTGTGTTCGTGGGTTAGGGTTAACGAATTTGCTCGTAATTTATTCCTCTCGAATCTACCTCCTTAGACAGTAGCGTTGTATACACGTTATGAATACGCCAATCCCTAACCAACAGGTGATTAACTGGGGAGCGGTTACAAAGTTTGCCGAAAGACAATCTCAGCTTGTTTCCGGAATAAACCCGGGCTAGAAAATGAGGAGATTGAATTTAAAATAAAGACTTTATAAGTAAAATAATCACTTCTCCCATACAATTAGACTAATGTGAACAACACATTATTGAACATTACACAAGGTCACTGACCCTTTAAAGTTCTTAAATTAAAGAAAACAGTATTACTTTTTTGAAAAGGTAAGACCCTTTCTGTAAAAACAGCATGTGACGGACTAAATTCATAAATCAAATATGTAAATATGTATTTAACATATATATTATTTTAGAGTTAAAACATATAGTTTTACTTTGGGCTGAAAACTGTCACTCAGATCTAGTAACCCTGTTCAAGATGGGAGGTGGTGAAGTGGTCATCCTGTAGCTGGAAGGTTGATGGTTCAATCCCCACCAAGGCCATTCTGCCATTGTGGCCCAGGCCAAGCCACTTCACCCTCATTGCCCTGTATGGAGGTGAGTGACTGGTGGGGGGTGTTTGGTGGTGGTCAGGAGGCCGTAGGCGTGGAATGGCAGCCACGTCCTGTCAGACTGCTCCAGGGCAGCTGAGGGCTACCATGGTAGCTTATTACCACCAGAATGTGAATGTGGAGTGAATGAATAATGCTCTGATGATTGTAAGGCGTCTTTGAGTTTTGAAAATGCAGAAAAGCCTTATATAAATTGAAGGAATTAGTATTATTAATGTAGAGCAGTTGAAATGCACATTGCATTCCACTGGGATTCATTGATTCACTTTCATACTTATGTTTGTATATAATGCATGAAAGACAAGTTGACTTTCTGTGGAATGTGTTCGATTTTTTACTAGATGTCTATTAAATCAAACAAAAACCAATACAACTTTAGGACTATTACTAAATCTGTAACAAAACAAAAGATAATTTATTTTAAACATAGGTCTGAAATCCACTAGTTGTAAAAACTTGCAAAAGGACCTTGAAAGTGCTTGATCTTTAAGAAAAAATCAGGAACCTTTATTTATACACCATAGTTCTCCAAGTTTAATCCATTATTTATTATATACATTACACATTATATAGAATGTACATTATTCCAAGAATGGCAGAATCCGGTTCATGTTTATATCTGTCAGATTTAATTCCCACGGGAACTCAGATGGCCATGACGCAATGTTTTTGAGCTCGCTAACAAACAAGGCTTGACTGAACAAAGCAAGCCTCCTTTCATCTTACGATAGCAGACTAAACAATGTGAGAAGATGACATTGTTTTGAAGAGGAACACATCAATCCACTTTCTTTTATCCAGATGAGGTTTGTGTTCATTAGACAGCGGTTCAGTTGATACATCAAATATTGGATCTCGGATTAGCCGGGCGTGCTTTAAATGAGGGGCAGAGCTCTAATTAGGAAATGCTAAGCGTACCTGGATGATTAAATAGAATCAATGCTTCTGAAGACAGCACATTTGGAAAGTTTTTCACCTTCTACGCTTGACTTTGAAAATAAAATCAGATCGCTAAACAAAAAAACAAAACATAAAAACAACAATAGAAAAGGTTTGATGGCCTGCTTTACTATGTAAATGAACCAGAGGTTTTTAGAACCAAAAATTGTAATCTTTCGTTCCTCTCTCTCTCTCTTCCATGCCACCTTTGCCACTTTCTTTCTCTCTGTCCTTTTGCTTTTCTTATGCAACGTGTTTGGAACATAAATTGTCATCTATCGTTCCTCTCTTTGTTTTTCCCTGTCCTATTTCTCCCATCCATCCATTGTCACTTTCTTTCTATCCCCCTCTTTTCTCTCTTACTTTCCTCCTTACTCCATTTCTCCCATCCCTCTGTTCCCAATCTTTCTTTTTCTCTCTCTTCCCTCTCCTTTCTTTTCTCTCTCTCTCTCCCCTCCTTAACCCTTTTTTCTCCCCTCTATTTCTCTCCCATCCCTCCTTTTCCCATTTTATTTCTCTCTCATCCTTTCTCTCTCTCACCTCCTTACTCTCCCCATCCGCCCTTTCTCACTTTCTTTCTCTCTCTTCCCATCTTACTCTCGCTCTCTCCCCTTGTTTCTCTTTCTCCTTCCTCTAACTCTCTCTCTCTATCCTCCTTCATCTCACTACCTCTTTTCTCTTTCTATCTTCCATTCTCTCTACTTTTCCTCCATTGCCTCTTTCTTTTTCTCACTTTCTTTTCCCTCTTTTCTCCTCTCCTTACTCTCCCTTTCTCTGTCTTATCTCCTCCTTTCTCTCGGTCTCTCTCCTTTTTTCTCTCTCCCATTCCCCTCTTTATCTAACACTCTCTCCCCTGTTCTTCTCAGAGCACACAGAAAGCGAGAGACGGGAACATGAATTGATTAGTTTAATTGGAATTGACAGTTTAATTATTACTTAATAAATTGTGTTTTATGAGTTGTGTATCATAAATTGTGTGACACACCTCCATGCAACCATTTAAAGTGACACAAAAGTAGTGAGTGTAGTGGACATAGTGGACAGGTCTTTTACACAGCACCAGCTCTTCCTTTTCTTAAAAAATAAATAAATCCAATGAAGTGTAGAAACACTTGCGCTTCAGGGCTGAAGCAAAGGGGTTTTGTTTTTTATGGTGCAGTTATGGAAGAAAAAGGAAAAGCATCCAAAAGGCAAAACTTAATAGTGGCTATAACGTGAGAGAAAATGGCAACAATAAACCCTGCGTATTAAAAACCAGCAAAGGCATATAAAAACTATTAATGCCAGAGGTTATACATTCTAAACAAGTTAAATGTCATTTAAAAGCATATCAAACCCTCCCAAAAATCGAGCATGCTAAGCCGAACCATGACACGGAAAGGAATTGTCATCTTGTAGAATCTCAGGGACACAGCTCGCTTCCATTCCCTCAAGGGCTGCAGTGACATAAACGACTGAAAATGAGGTGAGCTGCACACTGCGGGAATCAGTCTGACCACATGGTTTGACATGGACTGGTTTGAAAAGGTTGAGTTTTGATCAAATGACTTTAATACCTGAGTAATGTTAGCTGTGAGCACTTCATTTATTTGAATAAAGAAGCATATACTAAAGCGTGACTATATCATATCGTATATATATATATATATATATATATATATATATATATATATATATATCAATCAATCAATCAGTTTTTATATAGCGCTTCTTTATCAATTGCTTTCAAAGCAGCTTCACAAAGTCCCCATGAGGATCAGGCAGAGCAGACAGGAGTTCCCTCTGAGAGGAGACTCCCGCTGACTGAGGCAGGCGCTAATCACGTCCCCAGCATAAAGAACATACAAACTAAAAATCCATCGATGAACGGTTTGCCGGACAGGACCTGAAAAACAAACAAAACAAACAAAGACAAAACAGGAACTAAGAAATGGAGAAAACGGTTAGTAAACTGTAACATAGACAACAAACAAGTGATCAGCATCAGCTGCAGGAGGAGAGATAAATAATGAGGATAGGTTAGAGAGGAACATTGAACTACATTGTTTTTTCAAACAGTTTGTATGTATATGGTGCTCAGGCACCAGATCTGTTTAGACAAATACCAAGAGATAATTATTGGAATGCCAGTTTAAACAGATATGTTTTTAATTTAGCTTTGAAATCTGTGAGCGTAGTTGAGCTGCGGACAACATCCGGTAGTTTATTCCAGAGCTTCGGGGCTCTATATGAGAACGCTCTTCCACCTCTTGTGGATTTACTAACCTTTGGTACAATCAATAGTCCTGCTTCTTGTGATCGGAGAGAGCGAGCTGGAATATATCGTGAGAGGAGACTGCTCAGGTAGGCCGGAGCCAAGCCGTTCAGCGCCTTAAAGGCAAGGAGCAGAATCTTGTAGTCAATGCGATATTGTACAGGAAGCCAATGAAGAAAGCACAAAACCGGTGTAATGTGATCATATTTCTTTGTTCTTGTGAGAACTCTAGCTGCTGCGTTCTGGACTAACTGTAATTTTTGTAGCGTGGCGGCCGAACAGCCGGCTAACAGAGCATTACAATAATCCATTCTGGAGGTCATGAAAGCATGCACTAATTTTTCTGCATCTACGATAGACAGCATGTTCCGCACTTTAGCAATATTCCTGAAGTGAAAGAAAGCAGTCTTAGTAACCTAAGAGATATGATTCTTAAACGTCAGTTCACTATCTACAATAACGCCAAGATTTAACTGTAGTGGAAAAATTAACAGTGTGTCCCCCCAGTTCCATATTTAAAGCAGAGAGATTCTGTAATTGCTTTTTAGAGCCAATAAGTAATATTTCTGTTTTATCTGGATTTAGCATAAGAAAATTTTCATTCATCCAATCATTGATATATATATATATATGTATATATATATATATATAGACATTAACAGGTGTTTCCAATCCTCCTTCCACTCCTAAGACATAAAATGGCAACTATCCATCCATCCATCCATTTTCATGTCGGCTTTTCCCTTTCGGGGTCTCCACAGCGGAATGAACCGCCAACTCTCTGGCATATGTTTTATGCGGCGGATGCCCTTCCAGCCGCAACCCATCGCTGGGAAACATTCACACACACTCATTCACACTTTAACACTCGTTCTTACTCAATTCACTTATACCGCATGTCTTTGTTCTTGTGGGGAAACCGGAGCACCCGGAGAAAACCCACGCGATCACGGGGAGAACATGAGAACTCCACACAGAAATGCCAACCGACCCAGCCGAGGCTCAAACCAGCGACCTTCTTGCTGTGAGATGACCGTGCTACCCACTGCGCCGCCGTGACGCCTAAAATGGCAACTACTCCATTGCATTTCAGCAATTAAAAAGCAAACTTCCTCCTCCACTCACATCTCCACTTCTTTCTTTCGGGCTCGGGTCATCTCTCATCCTCATGGCCCTTTCATGGAAAGCTCACCCAGTACACTTATCCCATTCTCGCCTAACTTGCTTTGCTTTCCTGGATTAATTCTAAGTGAACTTGTGAAGTTCCATTTCATTCACTTGGTCCTAACCAGGGCAGGACTGGGACCAAAAAAAAAGACCCTGGCATTTTTGACCAAGACGTGCGATGGCACACATGACGATTACTGAGGCACAGGTCATACATTTAATACATTTTCTTTCACTTTATAGAGTGTTGTTGCATTAACAAATCACAATGTATCTAATTGTTTCACATCAGCAATGAAGTGCACTTTCTGATTGAAGTTACCATTTCAAACTATACTGTTTCTAATGATCTAATATAAAATTAAAAAACAAGGGTGTAAACGTTTTTTAATTGTATTAATACATATTTGTTTTTTATCCCTGCACACCACCAAACTAATGCAAAACATTGATAATTAGGTTTTTTTTTTATAAAGCATTTACTTAAACTAATTTATTGTGAAAATAAAGTTATCTTTCTCTTTATGTACATTACGGTCATGTAAACATTATATTTGTCATTTGCTCTATTTTCAGCTACTATCTCAATAAGCACGAGAACTTTCAAGAGTTCGTCGTCGAGTGTTTTTCTGTCGAGTCACGTTAAATTAGTAAGAAAAGCAAAAATTTGAAATGTAAAAGGCAGCTCTTTTAAATTCTGAATGCCTGGTTAAAAATAGTTAAGGTTAGAACTATTAACAATCGTACGCTAACATCTTTCTTCAGTCCAGCTGCAGATAATAGCAATATATTAACTTTGGAGCTAAAACTTCCATCAGAACACACGCCTATTGCAGAGGGAAGAATGCGCATGAGTGGCTCCACATTTAATAACTTTAACACATGTTTACAAATTTGTGCAGGAATATTGCTGACATACGGAATTTTCTTTTCTTTTACTGCAAACCCAGTTAATTTCGCCTGTTTAAAACTACACCAGCTTTGAGGTTAAACAGGGAACAGACTGTTTTCAGATACAGTTAAACTCAGTTAATGAAAGGCCGGTGCGAACGAGGTAGTTATAAATTTGGTTAAAGGCTGGAGGGAGACACCTTTGATTTCATTGGACTAGTCTAGTACCTGTTAAGAAAATCAAACAATGAGCCGCGATTAATGCATCATAAACGCTGTTGTCATGGCCGATAATGTTTTTTTTTCAAATACTGGCCCAAAAATGTGCGTCGGCCCATTGGGCATTGCCTGGTACGCCCGATGACCAGTTCATACCTAGCCTTAACCATAATCCCTTAACAGACCGCTATGGTGAAGGGCTAAAATTGTATTAATTGGGACAGTACTTTGTAGCTGTAATCTAGCCACAGGGGTTTCAAGCCAGTGACTTCTGTGCCGGTCACAAGCCCGGATAAATAGAGAGGGTTGCGTCAGGAAGGGCATCCGGCGTAAAACATGCCAAAACCAAATATGCAAGTCATCAATTCGATTTCCATACCGGATCGGTCGAAGGCCCGGGTTAACAACGACCGCCACCGGTGCTGTTGACCTACAGGGTGCCGGTAGAAATTGGACTACTGTTGGTCAAAGAAGGAGAGGAGGGAGAAGGATTCATAGGCAGAGAGAGAAGAGGAAAGGCAAGAGTATAGGTCTGAGAATAGGGACTCTCAACGTTGGTACAATGACCGGGAAAGGTAGAGAGCTGGCGGACATGATGGAGAGAAGGAAGGTAGATATTCTGTGTCTGCAGGAGACCAGGTGGAAGGGTAGCAAAGCGCGTAGTATTGGAGGGGGATACAAACTGTTTTACTATGGTGAGGATAGGAAGAGAAATGGGGTAGGAGTGATCCTGAAGGAGGAGTTTGTGAGGAATGTTTTAGAGGTGAAAAGAGTGTCTGACAAGGTGATCAGTTTGAAGTTAGAGATTGAAGGGGTGATGTTCAATGTAGTGAGTGGTTATGCTCCACAAGTAGGCTGTAAGCTGGAAGAAAAGGAGAGATTCTGGAGTGAGTTAGATGAGGTGATGGAGAGCATTCCCAGAGGGGAGAGAGTAGTGGTGGGAGAGTAGTGGCTTCAACGGTCATGTGGGCGAGGGCAACAGAGTTGATGAGGAAGTGATGGGCAGGTTTGGTGTTAAGGAAAGGAACCCAGAAGGACAGATGGTGGTGGACTTTGCCAAGAGGATGGAAATGGCTGTAGTTAACACTTATTTCCAGAAGAGGGAGGAACATAGAGTTACCTACAAGAGTGGTGGTAGGAGTACGCAGGTGGACTACATCCTAAGTAGACGAGCCAATCTGAGAGAGATCACTGCCTGCAAAGTAGTGGTAGAAGAGAGTGTAGCCAGACAGCATCGGATGGTGATGTGTAGGATGTTTCTGGTGGTCAGGAAGAAGAGGGGAGGAAAGATGGAAAAGAAGACAGAGTGGTGGAAGTTGAAAAAGGAAGACGGTTGTGAGGAATTCAGACAGAAGCTGAGACAGGCTTTGGGTGGTCAGGAAGAGCTTCCAGAGGACTGGGAAACTACAGCAGAAGTGATCAGGGAGACAGGTAGGAAAGTGCTAGGTGTGTCAGCAGGAAGAAGGAAAGAAGAGTGGAAAGGCTGTTGGTCCAGATGACATCCCTGTGGAGGTGTGGAAGTGTCTAGGAGAGACAGCAGTGGAGTTCCTATCTAGGTTATTCAACAGGATTCTAGAGAGTGAGAAGATGCCTGAGGAATGGAGGAGAAGTGTCCTAGTGCCAATCTTTAAGAACAAGGGTGATGTGCAGAGTTGTAACAACTACAGAGGTATAAAGTTGATGAGCCACACAATGAAACTCTGGGAAAGAGTAGTGGAAGCTAGGCTAAAAAGGGAAGTGGATATTTGTGAGCAGCAGTATGGCTTCATGCCCAGGAAGAGCACTACCGATGCAGTTTTTGCTCTGAGAATGCTAATGGAGAAGTACAGAGATGGTCAGAAGGAAGCTGCACTGCGTCTTTGTGGACTTAGAGAAAGCGTATGACAGGGTGCTGAGAGAGGAGCTATGGTCCTGTATGAGGATGTCAGGAGTGACAGAGAAGTACGTCAGAGTAGTTCAGGATATGTATGAGAGGAGTATTACATCAGTGAGATGTGCTGCAGGTCAGACGGAGGAGTTCAAGGTGGAGGTGGGACTACATCAAGGATTTTTTTTCAAAGAAGGGCTTTGAGTCCCTTCTTGTTTGCTATGGTGATGGACAGGTTGACAGATGAGGTCAGACAGGAATCTCCATGGACAATGATGTTTGCAGATGACATTGTAATCTGTAGTGAGAGTAGAGAGCAGATGGAGGGACACCTGGAAAGTTGGAGGTCTGCTCTAGAAAGAAGAGGAATGAAAGTCAGTCAGAATACATGTGTTTCAGATTGAGATGGTTTGGACATGTGCAGAGAAGGGATAGTAGTTATATTGGTAGAAGGATGTTGGAGATGGAGCTGCCAGGCAAGAGGGCAAGAGGAAGGCCAAAGACGAGTTATATGGGTGTGCTGAAGGAGGACATGAAGGTAATTGGTGCAAGAGTAGAGGAAACTGAGGCCAGAGTTAGGTGGAAACAGAATGATTTGTTGTGGCGACCCCTAAACTGGGAACAGCCAAAAGAAGAAGACTTTGTAGCTGTTTAAATATTTTGATAACACTTTAATTTTTTTCATAAATGGCAAGAACTTTTGAAAATGAATGCGCAAAATTAAGGGGTAGTGGTAAGAGGTAGGGATAAGGGGTTGGAATGCAGCTTTACGTGAAGGGTAGATTGGTTTGCGTTTTGTTTCTCTCCCATCTACTGAAGGACTTTTTCATTATAATGTTGTTTGTTCTCAGTGTTTGCTAATTGAATCCCTGGTGTCTCATGTCTGCTCATCACCTCTATGCAATCATGCCCTCCACCTATCCCTAGTCAGCGGTAAATTAGTGTGCTTCTCAAGCATCCTGTCTGTGCAGCCAGGTGTGAGTCGATTGCTATTCAATGCTGAAACTAACCTGTTTTCCTCGTGTTGTGAAGTCCTGTCTACGTTGTTTGTCTCTCTCAGCGAAGCGAGCCTCATCAGCAAACTCTGCCTTCGCCAACAGACTGCGGCCTCTCTTAGACGGCGTGAGTTTTGCTCGCCCCGTGACGCGCTGCTCCTCCAGAGTCTTTCTTTTTCCAAGTCACCTCGGGATTTATTCTGTTGATTATTCTCTTCGGGGGTTACCTTTGTTGAGCCTTACTTAAATACCTTTTGTTGACTTTTAATAAACATTATTTGAATCCTCACAATTGGGTCCTCATCCATCTCCCATCACACTTGAGTATTCAGCAATCTTTTGTTTAAAGTAGAGTTTTGGAACGTAAGGCTAGTGAAACTTTAGTTAGTGTACAACTGACTTGTTTTCGCGCTGTCCAGTTGAAACCTGTTCTTTGTAAAAGTGGCAAACGTGAAAAAAACCACTTTGAAGCAACTGCGGCGTAGAGGAAATTCTATCAATTCCACAATTTGCACAGATTTTACTTCAAATAAAATTGGATTATGGTTAGAAAAAATTAGATTATTGGTAATGAATATTCATGTTTTATCATGCAGTGTGACTTTAGTGTAGGAATACGTAATTATATTTATATTGTGTTCGGGGCCCAAAGGCTAACACTGGTCGACAGATTTTGCATGGCCTTTAAATTCCATCAAAAGAATTCTGATAATATGAGTTTCTCTGTAAAAACTGTTGTTAGTAAAACATCAGCACTTGCAGGTTCTGAGTACTGTTACTACAGTGAAGATGTGCTCAAACTCAAGTCGAACCTTACTAGCTTTCGTTTAGGAGCGATCAGGCCGATTTCCTATTCCCTGTCCAACACTACATCATAGTTTGTGATGATTACTTTATTACTATTAAAAAGTACTCGTTATGGTTCTTTTATCATTTATTTTAGTAAATGTTTATTTTTTTAGGAACATTTTGTATTTTGTTCACGCTTGGAAGAGTTTTTTTGTTTAAAAATATTTGTGACCTGTTATCAAAACATTTTGGAACCACTATTTTTGTAAATGTTTTGCACTACGTTTTTTTATTAAACCAAATTGGAACTATGTTTTTACATTTTTGGAACCATTTTCTGTTTTGTTGTTTTTTATTGACATTTTTAAAACAGCTTTATTTTATTATTTTTGAACCAGTTAAAATTATTTTGGCACAGTTATTTTTTACATTTCAACATTTTTGGAACTATTTCTTTTTATTGTAGAACCTTTTATTTGTTTTGTAAATTGTTGGGACAATGTTTTTTTTTAATAAATAATAAATAACAAATATTCTGAAACTGTGTGTTTTAACCATTCTCTATTTTATACATTTTTGAAACTTTTTTTTTTACATTTTGAAACCTTTTTTTTAAATGAAAACAAATTGTTACAACAAATATTGTATATTTTGCTACTAAAAACTAAACTTCCAAAACAAACAAGGTCCAACAGTGTTTTTTCCATCACACCACATAATTAAGCAGCCTAACTGAGTAACTGATAAAAGTATGATGAAACAACCTAAAAACAGACTTCTTGATCAGTGCCAGAGTTTTCTGGGAAATTTGGGTTGAAATTCTCAGCAGAAACAAGATTTCATGTCTGCCATACTTTAAAGGAGCAAACAAACCCAGTAAATAAATCATAATGCTAATTTAAATGAATGTTTTGTAGAATAAAAATGGAAATCCATCTAGCATAACTGGAAAAAAAAACAGGGATCGTGGACACAAATCAACAAATAAAGACCTTGCGGGTTAGCTTTGATTCAGAAGACAAGAACAAAAGATCCGCTCTCTTTTTTTAGCGAGTGCTCACTTTATTTGAATGCGCTGAAGGTCTCGTCTCACTTTGAGCAGAGTGGCTTGTTCAGGTGAAACCATTAAAAAAAAAGTCTCCAGAGAAAAGCGAACCACATGAAAATAAGCTTTCAACAGAAATGCGCATTAAATGCCTCGTGTCAGTTCACTTCTTGTTCTATTCACAAAACTGAAAAGGTGAGACCTTTAGAAAGCGATGCTGGGTCACGAAATGAAAAAGCAACACAGGAGAGCAGAAAGCCACCTCGTTTGTGACGGTTTCATCCGCAGTGGTTCTCTGCAGCTCCACCGCTCATTAAAATCAGAAGAGGATGAGGGGGCACGAGAGATTGACAAGCAGAACCCATTTGCTGCTTTCATCTGCGTTCGAAATTGGAAAATTCAATTGAAAGAAGAAAATGAGGCAGACAAACAGGCATTCCAGACATAGGCTCTTAATTGGGTCCTCGGGGGGAAACAAAATCAAAAATTTTAGGGTGTTTATTACACTGCGTTAAGAATATAAAGAGAAATGTTTTGATAAGAGACTGGAGAAAGAGCGAGTGGACGCAGAGCACAACAGCTGCTTGTCAGTCTGGGCTTTGGCACGGTTGTGTCAGCGGAGATGAACGCTTCTAATTAAGCAGCAAAAACATAGTGAGGTGAGAAACGAGGAGGAAAAGACTTTACTGCCCTCTTGTGTTCACTAAAACGGTCAGAAAAAGAGTGATGCTCAGCTTCCAGGGGCTCCAGCAACAGCAGGTGCTGATGTGGTCCCAGAGATGGCCTGCTGGGATTTTCCTCTGTGCCGATGGCCCCCGCGCCGGCGACCACTTCCCCCGGACGGTCCCTGAAGGAAATGTGATTTCATTATTGCATGTGATGTAGATACTAAACGTAAAATCTATCAAATGCATGTATGACTGTGTTCGTTCACACTCGGTGTAACTGCAAATTCTCATTTGTTACTGATTAATCGTTTAAGATTTGGATTAAGAGATTTTGAGCGGAGACACTGACATTTTGCTTAGTCATTTGTTTTTGTTATTCCCTTATTCTCTTTTCCGTTGTTGTGACTAAGTCGCTGTAACCGCCCCGTGTTTGGTTAAGAACTCTAACTATGTGACTTTTTTATTTTGTTTGCATCTTCTCTCTTTCTATGCTTCGTGTCTCCTTATGACCTCAATCTCCTTGATAAAAAAAAGGGTACCAAACTTAGTATGTAAGAATAGGGAATTAAAATGATCTTTTCTTGGCTTTGTGTTGTCTGTGTCCTTTCTTTTTGAAGATTTTCTCCAAAAATGAAGCAGAGAGTGGAACTGTAACTGAAGAAGTGAACTCAGAGCCAAAAAGTGATGCATTTTTTACGTGTTTTTTAAGTCTGTATACACATGAAAAAATATCTTTAGTTGAGAAACTGCTTAACATATTACTAGAGCTAGCTACTTTAATTAGTCACTAGGGGCAGAAGCGTGTAGTGAGTTTGTAGCTTGTAGGTATGCGCTACACAGTTTTTTTAGCCTATTGCTTAGATTTTTTGCTTTCGTAAAACAGTCGAATGTATGAAAAAACAAATATTGAATACATATTATTGAGTTTATACATGAGGTGTGTGGAAGTCTTTTCACATCAGTGAAAATAAACAAGTGAAAAACATCAATCATACCCATTCAGGGGCCTGTACCATGAATGTGGCTTAACAAATTCAGTATTAACAAATTGGTTTTGAATTGACAAAACCTAACCATTTCAATCCGGATTAATCGGTGCCATGAAGAGTTCATCGACTTTCTTTGTCGAGTCAGGGTTTGATCCTGAAGCTCTGATTGGTTCACCAAATCATTTTTTCACTGCGAGGAGGAGCAAGAGATTAAAGTTAGAAAATACGTATTTTATATTTTACATATATGTTTGTGTCATAGTAATACTGTGGCTGCTGCCAAAGCCATACGAGATTGTTGGCAGAAAATTGCTGATTTCGTGAAAACGATGTCAAAGAAGCACATTCTGACTAATGTAAGATTGAGCGTCGTGCGTGATATGCATTTGATAAAGATAGCATTATTCTTTGCCATGTTAATTGCAATACATTTCAATTTTTTATGCCATGTTAACGTGTTTATGGTTGTATTATAATATAAATTAAATGCTTATTTCTCTACAAATGTATGTTTACATACAAAAGGTCTCTATAATAATTTTTATTTTTTTGGAAGATCATAGCAGCAGATTATAAATAGGGTCTGGAGCAGGTTAGCTGTATAGCACACCAGATGCGGTACAGTGAGGGCAGGGTTTATGTGTCACATTTTGTGTGTGCGACGAATTTTGCAAATGTAAAATATCCCTTCAGCAGATAATCTGTATCATTCTTGCAAATCCATCTATAAAAACTCTTCTCAAATTAAGTACGTTTAACAATTTGCGTACAAATATGTGCAGGACTGGTAAGAAAATGTGGAGTTATTGTTACAGATGCTAGTATTATGTCATTTAAAAATTCCTTTTTAATCACTGATGGACAAACGTAAGCTTGCGATCTCTAATCCTGAACATAACCTGCTCCGGAGCAGGTTAGCCGTGTGGCGTAAGTAACCAGAGTGACAAAGACTGAAAAAATCCTAGATCGTTTAATAATACCCAAAATCCAGGATTAGTGCAAACTAATCCTAAACTTGGTTGGGAAACTAGTTAATCCAACTTCATGGTACAGGCCCCTGAACTCATACTTAGTTTCCCAAAATCCTCTGCACTAGATTCCCATCACATCACAAGTCATATGTAAAAAGTCTTTGATCTGTGTCGTTGTCGACAGCTGACCGTAGTTCTACGCAGCTTTTTACGTTCATTCAAATTTACATCACAAGAGTTTCTTTTCATCTAAAATCTGGGAACCGTGTTTTTAAATGCATTTATTAGATGCATCCATTCAATTTAGGAAGCACCGTTGTCCAACCATATGCTTTATTTACCTTAGCTCATGTGTTTACATAATGCAATGAACTTAAAACTGTATTGTCAACTAAGTTTAGCATCTTTTCAGACCACATAACACTAGTGAGAAATATAGGGTATTTTCTGGAAAAAAAAATACTTCTTTGATAGCGAAATGCAGGGCATAAAGGACCTTCTATTTGATGGCAGATCAAAAGGGTTGTAAATACCTACTTAATGGTGCACCAAAAGGGTTATGATGCCTTTGATGACAGGGCATTGATACTTGATGACAGGTTAAAATGGTTATAAATGCCTTATACTATAGGCGGGTCAAAAGGGTCATAAATTACTTCTACCTTATAGTAGGCTAAAACAATCAGAAATGTTCTCTACTTAATTGCAGGCTAAAAGTGGTGAAATTGCCCTCTACTTAAGGGCAGGTCAAAAAGGACTTTTAACACCCTCTACTAACGGCAGGTCAAAAGTTCCAAAATGCTCTCTACTTAATGTCAAGCCAACAGGCTCATCATTGGCAGAGCAAACATGTCATAACCACCCTCTACTTAATGTCAGGCCAACGGAGTTATAAGAACCCTCTACTAATGGGAGGTTGAAAGGGTAATAACGCCGCTCTGCATAATGGCAGACAAAAATAGTCATAAACACCCTCTACCCTATGGCATGTCAAAAAGGTTAGTTAGGCCAAAGAGTTCATAAATGCACTCTACTTAACGGCAGGTCAAAGGGTCATAAAGCACAGGATAAAATGGTCATAAACACTCTCTACTTAATGGCAGACCAAAATGGTAAAAACCACATCTTTCTAACAGCAGGCCAAAAGAGTAATAAATGCCCTTTACCCAAAGGCATGTTAAAAGGGTCATACATGTCCTCTACATAATGCCAGGCCAAAATGTTCATAAAAGGTAGGCCAAAATGGTCATAAATGTCCTCCAAATAAAGGCAGGTCAAAGGGGCATTGAAGGCAGGCAAAATGATCATAAACATTCAACTTAGGGCATAAATGGCAAAACTGCCCTCTACTAAATCGCATGCCAAAGGTTTTTTCATTTAAATGATTACCATTTTAATCTCATTTCAAGCTTTAACATTTTGCTTATTTTCATTATTTAACAAAAACTATGTCGATCAAAAGAAGCCCCCAAACCAACCTTAAAGCATCATTCTGCTGCAGTTGCCAGTGATTGTAGGACAAGATTAAAATTCTGTTGCTGGAATTTTAACTAAAAAGAATGATTGTTACTTTTACAGAGCAGATATGTTGCATGCGCCCTCATCACCACCTTGAGGGCTAAGGTTCAACACTGGTTATGATTTCAATAATAAATATTTATTTTTTATTCATTTTTTCAAAGAATCATCAATTGATTCTGACAGTTTGGAAACAGATGACGAGCAATGAAAAAAAGTGTGGAGAACCGCTAAATTTAAGGTCCATAAAGTTAAAACGAGGAGATTATGTTTACTTTTTTTATTATTAATGTTCAGATGTAATCTTGGATGGATGAAAACTCTACCAGTGAGCCGTCAGACATCTCAAGTGAGACTAACTGCTGCCCTCACCTGCTGTCCCGTCTGTGCGCTCCCCTCAGATGGCTCCGGTTTCTTACCCGCCTGCATCTTCGCCTGAGGTTTGGTTTGTAGCAGCTGTCTCACACAAGCATAAAAGATTCAGGAGGACATCACTGCTAAAACATCTGCAAAGCTCTCCAAAGCACACCAAGTTAATGTCACATTTCATGGATGCAGCACCTTTAAGGTAGTTTGTAACCTGCTAAGAGCGTTCAGTAGCTTCCAGAAGATATATGTCATGATTAATGGGTCATAATGTGCCCCTACCATTCATTTTTAACAAAACATTAACCGCTAGGGTTGTCCCGATCAGGTTTTTTTTGCTTCTGATCCAATCCTGATTATTTGAATATTAGATCCCAATTTTTCCCGATCCCAATCCATTTTTTGCTTCTGATACAATTCCTACAATACATTTTTCCGGATTAGACAGTTTGGTGATGTATTAAGAAAAGAAGTATAACTCAGTCAAGTTGTCCCAGGTTTCTTTTTTTATTATCCATTCTTGGACATGGATAAACTTTTTTTTTTTACTGCACTCTTTTTCAACAAACAAAATCTGACTGTACTGTTATTAAAAATTAAAGCGAAGTAGTGTTGGGCGATATATATTTTTAATATCAGTCGATATTGATAATTATCATGATTTTTTTCACATTTTTCACATCGGTTACAAACTAAAGCAGGTTTTGTGGAAATTATTCAACTTGATCATTAACTGACGTTTTCAACAATTATTTTAGTGTCAAAACAAAACATTTTCAAATTTCAACAGTTTCATGTAATATTATTGTACAATTTAAACAATTATAATTACAAAAACATTGGAGACAGTTTCAGATATATTGTTATAAAAAGGTATTCCTAACCTGTAAAAATATCACAAATATCCTGAACGATGATGTTAAAGAACTGTATCCGAGCTCAAAAGAATGGGTTGCTGAGATGAACTCACACAAAAACTATGTTTAAGTGAAAGTCAGCAGATGGTCAGATATGGAGGGACCCATACCTGGAATATGTGCTCTGCATGTAACCCATCCCAGTGTACACACACACACAGCAGTGAACAAACACACCGTGAGCACTCACCTGGAGCAGTGGGAGCCATGGCTGCGGGGCCCGGGGAGCAGTCAGGGGAACTGGAGCTCCTCGAGGGCTCCACAGCTGTGCTTGTTGAAAATGGAGAGCAAGTGTTTCATCACTCACTCCACCTTCAACTCGGTGGATCTGGGGATCGAAACGGTGAACTTCCGATCACAAGTCGATCACCTTATCCACCAGAGCACAACTTAAGGCATTATTTGTCTTTTTTAGGTCTTAGTCGAATCAAACTAGCACCATAGCTGTAAATATACTGTGTAGGGTCAGTGTTTGATCAGGGTTAAAAATCGCAGCCATTGTTTTGAACAGCTTGCTCTGCAGTGAGGCCACTCTATCAACCAAGCTAGTTTCTCTTCTGCTGTTGGCGTGAGCGCGTGTCTCAATCGGCTAAAAAAGATGCCAGTAAATGAGTTAAAGAATTCCTCATGAAGCGCAGCTTCTGATTGCTCTTCCGATTCGATAACGTCATAGACGCACAAAGATGTTTTTTATTTTGCAATGTCCATATATTTGTTTTTATCGATTCCTTTCGATTCCTTGTTTTTTCGATCTTTCAAAAATCACATGATTGATCGGGACAACGCTATTAACGGTTTACTGTTAACTCCTTGACTCCAAATCTGACCTTGGTGATTGTGCCCACAGCTTTGGTGCGGCCCTCTCTGAACACCAACCGCTGCTCGCAGTGCAGGTACTCTGGGGTCTTGATGAAGCGGAAGTGAACGGCAGCTTTGTCTCCGGTTCGTAAACAGTCTTTGTTCATCTCGATGATGGTGGCGGTCTGTCTAATACTCCCGCAGTGAACTAGCACATGCAGAAACGCAAATCTCAAATCTCAAACTCTTTGTAAAATCTCCTCTCCTCCGGTACTCACCCATGGCTTGGTATTTCGGGGATATCGTCGTGGGGTGATGCAACACAAGAATCTCCGCCTCAAACTCCCAGCATGCCTGAGGGCTGAGGCGGGGCGACACCATCACCATGCCTTTCCTGATAGAAGAACGTTTGATCTTTTTCAGAGCGAAAGATGCCGTCTGACCACCGTGCACTTCTTTCACCGTCATCCGTTTGCGGTGGATGGATTTGATGGTGATGGGGATGAAGATGCCAAGAGGGTCTGGGCCGAGGAGCAGCGTGTCATTCAGGCGTATTACTCCACGTAAAGTAGTTCCTGATACTACAGTACCTACACCCTGAGAAACAGAAGACAGAAAGTTTTAGAAACAGAAGTTTTAACACATGTTCACACAAAGAATGGAAGGCAGATGATTTGTGAAGTATGCGGTGCGTTCGAATCGCTGCACATTCACACTTTTAAGGGTGCGAAATGAGGTCTTAAACTATAGTATCCGAGAAATATCCAGATGTGTACTACCCAATCCATATAACTGTACACAGGCTCGGCTCGGGTTCTGCTGGTGCATAGTCACGTGGTGCTCTTAGATTGCTGTGAGAGACGAGAAAATGAACGACGAGGAGGTGAAACAGAGGATCGGCCAACTAGTGGCAATTCTGAGGTGAGAAAAAGATGACGGCTATCAAGATAATCAGCCTGTTAAAATACAAGAGCCAAAAAGAGAATTCTACCCAGATGAGGCTATCGATAAGACTATGTTTAAGTCTAAAATGAATAATGTTAAATGATTATATAGGATAATTAGTTACTCTTTTATTAAATTTCAGGTGCATCTGTCCACCACAAGGCCCGCAAAGAAAACCCTTCTAAAAATGGCTTTTATTTATTTTATTTTCATTATTGACAAATATTCATTTAATTTTCAGTTCATCTTACTTCAATTTGAAAATATATTATACTCAGTCTTTATCTTAATTTTGCTATGTTAATTTTGTTACTGCCAAATACTAATTTGATTTCTATTAATCTTACATTTTGTTAAGATTTCCGGTGAAATCTTTATTTTGTGTTGGTTAATTGCATTATTGCTAAATACCCACTAAAAATGTTATTTCTTGTAATACATTTTTTTTTTTTTAAGATCGTGACTTGAGTCGCCATCTCTGTTACTTTGCTTATTTAGAATTGTGATGTTGGAGGCTAAAATACAATTTTATTCATTTTTTTAAATATTATATATTATTATTCCTTTTGCCTATGTTAGTCATTAACAAATTGAGTTACAATATGGATAAACGGCTCATTCTTAAAAAAAATGTGTTTGGATGCATTCTTTTGAATAAATTCAGGTTGGGTTCAGGCTCATAAATAGGAGAGTAATAAAATCCCGTCAGTCAGACTTGCCAACCTTTGAAGGCCTGACTACAGCTACAGAACACACTATTAGAACAGATCGGAGGTTACAGACGTACCGGAACGGAATACGTGTCGTCGATCTGATACTCCGGGGGCTCGTCGTCTTTGTACGTTGTTCTGGGCGATAAAAGATTCAGGAACATTTTCAACAAGTCCATGTTTTCACCCGTCACATTCGAGATCTGGAATATAGGGCACATCCTACCCACACAATTGAGAGTTTGTGTTATATAGAGACATTGTCATATATATATATATATTAATATATATATATAAATATATATATATATATATATATATTAGGGATGCACCAAATATTTGGCCGCCAAAAATTTTTGGACAAAAAAGTCCCAAAAGTGCATTTTTGGTTTTCGGCCGAAAGAGTTTTTCCACCAAAACAACACGCCGAAACAGTGATGACGCAATCACAGCCTGCCGTGCTTCTCGGAAGCAACGGTTCCAGCAAGATGTGATTACGCGGTGGAACAGCAGTTATTACATATTGCAAAGCCTCTTTGACCAAAAGCGAGTCTTAGCTGCATATAGGGCAGATCACGAGCTCCCCGCGACATTCACTGCACACCTCTTAATAGAGAACATTCTCTCTTACTGCCCCCATTTGAGCAGCTAACTACAGAGATCAGCTCTGTAGTGGACTTTATTCCTTTAATCGCAGCACTAAAGCGTCTCTTAAGCAAAGAGGTTGAGACCGAACACGGAGTGAAAGCAATGGAAAGTTCACTCTTAGAGTCTGTCAGCACACGTTTCTCTGAGATCTATTTGGATCCTCTGCACTTCATCGCGACTGCTTAAACCACATTATAAAAATAATTTCTTGTATGCGGAACTACAGCAGCGCTCACGAGAAATTATCCAGAACGCGGAGAACCTGCAGATAGACTGAGAGAGAGAAGGCCTGCACATTACTATTGAACGTAAGCGTTAGCGCAGTAAAGTTAAACATTTAAGTTTGAATTTTATTTTTACAAATGTAGAAATATTTTAATAATTTGTAATTGATTCATTCTTTCAAAATTCAAACTTTATTATGAATTTATGCAATTGCAATACCTTGATTTTAGTAATGTTAGCTCACAGTCGTAGCCATAAATGCAATGGTACCAATAATTGGCAAAATTTCTTTTGGTGTTTCGCTTTTCGGCCTTGGTTTTCTCTTTTTCGTTTTTTTTTTGTTTCGGCAAAGAATTTTCATTTTGGTGCATCCCTAATATATATATATATATATATATATATATATATATATATATATATATACACACAGTGTTTATTTTTATTATCAACAATTGTATGTCTGTAACTTATTCTTAAAGAGATATAACTATCCTGACAATTATTTAAGCAAAGTTGTAAAAAGCCTAGCTGCTTGATTTTATACGCCTGTGATCATGGAAGTGACTAGAAAATTATTTTGGAAAGGTGAGTCAATACTTTCAGTGCATCTTAAACTATTGCTATTATTTTAAGTGATACTCCATCCTAAAAACTGGTAAATTAGCATATAAATTAGCTTGACAATGTTTTTTTTTTTTACTTTTCTGGTGCAATGCAAGTGCTATTCTTCAGGCGTCTACATGGCATACCACCTCCAGTATATCCAAAGTGCTCCAATTGTGGAACAAATCCTTCACAGGTTTGGATTGGGAGCAGGTGATCGACTAAACTTGCATTTTTTATGTGACCCATCCTTTAGGACAGGGTTCCCCAATTCCAGTCCTAGAGGGCCCTGCATATCTTAGTTGCAGCCCTACTCTAGTATGCATCCTACTCTAGCTTCAGCCAATCAGAGAGGACCCTAATTAGTACAACAGGTGTGTTTCATGCTGTTTTTTTGGCAGCCATCTAAGTTTTAGTCTTAGTGTTTTTGACAAATATTTTTGTAATTTCAAAATTTAGTCGTTTTAGTCACGTTTTAGAAAATCAAAAACGTTTTAGTCTAGTTTTAGTCACCTAAAAATAAAAGGTTTTAGTCTAGTTTTAGTCACCTAAAAATAAAAGGTTTTAGTCTAATTTTAGTAAATATAGATGAATATATATATATATGTGATTAAAATATATTTTAATAGGTTAATTTTAGGCTTTATTTCAGATTGTAAGATTGTTGATGGGCTTTTCATTAATAAGGATTATGAAAAAAGGGCATAATGGTGGCGCAGTGGGTACAAGGATCATCTCACAGCAAGAAGGTCGCTGGTTCGAGTCTCGGCTGGGTCGGTTGGCATATCTGTGTGGAGTTTGCATGTTCTCCTCGTGATCGCGTGGGTTTTCTCCGGGTGCTCCGGTTTCCCCACAAGTCCAAAGACATGCGGTATAAGTGAATTGAGAAAAAAAAATTGTCCATAGTGTTTGAGTGTGAATGAATGTTTACCAGCGATGGGTTGCGGCTGGAAGGGCATCTGCCACATAAAACAAATGCCAGAATAGTTGGCGGTTCATTCCGCTGTGGTGATCCCGAAACGGAAAAAGCTGACAAGATAATGGATGGATGGATAGATTATGAAAAACAAAGTGTTATCACAATGGAATTTATCTTCAAAAGCTAAGAACAAAAACATTTTGACAATGTTGGATTTATTTTTTACAGTGCAATAGACATGCTGTGCGGCCAAAATATGAGCGCTGGAGGAACAGAAGGCCTTTTTAACAGAACACCAGCAACATGTGGTTCTGCTGCTAAGAACATGAGGCCAATCTGCTCTTCATCTACACACCTGAGGAACAGAAACCTGGCCTAAATAAAGTACTGCATGTGCATCTGGGTTCCAGACAGTCAGTCATAGCTGTGGTAATAACACACACACGTAACGGATGTTAGCTAAGGAAGTTAGCAGCCTATTTTGGTCTGGAGTTTTGTGCACAAATTTAGGCTTGATGAGAATTCATCTCACTAAATCTCAAATAAGAAGGAGAATTATTGCTCATGTCACTCAGTGTGGTGGGTTCTTGGTTATCCTCCAGGAAGACAGGTTGCTGAATAAAAGCTCAGAACATACTGCTTCAACTCCTGCTTCATTTATTTGACACTTTCCTTTTAACTCGACCAACTTTACATCCAAGCCATACACGTGACCTTCTCTCTTTTCTCTTTCTCGTACTCTCTCGTGTACGCTCTTCCCTCGCACCATCTCTCTCTATCTGACGCACTCGACACTTTCATCATTCGTATTACGTTCCTATTTCTATCTTTACAGTTTGAAAGACAGATTACATCCATGAATCATGAAAAGCAGAAGTATCACACAATTTGAACGTGTAACCGTCCACTCATTAACATTTTCGTTCACTCTCATTTTTGTTAACGCCAATTCAAAACAGTGACATATTTAGCTCGTCATTGTCTTGTTATCATCACACGAAAAAAGGTTCCTCAACAAAATAATTTAGTTGTCATCATAGGTGACAAAAACCACACTGGTTTCATGATGGTTTAACCAAAAATTTACAGGCCTCCAGCCTTCCAGGATTCCAGGATTTGGAGATCCCTGCTTTAGACTATAAAAGAACCTGGAGGTTTTATACAAAATGTTTTAAGTACTCCACCCATATCTTGATGCATGACATCCAAACTCCCTTGAGCGATTATCTTCAACTTCCTCCAATTTCAGTACTTTTTTATGGCAGCTAAAGGGCTCGTTGAGAGAGGGTCACTTCTTGGCAAACAATTCCAAATACCTTTCTGAGCTGAAATTGGAGGCTGTAACGATAACATCGTCGTTATTTTGCACCAGAACAGGAATCTTTCTGCAGCCAGGAGATTTGAGTAGCCTCTGTAATAGCTTGAGTGTCTCTGAAACATACCACAGCATTGACACCCAAAATATTTGTTAATTATTGGAGAAAATGTCTTTATATAGAAACTAAAATATACCCATTATTATAATTTATGACTTTTTTAACACAAGTGGATGTTTCTTCATAAGATACGATCTTAAGGGAGTATTTGGTTACCTTGTAAGATGTTAGCCGGACACATGTCTATTTTAGTTACGACGACAAAAACAGGAACATTGAGGGCCAGAGCAAGTCCAAGATGCTCTTTTGTCATTCCAACAATTCCAGCATTACTTCCCACCTCAATGCAAAGAAAACACCACCATTTAAAAAAAATCCACACCAACGAGTGCACACACCTGAGGCACGCCCCCTCTCACCATTAGCATGCAGAAATCTGGCAAGTGCCCAGTCATCCCGAACACGGTAGTCTTTAGGTACTTCTCGTGTCCTGCCAGATCGATGAAGGTGATGACTTTTGAAGATCTCTCGCAGATCTTGGTCCAGTCCAAGCTGGCTCCGTGGCTGTCCGGTTTGTTGACCACCTGACCTTCCTGGTCGAATCCCAGGATGTCGTTCCCCACGCTGCTGGTGCGGCCGCTCTCCATTTCGTGTTTGTGGCGGAACAACTTCTGCCGAGCAAATCCACGGCCGTTGTCGAGTTCACCGTGTGTTAGGACGCCCAAGAGTGTGCTTTTACCAGCATCTACGTTCCCTACAACAGCAACCCTGAGGGGAGAATGTGAGCTTGGGTAAGTCAGTATGCATGCGGGTGTGTGCGAGTCATTGCGTGGCCAGCCAGAATGCTTTTTCAGAATGAACTTTGCAGCACATATCCCACTCCCTAATGATCAAAACTCAATCGTGCATTTCCTTACCGTGAGTCTAAGAGCATTCAAGACAAACAACAGTTTTTTTGCATCTTTGCTACTATTTCTGTGTGTACATCCATTGAAAGATTTAAAGCATTAAAACATTAATGGAATATACGTTGCAAAACTACAGTTGTAAATGGCCAATGCCGATTACATCTTTTAATTTTGCATCACACATGCACACATTTAAAAAGAAAATTGGAGAAAGCTAATTAAAATACAAAAATGCATTTTGACTTTACACATTACATAGTCATATGGCATTTTGCATTTCAAATTTAATTTTGCTACTCAAATGCTTTCATATTTTTAGGGTTTATCATCTACGAAATTTGGAAGGTTTACGAGACTACCATCAGGCTAACATCACAGTATGTATATAAATATCTCCCCTAATGTAAGTCGCTTTGGACAAAAGTGTCTTCCAAATGCATAAAATTAAAATGTAAATTTATTTAATGAAAATTTGGCATAAAAACTCGACAAAACTATAATGTTGTCATACCAGTACGAGCCTGTGCAGAGGAGGAAGAGGGTTCAGTTGCAGAGGAGACTCAAAACAAAACACGACTGAAGCATGATCCGTCTCTATGGTAACGATCAAGAAATAAGAGTACTACGTAGACACTAAACAGACCTAAACACATCTTATACTAAACAGATGTGTGATTATCTTTTACATGAATATTTTTAGGTGCCGGTGTGGAAACTGCTTTAAAATACCAACCGAGGCTGAAATCTTTGCTGTAAAGACATTTGGCAGGTTATAATATTATTTTTGTAAAGCCAAAGCATATCACATAAACTGATGCTTTCTGTTGAAAAAGGTGTTTCAACCTGCTTCTTGATGGGCTTTAAAATTTTAATTAGGCAACGTAGTAAAGGTGAATTGTTAAATGTTACATATAGGTTTCTCTGCATGAATTAATTACATTTGAGGTTGTACGGCATGATGTGTGAGCGTCCAGGTTAAAAGCTTCGCTTTCAAAACTACTCATTTCAGCAACTTTGAGTCGACTCTTTCTTAACAAAGGCAATATTTTGATACAAAAAGGACTTTCCGAATGAAGACTCTTGCAGGGTGTTGCTCAAACCTAAAACTATGTTTCACACTACATGGGAGGTAATAAAAAAACATACTGATAACAATTACCCATTTAACACACTATTTTAGGAAAGCTTCTTCTGACCTCACTTCCAGGAAGTCTGCTTCTCCCACACGTCGGCGTATGAGATAATCTCGAACATGTCCTGCCGTCTCCATCCTCTCTCTCAGCAGAATTAGGTCTGCATCAACCTGTTCACAGAGAGACTGAACCGTAGCGACAGATGCTTCCATATCTTTCTCATCCAGCCCATAATCACCCCCATCTGAGACACAGAGACAAACAGGTTATTGCAACTTTTAATTATGGAGGTCATGAGGGTAACTCAAGAGTGTTATATATATCAATCAATCAGTTTTTATATAGCGCTCCTTTAGCAATTGCTTTCAAAGCAGCTTCACAAAGTTCTCGTGAGGATCAGGTAGAGTAAATAGGATTTCCTTCTGTGAGGCCCCTGGGAGCCTCGCAGACTGAGGCAGGTGCTAATCACCACCCCAGCATAAAGAATATACAAACTTGATATCCATCGACAAACCTGGACAGCACCTGAAAAAACAAAACAAAGACAAAACAGAAACTAACAAATGGAGAAACAACGGTTAGAAAATTGTAACACAGACAACAAACAGGTGATCAGCATCAGCTGCAGGATGAGAGATAAATGATGAGGAGAGGTTAGAGAGGAACATTGAACCACGTTGTTTTTTTCAACAGTTTGTATGTATATAGTGCTCAGACACCAGATCCGTTTAGACAAATACATCCGTTTAGATAATTATTCGAACGCTAGATTAAACAGATATGTTTTTAATTTAGTTTTAGCTGAGCTCCGGACAACATCCGGATTCGAATTGTACAAGAATATATGTATACTTGGATATGTTTAGAAAAATATAACGTACATCTCAGTAGGCTAAAAGATTAAAATGATGTCTCACCGGAGCCCATCCCGACCACAAAGATGGTTTCTCCACATCCTTCGTCTATTCGTTCTCGCAGGTGTTTCTGTAAACAGTCATACTGCTCCCCTGTAGGGCTGACCAGCACAAGCTAACAACAAACAGGCATTAGCAAAATAAAATTTTCATTCTTACTATGCGGTGTGTGTGCAGCACGTGGTTAAAGGTGCCATGTCACGCCCCTTTCAAATAGTTTACAATAAATATTTGCCCCCTCTAGATAATCACTGCACCCTTAATAACCTTCAAAATGCAGTATTTAGCATGTGGGTTGTGTTTATTGACACACAGAAAATCCACCCATTTCTGACTTATACATTAATATATTTGTGCCAAAAAACGTTTTTGGTTCAGGACATCCAAAAACTTCCTTTTCATTTCTTATTGACGGGGTTCTGCTATGGTTCACTTCCGGGTCAGTCAGCATGTACGTTCTCCATTGAGATGAGCTGCATTAGCAGTGCATGTGATTGGTTAGTGGGCATGGTACGACCATCAAGCCTTTTGAGCTCCAAGAAAAAGAAAAGAGGATTACACAAACATGCATGAACCAAACTGAATATGTCTGGAGGCATGCTGTTGATGACGGAACAAAACTAAACGCACCTTTAAGGGACGAACAGTTAGAGTTCTAGAAGAGCTCAGTGTGCCTCGTGGCCTTTAAAAGAGTGAGTCGACTCAGAGTCGCTGAAATGAATCTCCATTCTAACAAATCGTTTTCTTGAATGTTTCAGCTAATTTTTTCTTTAAGTGGAAATATAGTCATATTAACACTAACCAGAGTAGGATCACATACACTCTAAATAGAGTATAAATAACACTCAAACTGGGTTAAAAAGCAGCGCTTTTGTAATTATTTATTATAAAACATATGCCAGAGAGTTGGCGGTTCATTCCGCTGTGGCGACCCCGAAAGGGAAGAAAGCATCATGAAAATGGATGGACTTTATAACACATTTTTGTTTTTCTCTATGTAAAACATTGAACAATTTTTTTCCCTCGAAATATAAAAAAGGTAACTTTTTTGTTTGAAATACATTTTGAAGGGCTTGAGGTTAATTTAACTCGATGAAGAGGGGGAACAAATAGACTGGAACTATTTAACTGTTACAACCATATATTCTATAGCCATGCAAAGTTGCTGCCTCCAAATTTGGCAAAATTATTATTAATTTCAAAACGTGAAAGTGCATTTGAAGTATAGTTACAGATCACAGACTTTTTAATATTTTAGAACGCATTTGCTCGTCGACGTTTCACTTTTACACTGCAAATTGTCACTAAAATGAAACGTGTCATCTACACACTTTGATTCATTTTGAAGACCTCGCAGGTGAATTTAATTCTTAATTTGGTGGCCGCGGCGCCAGCTGGCGTTCCCGCAGAGCCAACGTGTCACTGCCGCCTCAGTGTTTGCACTGATTTTAAGTTTATTTCGTTTTTACACGAATGTTGGGACACATAAACTTAAACATTGCTTCATGCACACATGAATAAGCGTTCAGAAGAGCAGCCAGGCCTGACAGAAACCTTGCTGGTGAGGTCTAAATGGTCCTCGGCGTCCCCGCTCTGCTTGTCGCCGGACTCGCTGCACTCTGGCCCGGCGAGATCCTCGGCGCAGCCCGCCTCAGGTGCGAACATACACGAAGGAACCCCCGAGTCCACCGCCGACCTAAAGCTGGCCTCGGTTGCAGCCATGTGCTTCTAAAGTTGCGATGAAAGAGATATAGGTAAATATAAAAAGTTGATAAAGATTAGTTAAGGCAACAAACTTTTCGACTAACCGTGTTTACACTGCGGCGTGTTTAAAATATAGAACTAGGAACCGCCCACTAATGAATAATTCATTTTTATGCTGATGAGCGCGTGTCAAAACTTTATTTTTGACCTTGCGCATTTTTTACAGTAAACTCAAAGATAGCTATTAGTTTCCGTTTAAATAAATAAATAAATAATGCTATTTATTAAAAATCTATTTAAGTGCTCTCAGATCAAAGGACGTCTTTCTAGAATTGTATTTTTAGCATTCAAGTTTGGGTATTTTTGACGTTCAAAGAGGTTAGGTGTTTCACTCATAAATACATTTGAATTATGTCATTAAAAATTCGATGTGGTTCAGTTTTTGTGCTAGTCTAACGATAGACTAAATAACTGACTTTTCAACGTGGTTAAATAAATATTACATTTTAAAGAAACGAACAAATGTCAAAATAATGGTATACTTTTATGAGCCATCGTGAATAAATAAATAAATAAATAACTCAATGAATTGTCCGAGCATGTCCACAGGCTAATTACTTTTATATATCAACCATGAGTTGTATAGTTGTTGAGTTGTTGAATAATCAAGAAAGCTTGCCAGGGACATAATTTAAATAACTTAAACATTTCGTATAATTTAAAGAAATAATTTTGATATTGATTTGAAAGTGAACGCTAGGTGGCAGTGTTTAGTTGCATATGGAGAGCACTTTGATAGAAAAAAGAAACTTTTTAAACCGTTTTTTGAGTTATCATCAACTGACAGTCAAAATAAATGTTTATAAAAAAGTAAAATTCACATCAACAATATGTGAGAAATGGACACCAAGATCTATAAGGAAAAAGAAGAACAAAAACAGCAAAAAACAACATTATATGAAAATGTTAAGTGTTATACCTATCGATACAGACCATCTTGCTTTGATGTTTTTCCGTTCAAGTAACAAATTTATGTAGTGGTTCATTTAAATCTTAAATAGAGACAATAAATTGTGGTTTCTTTTTATTTATTTGTGGACTTTTCACACAACCAAACAAAGATTAATAACAAAGGAAACATTAGCTGACCTGTTTTCTCATCTTGGGTAGAAGAAAAACCTCTTCCTCTCTCAAAAAAAAATAAATAAATAAAATGACACTTTGAATTTTTGTGCGTGAAAAGGTTTCCAGATCAACCGAAAACATTACAGAATAAAGTCGAGCATCATCAAGGTTTGAAAGAAGTTTTAGAAAAATAGTTTTCGCAGGAGACAACACAAAAAGAGTTTTGAAGTGAATCTATTTATTAATAATACAGAACTTTTTATGTTGCTACCAAGCATACTTCCAGAATACCAGTGTATTTTATTTTAATTGGGCTTTATCTTACCACTAAATTCCTAATGAAGAAACGAATCAATGTTTTTTTCAGCAATACTAATTCCATTAAACATAACATAATACATGTTTGTTATCATCACCTTTAAAAAGACAAATTAACCCTTCAAGCACAATATTCATTGGGTGCAGCAAGGAAAATATATCTAAAGAAATACAAATAAAACACTGTTATCAACCCAATTGTGGGGAAAAAAAGATTTACATTTGAAAAAATGTGTCTGTTCTTCCAAATATATATTTAGTAAGGGAAATTATATGTTTATTTATTAGCAGCAGGGTAAAAGCTCTTGTCTGTGAGAGTTATTTAATCTAACTGGATTCTTACCAAGGCCATAACATGAACAATATACACATACATTTATTTTACTTTTACAAGACTAAACTGTGATTTTGAACATTTCCAATTTTCTATGTTTGGCGCACACCAGTCACAGTATTCCAAAGTGTTCAGTGCCAGCTTTTATATCCAACAATGCCAATCAAAATCTGCTGTACTTAACAATCGATGCCTGTCTGGAACATTCTGCCAGCAAACAGTATGTTTAGTCAACAAAATGCTGTGTAAATTGCTTTCATGAGTCTGTGATGGCTTTACTACGGTCTTATTAGTTTATATCTGTAGGCTAGATCGAGAGAAAGACAATGGGAAGCGCGTAAACACTTCTTGGCAATGCACCAGAAAAAAAGAGCAGAAGAAAAAAGTGCCTGCTTCTTTTATGAGTTTGAAACATTTAGAAGAAATATCTTAAATGTGAATTACCTTATGCCTATTACAACTTCATTTCAGCCGTTGAATGTGCGTGTAATACTCGTGATGTCCTGTAGAGAGCAGGCTTTCATAGCAAATAATCATGAACAGAAAACCTATTGCATCATCTCAGCGCAGGATTTACATGAACTATAACAATAGAATGTAATAAAATAATTAATTTATACATTTGAATTTATTAACTCTTCCAGAAATGATATTACCACTCAAATAGCAATTATGAACACATAAAACGTACAAAGTCTCCTAAAAAGCATGCATGGGTGGCTTTGATGCTAACCTCATACCAGCCAAGAATGGTGTATGAGTCTTCCAATTCTGATTGGTGGATGATTTGCAGGATGGACACCTAAATGTTGCCTGTTCTGGCATCCTCACACACCTCTATCTTGATGTGAATTATATATCTGCTGAAGGTAGATATAAGATGATGACCTCAGTGGCTGAGCATCAATGTGAATAAGACAGTAGCGGCCTGACAGGAACAGGCTCCCTCAGAAACACAGGTCTCCTTTGTGCAGCTCCATTGAAATTCCAGGGATTGTGGAGTCACAGGCCAGTCGAGAGCTGTGGCCAATTAGGGCTTTGGGAGCTCAGGAGTGTGTGTCTGGGAGTGCTTGGGAAGGTGTGTGTGTGTGTGTGTGTGTGTGTGTGTGCATGTGTGCGTGTGTGTGTGTGTGTGTGTGTGTGTGTGTGTGTGTGTGGTGGGGCCAGAAACACAGCTGAGTGACAACCTGGAGCATCTGCAGGTTTTATCGGAACAACAATATTCTGGAAGATTCCTGTCACTCAGAAATTGGAGGAATTCCTCAAATGATGTTGCTTTGGAGATCTGCTCCAAGAGGTTCCCTCGCAAAGGTTCCCAGCCTTTTTCATAATAAGTGTTTGTGTAATCTTCAGAAAACTGCTGGTGCGGTTGTTGTTTCGAAGTTAGTTCTTCTGTTGTTATTTTACTGAATCTATATATAATGAGGACGTAGTGAGTGTGACCTCACATGTAGGTTTTAGCAGAAAGCTAAATCAGTAGTTAATCAGCCATTTCCTTAATGGCGAGGTGTCACAACCGGAGAGTCCAATTTTTTTTTTATTATTATTTTTAGTTATCTATTTTTTTTATAGACTTGTCCAATAGAAAATGTACGCAGTGAAGGCATGGCCATTTTAAAATCCATAACAGGCCACCTATATGGAGCTAAAGATATGTCAAGTCTTGACAAATGTAATTCTATAAAACTGATTATAAAATGCCATTAAAACATGTTTTTAATTTTAATCTCTTCATTTGATTTTGAGTTTACATTTTGCAACTTGAATATATAACGTCTGAAATTTAAGACAACTGAATTTATTTAAGGCAGTAATTTTATACGCACATTTTTCAACTTTTTTTTGTTTGTTTTGTTCTGAATTCCTATACTGCAGATATCCAGCTAGTAAAACTAGAGTTTCTAGGTTTTAGGATGAAGAAATTCTAAACACCACATTCAATATTCCAAAATTTGGAGAATTTCAGCATAAAATAATGTGAAGTTTGAAAATGTGTTTATTGCTAAAATTTGCCTTAAAAATCAAGTTTCAAGAAGTTATGAAATTCTAATTAAGAAATGTATACAATAATATTTTCAGTAGTGATTTACAATGGACAATATTTAAAATAATTCAGATTGGAACTGAGCTCCAAAGATTTCCTGCACATGGCACATTTCTGTTCTGCTGTCTCATTAAACAAAGATTTGGTTGACTTTTCTTGTTCATGGCGCATAATTTCTGAGCCCTTGAGTTTGCTTTGTGAAACTGTGACACTCTCGCTGATTGCTAATGTCTGCAGAAGAACTTCCAGTCTTTTATCTGAGCTCTTTGATTGACGTTCTGTAGATGGCAGTAAAACACTCATCTGCTAGTGAGGATGAGTTTCATGTCCTTAGCTTATCCATCACTCACTGGCAAGCTAGCGCATGGCTTTTATTTATGATAACTGAGTAATGAAGACACTCTGTTCTTCTCGCTCATCCGAAGATGCATATGCTGTGAGATGGAGTTGCTTTTATGAAGCCATAATCCCTTTTTGTGCAGTGATTTGTTGTGAAGAGAGCTGGATTATTCATGCATTGAACTGACTTTGAATAGAGTTGACTTGATGGGACACTAATCACATTTTTTTCAGCATTACAGTATTTGTATCAAAGATTTAACAAAAGGGCTACCTAGTGTAGTTCTTCTATCTGCAAAAAAAAATTAGCTGCATGTGTGATTGGATTGACTCCTCTTGAAAAGAGAAATCTGCAACAGATGCTGCATTTCATTGAAAACAAGTGGTGCGTCGCAAGCACCTATCAAACAATGCACTTTATACCTCATTTGAATATTTGCAGCTCCGCCCCCACAACTTAGCAAGTACAAACGCATTCCTACTGTAGTGTTCTTTTAGCCTTTGCGCATATGTTTAGCAGCTTCACAGATTTTCACAATGAGCCAAAAACATTAGGGAAAGATTCACCTACATGGTATAATTATTATTAGGGTTATTTAAGTGACGTTATCTTGCTTTCCTTATAAATTTCTAATATGGTGTGACAGAAACTGCAATTCCCAGACTGTGAGGCTACATACAGAAGTGAGCAAATTCCTATTGATGTTAAATGTAACAAAATACTTTAAAACCTGGTACCAAGAAATGAGGGTTTAAATTAGCTAGTTTTGACCTTCAAGACAAATGAGTTTGAGTTTGCTATGTTGAAGAGTTATTTAACCTACAAAAAAAAGTGATTGATATTTTACATAGAGGTGCTGATGCAACAATAAAATAGCACAGATTGTTTTTAAAATCTCAAAATGTATTGCTGTTATTGGAGTCTTGTGACAAGTTCAAGTGACATCACAAAATAATTTTTAATTTCCCTTTTTCAGCATTTCTGTGAAACTGCTAGAAACTGTTAGAAGTTACACAATGCTCAAATCAGCATTTAGGGATAGCTTTGAGGAGTAGAAAAGTGATATTCTGTGCAGGTTGTGCAGCTACTCAACAGTAGTACTTCCTAACTGATCCTAATCTGAAAAAGAGCGGATGAAGTTCATTTTTATTGAGAACTAAGGCATTGTTGGAACCTACTAATTTGGAAAAAAACTGCATTTTATGGATTAATTATCAAACAAAAGACTATATGGTGGTGGATTTTTTTCAGGAGTTGGTAACTAGAGTACTCTTGGGTGAATTATACCAATTAATTTGAGTTTGTGTTACTTTTAATTTTTGTATTTTAAATGGCTCCATGTTTCTTCTAAATGTATCTCTGCTTAGAGATCCTCTGCGCTCTTCTTGGAATGGGAATGTGATTTATGACAGGAGTGATAGAGAGCACACGGGACTTTGCCTCCTGAGCTCAGAGAGGGTTTTCGCTTTGAATAAAAGAGGCTGTTTTATTTCATCTTTAATAAAAAATTACTTTTGGAGAACATTTTTACACAAGTCTCCTGAGTAATACTTAAATCATCTTTACACAAAGTTATGGTGGCAGCGGTGGGATTTTGAGAAGAAAACAAAATAAAAACACCATATATAAGTGACTTTAGGTAATCTATTTGTAATGGAAATAATCAGTAGATGAACCATCGTATCAGATTTCCAAAATGAACTGGAACCATATGAACTATTCTATAGCAGCAGTCTATGTGAGTGTTCTGCAGTGATTTGCTCCCCTGCTGAGGCTAGTAGATGGCAAGGAGACCTGCCTGTCTCAGATCTCATCTGCAAGTAAATATCTTCATAAAATAGAAACTGAATGTTTTTTGGCCAGTACATCAACTAACTGGAGGCTAACAGAACGAGAAAATTAATAAAATAACAAATATATTTACAGATTTAAAAGGGTTAGAGCTACATAATTTGGCGTTACGTTCACAAGGAATGAAATATAAGCTAATTGTTTAAGGATTCATTCTTAAAATGGGTGTTTTATTGGTATGAAATAAAAATATTGCATTTAAAGTCAATAAAATGCACACCAACCTGCTCTGAAGTGGGATGGAATACTCTGGAACCAGATACCATTGGCTGAAATCAACAACTGCCCCGATTAGCAATGCCCAAAGCATTTGTTCTTGATGGTCATCCAACCACATGCAGAGTTTAGCTCTGGGGAAAGCTGGGGAATAGCACAGCAGATTTTCTTCTACATGGAAACAAACACATGCAACCAATACTGAATCCCACAGCCTAACAGAACAAATAAAAAGTAACCAAGCTAATTTTCAACCAGGAATTCAGTAATCATTCTTCTTTAGGAATCCTGATAATTTTTCCCGCTCCCTCGAGTAATGTTAGACCCAATCTCCACAAAAGATCTTGAGAGGGTTGAATTTCTGCTAAAACACCATCACTCTCCCACCATGATTGCACAAGTGGTGATTCAATAGCGAACCTAGCAGTCCCGAACCTAGTAGTCCTATTTATGAATGTTAAAATTACATAACTCGCATGATTACTCTTACACTGCTCCCCCTTTGACTACTAGTGACAAACTTCCAACAAGGCAATGGCTGACCACATCAACTGGTAGTCTCAGATGCTGCTTTTGCAAACCTTTGACATCACAGACCATTTTTACAAAGTTGTATTCAATTTATTGAATTAGAATGTAGTCTTGTTTTTACATTAAATTTTTTTTTACATTAATGCATTTGGCAAATGCTTTTGTCCAAAGCGGCTTACAGAAGGGGACATCACCGATGCCAATTGTGGAGATGCTGGGGATTGATCCCAGGACCTCATACATGCAAAGCATGCACTATACGACTGAGCTACATCCCCCACCTTCTTGTGGCAAACATCTTGTGCCAAATGTTTGATCACCGATTTTGCAATTACTTCATGTTCACACTGAGACAAGGAATTTTCAAGGCATGATTTACATGTTTAGTCAATGGGTAGGTGAGATACTGATTTTCTGCAGAGAAGGTGGAGCAGGTGTCGCAGATACAAATCAGGAGTTTCCTTGAGTAGTCACATGAGGGGAAACATGAAAACCAGCAATTGTGGAATGCTGAGTTTTCCTATTTACCGGTGGGTTGCATCCACTGCGTACAACATATGTCCGATGAGTTCATTCTGCTGTGGTGACTCCTAAAAGGGACAAGGCAAACGAAGAAGATGAATGGAGGAGTTTTCCTAATAGAAAGCTAGTGAGTAGACAACATCTTGCACACATTCAGGAACATCCTGTACATTTTCCAACACTCGATCTGAACACGGCTTTAGACACATCAAGGTTTTAAATGCCCTATGGCACCTAGAACACCTGCTTTGGTTTGAAGGCTAAGATCAATAGTATGTTGCAGCATTGTACAGTGGCTGACAGACTGACCTATGACCTCTGTCTCAAAACATCAAGAATTGCTGGACTTCAGCACCAGTACATTTTGTTCCATCTGTAGAAATCCATAAAAAGCTCCCAGATGAACCAGCAGCCAGAAACATGTTCCTGAATCAGAATCACAGAATTAGCTTCCATCAAATTACATTAGAGTTCATTTCTGAAGTCCCCACTGATCACCGGCTGAAAATACAGCATCAGGCAGAGTCTATCTGAGTTTGCTATTGTTTTCTTGGCATAGGGTTTTATGATTTAGGGCTTTATAGCTTGTTTGTACTCTTAGAATTGCTTTGAGTTGAAATTGATACACCCAAGCCTGTAGGCTCCTGAGATGGAAATTGAGAAGCCAAAGTGACAGGTTTTCTATTACCACATCTGGAGAGTTCTATACTTATGGCTGGGATTTGCAGGACTTTTGTGTTCTTTGAACCAGCTGTCTCAGATGAAGCAGTGTTGGATTTATGAATAATGATTCTAGAAATGAGACGATGTGAAAAACGCGAAGGTTTGTAGTGGTTAACCAGAATCGATCTTTAGCTTGTGTGTTAAAAAATACAGTGTATGAGATTTGTTTGTTGGTCAATCAACTAAATGGCTGTGAAATTGTACAATTTGAAAGATTTCGAATGACAAGCGGGGAACTTTTCATGCAACTTTCAGAGCACAACCTTGAAAGCGTCACATTTTATGTAAGTGTTTGGAAGCTGTTGCATCCATCATTTTCTGAAAACAGCCATACAGACACAATCTTGGCCCACAATGCTAGTTTGCCTTTCTATTGAGATTAACCTTCGACTTGAAATCTGTGAAATACGTCCAACAATTATATTAAAATGCTTTGTCTTGATTTAGAATCGCAAGGTTTTAAGGGTGCCAATCTACAACTAATTTTTGGCATTGGTTGGGGTACACACTGAACTCAATCCATCACTGCATTCACTGAAGCCTGAATTGACCTGAAGCCTGCTTCTGAACTGTGGCTGGAACCTGGAGTAACTAGAGGGACCATAACAGGCAAACATGGCAGCAAGGGAACCTGATCATCTCCAATTATTTCAGGACGTTTTGTTTACTTCTTATGGTACGCATATTTAGGGTTTCATCTGTTTAAAGTCAGTCTTCCATAGCATATCTATATTCTTTGTTCCTATTACATTAATGCCATTTGCTGAATTTAATTTCAAACTAAACCCTCGCAGGCTCAGCTTAGCCACCTGCATCACAGAAGCCGGGACTTGAGGCATTGAGTTTGACTTCCTGAAGCTGCAGCCTCTCATTGGGTCTACAGAAAATTATCCATAGCAATAAGCCTTTTGAGTGATTGGATGAACCAACCATTGGTCTCAAACCTAAACTGACATGCGACACTAAACGTTGTAGTTCTGAGAGCAATGCTGGTTCTATTGACGGATTCAGTGAGTTAGGATCAAGCCACTCGGCATGATTGTTGGAAATTTAGGTCAACAAATCCCAAAATATAGTTTAGTTTTTGACTCTACCTTTCATAGAATACTACACAATAAGAAAGGCCCTATCTGGCACCTATTATATAATTTAACAACCATTTGGCCATTAGAACTTCAATTGGACCGCTGTACTTGGCACAACAATAAAGTATCCTAGATATAGTTTTTCTTTTGTGACCCCTTCATTAAATCGGCATATTACACCTAGTGCTTTGAAGTAACACAGAGTACTGTCTACGGCAAAAATATTATTAGTTGAGGATTTGAAAGTCCATCCACCACTTATAACAGGTCATGGCGCTTAACAATTTGACATTTTCTATTGGAAATCCTTCCTTGTTGCAAAATCCTATCCAGGTTCTGTTTGTTCTGTCTCACATTCTTTTCATCCTACTTGACATATAAGATCTATTTCTATCCATCCATCAGTCCATTTATCCATTGCAAAAGCGTGGATCGCATGTTCATCCTCATTCAGTATGGGCTCTGTCTGTAGTTCTTCCTATTTTTCTCACCCCTCCCGCATCTCTCTCTCTTACTCTCTCTCTCTCTCTCTCTCTTACTCTCTCTCTCTCTCTCTCCCCCATCCTTCCTCGTTATCCTCAAACAGAGGCACACGCAGCCCGTGCCATCCGCGCAGTCACACACAAACTCACTCTCACACAATCGTGGAGCGGAGCAGAGCGCTGCGGGGTGTGAGAGCGGCTTCGCAGGCACTCAACTTGGGCATCATCAGCCTCGGCGCCCGCGGGTGACGGACCTGCCTGGGACTACATCCAGCCACGATGTCTGACTTTATTTGGGCTTTTCTGAGCATGTCGGGATTAATTCTGATGGCTAAAGCGACGACGGTGGCTGGGACTGAGCAAGGTAAGATATTTAAAACTCTGATTGGTTTTGGTTAATTGTGGAAGTTAGTTTACAAGCGTAACTTATCTATCTATCTATCTATCTATCTATCTATCTATCTATCTATCTATCTATCTATCTATCTATCTATCTATCTATCTATCTATCTATCTATCTATCTATCTATCTATCTATCTATCTATCTATCTATCTATCTATCTATCTATCTATCTATCTATCTATCTATCTATCTATCTACCTCCATCCATCCTCAACTGTTTGAATCATTATCTGGTTAACACAAAAATAAAGTGAGAAAATAGAATTATGAGATCATTCAGAATGGAACGGATTGGCACTTTTGTGTTAGAATAGGGGCTACTATCCATAATGGGTGTGTTGGATAAGAAAAACACAATCTGGGATGGATTTTATGGAGTGACCATTTGCACTGAAGGGGAAAAAGCTTGGCATTTGAAGAAAGCTTGGCATTGACTGATACAATCGTTCTGTCTTTGTCTCCATATTTTCCTATTACAGTAGTTTTAAGTGAGGATATTTATATGCTACCTAATCTTTTTTTTTCTTTTTTTTTATGGTGTGCTCTAAAGTTTTGACCACAAAAGTCATCAAGCATTTGTGAATACTAAGCCCATAATTCAAACAATTAGAGCTAACTATAATCTTATTTGCCAAGTTCCTGACAAACAGTTGTTAAATATGTTTTTTTGTAATTTTTGTATACCAAATCTTAAATTTACATTTATTCATTTAGCAGATGCTTTTATCCAAAGCGACTTCTGCTACGCGGAGACACAATATGTAATTTGTTACAAAGTCAAAATCTAACTCTGGTAGCTCACAATAGAGTTTGTCTCAGCTGATCAATCGAACAAAGAAGGGGGGGAAGAGAAAAGAAAATAGAAGAATATTTTAAAAAGACTGTAAGAGGAAGAGAATAGTTTTTAGTTTCTGTAAATTACTGTGTTAAAAAGAAAAAAAATCCACAAAACAACCCCATTTTTGAAGAAATAACTAAAATCATTTTTATTTTTACAAATAAATTTTTGAATTTTATAATATATAATTTTATACCATACATATTTCAAATGCATTTTTACCCAAACTGAAAACTCTTATGCAAATATACATAAAAATTATATGAAATATGTAGTTCTATAAAAACACAAAGCTTTGAAAAGTAATGAAATAAAAAGGGGTGTATATATATATATATATATATATATATATATATATATATATATATATATATATATATATATATATATATTCTAATAGCTGATAAAAGCGACTGCCAAACCTCTACTCAAAGATTCAGAAAATAATACTAATTGAACATTTAATTCTGGATTATTTTTGCTCTCTTTTTTTAAATCCCTACAGAACAACTGGGTCGAATTTGAATAAAAAATAGATTTTGTGTCTTAAAATCAACATTAGAAACATTGTGTATTATCAAGTTTATCGATTAGATGTTCAATAAACTGTTGACAAATTGTGGTTACCCCAAACAAATCAAGCACTGCAACAAGTGCGGGTCCCCGAGGGCTCCATTACTGCCAAGCCAACACTAATGGCCTATAGACTGAATACTTAGTGTGGTGCATGCGTCTCTGTCGGAGTCGTGTCTGCTGGATATTTGCTTTCAGTCGACGTATCAATCTCGTGGACAGAATTGTAGTGTTAGCAACAGATTGTGTTCACTTTCATCATGATTGTGTTTTGATTTACGAGTTCAAGTTGGCACACTGGATTCCTTATTAATGGAATCAGGCTGTCCTTTGGTTCAGGTGGAAGCTTTTGAAAGCATATTTGTTTAAAAAGTTTCACTTCAGCTAAAAGAGAGTTATGGTTTGTGGAGTTTTATAGCTGTCTGGCCACTTGATTAATGAATAATTCCTGGAATTTGCCTTTGTTGTTGAACGTTAATCGTGCACTAGATTTATCAAGACTTGAAACACGGCTTCATAGACATCTTGGCTTGAGGAACTCTCGCACTCTTCTAATTTCTGTACAGTGCTGATATATTCTAATCGGTTTTTAATGTAAAGCCTATTGTTTGGGCCTGCTCACTGTGAAACAAAAAATAACCTCAGCATAATCCATACACGCCAGCTACAGGGAAAATCAGAAAAGTCTATTATTCTAAAGTCGAAATGTTTTCCACAATAAATGCTTCATTGCTGTGTTACTGTGTAAGTAGTACAAAGCAATGTTAATGTTATGGAATCTGGGAGTTTATCCATGTTTTGAACGTTGTGTGTTACATTCTGGAACAGGTGGCATTTTATCCGAACACTGGCCGACCGTCGTTATCTTCTGTTTCAGTTGGTTGGTGGAGAAGTTAAAAGTTTGTAAAAAGTTTGACATGCTACAGATCGTCTTGATCATGTCTGCATGCCTTGAGCCGCTGCCATGTGATTGGTTGATTAGAAATTTGCACTAACAATCAGTTGGACAGGTGTACCTATTAAAGTGGCCGGTGAGTGTAGTTTAAAGACTTTTTAAATTATAAATAGTGTCTGTTGGGTTAGTAAACTTACACAAGTTAGTCTGAAGATTTGTGTTGATGTCACCTGTTAAAAAAAAGTAAAATCAATTGATAGCGGACCATGGATCATTGGGGTGTTTTGGGTAGGATTTCAAAGGCCATGCACTCCTCTGGTGAGGGTTTGAATATCACATGACAAAGATACCACGCGCAGTTTCTGATTTTTTACTGTTAACGTTTAGAATACAGAAATAGCATTTCAGTTTTCTTTATTCTCAGAAATGCCTGTTTTAAGATGGAGAAAAGCAAGTCCCATGTTCTAACAGAACTATAAAAAAAAAATTGCGGATTTTTTTTCACAATATGTGCTACACTTAGGTCCACAGTAAAGGTCCTTACACACATATACATCTGCTGCAACCAGGGGCTGCCTGAAGTGGATCTATGGGATTATTTTCTCTTCTAAATGATTACATGTGCAGGTTTAATAACGAAAGGTGCAACATTCTGTTAAAAAACACATTTATTCCACAAAGTTAAAAATAAATTAAAAGACAGAATAAATTGATTGAGAATAAAAACTGACATGTGACTTCACAGTTTTTTTTAATATTGCATTCACTGTCTTAGTTTGTGTGCGCTTGTGCTCTATGACCCTGTGCTCTCAATTCATTCCTCCACCTTGCGTTTCCAGTTCTTGTGCTCCTAATTTCATTTAAATGAAAGCAGGCTGTCGCGTCACCATTGGTCCAGCAGCTCTCATTGGCAGCTCATCCTCTAGCCAATCAATCCAAGAGAGGAAGAGTAACGCCAGAGAAGTGGATATTCAAAGATTAGCTCAGTAACTGAAATACTCTGATTAAATAAATGACAGCTTGTTTCAATCTGTGTCATATAGGTAGCAAGCTACACTGCGTTTTGAGTCAAAATATTTCGTCCTTTGTGTTCTCTGAAACACAATGCTCTCTTTGCGCAAGGACTATGAGGAGAGTGTTAATGAAACCAGGGCGGTTTGAACAAGTGTCAACGCCAAAAACACAAAATTGCATGAATCTGACTCTAGCACAAAAACACATCTTACTGTACATAAATTCAGCTCACCCATCCCTTTTCTCTTGCTGGATCTGCTAGATTACTCTCGATTACTACAGCAGATTACCTAGAACTGTCGACCACTGCAAAGGTAAATTATTTTCTTCCACTCTTGTTCTGTCAAAAGAAACATAAGGAGTAACCTTCGAAAAAGGGAACTGCCATGCTAACTCTAACTCTCTTAGAATTTATATGCTTGATGTTGAGCATGAAAGTCCATTTTAAGGGAACTGGGTTAGAGGGATTGTTTAAATAGCAGCCCTTGTGCAGTTTTGTAACAAACCTGGTTTCACGAGTTCGCTTACATAGAATTAGCCCAGAAAATGCAAGCGTATGTGGCGAGATTAAGATAAGCATACTGGGCGAGCTGTCCATGGGAGGGCCTCGAGGCGAGAAGCGATCCGGACCCGAGAACCCCCCCCCCATGAGATGTGGAGACAGGGGTGGGCGGAGGGAATTTTGCATTTCATCGTTGAATTGGAAGTGAAGTGGTTGCGGTTTTATCTCTTGAGCGAGCAGAGGGATTGGAAACACCTGTAGATTTTTTCGCTAATTATCTGATCGCTCCTCACGAAGTTGCGTTCACGGAACTTTACCAAAACTGGATTCAAGCAAGTTGAAATGCATGAACTTGCAGTTGCGCATTGAAACATGAACCCTAGGCTTATTCTGCTGTCGCATTAATCCATTTGGTTTGCAGAGCAAGTTCTTCCTCTCTGGATGTCTAGGGGGAGGGACTAGCAAGCTCCGCCTTTCTGGACGTATAAGGGGAAGGGATTAACAAGCTCCGCCTTTCTGAACGTGGAAGGGAAAGAGACTAACAAGCTTCACCTCTCTTGACGTCTAAGGGAAAGGGACTAACAAACTCTGCCTCTCTTGACGTCTAAGGGAAAGGGACTAACAAGCTCCGCCTTTCTTGACATCTAAAGGGAAAGGGACTAACAAGCTACGCCTCTCTTGACATTTAAGTGGAAGGGGCCAACAAGCGCCGCCTCTCTTGACGTCTAAGGGGAAGAGACCAACAAGCTCCGCCTTTCTGGATGTCTAAGGGGGATAGACTTACAAGCTCCGCCTCTCTGGACGTCTAAGGGGGATAGACTAACAAGCTTTGGCTTCCTGAACGTATAATGGGGATGGACTAACAAGCTCCGCCTTCCTGAACGTATAATGGAAATGGACTAACAAGCTCCGCCTTCCTGAACGTATAATGGAAATGGACTAACAAGCTCCGCCTTCCTGGACGTCTAAGGGAAAGGGACTAACAAGCTCCGCCTCTGTGGACGTCTAAGGGGAAGGGACTAACAAGCTCCGCCTTTCTGGACGTCTAAGGGAAAGGGACTAACAAGCTCCGCCTCTGTGGACGTCTAAGGGGAAGGGACTAACAAGCTCCGCCTTTCTGGACGTCTAAGGGGGTGGGACTAACAAGCTCCGCCTTTCTGGATGTCTAAGGGGGAGGGGTTAACGTCCGTACAGAGGAGAAGAGATGTTCTGCTATTGTGACACGTGATGCAGCATACATATCTTTTATATTAGAAATACATGATTTCCTTTGAACTTTCCACACTTCACATTAATACACACACACACACACACACACGAACACACGCACGCACGCGCACACATACACACACACACACACACATATATTTTAATTCACCGTAATGTTAAATAACGTCTAAATAAAAACGTCTTATCATGTATCACACCGCATTGTTCAGTGTAACTGCAAACGCAAACACGCTGAACATCTTAGGAAGGCCGAAGATCAGATGCACTTATCTTCATGCAAACGTTAGTTTTAAGTCATAAATTAAATTTGTTATACCACCATGCCGTAAAATTGCTTACCATTCTAATGACCACATGCAACTATCTTCTTCCTCGTTGCTGGCGCGTGTAGCTCCTCTTCGCTGACGTACATGATGTCTAGCTCCACCTCATTGGACGTCCAGAGAGGTGGAGCTTGCTCTGCAGCGAGGAGCCTCTCCATTAATCAACAACACATGAGACATTATTTGGCGCAATCCTTTGAAACACAACCAAGAAATGTGACCTCAATTACTTCAAGGATGCATTGACATGTCAAAATTACAAATCTTAATTAAAATGAAATAGTAAAAAATGGAAATACACTACAGTGGCGAGAGGTGCAAAAAACAAATTACAAAACAAATGAACATTTTACAAAACACATTTACACACTTTTACATTTTAGAAAACACATTTATATTTTAGAAAACAAATTAACATTTTAGAAAGCACAGTTACAAATTCTGAAACACTTTTACAAGTTCAGAAAACACATTTACATTTCAGAATCTTCCCGAAAAGGGAGAATACCTTTGAGAATTGGCTCTGATTGGACGAGACACATATTTCAGTAAACCCAGTTTTTAAAAATGTTAATGAATCAGTTTTTTTCATGTTTATCTTACTATTTCAAGTTGTGAATATTTATGTATTTATTTATTTATTTATAAGTGATTTACAATGAAAATTCTAAGCAGTCTTTACTAAGACTTCATGTTTTTATGAAACTAGGTTGTCTCAAAACAAAGTAACTCTAGATTTAGTCAGCTGAGGTTGTGCTGAAAAAAAAACCAATACCAAATATGCATATTAAAATGTGTCTCTGAAGACTTAATAGCATAAACAAATTCACTTAAAAGTTTCTTATTTTTTGAAGCATTTAGAACAAATCTGATGACAAACTGAATAGAATTTTTTTTGTGAAATGCATTCTCGGCGAAGCAGCAGGTCTTAAAGGGTTAAACGCATATAAACACCGTTTCTTAATGCCTCCAGCATCAATGCAAACATTCCGTATCTGTTCAGAGACTCAGAGACTCTGTGACTCTGTGCTGGTGCATGGTGAGGTTCTTCAGCCGCAGGCTCTTTCTCAGTACTGACCGTCAGGTTTCTTTACCCTCAAAATTTGCTCCCCCACTGACTCTGACACACTGTGATGTGGAACACTACTGCCTGACTCTGAAAAAGGCAGCTTGATTTTTAGACATGCATACGAAGGCTTAGCAGTTGGTGATGTCGCGTCTAACCTCCAGCTACATGCCTCAGTTTGACATGAAAGTCATTCAGATGTTGACGGAGCAGAAACTAAGCTGCTGGCTTGTGCTCGAGCAAAAAAAACACAAAAAAATCTGGTTTTATAAGGAATGTGTGTCCTGAATTTGAACAAAACTTTAATCATCTGCTCAACTCATTGAGATCAAAACACCTTGGACACAAGCCATTTTCAGTAAATAGCTTTTTTTTGTTTACTATTAACTACTAATTTACTTTTAAGTTTCTGGCAGTTCATTTTAGTTTGTTCTCTGAGAAAGTACACCCATAAATAGTTTGATGCATTTCAACAAATGATCACCAACAAGACAGCTCAATAGACACGTGGAGCTAGTTTCATGTTGTTTGCTCAATTTACATTTTTGTTGATTTCTCAATTCATTACACTGATTTTTAAAGGGTTGATGATAGTCTTTTAGAATGAACTCTGCATTAGTAAAAAAATCTTTCACGTCAGTATCATGATAAATAATTGTGTCGATGTCAAATTGAAGCCATTATTGTCATATTATTATTATTATTATTATAAGGTGTCATGGAAATTAACTCAAGAGACATGACTTATGAACACAATCGCAAACAGCAATTTATTACTTATTCCAAACATAAATTAAGCTCGTAAGCACCATGGAGAGAGAGAAAGGGAGAGAAGAAAGAAAAAGAAAAGAGAGAAGAGAGAGGGAAAGAAGAGAGGAGAGAGAGAAAGAAAAGAGAGGAGAGAGAGTGAAAAGAAGAGAGAGGAGAGAGGGAAAGAAGAGAGAGGAGAGAGAGTGAAAAAAAGAGAGAGGAGAGAGAGAAAGGAGAGAGAGGGAAAGAAAAGAGGAGAGAGGGAAAGAAGAGAGGAGAGAGAGAAAGAAAAGAGAGGAGAGAGAGGGAAAAAAGAGAGGAGAAAGAGAGGGAAAGGAGAGAGAGAGAAAAAAGAGAGAGAGGAGAGAGGGAAAGAGAGAGGAGAGAGAGAAAGAAAAGAGAGAGAGAGAGTGAAAAAAAATAGAGAAGAGAGAGGGAAAGGAGAGAGAGAGAAAAAAAGAGAGAGGAGAGAGGGAAAGAAGAGAGGAGAGAGAGAAAGAAGAGAGAGGAGAGAGAGTGAAAAGAAGAGAGAGGAGAGAGGGAAAGAAGAGAGAGAGAAAGAAGAGAGAGGAGAGAGGGAAAGAAGAGAGAAAGAGAGAAAGAAAAGAGAGGAGAGAGAGGGAAAAAAGAGAGAAGAGAGAGGGAAAGAAGAGAGGGAAAAAAGAGAGAAGAGAGAGGGAAAAAAGAGAGGAGAGAGAGAGAGAGAGAAAGAAGAGAGAGGGAAAAAAGAGAGGGAAAGAAGAGAGAGGAGAGAGAGAGACAGAAGGAAAAGAGAGAAGAGAGAGGGAAAGAAGAGCGAGAAAATGAGAGCAGACTCGGGAGAGAAAAGGCCCAAAACTGGTAACCCCTTGAGATTCCTTTCAGTATAAGTCCCGCCCATCTACGTCACTTCCTGTTCCATCCCTAGTAAACATAGGCACATACAAACTCAATGTTATTGGATAATTAATTACAATGATTAAATATTCTATAACAAAGGTCACAAAGCACTCTCCTCTGCCTGGCTCGCCCACCGCTAATGATTGGCCCAATAATGCTCAAAACAAGCAGAAAACTGATTATTAAATCAACTGTTTTAGCACATTTAAAAATTAATCAGGAAACCACTTTCTGATAAAATCCGTGTTCATAGAGAGTTTAAATGAGCAGCTCAGGGCCTCACATCACTACATTCACATTCACTCGACTTAAGAGCTTTATAATTCTTCCTGCTGTGTCATTTTGCTTTGTTGAATGAAAAAACTGCTTGAATCAACACGACTTTTTGAGTTTTTAAAACAAAAAGGATTATAATGGACTTACTGGCACTATTGTATAGACTAGAGGTCCTCAACCTCCAGGCTGCAAAACGATCTGTGGATAAATTGGGAAAGGAAAACAAACCAAAAAAGTGTATTATCTCAGCTTGACTTATGTATTTTTAATGGCCATGTTTTCTATGTTATATGTTGATCACTTGAGGTCTAAAGGATAAGCCACAAGCTTGAAAACTGAGTATGGAACAGTCGTCTTTGAAAAAAAATATTTGCAAGTGGTTGAAGGCCTGGTGAAAATACAGAAGAGAAAATACAGCTTTCAAGAAACAGAAAGCTTTTTAACAGATGATACCAATAGTTGAATAGAAACTTCTGAAAAGAAACTTTTGAAAGAAACATGCAGGAACACAAAGAAGAGATGGAATTGAGGGCCATCTAAGTTGCTTTTGAGTATACAGTGGATTCACGTTTATTGTTGTATTTACAATATAAACTATGTTATGCACCATTGCAAGCTGTATGGAGCGGAATAAGAGCAGGACTAACTGGATTATAGCAGTTGTCTGGCTACCGGTAAATCTGGTTGGTGCGTTTGCAGACATAAATGTTGTGTGGAAAACATTATGATGTTATTCTTAAAGAAATTAACCCACGAGATTGACATGGACGACGTCTGCCATGTCCCAAACTTTCAAGACTTGTCCCGCATGAACTGCAGAACTTTGGAGTCGTGGGTTATTGTATTTGACAAAAAGAGGAAATACATTTTGCACGGCCCAAAAACAACAAACAATTTTGAAATTTGAGATTTGAAACAAAAACCTTCCAACAAAACCTAATGTCATTTCCTGCGTAGAGTGATTGATTCTCCCAATTTGTGGTTAGTTATCGGTTGTCAAACTTTGCATTAGTTTTGCGCGAATTATTGTTGTTTGCTGAATTGGTGTTTTGGTAAAAAAAATTTAGCCGCTTTTTCTGAACCGCCATTGTGTTTTTGATTGCTTTCATGGTTGTGATTAGATAAGGATAATCCAACCATCTCCAATCCTGCTTTACTACAAAACTGTGAATCGCTGCCAAATTTGAGTTTTTAATTATTTATAATAACATATATGATGTTTATTTTGAAATGTGGGATGTATGATTGGTGTAAAAAAAAGTGCGTAATAGGGGCCCTTTAAGTTTTAATAAACAAATATTTCTCAGTTGACCTGATACTGGTTTCTTTTTTCTTTCTTCTGGTGCCATTACATTTAAATTATGCATAATAAATATTTGACACCTCTAGACCATCACTGCACTCTTAGTGTCTTATGGTGTCTTTGACTCTCCTCAAATGGTTGTGCTTTGCAAAACGAGCCGTGTAGCTCCTGCTCCATGCTTCCACCACGCCCCCTGCTGGGTTTTACCTGTTGACACACAGAAAGTCCCCCCAGTTCTGAAGAATACATTCCTCTTTTGTTAAACAAAAAAAAAACACTTTTTGTCTAGAACATCCAAAAACACACTTTCTTTTCATTGCTTACCGACACAGTTTTAGTTTTACACTTTCGAATTCGTCAGCGTGCACATTCTTCATTGAGATGAGCTACATTAGCGATTTATCTGATTGGTTAGTGGGTGGTGCTTCTGACATTGGGTGTGGCTACAGCAATCAAACTGTTTTTAGCTCCCAGAAAAAGAAAATAAAGCATGCATGAATCCATCTCAATATGACTGGAGGCAGGATTTTGAACACTAAAATGTGCAAAAAAAAATGTCTGCAAAGTCGAGGTTACAACACTTTTACATTTTTGCACATTCATTTCTGTAACTAAAATTAATCAGGTGTCAACGTCCTCACACACCGTAAACTTTAATGAAAGGTTGGTGACTTTATTTCTTAAACAGCTGTCGAGAATAAAGGTTTGCAAGACTTCAAAATGTAAAACCTCTCGGAAGCAGCTTTTTTAGTCACAGTCGTGAAGATTCTTTGATAACACGAGTGCAATTTTGTGAGAGTAGCATGGCTTCTGGGTTTTCTTCCAGTCTAGGTTTGAACTACTGTGGTGTGTGTCCCTTTTCTGATATCATCTACTCCAGTTTGTCTTCCTGAGACAATTTGAGGAGAGGTCAGGTGAAGTCTGCACCTCATTACAGTGGATATAGTTTGTAGAAACCAAAGGCTAAAAGCAAAATCCTCCTTGCACATACCTACAGTACAGAATAGCATGCCTGGTATTTATCTCTCTCTAAAATATGCCATAAATATAGATGATGAAACGAAAGCAGCTGTTTGGATGCGAGGCGGTGTGGACGGAGAGCATTTGAAGCACCTTTAAGCTGGATCTTTCTCAAAGGCGAAAGCGCTCTGATGTGACTCTTTTAACTCTGAGACGAACAGCGGGGGTCTTTTATATTCAGATCCTCGCTGTCACCGCCATCACGCACGTAAACGCACACAAACACATCCATAATGTGCACAGACACACTGCACTTTTGTTCTGGGCTAGATATAGTTTGTAATAATTAACATCAAAGGACTGTTTTGATCAAGAAAAGAGTTTATGTTGTGATGTATTAAAACTGCTGTCTTTCCAAATATGGTTGTTATTTTTAGTCTGTGGAACAGAAGTGAAGTGTTTGATGTTTTCAAGTAACAGCTCCATGACTGTCGAGGTTTGTTCAATTGACATAATAAGCTTTGGAAATGTTTGTGTTTATTTTCATAACTTTTGGAATGCAATTAAAGCATGTGTGTGTATATATATATATATATATATATATATATATATATATATATATATATATATATATATATATATATATATATATATATATATATATATATATATATATAAAAACCTATTTTATTTCATTACTTTTCAAAGCTTTGTGTTTTTATAGAACTACATATTTTATAGAATAACAATTCTGTATCAGTTTGGGTAAAAATGCATTTGAAATATTTATGGTTTAAAATTATATATTATAAAATTCACAAATGTATTTGTAAAAATTTAAATATTTGCTTATTTTTACATTGATTTTAGTTTTTCTTCAAAAATGGGGTTGTTTTGTGGATTTTTTTCTTTTTAACACAGTAATTTACAGAAACTAAAAACTATTCTCTTCCTCTTAAAGTCTATTTTTTAAATATTCTTCTGTTTTCTTTTCTCTTTCCCCTTCTTTGTTCGATTGATATATATGTATGTATGTATGTATGTATGTATGTATGTATGTATGTATGTATGGTTTATTGCATTTATGACTGGATTCTCAAAGCTGTTTTTAAAATATTATGTTAGAGCTATAGCAATACTATAATCGGACACATCATAAAAAGCACTTATTTTTCCAATGCAAAGAGATCTACCAAACATCCAGTTTTAGATTTTTTTTTGTTGCAGTGTGTGCTATAGACATGGAGTGATTAAGGAGCTTGAGGTTATCTTATATAGACAATAACTCGTAATAACCCTAACCTCTGACATCTTTGAGAGTATAAATCTGTGTATAAATCACATTTACTTTAACCAAATCCAAGCCCACAAGAGACTTTAGCACAGCTTATGACTGGTGTTCGATTAACTGCTAGTGGGTGTTCTCATCTTCTGGGTTCTAAGGAATGTCATTTACATGGAAACCGAGGAGATGTGCAAGCACATGAAAAGGTGCTTCTCTTCTCAATCGTAGTTTCTTGAGAAGGTGGATCGTCCTTTACACAAAGTTACACATATTTATTTGCTTGTATCTTTACACGACGATATTTAGTTGCAAACCATCACTCTCCCTCTTGTTACTAAAATTGTCTGCTCTCAATTAAAATGATTTTAATTGTGGATTGTGTTTTTCTTTTAATGTTGCTTTAATTGTGAGAATTGGTTTTTGGTGAGCTGTGCTTACCTTCATGGCCACCGGTGTCGATATAATCAGGAAAAAACACATCAAATGTAATGAATCATGGGTTACGCTCTGTTGCTTTTGAAGTGATTGTGGTCTTTTTCATGAGAACTTCTTTGCACTAATCTAAAAACGATAATATTCGGTTACAGTTTGTTTCTTATAGTGTCAATTTGGCTTTGAGAATTGTTTTTAGAGTTCTCTTAAACACCTCCGATGGTGCTATAATCTGAAAACAAAACATATGCATTTAAGTAAATCTTGGTTCGTGTCTTACATTTGTTTCTTGTGGTGTCAATGTGGCTTTTTTGTGAGACTTTTTCTGGAAACTATAGTTCATTTTATGGCCACCGGTGTCACTAAATAAAACAAATATACGTTCAAATAAATTGTGGGTCGCAGTTTGTTTCTTTTGCTGTGAATGTGGCTTTATTTGTGAGATCTTGTTTGTTGTAAGCTGCAGTTCCCTTAATGACCACCAGTGAAAAAATTGGGTTGAGCTTTGCTTGTTTTTTGCTTTTGTTTTTTTAATTTGAGAACTTTTTTTTTCCCTTTATTTCGCTTAATGGGCATCGGTGTCACTATAATCTTAGAACAGCACATTAATTAAAATAAATCTGTCGTGGTTAGTTTCTTTTGGTGTGAATGTGTCTTTATTGTTGGTAAAATGTTGGTATTTGTGAAATCTTGTTTTTTTCAAGCTGCAGTTCTCTTAATGCCCACCGGTGTTGCAGAAAACAATCATCTTTGGTTGCAGTTCGTTTCTTTTGATGTGAATGTTGCTTTAAATGTGACAACTTGTGTTTTTCGTTAACTGTAGTTCCCTTGATGTCACTATAACATGGAAGGAGCACAATATTCATTTGAATCATTTGGGGGGTTTTCTAATGTGAATGTGGCCTTATACTTTTTTTTGCGACAGTAGTTCCCTTCACCGATGTTGCTGTGATTGCAAGTTTCAGAAAACATAATATGTCCAACTATAAAGTGGAAAAAAAGTGTTAATGATACATTCTGCAGAATTAGCTTTTAATATTAAGTATGTGTTCAGCTGAGAGGACCTTAATTTGTGCAATCAGATATGTTTAGGGATGATTGAATAAAAATTGTGCTGAATTTTGTCACTTACTGCAATAAAAAACAGATATGGAGATCGCTTTAACTGTAGCACCACTTAAAGATTCGTAACTTGGGAATTTGGTAATAATGATCAGACACCTCTAAGTTATCGGTAAGCAAGGGTCTTGATGGGGTTCTTTCGCATTTGTATTCTCTTAAAATTGTTTTCTAGATGTTGAATGCTAGTTTTTGTTTCAATACTTTCAGAGTCTCAGCAGGACGAATAAAGACCCAGCTTTATTGACTGCAAAGCATAGAGCTATAAATCCTGCAAACTCTTGATGGACTCTGTTATAGATTCCCAGTGACGTCTGTGGAGGTCACTCGAGCCAAATAACAGAACAAAGCTTTGCATGGAATTTGAAAAAGATAATCTTTCAGAAGTGGTTTGCTAGATTTTTGAATATTTCCATAAGAAACCTTTGTTGTTCAAGAGTTTGTGTGTGCGAACGCAATTGTTTGATGCATTAGTTATTTGATAGAATTTTAATTTGTTTGCTGAACTGAACCTATGCCTGTTCATGATTTTAATTTGGAGTTTAAATCCGTTTCTTTGAAAACCTATTATGCTCAATAATTAGCTCTGCAAGGGCGTTCAGCTTTTATTCACTGACGTGCAAAATTATGGTGCTGATTTACAACTGTGTTTCCAGGACATTCGTGCATGTCGCTCCTGCCTGAACTGTTATTAAGTTCACGTAACAGTCGGATGACCTGGGTTTATGTTGTTGGGCTTTTTGTGTCAGAAATGGATTTACAAGGCCAAGATATTTTCTGATGCCAAGTTCAGACTTTTCTCCTGTGCGAATGTTTATTTTTTTCAAATGTAGGAATGCTGGATTTGTTAAGATGTACATTTAAACTTGAAATGGTCAATTTAAATAAACAATGGAATAAATCAGGACTCTGGATTCCTCTTTTTGGCTCCATTTGTCTCCTGTGATCGGTGTGGGGTGCAGCCTTAACAGGATGAGACAGCCCCATCAAAATTTAAAGCACTTTGAGTGTCTAGAAAAACATATATATATATATATATATGTAATGTGTCTTTTTACGATCTCTAAAATCTACCTGCTACCTCTTTGTGATGTTTGTCATGGGTGCCTCATTAGCCCCATGATGCCTCACAGAACTCTTGAGTTTACATTAACCCTTGAGAGAGTGTGAATGTGTAACATGCTCTATTATTTTTTGGAGACTTGTTCATGTGTTGGTATAAAGTTTTGCATCTAGTAAGTCCTCTGTTTGCTGAGAACAAAAGCCAAATTCAAGCATTGAATCGATTCAAGCATCGATTGACTTGCCAGCCAAAAACAGACGCATCATTCCTTAACTTGTTTGTTCCTGTAAAGATCTCTAAATTTCACCACTCTGTGCGATGCAAAAAAAAGTACTTAGCCCGAGGGGCTAAAGCTAGCTACCAACGTACTACCCTCAACACCCTACCTTGCCCTCAACACCTAGTTAACCACATTGAGTTACCATTAACAGTGTTAAAGATCCTAAAATGTCCTAAAACATAAAGAAATGGCCCTATCCTGATTCTCTTATTCGATGTGGACTTGATTCGGGCATTCTTGCTAAGTGCTCAAATCTGTAGGGTGTCAAATTTTTTTGCTGCTTTGAAGTATGCTCTTCAGTGGTTCCTAGTTAGCAAAACTTTACTGTCGGGATGATTCAGGGAAGATACTTCAAATATTGAACCCTTCAATTATTCTGCTACTGCAAGAAATGCTATCAGTCTAATTAAATTCAAAGATCTATGCTAAGCTAACTAACGTGATCTGATCAGGAGAACGACTTCTAACATTTTAACACAACCTAATAACTAAAACTGAGGAATAATATCAGTGTTATTTTAGTTCTTTTTATCACTTTTATCATCACATTTTGAGTACATAACCACCATATACATTAAAAATCTAATTTATTTGTCAAAAATGTTAGTTTTTCTGTCTGTATGGACGTTCCATGTTTTGCATAAGCATACAATAAAAAATTTAAAAAGGTTTATTTAAAAAAGGTTTTTTTTACACGCCAGAGGTTTAAATCTTTTAAGATGTTCTTCTGACCTTTTATTTGCCTAGAACGGACTCATGAGTGCTAAGCATAATCAAAATACAAGCTCTCCCTTCGGCTTGTTGTTGTTTTCTTAGCTCCTTGTCTCACTGAATCAATCATGTCTCTATTCCAACTTAAGCGTAATCATCTCGAGGGGGTTCAGAACCATCTGATACGATCATCCAAAAACTCCCTTGAGGCTTAAACTGATATATAGCAGATTCATAAAAGCCCATTGATCGGCTGTTTGTGTTGGCAGATGTGCAGGATCGATGAGGAGAGTCTGCGCTAATGTCTTTGTGAAGCGACAGAACACGCTTGTGTTGCTTTCTGCTGCTTTTCAGTCAAAATCTGCTTGTTTTAGCCATTCATCATCATTTATAAAATGTCTTCAGATTAATGCGTCATAATCTGACGAGTGCAGAAACAAAGAACGCCTGGTTCTTGTGAAGCTCCCATCATTGTGTGAGTATTGATTGAAAAAAACCTGAATTTAGAGTCTTGGAATGATTTTATGAAAAAAAAATAGCTACTTTTTAATTACGCCACTTAGTAATGGACGTTGTCTCAATGGTGTTAAAACATTTTTACTTTAAAGTACTTTCTCCATTATGAAGCACTAAATGAATAAACATGAGTCCAATTAATTCAACTTGAATATTGCTTTTAGGCAAATTATTCATGGCTCAAATTGTACCTTTTATTTTTCATTTAAATAAGATCAGATTAAATCCAACTCTTGGCAGAGATGTTTCTTTAGCTTTTTTATAAAATAATGCGCTCATGTTTCTGATGTGAATTGAAGTAAAATAGTCTTCTGCAGGACACCAGGACATATGGGCATTTTTGGAAAGCAACTTGGGGATCAAGTAGCAAAAATATACCAAGTTTCGTAATTTCATCTCCATGCATTGTGAAAATATGGCTGTTTTTTTAAAGATAACAACACTATAAAATAGGATATGTCCCGACTCTGCATATTGACACCAATTTGATGGTTTCTGGTAAAACAGCTAGGTAATATTAGCCAAAATAGCCAATTCTACATCGCTGGACCACTAGGGGGCACTAGGCTGAAGCTCTGCCAGCAATCTCATATAATTTTTATTAAAACATTTATAATACGATGTCCAATTCATTTATTTTTTTTATTACATTTTTGAATCCTTTTTAATAAGCAGGGTCAGAAAGTGATGTGTACCAAGTTTTGTGGAAATCGGACCTACAGTTAAGTAAAAGAAATGTAGATGTGGCAACACAAAATGAAAACTCAATATAAACATTTTAGTTACAATTATCATTTATACACGTGTTTGTTCTTTGATTATTTCAATTCTTCTGTCGCCCCCCCCAAAAAAAATGCATTCACACACAAATGAATAGATTACATTTAAATGTCTTTCTGTGTTTGAATAGGTTAATAAATATGTTAAATGTGTTTTAAAAAAGAATATCAAAGTTTGTGTGTTGTGCTTTTTCTTTAAAGCAGATTCAGTGAACGCATGTGAGAGTGATTTACACAAGATCATTTGAGGATCTACTTTGAATTATTTTTTATTAAGAGTTTTTAAAAGTATTGGCACCAGATAGTTTGTCAACGTTCATAGGATTGCTATTACGATTCGGTAAATAGTTATTTTTTTATTTATAATAATACACTTACTTGGAACTTACAAATCCTAGTTTCAGTCTCAACTTCATTGCAGTTCAAAACTAAATTAAAAACATATCTGTTTAAACTGGCATTCCAATAATTATCTCTTGGTATTTGTCTAAACAGATATGGTGCCTGAGCACCATATACATACAAACTGTTTGAAAAAACAATGTGGTTCAATGTTCCTCTCTAACCTATCCTCATTATTTATCTCTCCTCCTGCAGCTTATGCTGATCACTTGTTGGTTGTCTATGTTACAGTTTACTAACCGTTTTCTCCATTTCTTAGTTCCTGTTTTGTCTTTGTTTGTTTTGTTTGTTTTTTCAGGTCCTGTCCGGCAAACCGTTCATCGATGGATTTTTAGTTTGTATGTTCTTTATGCTGGGGAGGTGATTAGCGCCTGCCTCAGTCAGCGGGAGTCCCCTCTCAGAGGGAACTCCTGTCTGCTCTGCCTGATCCTCATGGGGACTTTGTGAAGCTGCTTTGAAAGCAATTGCTAAAGAAGCGCTATATAAAAACTGATTGATTGATTGATTGAGATCCTGCTCTGTACTGACCCTCGTTCAAAAACTGTCAATATCTTGAGCAAACAAACACGTTTTTTGGTAGATCTGACGGTGCATTTCCTCCATAAATAAAATATTCACGCAGACATTAAAGGTCCCTTTGATGGGAGTAAATGATCAGAGTTGTGTACTTCTTTATATCCCAAAACATCACCGACCTTCGAAGCCAGGGCTACTTTTGAAAAAGATTGAGTCTATTTTGTTTGCAACTGGACGTGGTGGGGTGGAGATTATGGTAATTAATGGGAGGGGCTTACAGTGTTTGATATACTTTATTGTGAGTTTCACACCGGCTCGTTCTCGGAGGATATAAAACATTTGCTGTGATTAAAATAAAACTTTGGATGGACTTTTATAGTTTTAGAGGGATTTACACACACATTTCTGTTGAGCGGGAAGTTTTGACTTTAATCTGAGGTCTCTTTTAAGGACAGTGTTAGGCAGAGGCAGATGCGGACCCAAGTGCAGAGGTAAACTTATTTTATTAACTTATAACAAACGATACAACAAATGACACACCAGTAACAAGAAAGGATAGAGAACAGAATAAATAAGGTAGCTAACGAGGAAAATTAGAGACACGTGAGCTAGATGAGGCGCAGATGTAACAGACCGCAGTGAACTCCATAGTTTTCACTTTGAGCTAGTAAAAGCATGCTTCTTATTTATTTATCTGAGCTCTTTCCCACCATCTCCGAAGTATTGCTCTGTGTTTTTGTTACGGTCAACAAACTCTAGCACCGCTGCTGTCCAGGGTGCTGAAAGTGTGCAGCGAACATCCATCCACACTGTTTACGAGCTTTCAGAGCTGCTTGTTTATCGTCTGGGTCTGTGTGCTCTTCTGGTGTTTCTTGAAGCTGAAGTTGATGCTATTGACATTGCCTCTGGCTGTTTATCTCACACATCATTTGCATCCCGGCAAAATTAAATGAGAACAAATGATCATGTCAAGAGCTACCATTTCAAATTTGTCTACAAGTGGGTCATTTTGCATTCGTGTCAAGGAAGGATTTATGTTTCCGGCGCTGAAATACTGTCTCCGTGCTTCAGTTTGAGGAATTGAGGGAGTTGTTTTAAGGATGGAAGATTTTAGGAAAAGTTAGTTTGCTTCTTTCATTGAAGGAATACAATGTAGGACTTTGGGGTTTGGCATCATACACACCACCAACTAGCAGAGATGTTTTGTTCAGGGTCACTACAGTGTCTCTCCGATTAATGATTTCATGATGAAGTTCTCATTTTGTTCTGTGGACATTTGCACCGAGGGTGTTCAGAGTTATTGGGCTACACAAAGGACTTTTCAACCTCACAAAAACACATTCACCTCAACTTCATCCTTTTTAACTTCAGCTCCAAACTTGCAGGATTTTTGTTGTGAATGAGCTTTGTGGAAAATGAAACGGCTTTCGAAAGACACAGTCTGAGAAAAGTTTCCGTTTTATTAAAATGTGTTCTGAATTCGAAAGATTCTGATTCATCTCTAAGAGCTTTCAAATGGCGTAATAAACCTCCCACGATTGTGTTTCGCACTCATCATGTCATATTTCATTCAGAAACATGAGTTGAATGTGAATAGGGTGGGTTAAGTGGGTCTTTAGATGGTGCAGAAACCTGAACAGTCCATTTGGTTTAACGCCGGAGGCCCGGGAAAATGCAACGACCCTATTGTCCTTATGTTTTAATTAGGCATAATAAAGTATGAGAGGTAATGGAGCTGTGCGCTCACTAGAACACTCAGGAGAGCAGTTTCGGTCTTGCTCAACGCAGCTATCCGTGAGTAGAGAATCATGTCAGAGGTCCGGGCTGTGGTTTTTGATGGAGATTCTTCTCATTAAAGGAGCCAGATCATGTAAACTCAACTTTTCAGACATTTCTTGTATTTTTTATTTTTTTTGCCTTAAGTCATATTCAGCTGTTACAAATACAGAACCAATTTTCAAGTACAACTCTTATTTTTACCCATTTAAAAAAAATTGTGCTTTTGTCAGTCTCGTTCTACATGTGTGGATATTTTTTTGCAGTCTTCTCCTGTGAACATGAACTGCAATAGTACACACGTTAAAGATTGGGACTGACTGAAGGGGACAGCCAATCAGTGAACAGCACAGGTTACATCTTACCAACATGGCAGCCCGGCAGCTCCATACAGCCAAAAACTTATTGTGTAGCTTGAATATGGTTTAAGAGTGATCTATTTGCATTAATGAAAGCTTTTCTTGTCATTGAAAAATAATTGTGAACTTTACTTAGCAGGAATTCTAATGGAATGAAAATAAATCCTCAATGAACTGCTTTAAGAAGAAAGATCAACAATGTCAGGACTCTAGCAATATTCAGTTCATGGAAGTACTTTGTAACATGTTGAGTAATGTAAAGCCTTTTAAGAATTTATATAAATTATTTTCATTAGGGATTTTATACATTAATAATTATGTTGAATTTTTTAATCTGTTTTTTTTCTACTTCAAATAATTTGATTTTGTTTCTTTGACTTTCTTCTGTAGCCCATTTTACCACACAAGTAAGAAATAAATAAACAATATTTATGTTTAATATTTTTACTATTAAATATTAAATAAATATGTTCAATAAAATGATTAATAGACGAGTTTATTACTATTAAACCTTTAAAAATTATCTACAGAATGAGATTGACAAATGGATCCACAAATGAGTAAGATAGGAATTGTACTTCAAAATTGGTTCTGTGTGAAATCAGATTTTTTGCTCAAATGCTTAGAAACAGGTACAAATTCATTTTACAATGAACAAAACTTGATTTACAGATGTGACCTTTCCTGCATTAAATTTTGTCCATACATGCCTTACTAAACTCTCTAGATTAATGGCAGAAACCCATACCAAAATTTACGCCAAAATTATAAAACTCCAACCAAAGGCCTGCCTTTCTTAGATTTGCAAAATCAGTGTAAATCTCTGGCAGCAGATGGTCGTTTGTTGCAAGAACACAACTTCTCAAGCTCCATCCTCCTTCTCTGACACGATCTGTTCCTGTTTGAACCCCGTCCGAGCGAAACCAGTCAGAAGAGATGCCACGCTTCTTCATCCCGCCAAAACTGCCCCAAAGCACCCAGGTGCCTGGAGAGTTTTCCCCTCCGAAAATGCTTCTCAAACAACACTGTGTAGTGTTGATCAAGATCAACATTTTAAAATAGAAATTACAGACACAGGTTTTCAATCCCATTATTCATTCATTCATTCGTGAATAACACATATTACAGAATTCTAGATCTCCAACATTTTACAAGGAGACACCCTGTTTGGTTTTCTTGCTCCTGGCTTCACGCCCGGAGTAGCTAATCGGGACAATCAGGAGAATTCTCGGTGGGCAACTCTGTCCTGACCTTTTTTCTTTTTGTTTCTCCAGAACTGAACTAAGTGCTAAAACAAACCTGTGACTTACAGCTATTCTTTACATGTATGTACTAAAAAAAATTAAACAACATAATCTGCTGTTTCTGTCTGAGCGCGCATATATTTCAGTGGAATCCACACGTACTGTATGTGTTCGCTCAACCAAACTTTAATAAAAAATGGTCTAAATACAGCCTTTGATGATCCTTTGGCATGAAGAGTAAAGGGATATAAATTAAATCAGAAGAAAGAGAAAGTGAAGCTGCAACATGAGATTATACGGCAGACTATTTCAAGCTTTTTGTTAATGTTTAAAATACCACCAATTATTTAACTCAGCAATTTCATCATTCGTCGCAGGTAAAATAATATATATTTATATATTCTGATTCTGTCGGCGGCCACTCTGGCTCGACAACGCCCGATCCCGGAAGCTCAGCGAGCCCGGCCCCGTTCAGTACCTGGATGGGAGACCGCCTGGGAACACCGGGTGCCGCAGGCCTACCTCTGGGGGGTCACGTGGCGCAGTGGGTAGCACTTGGCTAGGTCAGAAGACAACATATGCCAGAAGAGTTGGCGGTTCATTCCGCTGTGGTGACCCCGAAAGGGAAGAAAGCCGACAAGAAAATGGATGGATGGATATTCCGATTCAAGTTGTTCTATTGTTCTATCTCTATATATCTGTTAAAGGGTCAGTGTTTTTTATTCCTAATCACAAAAAGACTCAATAAGACACTGTGAAAAACATTTTGTTTACATCAGATTCTGAGTGCCGAACCGACTCTAACATTTCAATTAAAAAGGAATTAATGAATGTGAGCATACTAAATTTGAAGCGTCATTTTTCAATCTTATTATGAAATTGAAAGGTTTTGTCTGTGTAAACATGTTTTTCCTGCATTTCTATAATAATAATAATAAAAATATAAATATATAAATATCTTTTCGAGGGGTTGGTCAGGCCAGTCTTCAGTCTAGACTCCAGGGCTGAAAATGTGTCCCACTCCGGCCTTGGCTAGCCGCGTCCTTAACTGTGAAATGGCAAATGGTGACTTCTTTGTCTGATCTGCAGATAAATGATCGAAGTACCAAAATTTCAAAATAAATTCTGGCTATTTTCAATATAAACCCTTGTAATAAGCAACATGCGCACAACTTGGAGCAGAAACACTAAATTCATTAAATAATACTACTATAAAGTACTGATTGTATAGAATAACTAAAGCTAATTGAGTTCCTATAGTTAATTATAAGTTAATACAGTTAATCAATAAATGTAATGGTAGTCTAATAAGTAAAAAAAAAATCCAACAGTGGTGATATCACGGAACCGCATGAGTCGTGTGTTGCTGTTCTGTTGAGTTGAATTCTGTTTGTTTTTAATCTCCAGCCGAGTTTTCAGCCTTCGGGAAGGTAGTACTTGTTTTTTTCTTAACTATTAGTGTGACAAATGGGTGATAGCATCATGAAATCATTAGGTTCGGTGGATTCTGTTTGATTTCTGCTGCATTTGAGTCGTTTCTTCCAGATGCCATCATATGCAATGAGCCAAATGCCTTCAGTGTTTGCAGACAAAGCGATCGGTGTGGCTGTATATTCATGTACACTTACGCCCGGATCGTGATTAAATCTAAGGAGGCTGACAAGAGTTACGGCTCTAAATGGGATGCTAATGGAGCGGCGGTAGAAACAGTGATGTGAGGGTTTTGTTCGGTTTGTTTTAGAGCTGATTTGTGTGTGTAAATGCTGCTATTATCTGAAAAATCCATTAAGGGATCAAATCATATTTATAGTTCAGCATCTAGTTAACTCATGCTTCATTTAATCATTGAACACAGATTTTTGTATGGCAGTAACCATTGACCTCCACGCTACGGATCTTTGAAAGGGAACGCAGTTCTTCGGGAGGTTTGACCCTGGAGATATCTGTTCGGAAAGATGGAACCTGCGCGATCAGGAGGACTCAAAATAAACACACGCAAACTCTGGCAAGAACAAACATTAGAGACAGAGGTAAAGGAGTACACGTCTGTGTTTATTAATGACTGTTTGGTTCTGTTGAAATAATTAGAAGTAGTATTAGAAGTCATTCTAAAGGACGTACACAGGCCCGGAGACGCCTCCATCTTTTTTTGTATCCAGGGAAAAAAGGTCTGAATCAACTATCTGAATGATATCTTTTTTTTTAAATTTTTTTTTTTTACCTGTCCTGTCCTACTTCACAGCAGCCCCATGAGAAGGGAGGTGCTTCGTATGAGTTGGTCAGTTTTGCTCTTTCCAGAGAATTGATGATATTATATATTGAGTATTCCTCTGGATAGAAGCTTTTAATTTATTTTATTCCCATTCATCACAATAATTACATTAATCTGAATGATATCTATCTTTTACTCATGTTTAAGTTAAAGGAGCCTTATCGTGTATTTAAAGTTTGTAGTTTGCCTGGTTGTCAATTGCATTAAAAATGTATGAAGGTGCATTTCAATCATTGATAATAAGACTCTAGACAATCACTGCTCCCCTAATAATGTTCAAAAGGCATTGTTTATTGTAAACAATGTCTTTGAATCACCGCAAATGGTTGCGCTGTGTACCTCTTGCTTCCCCGTTCGGGTTCAGCAATCGATTTCACAGAAATAAAGCATTTTAATGGGTTAAAGATAACAGCTAAAGGCAAACAACACTTAGATTAGTTTTTTTTTGTCATGAGACAAGCATTTCACATGGAGGAAAAGGCAGGAAAATAGTTTTTTTGAAAGACAAATTAAACTTGAAAAAAAATCAACTACACATTTTTAAAGTAAAAAATTTACTATTTCAAATTTACAAGAATACCCGAAACAAATAGAGAAGCTAATGATAAAAAAGTTAGATTTTGTGCTTTTTCACAAGTTTCAGGAGGTCAAGAAAGATCATTAGAAGATGGCAGTACATGCAATTAATCTCCTCATCCTCCTTCTTATAACGACGTTCAATTGGTTCGTCCTATCAGACGTTCGATTGGTCACCCTCCACCTCCCCTTCTCCACGATTGGGGACAGCTCGCCTAGATCCCGCCAAGTATACTTGCACATCTACGGCTAATTTCTTACTCGTGAATTCCATATGGAGAAAAAAATGGAAAATGGAACATTAGAAACCTGCAATAAAGCACAGAAAACAGTCACTTTCACATTGACACGGAAACAATTTAGTTGGCTACAGACCTTTAGCAGAACATTATTACATTTTTAAAGAAAATGCTTGTTCTTTTCTTGTGCTAATAACTCCAGATGGAGAAAAATTATGAGTAAAATTTACAAATCGAGCTACAATCGATTTACACATCCTCCCCTTCAAAAAAGAAAAAAACTATAATGGGAAAAAGATAATATATTTTTTTGGCTTATGACAGAATTATGACATAATTATTATTAACTATTTTAATTCAAACACAAATCTAACCCTAATGTCAAAAAAAGTTATTTACACAAGAACTTCAAATGGAGACTAAAAGAGAAAATGGGAGTTATAGGTAACGGCAATAAATGTGCATCGCTTTACATTTATTTGTAAATTATAAATATGTGTATTAATTCAATAGACTCAATTATACACCCATATTTAAGTTTATTTAACACAGTTTCTTTATATAATTTCAACTTGTTAATGTATTTACTTGAAATGATACAATTTTAGCTAAATATAATATAGTTATGCACTTTAAAGGGGAAATAAACCATGTTTGCTGCTTAGAACTGATTGATCAAATTTTAAATCTATTCTGTTGTCAAATCTGTCGGGTTATTGTCTCAATTTCTATCTAGATTGCTCTCTCGTTTTCCCGCTATTCTGGTGTGTTTCTATGATTACTCATTATGGCTACCTGTTTGTTGACGGAGCGATCTTGTGGGCCGGGGACTTACGGAGTGACTCCAGGATCCCGGTGGGATTCCTTCTGTGTTACGGAATAAGCTGAGAGCTTTTTTTTGTTTTGTTTTGGCCCTCGTGCCTATTCTGTTTGAACGCCTTGGTTTCTGTACAATAAAGTCAGCTGAGCAAACTGGGTCCGATCCTTCATCACAAACCCTGACACAAATCACTGTTTGCGAAGGTAAAATGATTATTAATTTTGCTATTATTGTACGAATCAACCTGCAAGACATCCAGCACACGTTCCGCTCAAATAGCGCTAATGGCTTGGGTGCGCAAACAACAAACTCATTTTTATTATACAATTAATGCGATGTTGTATTGATAGACGAGAATCCTTGTTCTATTACACATCTGAAAGAGCAACATAATTGAAGTTTCTCCTCTGCCTTCCTTGTCTTCGTTCTCTAATCCTCTCTTATCTTTCTCTTCTCCTGTAGCTTTAGCGCTACCAGAGTGACTGTATAAACAGTTTTAAGCGTCAGAAATGAATGCAAAGCAAGAAATGTGTGTAATGAGCCTTCAAATCCTAAATATACAAAAATGTGACTTTATACTGACTTCTTGCTCGTCCTCTCAAGCGGTTAAAATCGTATCCTAATAAATAACATGTTTTTCAATTACAATTGGAAAATGCAAAGTCCGTTTATTTCAATTAGTTTAAAAAACATTCTATAATCTGTATTGCACTACACACAGAGTGGGTATATTACAAAACACTCGATTTATTTTAGTAGGATTAAACATTCAAAAGGTGAGCTGACATGCTGTGCCAGTAAAAGGCAGAAGGAGAAAACTTTACTATATTTAGATCTCTACTATATAAAGATGTACAAAAGGACATGGTGACCAAAATAAGGAAGCCAGACTGAGCGAGATGTAGCCAGGAATAGTTTTGTGCATTTTCTTAAAACTACAAAACAGAGTCCTGATTTATACACATTCACTATTTTAAGACAATTATTTTCAAGGTTAAAAGTCAAAGTGAGCAGTTGGCCAGATATGGGAATTTGTGCTCTGCCTGTAACCCATCCCAGTGTACACACACACACAGCAGTGAACAAACACACCGTGAGCACTCACCCGGAGCAGTGGGGGCCATGGCTGCGGGGCCCGGGGAGCAGTCGGGGAACTGGTGCTCGCTCGAGGACTCCACAGCTGTGGTTGATGAAGATGGAGAGCAAGTGTTTCATCACTCACTCCACCTTCAACTCGGTGGATCTGAGGATCGAACCGGCAACCTTCTGATCACAAGTCGATCCGCCCATATATAGATATGAAAATTCTAGATTATAGATAGACAAAATAAATGATTATTATGAACAAACATATTCACTAAGCCGGTAAAATGTCAAATCTGTGGTAGCCTATTTTCACCAGTTAAAAACATTTGTTTAAAGGAAAAATGTTGATGAATTTAAAACGAAATTTTGACTTACAGACCTTTTGATTTTGAAATTCGAAATGGCTAATTTTACAGTTATATTTCTACTTCTATATTAAAACAAATATTGTTTTTTTCATTTCGACTTTATAATTTAAAAAATAAGTTGGACTTTTTAAAGCCATTATGCATTTTTAACCTGACAAAAATGGGCTTCCATACAAATTATATCAGGTTGGCTCTGCACCATCTCGACCAATCACGGAGCTCGGTTTCTGCAAAGTTACGTGAATGCACAGCCTTCACAAAGGCAATCTATAGACAGGCCTTAAAAACACATATATTGAGTTTTTGAACAGCACCGCAGTTATGAACTTCAGATTTTATTTTACGCTATGAATTTTAATGCTTATAATGTGGTTTTTTTAAATCTAAGAATTGTTTTATTATTTGTTTTGTCTCAGATCTCATTTTATTCTTCTGCAAAGCATTTTCTATTGCCAGTAAATTGTATATGAAAATTTGCTCCACAAATTGAATGTCCTTACCTTCACTCAAAAAGTTATTTTTCAGTTTTCAACATTTTCTGACAATTTTCAAAAGAAAACTGAAATGTCTTGGTAATATAAATTGTATTTTTTCAGGTTAGAATCCAAAATTAATTGAACAGACTATATACAGACCTTCTGTAAATTTGATTTATGTTTTAATAGATGTAGCAATAATGTGATTTTGTGAACATGGTTATTCATAAATCTTCTTGGAGAAAAATAAGATACAGTTGGAATGATTATGCTCCTGTCCTTGCATTTAGTTTTTGTTTTGGTCGTAACGTTCACTTTTTTAAAATCTTACGTGCTATCTACATAAAAAATATGGTAACAATACTACACAGATAATTAGTAAGCAGTTTTTAAGTCTTAAATTGTTTTAGAAGATTCTACTTGAATGTGTCATGTAAAAAAATCTAATTATTTAGCCAGAAACATTGTTTTTAAACAGTTCATGAGATTTGTTTGTTTTCTGGCAGAAACTACTTAAATATTGTAAAAACAAATCCTAAATTCATCAGCCAGACACTTGTATATAATATTATATATTTATAACATTATTTGTGAAGTCCTATTTTTTTGTTTAAGCAATAAATACAAAATTTACTTACAAATCCGTTATGCTTAAATGGAAAACTTTACTTTAAAGTATTAAATTCAATGTGGTCATTATTACTAAATGATCAGTCTTTCAGATTCATTAAACAGAGTAAACTATTCTTATACATCCAGCTTGAATAACATGTCTTTCTTAAAAAGCATATTTAAGAAATCCAAATAAAGAGTAAACTTTTAAGGGGAAACTCACCTCTTAATGTTGTGCTGATCACGTAATGTCGTCTGATCACGCGTTTTCGACATTAAAATAAAGCTCACTCCAAATAATTGAACCAACTCTCTTAAAATAAATAGGGAGAATTTTCCCTTCAATCTTTTAGCCTAATTGGTTCCTAAATTTAAGCCTGAGAATTACAAAATTTGTTTAAAAAGGACTGTTTTGCTTTATTTTCTTGGTGAAATACTTGGTGAAAGAAACCCAGAAAAAATAAACATGCGAGTAAAACATGCACCCTATTTTTAACGATGACATCCATTTTTTTAATGAAAATTACAAGCCTCGTGTCTCCTTTTTTCAGTGTTCCTGAGTCTCCGGCAGTCTCATAGTTTAGCGTGAACATAAATCACCTAATAATGTCCCAGCACTAGGAATGTAATTCTTGGACCTCTTGTACAATCAGCCACCCTCAGAAGCCCCGCTCACAATACCCCTAATCTCTTTTGTGTTTTCTCCTTTCCAAAAGCCCAATCGAGCCTGCTTCCAAATGAAGTTATTGTGCTCGTTCCGCTGATTCATTCCACTCTGGATGTCCCATTGAAACATTGTACGAACCGACCTCTGTTATGCAAATTCAACCCCAATTCCAAACCCAACGGTTTGAGGCTTCAGCCAATCCCAATCTCACAACAGGAAGTACTTATCTAAGGAAAGGGCAAAAAGAGATGATCTTTCTTTTCTCGTCAAAGAAATCCCAATATCTGATGCAGAGGACGGCTAAAGCTTCATATTTAACCTCCACCAAAGGTTTTGTGTTGACATCTGTGATAAGAGAAGAGCATTGGTGACGTTAGAACGGAGGCTGGTGGAATGAGACAGCTGGCAGGGCCGGATCTTATCATTTCCACGCTCCCAGAATGCCCTCTGATGTGGATTGTGATGATGAAAGATCTTCGCAGGACCCGTCAGCTCGTTTCTCTTTGGTTTTGTGGCTAAACGCTGTTGCGGGTTATTGTGAGAGAGTGTTTGTGGCGCTCAGGAGGACATTCGGTGGAGACGACAGCTTGATTTACTCTGGAAAGATGACATGTAACTCCTAACTCTGGGTGCTTTGCTTATTGTATGTAAACCAGCTTTACATCTTGTGCACACTCTACTGTCCACTGATGCAAACATTTAATAAATCTGCAAATTTGTCAGATTAATCCAGAATAAATCCAGTTCAAATCAATCAGATTGTATGGCTTGTTTATAGAGTTGAGCTGTTTTGAAGCGTCAAATGTTACATTTTTCTTCATCCATTTAAGAAACAAAATAGCTGGTTTTCTATCCGTTGTGTAAAAGTATCCACAACAACCACAGCTAGTCTGTGGTATCCCACTATTAGGTAACATTTGGTGTTTTACAGCAAAGAAAAAAATGTATGCATAAAAATATTCAATCCCCTCTTAAAATTGACTAAATTAACTACACTTTGCTTTTTGTAAATTTGATTATTAATAATATATGTTAGATAGCTGTAACACAAAGTAAACGTATAGACTCACCTTTGAGATTAAAATAGAACGAGTTCATTTAGGAAACCAACAATCCATCGAGCACACCTGAGGTCACCTCCAATATTTTATTTATTTTTTGCCCGAGGACTCGCTAGCTAACTTAAAGTTAACATTAGTCTCCTCTTTTTCCTTCTGATCTGTGATGAGGGTGGGAGTCTCGAACTTGGTCCTGTTTTGTTGTGATGACCAGCTTTGAGTCCTGATTGGCCGAGGGTTGAGTGATGTCATCACTGTTCAGAAAAGTAGTCGTTCTTAATTTATCTTCCCATAAATTTGATTAAACATTAAAAGAAAAATATGTTTTTTAGGGCAGCTTGATCGATACATTTAAGTTTGCATAACTCATTTACTTTTTTTTTTCGGTTGGAGCTAAATATATTTTTAAAATTCTGGCCTGAGTTCATCCAACGAGTTTCACAGTTTTTGCAACAACATTTTTACAAAACACCTCGGTCATTTTTTCTTTTAGAAATAATTACAAAGTCATCATTTTCTTTGTCTTTGCTTGTTTTTCTTTCAATTCAGTTGACCTCAAGCCTGAACTGCTCTGTACTGATATACAATAAACAATTAAATAGTTCTTGTTTTGCTACTGGTTGTTTTAGTTAAACCAGTTTAAGAGGGTTCTACAGCGCGGCATCCAAATTCAATGCTTTAGTTCCAAAAAAATTGTTCTTCAGGTTTAGTTCTTAGTTTTAAAGCAATTTAAGGGTGAAAACGGTGAAATTTTTCACAAATTTTTCTGGTCAAATATTTAAATGAAATTTATTTTTTAATATCAATTTTATTTTCCTCTTACTACAATAAGGGTAACTTGTGCTGCCCTTTTTCTGTGAATATTCAGATTAAATGCTTGATTTAAGTTCAAACAGTTGATTCAGGGACATGGAGCCTCTTGAGATTTGATGCATTTTCAGGGGAAACTTATTGAGAATTTTAAGGTTAAATGTTTGAATATTTAAAATATTTACTTCAATTTAAGAAACACAGTTATTATTTCAAGGTATGCATTTAACTGTTTAATTTATGCAAACCTGTATAATTATTTTAAAAAGTAATTTTTTTCAAGGTAGTTTTTTTTTTATTATAGAAAATACCTCCCTAGTCACTAGAATCGTATTTGAAAAGACCAGACTTTCCTGCCAGAGGTTTTTAGCAGCACTACATTCGTTCCTCATTACCTTGTCACATCCCCATGGCAACCGTGAATAATATTTCATAATTAAGAGCTGGCAGAGAGCCTACGTCCTCCCCACTTATTTGAGAAATAAAACGATCAATACGCTCCCCGTGCTTGTGGCGTAATTGAACGAGCTTGTGCGCGTCGGGATTGATTAATCACGCGAGAGGGAAATTGCAAAAATCTCTCGGGCACAATGGCTGGAGATGCTCGTCTTCTGCACTCATGCTGATGAAGAGACGGCCGGCCAGGGCAGGTGCCTGAACGCCCGCTGTAATTTAATACCCAGAGTCGGATGAGGATATGTCTGCGCTCATTAAATGTCACTCACTCGCACCTTGATAAAAAATGGCTCGGGAGCATGAGGGGAAGTCTTTTATGGCTGAAGAAAAGCAGAAATCTAAGGCACGAGGAGACCATTAAACTAGAGAAGATCCAACAACTTGAGGTTCATTAGATTGTTCTTAAAAGCTTGTTTCTTTAGATCCAGGTCTTAAAAATTTGGTATAGTTTATTATAATGGGGAGTGAATAATGGAACCCAACAGTCAATATTTATGAATGAAAAATGTTTCTTTGCGTATCTTTAAGATTGGAATGTTTTTAAGCGTGTTTTAAGGCCATTGATGTTTGCTGTTGAAAAATGTAGAGGTGTAACCCTGCCATTACTGGCCAACTTTACCCACTCTATAATACTGAGTGTAAAATAATCTATTATCTAGAGTCTCTATAAATATAGTTATCTCAAATGAAATAATAAACCAGTTTTAAGACTCCTTGAAAATACTCATGCATGTCGTGACAGCTGTAAGTCTGAGAAATGTCCAGTTTGAACTTTATTCCTGAAAAGTGTTTGTGTCAAGTTATCATCTTTTACAAGAAAGAGTTGACTCTGTTTCGTTGAAACGAGTTTTTTCTAAAAGTGACGTAGAGTTGTACGAACCGTACTAAGCTCCTCCCACCGTCCGCACAAGGTTACCTGGAAAGATGTTCCCCCAAACATCGCAGCTTGAGGGTGTGATTCGGTCGCATGATTTCGAGGAACTGTTTTTTTCTTTCGTGAGGGATTCTCATTTGTATCTTCTCTGCTGAGAGACGAGGCTGTGAGGGAGCGACGGTGAAGCTTCATCTTTCACCTGAACCTCAGGAGAACGACGACAATCAGGTTACTCTAAAAAGCTTTTGATAAAGAATTTATCAGTTCTCACCTCGCATTGATGTCATCCTGTTGTTTGAGACACCAAAACACAAATAATCTATGTTTCAGAACCACCACCACACTGGCTCTTTAAGAACCAAAACATTTTTTTTTTCAGAAGTAGAAAATAATTCAGGGTTTAACCGGTTACTCCAAAAAGTGAAATTTTTTCTACATTTACTTCCATCCGTTTTCATGTCGGCTTTCACAGCAGAATGAACTGCTAACTCTCTGGCACATGTTTTATGCAGCGGATGCCCTTCCAGCCGCAACCCATCGCTGGGAAACATTCACACACACATTCACACTTTAACACTATGGACAATCGTTCTTACTCAATTCACTTATTCCGCATCTCTTTGGACTTGTGGGGAAACCGGAGCACCCGGAGAAAACCCACGCGATCACGAGGAGAACATGAGAACTCCACACAGAAATGCCAACCGACCCAGCCGAGGCTCGAGCCAGCAACCTTCTTGCTGTGAGATGACCATGCTACCCACTGCACCACCATGACAATTGGTACATTGACTTAATAATAATTATTCATGGACTTTCTATAGTGTTTTTCGAGACATTTGAAGTGTTCATCTTGAGGGGGCTTCTTCTGAATCCAGCAGTAGTGTGCAGCATCCAGGATGATGCGATGGCTGCTATTCTGCACCGGAACGCTCACCACACTCCGGCTGGACAGGAGACACGAGAAGGAGACAGGTTGATGTGTCCTGGGAAAACTTATCTAAATTCAAGAAAGAAAAAACCTTGGGATACTGTCCGCAACTTACTGAGAATCGTATTCACAGTTCTCTCAACCTGTGTATTGTTGTTATACTTCTATGATTTCAAGCTAATTTTTGTGATAAAAATGTTGTGTTAAATATTTAAGAGCTTTCAACTCAACCTATTGACTTCCCACCCTTTATTTTTACAATGTTGGAAAGGTTCCCTGCTTACTTAAAAATTCTGAATCATGTAAACTTGACTTGTCCGACTTTTTTGCATTTTTAGTGTTGTTCCCTATAACGAAAACATGTCTCAAGCCATATTCAGATTGGCTCATGCATGTTTGTGTAATCCTATTTTTGGGAGCTCAAAATTACACAATGAACATAGCACCGCCCACTAACCAATCAGATGAATCACTAATGCAGCTCATCTAAAAGAAGAATGTATGCGCTGACTGACCCGGAAGTGAACCTTAGAAGGAACGCGTCGATAAACGATGAAAAGAAAGTGTATTTTTGGATGCCTTGGACCAAAAGTGTTTTTGGCTCCAAAAGATGAATGTTTCATCGAAAATGGGTGGAATAAGTAAATTTTGTGTGCCAGTAAGAATAGCAGTGGGTAGAACAGGGGATGCACCTCTTGTTTTGTGAAGCAGAACTCTTTAAGCTGACTCAAAAACATCAGTTATGATAAATACTGCCCTTTGAAGGTTATGAAGAGTGCAGTGATAGTCTAAAGGGGTCAAATATTTATTATACATGATTTAAGTATGCCACCTTTAAACATTTAGGGGGTAAGATAGATCAAATGGTGTTTGTTTGAGGTCAAAATCTTCACAATTAAATAATAATGTCAGAAGGAAGGTCACCACAAGCCCTCGCTCGTTGGAAAAATACTAAAAAGCACTCCCCTCAGCCTATATTGATAAACCGTCCTGTAAATGCACCTCTCCCCGCGTCAGCTGATGACTTTATCCACCTTAAAAATGTGTTGGATTTATTGACAAACGCACAAGATTGACTTGCGCCGAGATTCACATCATAATTCCTGCCAGAACACTGCGTGCATGTTCATCGTTAGAGCGGAGTTTGCATGCTTCTGCATCTGTATTTCGCACCTTCCCATGAAATAAATTTCCAAAGCAGCTGTCAGGGACGCCATCAGCATGCAGGATCCTCTCAGGTACAAAACAAGCAGGCGTGGAGCGAACAGAACCACATTAGGCATAATGTGTGAGAGAGCCACACTGAATTTTAAGATAAGCTGATGAATTATTCATGTTTCCGGAGAGAGGAACTTGTGTGAGAAGGCCTGGGTTGAGTTTGGTGAGATAGCATCTTGAAAATATGAGATTGCATCGATAAATTAAAGCAGGAGATCCCAGGAAAGCTGGTCTGGGGAATTTACTGGTTTCACCGGATTGTCCTCTAATTTCAAAGCTTTTAAACAACCTCTTTTATAGTCAGAAATTAACAGATTTGGACAGGTTTATGGTTCACCACAACAAATTAAAAGGGTTAATTTGTATTTTTATTACAAATAATGCTCTGCAAAGTGCCTGTGAGGTTTTGGAGTGCTATATAACTAGAACACATCATCATTGTTATTATTATAATAATGTGTAAAACCGGGGTTAAAGAGTAGAGTCATTGAAGCAAAGACAGGACAAAAAATTGCAGTCCTCTGTGATTTTAAAAACAGAAGCAAAACAACAAAACATAAGAGCATTTAATAAAGAAAAACTGGCCTACACGAAACAGCAAATAAACATTGCTCATCAGCAAAAACCTAAAGAGTGTAAACTTTTTGCAGCTCTGGTTCTACACAAATATACTCTATTAAAATCGCTGATGCTGGTGTACAAAACCATCTCCAGATCAGTCCCTGTTTACCTCCACAAGCTCCTACACTCCTACATGTCTTCTAGAAGCTCCTAAACTCCTGCATGTCCTCCAGAAGTTCCTACACTCCTACATGTCCTCCAGAAGCTCCTACACTCCTACATGTCCTCCAGAAGCTCCTACGCTCCTACATGTCTTCCAGAAACTCCTACACTCCTATATGTCCTCCAGAAGCTCCTACACTCGTACATGTCCTCCAGAAGCTCCTACACTCGTACATGTCCTCCAGAAGCTCCTCCACTCCTACATGTCCTCCAGAAGCTCCTACACTCCTGCATCTCCTCCAGAAGCTCCGACACTCCTACATGTCCTCCAGAGGCTCCTACACTCCTACATGTCCTCCAGAAGCTCCTACACTCGTACATGTCCTCCAGAAGCTCCTACACTCCTACATGTCCTCCAGAAGCTCCTACACTCCTACATGTCCTCCAGAAGCTCCTACACTCCTGCATCTCCTCCAGAAGCTCCGACACTCCTACATGTCCTCCAGAGGCTCCTACACTCCTACATGTCCTCCAGAAGCTCCTACACTCGTACATGTCCTCCAGAGGCTCCTACACTCCTACATGTCCTCCAGAAGCTCCTACACTCGTACATGTCCTCCAGAAGCTCCTACACTCCTGCATCTCCTCCAGAAGCTCCGACACTCCTACATGTCCTCCAGAGGCTCCTACACTCGTACATGTCCTCCAGAAGCTCCTACACTCGTACATGTCCTCCAGAAGCTCCTACACTCCTGCATCTCCTCCAGAAGCTCCTACACTCCTGCATGTCCTCCAGAGGCTCCTACACTCCTACATGTCCTCCAGAAGCTCCGACACTCCTACATGTCGTCCAGAAGCTCCTACACTCCTACATGTCCTCCAGAAGCTCCTACACTCCTACATGTCCTCCAGAGGCTCCTACACTCCTACATGTCCTCCAGAAGCTCCTGCACTCGTACATGTCCTCCAGAAGCTCCGACACTCCTTCATGTCCTCCAGAGGCTCCTACACTCCTACATGTCCTCCAGAAGCTCCTACACTCCTGCATCTCCTCCAGAAGCTCCGACACTCCTACATGTCACTCCTACTCCTGTATGTTCTCCAGAGAGAAGGAACAGCGACTTGTGGTTCCGTCCCACAAAGGCAGAAGATCTCTCAGCAGAACCTTCTCTCTCTCTGTCCCTGGCTGGTAGAACAAACTCCTGATCCAGTCAGGAGAGCAGCAACACTAACAGCTCTCAAGAAGCAACTGAAAACTCTTCTCTTCAGGGAACACCTACTATAAAAAAAAAACTTTTTTCCTCCTCTGTCTTTATTTTCTTCCTGCTATGGTTTATTGATCAGTTGATACAACTTCTATTATGAGAAGCTGAGATAGACTTTGACGGTGTAACAAATTGCATATTGTCTCTCCCCTTCTGTAAGTCACTTTGGAAAAAAAATGCATTTAGCAGACGCTTTTGCCCAAAGCGACTTATAGAAGAGGAGAGGCAATATGCAATTTGTTACACAGGCAAAGTCTATCTATGGTCGCTCATACTAATAGTTGTATCAGCTGATCAGAGCAGGAAGGAAATAAAGGGGAAAAGAGGAGAAAGGTATTATTAAATGTTTCAACCACTGTAAGTGTTCCTTGAAAGCAAATCTCAAGCAAATAAGTCTGTGTCTCATCAATGTCTATTGTACAAGTTTCACGGTTTTAATGCGTTCGCTGACCAAATGTTACTTTTGTATGATATTCTTGTTATGTGACCAAAACTCGTAATCGAAACCGACATAAAGTGACATGTTTAACACTCCTTAAACTCAGTAACGTAGGAGATAGTGACAGATGGTGATAGAACAACTGTTTTCTACTGTAGCTATAGAGAAATATAGAGTTATGCTTGTGCCAATGGATAATACACTGTAAAAAAACATTGCGACGCAGAACGCTTGTTTTAAAAAATCAACTACGAACACCTTGATGAGGGCTCAAAGGGACATCTAAAACAGGGGTGTCCAACGTCGGTCCTGGAGAGCCGGAGCACTTCACATTTTAGTTGCAACTCTACTGTAGTATGCATACTACTCTACTTCAGCCAATCAGAGGACCATAATTAGTGCCACAGCTGTGTTTCATGATGGTTGAACCAAAAATGTTCAGAGCTCTCCTCCAGGACCGACGTTGGACACCCCTGATCTAAAGCATGAAATAAAAAGCAGGTGAAATAAAGCAACAAAAACATTTATATTTGATTGATTTGGGGGAAAAAAGAAGGACCCGGAGTAAAAGCTCACACGTGCATCCAGAGAAAAGATCTGTGAGATAAAACCCCTCTGACTGGGGCAAAATAAGTTTCTGTACCATTGATCTTCCATTGTACCTGCTCTTTTCCATTTCTCATCCTGTCCCACTCATCGATCATTCTTTCTCTCTCACTGGAGTCAGTCGGAAGGCATTCCTTCTGAAATGGAATTATCTAGAGCTAGAGCCTTAAATGTCCCTGCTTGGCAACGTCACCGGTCGCATTAAAAGAAAAAAATTAAAGAAAAGCATTTTTATGATATGTTTTGTTAGTTATTTTAATTTTTATTTGAAGCCTAATCGTTTTGACGAATCATTATTATCAGGCCTAATCCTAATTAAACTCCCAACATCACACTTCCTTTAGAACTCTCAGGAGAAAGCGGTGAACCTGAACCCGTGTGGATTTGAAGCGCCTGCAATCAGCGGTGCGTGTTTTCCGTCCTGCCCAGGCACTCGACAGGAGGCCGCAACCGCTCCTCTATTACGCTTATGGAAATGCACTCACTTCCCCAAGCTTGAAAGGTTTCCAGCTCCACTCTTTGTGCTTTTAAGATGGCGTTTGATGTCCAAAATCTTAGTCCCATCATTCACTCCCGCTGCTTCTCGGTGGGATTGTTTACAGCGTCGCAAATAAGGACGGAAAGTGATTCAAATGGATGCTGGGATTGTTTGGGGTTTGGCCGAGCGCGGCTCATGTGGGACGTGTGTTCTTTGGTTATTTATGAAGCTCTAATGCGTCATGAACAAAAAAGAGCAAACACTTTTAGTGAATTGTAAGGCTTTTGGTTTGAAAGGGTCTGGAAGAGTGAGTGAACGAGGGTGTTGTTCGGCTTGAGCGAAACATATTTCTGTTTCTCTACCGTTGATCTTTTGTTGTACCACGTCCTGTTCGATTGCTCAACCTTTCCAACTCATCTGCCATTCTCTCTCTCTCTCTCTCTCTCTCTCTTTCTCTGTCTCTCATGTCATTCGTGTCTGCGGCTGCAGTGTGTGACGTGGTAGATTTTCTGTGTGCTGACGGCCTGAGCTGTGTTTCTGAGAGCTGGCTGTGTGATGGAGAGCCTGACTGCCCGGACGCCTCGGACGAAACGCCGGCCCTCTGTGAGTCCATCTTCACATCACATGCTCCTACATCACTCTCCATTCTGCCAACCATCTCAAAGTTCTTCCGAGGCTCAAGTCAATAAAATAATCTACATGTGATGTATGTGATGGGAAATGCTTTTCCAGGATGAAAGATTTGATCACTTTTGGAAGGAATTGTTAGCTGTAGAGTTAAGAAACAAGTGTCTGAAGAGTTATCGTTTGAAAACAGCTGCATGATGTAGCTTTGAAGGTCTGTGAGAAAGGAAACTATTCTGAGAGGCTCGTTATTCACTTGTAAAAAGCCATTAGATGTTTTTTAAACTACCTTTTTGGTTTGAGGATCTGACTATTTATATATCGTGAAACACCAAACGGTGAAAATTTAACTCACAGGAGTCCAAGGACACAATAACCGATCAAAATCTACAAAAAAATGTTAAAAACTAATGTGATGCGATGATTAGCTTCTAACTTTAGTCAAAAGTGCTTATTTTACACTTCAACCCAGTTTTTAAATGGTGTAAATATAAAAGTTTGTTCCATGGTTACGATAAATCAAAAATAAGTGCTGAAAAGTGTAGACATTCAACCAATTTTTAGAATTTTTTTTAGAAATACTTACAAGATCTGCAGACTGATCTAGAGCGGAACATAAACTACAGCAGCTGAAATAGCGCAGTTCCTCCTGCAGGGGGGGTATGTACATGGTTATCATTTGAACTGAAAAGTCACAGTATTTTTATTTGTTGTTTGTTTGTTTGTTTGACCGGTTAATATGTGTTTTATATTTTAACTACAGCTGTTTAAAACATGGAAGTATTGCAGATCAATGCTATAAACACACATTTTTTTAAAAGAGCCTATGAGGAAATGAATTAGTAGTATCAGGTGGATTGCATGAAGTTTAAAACTCGATTGTGCTGGACTAACTTTCTCTCGTCTCAGAGTCAAAAAAGAAAACGGAAATATATTATTATCTGTATAATATATATTTTAATTATATCCAACAATACACAAATGTCTGTTAAATACACGAACGTTCTGTAAAATACATTTCTGTTTCAATATTGATGGAAATGTCCCCTTTAAACTGAAAAGTCACCCCAATTTTCTGTTATTATTATTTTCAATTATTATTGTATTGCTTTCTTGTTTTTATTTATACAACTGTGTACATACCAATGCGATAAACACTCAACAACATGGTCCAAACATCGTCTTTGAACTTGAACATGGTTGTTCATTGTTATAGAAGCCAAGAGGAGCTTAATGAGTAGAATCAGGTGTGCTAAATTGTCTGTGGCCTTCCTTTCCGTGATTATATTTGTTAATCTCTACACTTGATAATGCTTCAAAAACCACTAACGTGCGCTGAATATGTTAATTATAACAAAAATATTTAACAAAAGGGTAACTTTCATTTTTATTTATTTGTTTGCAAAATTTGTTTAGCTTTGTTTATTCATTCTTTTTAGTGATCTTATATTGTCTCATACATCTCACAAGTCATCAAGTCTCTAGTTTTGCACTGGGAAATGCATTCTCTAGTCCACAACGATATGTTTTCATTGTTTATTTGTTTAAGGAAATAAAAAAATCTATATATTGTAGCTGATTTTAGGTTTAGCTGTTGCATATGTGCAGCATCATCCACATTCGTGGAAAGTATGTCCTTCTTCATGAAGTCTCCTCACTATTGCTGAAGGCCGTCTGAGAGGAAATCAAAACAAAAGCAAACGCTGAAGTAATGAGGTTGCCTCATCCTCACCAATCCCCCTGCTTCCATCTTGACTTTTGCCATCAAGATTGAAATCTCTCAGGAGATGCAGAAACCCCTGAGAGAAAGAGCAAAAGATACACCGGGTATTTTTAAACAATTCTGGATTTGCTGAATTATATATTCTCTTTTTTTCTGGTTTTATGAAAGTGGAGCACAGGTCTGCTGGGAGGGGGGGGGAGGGGGGGGCATGCACTTCCCCTGTTTTTAAGAAGGCGGATGCTCAGTAACAAAGGTTTCTTTTGAGAATATTTATTGTTTCTTTATTCTTGTCATTATTTGGGGTTCAAGTGGGTTGTACAAATTATTCGGTAAAATACAGTGGTATGGTATTTGGCGGTATTTATTGCATTTGTTTTTTTGCTTTGTTCATTCATTTATTTCACATTTTATTTGTTGATTTCGTCAGAGATATTTTTGTTGTTAATAAAAGATGAAAACCGAACGCACAAGAAAATACATCATTTTTATGCCTAAAATATGCGTGACATTATTTCTTTTCGGGATAAGAAACAAAAAAAAGATGAAGAAAAAAATATTTCAATTTCATTTTTAAATAAATTATTTAAATGAGGTAAAACAATAATCATATTAATACATCATTTGGTTATTAGATAATATAAAATAAGTGAATACATAAACAAATATTCAGTTAATAAATGACAAAATATATGAATAAAAAATTAAATATATGCATAAATACTAAGATAATGTATATAAAAAATAATAAATAAATAAATACTAAGTAAGTATTTACATAAATGGAAGTAATGAGGTAAATAATAAATAACTTGACAAATAAAATTAGATAACCGAGTAAAAAATAAATTTGGTTAATATATAAATGCAAAAAAAGATATCATAATGATATAATAAAGAATATTAATAAAGAAAAGGACAGAAATATAAAATTAAAATGTAAATAGTTAAATAAATAGCAACAATAATAAAACTCATTAAATAAAAGATTATTATATATGTAAATAATACAAATATTCATAATAGGGTAAATAATAAAATAATAGAAATACTTTAACATAACAAATATACATATAATTATTTTCTCAATAAATAAATAAATTAACACAAATAATGTGAATAAAGTTGCATATTCCAACAATTTCCTAATTTACCCTTTTTTTTTTTTTTACTAAGCCTGCAACAGTGCATCTGAGGTTTAAAAAAAGAAAAAAAAAACGTTGCACATGTATACACAAGTTTACTTCCCAGAAGCCACCGGCTGAGCGTTTTAGAGGAAATGAAAAGTAAAGAAGACAGACTCGCTGCAGGCCGAGACTTCTGGAGCTGGATGGAGATCAATGCTGCTGTTTTGGCAGTGATTCGTGTCCCCCGTGAGTCTCTGGAAATGTCAAGCAATCCACAATCAGACGAGCTGCAGCGCTAAACTCTGCTGCGCTTAAGAGACATATTTAGGAGAAACTGCGCAGGGAGTTGAATATTAAAATAGCTTGGCTCATCACATTTATACCCAAACCCCCTGTGAATCAAGTTAGTGTGAGCGCGCTCCATGGCTTTTATTTGTTTTGTGGCTCGTAAAGACAAAGCACAAGAACGAGGATGGTTTTATGGGAGATTATTTGCTCATCACTTTAGTTTAAGTAGGTTTGTGCCAATGTTGGTTTGTTTTCTTGTTTGCTCTTGTCACAAACATAGCTTGTGTGCTGCCAGACTCAAGCACGTAGTGTATGAGAGTTTCTAGTTGGTAGTGAGTTCGGAAGGTCACTACTGAGTCATTAAAGACGGCTGACAAACTCTGCTTTCAGGGAAGAAAACAAAAGCTCACTGCGACTGCTGAGAAATTCACATTAATGAGGCTTGTGTGAAGAACAATATAAGAACGATAACGTTTGTTAGAAGTTATTTATTTTCAAAGAAGACATCAAGAAGGGTAGGTCACCTGAAGAAGACCCTACTTTATCTGCTTCAGAGATGGGTACTACTCTGTGAGGATCTGATTGATTGAATCTAGTTCACCCTGTCAGGTTTGAATCAGAAAGAGGGAGATAGAGGGGGAGTAAGGATGAAAGTGAGAGAGGGAGAGGTGAAGAGGGGAGGGGTGAGAAGAGGAGGAGGGTGGAGGTGGAGGAGAGGGGAAAGAGAGAGAGGTAAAGAAGGGGAGGGGTGAAAGAGAGAGAGAGAGGGGGGGCAGAGGGGAAAGAGAGAGAGGGGTAAAGAGGGGGAGGGGTGAAAGAGAGAGAAGGGGAGGGGATGAAAGAAAGGGAGTGAGAGGGGGAGAATGATAGAGAGATAGGGGTGATGGGTGAAAGAGAGAGCGGGGAGAGAGTGAGGGGTGGAGAGGGGAGTGGGGGTGAAAGAGAGGGAGAGAGATAGGGGGAAAGAGAGAAAGAGAAAGAAGAAGAGAGAGAGAGATGAAGGCAGGAGGGTCAGGGGTAAAAGAGAGCGGGAGGGGGGAGAGAATGAGAGAAAGAAGGGAGAGTTGTAAAGGGGGAGTGGTGAAAGAGAAGGAAAAGAGAATAAGAGAGCGATAAAGGGGGAGAAGTGAAAGAGAGGAGAGAGAGAAAAAAAAAAAAAAAGAAGGGAGAGAGAGAGAGAGAGAGAGATACAGGCAGAGGGGTGAATGAGAGGGGGAGAGAGAGAGGGGAATAAAATGAGAGAAAGAAAGAAGGAAAAAAGGAAGGGAGAGAGATACAGGCAGAGGGGTGAATGAGAGGGAGAGAGAGGGGGATTAGAATGAAAGCAAAGAAAGAAAGACAGAAAAAAGGAAGGGAGAGAGAGATTCAGGGGAGGGTGAATGAGAGGGAGAGAGAGGGGGATTAGAATGAAAGAAAGAAAGAAAGACAGAAAAAAGGAAGGAGAGAGAGAGAGAGATCGGGGAGGGTGAATGAGAGGGAGGAGAGAGAGTGAGAGAGAGAGAGAGGGAAGAGAATGAGAGAGAGAGAAAGAAGGGAGAGAGAGATAGAGGGGGAGGGGTGTGAACAGAAGGGAAAGAGAAGTGCTTAAACACCAGCACGGCTTTTCCTATTCCGGTGAGAGATGTGAGTCTGTCCCAAAATATGACCGCATGTCTTTGGACTTGTGGGGGGAAACCGGAGCACCCGGAGAAAACCCACGCGATCACGGGGAGAACATGAGAACTCCACACAGAAATGCCAACCGACCCAGCCGAGGCTCGAACCAGCGACCTTCTTGCTGTGAGACGACCATGCTACCCACTGCGCCACCTACTTCACGACCTATTCGAGAAAATACTATGAGCTGAAGAGGTGGTGAAGGTTTGTCGTTCAGACATCTGATTAGAAGAGCGACTGGAGAGCATATGTAGGGAAAGTACAGAGCATGATTTGGTGACTTGCCTAAGCTTTATTATCTGCACACGCTTGTTGACAGAGCATCACTTGTTTTCGAAACCTTGGCAACATGTTCAACATATAATAAACATATTTTTGTATTAAAATCATCAATGAAGCATTAAACAGCAACTGCCCCCCCCATGTGAAAGAGTAGAAATTAAATAGCACCACAAAAAGCTACCTTGTTATTATTTCAGAAATATGCTCGACACGTAGCCAATGATTTCCGCACTGAATTGCAATTACTCGGGGAGAAATAAAACATAGTGCAGCTTCAAACTTTTCCCACCAAAAAGCCTTGATGCAACTCTGCATTCACCTCACGCTGATTTGAAGTGATCACTGTCAGCTTAGTTTTCTCTGTGCTGTGATAAATATTTAAACATGCATGGAAAGCAGTCTGATTTTCTCCTAACGCTCCGGTGCTCGTGTTGTGCAGGCTTGCGTCAGGTGAAGGTGAGCTGTCCTGTCAATCACCTGCAGTGTCTCGGCAGCCGCAGATGTGTTCCCTACAGCCAGCTCTGCAACGGGGAGGCAGACTGCGAGGATGCGTACGACGAGGGGGTGCACTGCCGCGGTACGATCACATGTTTGTATCTTACACTTAAAGGGTTATAAACTTTCCTTTTTGTATGTTACATGTACATTTCCACATTTAGCATTCCAGTTTATTTAAAGTGGCGTACAATCGATATGAAGGGATTTTTAATTGCAATTTATTCTGGCCGTTCTATGTTTATAGGTTTTCATTTGTTCAGAAAATGTGATGTTGAAGTTCAAGTTTTAAATCATCATATAGAGAGAATGTTTTGCTGTGCAAACTTATTTGATTGAGTCAGGTTGCCTTGAATTCGAGCTTGTATGTTTTGTGGCGTTTACACGGTTGCAGAAGATTTAGGGCTGGGCTGTTTTCATCATCACAGTGAAAGAATCAAACCACGATGGTTCAGGATGTAATGATGCATCTTGTAGTGTTACCTAAAATGTCCCCAAAAGTCACATTTTAAAGCAGTCACACACGTTTACATTAAGTTTATATGCTATAAGTAAAAACTAAAGTATACAATACAATTTTTTGACTGAATCTCCCCATAGCTGTGTCCCTTTCGTCGTCATGTTCCTAGCAGGCCACTTTGGGGGTTAAAGTCCCCATTGGACCGTTCAATCCTGAACTGTAGGTTGGCCTAGGCTATTAAGCCAGGTGCCACCCAAACCCTCTCTCTTTTTCTGTTTTTGTACTTCTTGTCTTAACAGGAGAAAAGTTGTTAGCTGCAGCAGCTCAGACCTATCATTTTTTTTTGTCAGGACTGAATTAAAAAGTATCCTATGTTTCAGCATTCAATGGAACTGTTCTCAGCATCAGCAAAGAACATTCTAAAGGTTGACCCAGTATTCAAGCATTTAACTGGGAGAGTCTAAGGCATTTGTGGTTGAAACTGTGTGGACTCCTTTTTAATGTGATAAGATCTTTAATCACGTAATGGCAAACCTTCCACCAAAAACACTATATTTAGGAATAGTATAAAATATGGTCTAGGATTTTGCCTTAATGAACAAAGTCTAGCCCTGGAGCTCTGTCCTTGCAAGGTTTATGCTCTGAATAACTTGTTTGTGTTTGTACCGACATCATACTTGAATGATGCAATGCAATCAGTTGTTATGGTAACAGGTAGGACAGTGGGTGTGGCCAATGTGTGTGTGTATATATAAATATATATCTGTTTTGTGATGATGTAAATGTTCAGAAATATGACATGCTTGTTCAATTAACTACAAAACACAAAGATTTGCAAAATGCCCTCTGCAGTAATGAAGTGATATTCAAATATGGATGTTGCTTTAACGGTTTTAAGGAGTATAAGCTTGTGGCCAAAACTGGCACTGCAATAACAAAAAATAGGCCTTCTAAACTAAATATAAAACCAGAAGAGGATTTGCATCAGGCCAAAACCCCCCAAAATTTCAAAAATTCTATTCAATAATTATCATAAACAATTATTTCAGGGTGGTAACCAGCGACTGTAAATAACATGGACCTAGCAGGCTGTAGGATTTAGCTGAAAGCAGGTAAATTAGTCACTTCACCTTGACAAAAGCATCACTATCTAAGTGTCAAAATGGGTAAAACGACACAATTTGGTGAAGTGACTGGCTCAGTGCCGAGTAGCCCCGCCCTTAATCATGCAAAACTTATATCTTGAATCTTAAAATATCTTTATCAAAACAGTATTAAACTATTCACCCCAGTTGTTATGATGATCAGAATTAGGGATAAAAGCACATGTCCAGACATTAGTGTTTATTTCAGATGTAAAAACAGTGATTTTTAACATGCGTATCAATAGGAATCCACTCAATTCTGGGAGCAGCCTCAAGTGGTCAGTGTAGGGATTACAACTTTAGTCACTTCTTGTCTGGAGGGAAAGTAAGGTGCCACTTGGTAATAACTCAGCTGTTCAAATGTGTATATATAGATATATTTTATCTTACTTAGCTTTAACACAACACACAAAATATTTTTTTGCAACAGCTTCAGATTTAAGATGACCATTCTAACCTGCATTTCACTCCTATTTGATCGAATTACAGCAACAAAAGACATGCAGTTGTTTGTATTAAGTTTTAATAAGATGGACATGTCATATAAACGCTATTATATGATACGGCCTGAGAAAAATTAGAAGTGCGTTAGCGATTTGGAATCTGTTCAGTCTGTTCAGATCTCCTCGGACAGATAGCTTAGCTTAGCTTAGCATAGCTTAACATGTTAGCTTAAAATCAGATTCCACCAGTAGCATGTTTTTTTTACTGATACAGAACGAGCAAAGACTTTTTTTTTGCGTGTTTTAAAAGTTAGCCACATTAGGAACTGTAATACTTAGAGCATAATATCCAAGAAATTTCTATTTTTGGAAGGTTAAATATTGACTACTGCTATGCAGGTTTCACTTGGACAAGTGCTTCGAACCTTGAGAAAATCTTTGTTTTTCAGATATCAAGTGGAAAATAGATTTTTGTTTAGATTTCATTAAAACACTTTTTATCAAGAAAATTTGCACACTTTTTTTGGTCTGCTTCAATCTATCACCAAAATAGCACATGTGCTGTAAAAGATGAACCGCTCAACATTTGAAGCGTCTATATATCAGATAAAAAAGCAGCAAAATCAAGCACATGCGTACGCATTTACAATTTCTGGTCAGGCGTGATTGAGACTTATTTGAGTAAATAAAATGAGGTACAGTACCGAGGGAGGATTGGAAACACAAGCTCGGGTCGCTTTGTTCCTCCACAGACCTGTTTCCGATTGTGCGCTGCGCACCTGTCATGGACGAACATTCATAATTTACTTTATCAGTCCGCAGAAGAGATATCGAGTCTCGCTCCAGGAGGCATTGGAATCTGGGACAGAGAGGGAACGACTGAGGGAGCGAAGCATCTTTATTCCAGCCAGACTCACTCTCCTCCCTGTCAGGGAAGTCCTAGCCGTGTGGAACTAGATTTAAACTCATTTACTTTCCAAACAGACAGAATTCTGCATCATTGGTTTTGGGAATAATTTTGACCCTTCCATCCTTTGTTGAAGCCACCCATTAAACAATGGTTCCTGTTTGTTTAGCTCTGTCTAAGATTCAAGTCTCTACTAGAGACAACAAAGTATGTTTTCATGTTTCTCTATGTCTCTCGACCATTGTGAGATTAATGCCAAACTTTAACATAACGTATTTAATTGACCAGTTCCAAAAAATACTACATTTGTTTTTACCAAACAACTTTACACCCAATTGTTCACAACAATAAAATTAGCCGCAATTACCAAATTCATGGTCCCAGTTCACGCCTCACAGTAAAACTTGATTTAAAATAATTAAATTCAGTTTCTAAAGTTAAAAATGAACCTTATAAAGGCGTCATTAACAAAGAAACAACCCCCCTTGAAATGGTACCCCAAGGGGTCCTCAAATTCTGAAGGGCCACGGTCCCCACACGTTAGTTCCAATCCCGCTCCACGCTCACAACTTTAACTTCAGTCAAGCCAAGATCATAAATAGTGTGATCAGGTGTGTTTCATGATGGTTGAATCAAAAATAAAAAAATTGTTGACCCAGTGCATTATGTGATTAAAAAAGTAATATTTGAGTTTAAAAATCTGCAATTTGTTTGTTTTGTTTGGATTTTTTTTCTGTACATTTTAGAATCAGGGTATTTTTTACAGTTTGACAATCGGCTATTTACAGAAACATTGAGACTAACAATGCTACAAATGTTCAGTTATTGAAGGCTCATCTTAAGAATCGATGATGATATCATAATTAGAGTGGTTTGTTGAAACTGATTTACAAACATGGCTAATTAAAATAATATAGTTGATTCAAAGGTTCAGGAAATATTACAATATAACAAAACTTGGATGACAAGTAATTATTTTTTAAAACAACTAACGTAAAAACCCAACTATCTGCACAACCATAAAGTAGGATTCTACATTTCTTTAAAACATTTAAATCTCAGTTAAAAACAAATAAATAAAGTTAATTTTAAAGTAACGCAGACGGTCCTAACGGCTAGCCTGTATGTGTCCTCGTTTCTCCTGTGGGTTTTTCTGCCGACTTTTGAAGTAACCAATGCCTTCTGACGTTTTTCTTTCTCTCTGTGAAGTTTTTGTTTCTGCAAGGCACTTTCATACATCTTATGAAAAATTATCAGGGTGTTAAAAAGTCTTGTTTTTTCCACATATGTGTCTTTTTTCTGAAGTCTAAGTAAAGCTCATTTGATATGATTTTTGTTGTTGCGTGTGGTTGCCAGAGATTGAGATAATGCTCCTTAATGCTAAAAAAAAGTATAAATATGGTTAGGGTTGCCAAATGTGCAAAATTCTCAAAAACGTAAAAGTGACGTTTAGGATTGCCATAGTTTGAGAAAAGGCTCATATACACTCAAAACTGTAAAAATGATGGGTAAGGTTGCCAGAGTTTGAGAAATGGCAGTGAACACTGACAAATACTCAAAATCTTAAGTGATTGGTTGCCAGGTAATGACATAATACTCATACACATAAATGTATGTGTGATTGTAAAGATTACCAGAGATTGTGAAAATGCAGATGAATATTCAAAATGAGAATGTTCCCAGAGTTTAGAAAATGCTCATAAATGCTTAACTTTGTAAAAGGCATGGTTGCGGTTGCCAGAATTTGAGAAAACCTTCATAATACTCAAAAACATAAATGTGAAGAATGTATTTGAAGCATACTGTTCATTATGAACAAAAGTGTTTTTGATGTAATTATATAGGTCTCAAATTTGATTTATAATGGGCTTAAAAAGTCTTAAGTCTGACCTTAACAAACCTGGAAAAACCCTGCATTAAATTTTTTTGCTAATATAGTGTTAAATCTTTGTTTGTGGTACGTTTATTTTTTGTTCCAGGGGGTCATGAGCCCCTTTGGGCAATAGTCCTCCAGGGCCTGCAACCTCTGGCCTAGGGCTTCTAGGACTAGATTTGGGGGCTCTTGTGGAAGATGTATACTATAATTATAGTTTTATTGAAATGTACATGTTGTCCTTTATTGCTTTTTAAAGAATTATGAAAATAACAGAATTGGAATGATCGATGTGTTATTTTTCTTTGATTTGCATGGTCAGGCGCAAACAAGGTCAAATAGTGCAAAATGCAGTCCCTGGGCAAAAATTAGTCTGTTCTCTCTGTCCTAGGTAGTCTGGATGATGATGCTTATTATATCTTTTAACACATTTCTTGTTTTGACCTCACGTTGCTGGATTAATGTGTTCATTTGAGCGTGAATCGTCCAGTCCAGTGGTGTTTTTGGGTTTTAAGCTTGAACAGAGAGAACCGTCTCAGGTATTGAATGACCTGTTAAACGGTCAACTAACCTTGACGAAGTACTTTTAGTTTCTTTCTCAGGTCGCACGAGGAGCACCAATCAGGGAAAATAAGAAAAGCTTTGAGACGACTACCTTTGAATCACTCTGTGTTATTTTGAAACTCTTCTCGTCTATTTTTCTCGGTTGTGTGGGGATTTGTTTTGTCATTGAGGAATGGAGCCTGCCTTCAAGTGACCAAGACTATTCACCAGAGACGAAAGCATAGAGAGGAAAGAGATTTCAGCTGTGTGTGTGTGTGTGAGACTGTTTGCTCCACTCGTTTGGTTCTTCTCGCACAAATTATATTTAGATCATTGAGGCTTGATGAGGATTTAGATCTTTTTTTTTATTAGGAGCACTACTCACACAGTGTCGGTGGTGCGAAGTGCAAACTTTAGAAAGGAATAACAGATGAGAATTTTGGAGAATAAACTCACAAATTAAAATTAATTTAAGTTCCTTGGAGCACAGGAAATGCTTTATTTAATCCGTTTTTTATGGTTGAAATATTGAATTAAAACATTTTTTAGAATCCTTTTAATTTCACGTGTTATGCTTAGCCACAGTACACACCAACATAACATAAAATGCCAAAGTTCTTAACAATGTACATAAAAGGTACCAAAAATAGAACTCAAGCATCGTTCTATCTAATGTTTCATGCGTCTTGAGCAAACGCGAACTCTCTGAGCAACATCTCAACAGACATTAACACAGTTTGTTAAACCAAATTAAATTACAGCAGGGATACCCTTCAGATAACATTTAATAGTGAGTTTTTTTTTTCTCAAGATAAAAAAAAGTGTTGTTGGCCTGTATAAGGAATAATGCCTTTGTACAGTAACTAAACTAAAAACTGGAAAGTGCCAGTAATTGTGTCTTTTGCTGTGCACCTTTCTGTCTGGAATAAAAAAAAACTCATCCACCTACTTATTATCGAAATCATTGATGAAACAGCTCTTAATGAAGCTGTACGTGACACAAACAATCTCAAGATGATGTTTTGGAAGTACACATAGTATTTCCCTCTGTTTGCAAATATAGTCATTAAGCGATCAGGAAATGTTACATTAAAAACTAAAATGAAATATAATTAAACTACAGCAATGATGAATACACAGACATGCATGAGTACATGTCTTGTCTCTGGGGGAGGGTCTACGAAGCCATCAGCTCCAGCCCTGTGGAGCGTTCCAGTACTAGCTTGGAGATGTTTAAATCGAGGCTGAAAACTCCTCTTTTTCGGGGGTAGTTGATTTTAAACTTATTTATTCTTTTATCTCCCTGAAGTGTCTTAGTTGTCTAAAGGATTTTTGATATTGTATAACTTATTGTATGCATCTTTTATCCTGTAAGGTGTACTTGAGAGCCTTGAAAGGTGCCAACAAATAAAATGTATTATTATTATTATTAAAACTTCATTTTACTCTGCCACTGTTTGTTGACAGTTGTTTCTTTGAGTGAGTCAGGGGAAACTCGAGCATGAGCAATCAGGAGGTGAAGATGAACTCTTTACTAAACAAACCCGCTCATCCATTCATCCATCTTCATGTCGGCTTTATTCCTTTTCGGGGTCGCCACAGCGGAATGAACCACCAACTCTCTGGCATATGTTTTACGCAGCGGATGCCCTTCCCTGCCGCAACCCATCGCTGGGAACAAACCCGCTCATCAATGTCTTATTTAAAGCGAGAAAACTTGCATTGTCGAGATCAACTTTGATTTGTGTACGCCTTGTCAGATTCAAGTTCCAAGTCATTGAAAAAGCATCTCGAGTCCAGACTCGGAAGAAGCACTTGCACACCTTAAATTGAACACAATAATGTTTACTTTAGTAACATTTTGCAATGTCTGCTATTTTCTGTATACCAAAGCACTGAAGGATAAAACTTGTTTGAAAATGCTTCTAACGATTAAGAATAACGCCTAATGAACTTTCACGCAATGTTTCAGAAGTGGTGTGTTTGAGTAATATAAAAAGACATGAGCTCATATTGATTGATTTATTTTATGTTCCGAATATAAATTGTGTGCTCAATGTGCTTTAGTCATATGTACACTTCACAATCTTCTTGTCTAAGGTTATTAACACTGATTTTGGATTTCAGACATCCTAGCATTTTCATAGCCAAGTTAGCAAATGAATGCTCTCCTTCCATAAAAGCTGAACAGAGGTAAATGGTTCGGTTGAATTTACAGAGCAATCATTTAGTCATCTGTGTCTAGAGATTGAGGCTGCACATTAGTGAACATGAGCAATAGGTTTTCTACCCTCTGGGCCCAGGAGCCTCCTGTTTCTCACTCGCGTCCACATTTATAGCATAAAGCAAATGCTAAAGCTCATAAACTTTATATCTTTATGTGACAGGGAGGGCAGTAACCTTCAAAATCTGCTGAGTGTCCCTCTTGCACTGTATCTTTTTATTTTTACTTTCCTTTTCTCTTCCTGTCTGGTTCATACACCGACTAAATGAATTGCATTCAGCCGACAACTGCGAATTGTTTGAGCAGATCTTTTAAAATCTAGATAAAAATGCCACCATGGATTATAGGAGCTTTTACTATTTATTGTAAAAATACTCATTTTCATTCACACTATTCCAATGCAGAGCTAACGTGTGGCACTACTTTGTCTACCCTGCTCACATCGCTTTTTAAATCCAAATAGTTTTTTAAGCATGTATTACAAAAAATGGAAAATAAGGACAAGATACACAGGGCACGATACAGAAAAGTGACAGAGAGAACCTTGTATGACACAATGGTGAACAATGAGAAGTAAAAAAAAAAAAAAAAAAAAAATATATATATATATATATATATATATATATATATATATATATATATATGCACACACAAGGAATTTCCTGTGGTACAATGAAGCCATCGGCGCAAACAACATAAGTACAGTAAAGTGCAACACAACAAACAAGCAATTGACATAAGGCTATGAGGTATAATGAAGGATTGATGACATACAAACAAACTTTACACTTCACAGTAATACACACACACATATGTGTATATATATATATATATATATATATATATATATATATATATATATATATATATATATATATATATATATATATATATATATATTTATATATATATATATATTATTTTTTTCACCGTAATGTTAAATAATGTCAAAATAAAACATCTTATCAGGTGTTTTGAGCAATAGTGCTTTGTTCAGTGTAAATGCAAAAGCAAACGAGTTGCACATCTTAGGAAGAAGGAAGATCAGATGCCTGAATTTTATATTTGTGTATTCTGAATGGGGATAAATTTAAATTATTTAATTGTCTACTGATTGTGATTTGTTATTTTATCTTAATTGAAATGCATATTTTATAGAAATAATTTATACAATAATACAAGTGTTTTTTTTAATTTGCATAATAAGTAGAACGTTTATATAATCCAGATGGGTATACACTACAAAACATTTACCTACATGCAAACGTTCATTTGAAGTTATAAATAAAATTTTTAATACCGCCATTTCGTAAAATTGCTTGGCGAATATTCTACTGAGCATGTGCGACTATCTTCTTCCTCGTTGCTGGCACGTGTAGCTCCTCTTCGCCGACGTACATGATGACGCGTGACGCTCCACCTCGTTGGAAGTTAGTCCCTCCCCCTTGACGTCCAGAGAGGAGGAGCTTGCTCTGCATGGAGGAGCCTCACCCCCTGCTTTTCAATCACATGTTCATGCACGTAACTTCGCACCGAATATTCAGATAGATGTGTAGCTGCCTTAACTTCCGTTCCATAAAGCAACGTTCTTGTGTGGATAAATTCAAGCTTTGCAGCTAATTATACGTCTGTGTGCTTCTCTGACAATAACAGAAAAACATCGTTCTCGCCCCAACTCAATTTTGATCCAGCAGCTTTTAAAAAACAATAAAGAAACGATTAAATAAAATAGCATAAATAAGATTGATCATCTTTGTATTGACGGTGGAAATAGTAGATGCAACTGTGCACCAGATTAGAGTAATGAAAATACTGAATCGTCCATTTCTCTGAAAGCTAGAAAATTGGATAAGTTAAGTCCTGGAAGCTTATGTTTCCATATATTTATCCACAGATACAGAGGAAGTGACTGAACACAGCCCATAAAAGGTAAATACTGTTTCAGTCCATCTGAAAAGTTACAAATGTGAGTAAAAGAGGGGAAAAGGCCGCCATACCTGGAGGAATTTAAGATGTGGTGACTTTCTTGTTGCATACTATATTTTTTCAAATGAAAGACAGGAAATGATATCTTTGGTCCACTGAACATGTGTGCCATCACCTTTTAACATGTTGTTAATAATAGCATCCTTTCCTACTGTACAGTGAGTTTATTTCAGACAGCACAGCCGTTTTCTTACTCACGGATTCCCAAGGTTTATTGTTTATCAAAGGCTTCAACTGATAAAACAAACCTCAGAACGTATCAGCGTGTTGACACCCTTTGATGGCGCATTTGGAGTTCACGCATCAAATCTGATGGAAGATGAAGTTTTGAGCGAGAGCCCTCGCTGTGTGCCATGGTGAAGGCCAAGGCAGCAATCAGGAATCTTGGGAAGTTCAAAGAGTAAAAAACAGAGAGTTTGTGGGTCTACCTTGAAAGAGCCTCTTGAGATTCCTGACACATTCACCGAGTTGTTTCATCAATCATGCGTTTGTGTTGAAGTGCCTCTTTGGGTTGTGGTTTTGCCACAGACAGACATTAAAATCAGTACGCTGTAATTTACGCTGTGATGGAATAGCACTCTGCGTCTGTCAAATTGCCAACGGATGAAGGATTTGATTCCAAAATCATACAAATTGTAGCTTTATTGATAATCATAGAAGGCTTAGGTAGGCTAGCATTTGATTGCGTTGACTGAGCATAGGAATTTGTTTTTATGTGCTAGTATGCGGCTTCATGGACAGTTTAACTGGAGTTGAGTAATGTTCTCTCTTCCACACAAAACTCTGGAAGCTCTTTGAAAATTCTTGCTTATTACGTCCAAATAATGACCCAAAACACCTGCAAAAATATTTCAACCAGGGTCTGTGACTATAATATAGTATACAGCTTACTGTATAGAGCAAGGGTGGGCAAAATAATTCCTGCTGGTTTCAAAAGACTCCCAAGTAGCTTCAAACAAGTCACATGAACCTTAATTAGTGGAATCACGTGTGTTGCATGAAGGTTAAAGTAAAGCTTTGCAGAACTGTGGCCCTCCTTGCCCACCCCTAGTGCAGTATAGGACAAATCGTTTAGCCAATTCCTTTTACGCTTCTAGTTTGGGCAGTTTTGGAGTACACCAATAAAATTAATCACACATGTAGGATACCAGTTGAGACTCTCTGGGATTGTACCCGTTTGATACTAAACTCAGCCAGTATAAACTTAAGGTTTGCACAAATGTTAAATTGGAAAGCTTTTTTGATAAAGGGCGATTTTTTTTTGAAGGGCGAGGGCTTGTTAACCACCAGATGTCACCTAAACCAAACCTCTGTCTGCACCAAGCAACAGGACTCTGATGTGGACTCTTTGCACATTTCCAGTCGCTCCAAATTCTGTTGTGTTGTTGCTGCACTTTATTTTTACTCTCACTTTGGTCTGCACATTACCTCCAAAACACATCTCTTAAGCACCTTGGACTTCTAGAATATTACTATATTCTATTTACTTTTAATTTGAGCCGTTTATTTATACAACAGTATTGTCACGGTGGCGCAGTGGGTAGCACGGTCGTCTCACAACAAGAAGGTCGCTGGTTCGAGCCTCGGCTGGGTCGGTTGGCATTTCTGTGTGGAGTTCTCATGTTCTTCTCGTGATCGCTTGGGTTTTCTCTGTGTGCTCCAGTTTCCCCACAAGAACAAAGACATGCGGAATAAGTGAATTGAGTAAGAAAGATTGTCCATAGTGTTAAAGAGTGAATGTGTGTGTGAATGTTTCCCAGCGATGGGTTGCGGCTGGAAGGAATAATCAAGAAAAAGAAAGATTATTGCATTTATGATCTAGTTTATATCTCATGAAGCCCATTCAGACGGAGCGCATCTTACAATGGTGCTACCTCTAGGATCTTAACTTATAACATTCCCCTGCAACAGCAGGTCTAGTCCATACTGCTCCTTAACATAATGCTTGATTTTTGCATCAGAATGTACACACAAAACTTCTGGCTCAGATAAATGCTTTTTCGGCTTATTACATGATTGTGCTGTTCATAAAACCATAAAAGCAATGCTGCTGGATGAAAAATAGGCTAGTGTTAGCATTTGACAGGCGTGAGCATGCTTTTAAACTGAAGAAGCAAACTCCAACATGATTCACTGACCGTATATAAAAAACAGACTGAAATCAGTTAGAGCTACCACAAGTTTTCTCCAAACAGCGAGAGTCTGCTTTCAGTTACTATGCTGCCCATAGCTGGAACCAACTTCCAGAAGAGAATAGAGGAGCAAAACTTTAGTCACATTTAAATCCAGACTAAAACTCATCTTTTAATTCTGCGTTTACTGACTGAGCTCTCTTGTCAGAACAGCGATGTGTTTAAACTTTTATTTTCCTCTTTTTCTATGAATTTGAATGCTTTTAATGTCTTATCCCGTTGTGTTTTATTGTCTCTGATCTGTTTTTATTATTATGTAAAGCACTTTGAATTGTCAATGTGTACGAAAATGGGCTCCACAAATAAAATCACCATGCCTACATCTTATTTAAGATCCTAAACTAAAACTGTATGCTTTAAAGTAGTGTTTTTTTGTGAGCTTTTGCGGGAAAGTGTTCTTGATCAAAGCTCTTTTGAAGAGTTCTCAACATAAACCACGTTATTTTTACTTGCCGTCTCAAAACAGAAAGATTTTCCCAGGAAACTATACAATTGTTCTTTTAAATTGAAGCTTGCATATCAGTAGTCAACATCACTTTCCAGTCTGTATATTTGAACACATTAATACATATGCATCAAAAAACCATCTAATGATTCCCATTTACGCTTCCTTCTCCCCAGGCTTAAACCTCTTTCACTTGTTCTCTTTTGTCACCTCATGTAATTAACATTCCTATTTCGTTGTGACCCGGAGAGGTGACATGACTGTGCACTGCAGCATTTTGTTCTGCACCAAAATGCTCAAAAGCACAGAAAGATGTGGCCATGGTGCTTTATTTCTCCGGGGCATTCACAGATTGGTGTGTGCTACATACTACAGGTGCTATGCAGGAAACCGTCTTTGTTTTGGACCTTTGAGGGTCCCTGTGGAAATAACACACTGGCCTCTCTTGCATTGTGGGTCCCTAATGAATATAAGGAATTGAATAACCAGCCCACACAGCAACACTAACTAAAAGGCAAAAGAAACGCACATAGAAACTGCAAACGAGAGTCTGCACCTCATGGTTGCTTTCACATAATAGCAAATCGCACAATGAGCAGCAGTGAATAACAAGAATGTTGTCAAAGGTGTAGTTATTTCAGTAGCAACTGTTTTTTTTTGTTTTTTGTCTTTGTTCTTTCACAGCCTGTTGTGGAAAATAATTACTCTGCTTATGCTCGTGACTGATTGGGATAAACACTGGGATATCGCACTGAATATTTTAAGCCAGGAAAAACATTGTTAAGAGACCTTTGTGAAAATGTGTCAGATCCAGCAGTTGACATGTGAGATGGTAACAGTTTGTGCTTGGGTTTTATAAAGCACTCACAAATATTGTCAGTGTTTAAGAGATTTTCACACTGCATGGATCTTGGCAGTGCTTTACGTCGATTGCTTCGGCCTGCAATCCTTAAAACGCGAATGCTTCATCAGTGAGGGAATCTCGGAGCTTGAAATGTTAGAATTCATCAAATAAACTCAACATTTATTCTCTCAGTGTCGCCTGAGTGCTGCTAATATTACAGTTTGCAGGGAGCAGCTGAGGGTTAAGTGCTCTGCCCGGGGGCAGATCTGCAGTGGTCATTCTTAGGGCAGTTTTATGTGCCAGGTTGATGTCCTTTGGTTGCTTGATTGAGATTTGGATGAGCTTTAAAAGTGCTAAGACTCAACGTTCTCATAGTCATAGTCTTAGTCTTTTTTTTCTTCTTTTTTTTTTGCAGGGGAAGTTTTATAAGGGTATATATACACAGGCACACATATATATACATGCACGCACACACACACACACACACACATATATATATATATTTTAAATTTTAAAATGTATCAACCTGCTACAAGGTAAGTCCTCACCACCCAAATGGATATTTATATGTGTACCAATCTCAATACTTTAAAATTCATTATAACTCAGAACACTTCGAAATTTAATTTTACGCTGGTCTAGCTACAAGATGGAACCACAAAAGATTTAAGATAAAAAAAAAAAAAACTTGCATCACATCGATCAATCTGCTACTCTATCTGGAACTACAATGCTACTGGTTCCATCTGAATCAACTCTCTTTGCTAAGCTAAACGTCATCAATTTGCCACTATCTCTGGAGCTACAGTACTAATGGTACCATCAGAATCAACTATCTATGCTAAGCTAAACGTCATCAATTTGCCACTATCTCTGGAGCTACAATGCTACTGGTACCATCAGAATCAAAGGCAAAAGAAAATAAGCAAAAGTAGAAGAGTCCAAGAGTTTCAATGACGTGAAAATTAAATGAAGTTTTTTTTAAGGGAATCCAAGATAGCCGCCATTGAATAATCACCCGATGAGATTGCTAGAACCTAGGTAATGTAAATCTCTGTTGGTTTGATTTAGATGGGAAACCGTAACATTTAGCAATCTCATCGGATGACACCAGTAAGCTGTAATGACCCTAAATGAAACACTGAGCTTCCAGGTGGAGAAAACTTTCCCCACCAAAAGATGACATTTGATAGGTATGGCACATCTTCAACAAGGGTTTTCTATTTTACCTAGGATATACCTTTCCCTTACTTCAAACTGATTTATTCTCAAAAAAAAATCACCTTTGAGTATGCAAACGTTCAACAGAAAAGAATCATGTTCAAATTGAGGATAAACAATCAGAACGTAAAACATTTGCACTCTCTACTTTTACACCTTTTACTCACAATATCAAAGTCAGCTTGCCACTTCCAACCTGTGTCTTTCCTGTTCTCTCCACCCATGTGTTTTTACTCAACTGTCATCTATATATAAACACTACCTAGTAGATGTGGACCCCCCGGCCGCCCCTCTGATAGCACAAACAGAAAAACACACAAGCACACACTGGTTCCGCTGCAGAGATGGCATAGCTGTCTGTGCCCTGGGGACGTTGGCCACTCTAATGATGAGACTGTAGAGAGGAAGACCTGCTGTGAGTGAATAATAGACCTGTCCAGGCATATGCTGTGTTCTCTGGACTCTGTGATTCCTGCTGGGTAGCGGGTGGGGATTAGTCTGCACCTTTCTGATGGGTGTAAATGGACAGTCGAGGAGGATGCTTTGCTCATCTTTCAACTCTCTACCTTCAGACCTTTGTTTTTAAATAAAGGGACAAGCTTTCAGAGTAATGACTAGATACATTTACTAGAGTACATTTTTATGGTAACTAGTACGTTTAAAAATGTGTACTTTTACTTTTACTCAAGAAAATATTTTGTCACTTTTACTTAGCTACATCTAAGTTACATTTTAGCTACATTCTCCCTTTGCTAATAGCATGGAATTAAATCTAAACCCAAGATATTTTTGACAAGTCTCGTGAGAGGTGGATGCACGAGTTTGCAGCTACTTGAGTCGACGGAGGCAGATGGAGAGCATCCTTGCAGCAGACTGTAGCGCGCTGATGCCATGCACGCACAGACATCCTGCAGCAGACAGAGGTGTCTGCGCAGATAAATGTGGATTTCACATGTGATTATAGAGACGCAATCAGATTTCACGTCTTTTTGTTGCTTGTATCATCTTTGTATTGTAGGTTTCATTATAGTTTGCAATCGACTTGAAAAAAAAACTAAAGTAATGCATAGGAAATACTGAGTATTAGCTAGCATTTTTGCTTTGTATCATTCAGAAGTAATCAGATGAAATTTGTAACTAAGTACTTGAGTAAATTTTGTTCATATACTTTTTTAGTCTTACTCAAGTAAATCATTTGAGTGTTTTACTCTTACTTGAGTAAATATTTTCCCAAATACTTTTTCTTGAAAAGATTTTCTGGATACTCTACACATTTTGATTTTTACCATTCCAACCAAAATGTGCATCAGTCATAGGCATTTTATTGGATTTTTTGGTGGTGTCAGGCTTAACATTTTTTTTTTGCTGTGGCATTTAAGTCGTTATAGATTTTCAAGGTCTTTGCCTTCAATTTTTAATGTGGTACGGGACTCCTCAGAGTGATTGATTGTTCACAGCTGCTAAAGTTCAAACTCTTTGGGTTGGGGTAGTGAAACAGATCTGCGGGCATTTACCTTGATGCCCCTGTCAGACTCTGCACCCCCCTCCCGGACCGCAGGCGTTAGCACTGCATCACCTGGCGAGAGTCAGAGGAAGTAGGGCTCCTCACCGAGAGAAAATCACCTTGAGGGAGAGCTCTGGAGTTTATTGGAGATAAATCCTGTTGTGTGGGAGCCTGACTCGCTCAGTGAGAGTCCACCCATAATGGCCTCCTTCCCGCTCTGAGGAGATTAGTGTGGATCCGGGTGGCAAAGACTGTCCTACAGTAGCTTGCACATCCAGCACCACTGCAGAGTAAACAATGCTTATGGCCTATTTTTTTTAAATTACCTTTGAAGTTTTTGGTTCCTAGCGAAGTCTTTGATTTCTCCAAAGAGTAGCGCTTGCCCGCTAATCAACCTTGCCCCCTGCTGATTTAGAATTGTAGAGGTCTGGTTTCCTTCTCTTGGTTCAATACTTCTACTGTATCTTTTCAGTCATTAAAGTCTGCTGGGGTTTTGCAAAAGCTAAGTTTCTCTCTTGTTTTGTACACAGGTTCTTTTCTGCACGATTTTGTAGCTAATGGGATCGATTTCTTCTATTGTCAGAGGGTCTCTGGGATATTTTATGAAGTGCTGGGTGAGAAAGTTTGAGCTGAAAATGGCAGCAGGCATTTTTTATTTATTTAACTTAACTTGTGCTGCTTCTTCAGAAGTTTGGATGGAAAAAAGAAATCATCAAAACATTAACCAACACAATTGAAAGTATTCCGTTGGAGTCAAAATAAATAATTTTCACATATTTACTCCGCGAAACCTGTTTGACATTTTTGGAACACAAAAGAAGTCCCACAGTGCTCGTTGCTCCCAGTTCTTGTTATGTAAAAGACTAAAACAACACATTTTAGAAGCTTAGATGTCCCCATCTGCATAAATAAATAATGCTTTCTTCACCCAAGAATATGAAATACTTCAGTAAGTGTACCCAATTGTGAGTCCCACATATAAATAGTTAAATGTCTTTCAGCTCAAGTGGATTCCTATATTTTGTGATAGAAAAAAAATATGTTGGATTTCACTTCCAGTTAAACTCAGAATGCAAAACACTTTGCATTACCCTTAAACACTGCAATGCAATTTTAAAGAACTACTTAATTTAAAACCACCCAGCTCGAGCCATTCTCAGGGGATGGCTTGAGTAGAGATGAATATCTCAGAATATGTCATTAATAATGTGTGCTCCGTTGTAAATGCACACTAAAAGTCTCTCTCATGCTAACGATTAGATATTTAGAGTGGCTAAAGCATCTCAAAGATTTCACATTTATCGCCATACACTTGAAACAAATATTTGTGCTCAAAGGAGCAATGAGATCTGTTGGTCATAATGCAAAATCATGTTTTTTAATTTTGCATGATAATTTGGAACATTCAGATAAGGCTATGTTCAAACTGAAGATCTTAATGCTCATTTTTTTTTTATTGATTTTTTGTGTGTGTTTGATCACAAAACTGTCCTGTGTATAAACATAATCCTGCTTGCTATGAGGCATGTAGGCACTGGAAAAGGCCGTTGTTCAACAAGCGTGTGATTTGAGGTGATTGCGTGGCTTTTTTAGGTTCATTTGCAACGCCATCATTTCAATCAAATCGTATTAAGAAGAATAGAAAGAATATATATTTAATAGTTCTATTGTTTTATTTCTTTTCCACTGACTACTTTCAGCTTCATCATGATTGTAGTTAAAATTCCCATCCTTGCCCAGAAATACGACGTCAATCCTCATTTCATGACGTAAATGTTGAATAAATGCGAACTGCCTGTTCAGATTGTCTCATTGCAAAACATCAGATATGTATTCAGTTCAGGTCACAAAAATATCCAATATATGTCGCATATGGGCAAAAAAAAAATAGATTTAGGTAAATTTAGGCTGCAGTCTAAATGTAGCCAAAAGTGGCGTGAAATGCAGGCAAATTTTTAAAACATTCCTTTATTTAACACCAAAAGTATTCAACAGGTAATGTCTTTTACTAACTGAGTTTTAGATTTGGACTCAACTACTGTGCACAGACAGATTTTTGGACAATGAGCAGTTTGACCTAAATTAGCAGTTTTGAAGGGTTCCTTTAGTATTTAAAAATGTTGTTCCTAACTCTGGCAACCAAAGCATTCACTCCCGCATGTAAATAATTCAAAACAGAAACAAATTTATTTAGCTAAGTATTTGGGTATCTAATTAGGTAAGTATTGGCCTTCATACATATTAGGAAAATAAAATAACACTTTCACCTCGACACGGAATGATGTGAAACGATGTTAATGCTTTAAAGTTTAATTAGGGACACAGTTTGATCTGAGGTTTTATGGTATAAGTAATAAAGTGTTAACTTCTGTCAACTTTTCCACTGACATTTCGTTCAGTATACAACCTGTTTATGGTTATTTTGTCACCCCATCCTCATAAAAGGCATTGGCACTCTTTTTCTCTGTCCCTTGGTGTGATTTTTGTTGAAAGTTGCCTATTTTTAGTTCTTCCAAAGTTGTTTTTAGTTAACATTTTTAACATGAAAAAATTGTCTCTCGAATAATTAAAAAAAATTACTTCAGGGAGCGTGACCTCAAATGCACATGTGTAGGTTGTGTATGACAGAAAATGACAGGTGCTAGAATTGAAATCAGCTTTCTGCAGACATCTGTGCCTGCAGATTTTGGGCGGATATGAGTGATGAAAAGGAATTATTGTCTGTTTCTTCCTCTTCAGAACTGGTGCGGAGCTGCCATGAGCGGAGGTGCCAGTTTGACTGCGTCATCATGAGAAATGGGACGTCCTGTTTCTGTGGGGAAGGTTTTGAACTAGATGAGGACAGGAGAAGATGCAGAGGTGAGGGCCATCATCTGAAACTGTGTGGTTTCAGGACATTAGTGTAGTGCTGAAACAGACCAAACTTTTTAAGTCTTAAATTGTACACAGTGGCTTGCAAAAGTATTCATACCCCTTGAACTTTTACATAATTAGATGTTATGTAAAAGACCAAAACAAAGCGGGATACAACTGTAAAATAAAAAGAAAATTATATATGACTAAATAAAATAACAGAAAAGTGCATTGTGCAAAAAGATTGCCTTATAATAGCTGATTTCTGATTCCTGGCCCTTCCACAGTCATGCTTCCAAAACGAAAATCCACTCCTTTCAGACTAATACATTCATAAACCAAAAACATCAATGTCTTTTGATGTCTTAAGACATCAAAAAACACACTTTCTTTTAATTTTTATTGACACAGTTCTGCTACGGTTCACTTCTGGTTCAGTCATCGTGTGTGTTCTTGAAATGAACTGCATTAGCGCTTCATCTGATTGGTTAGTGGGCAGTGCTATGGCTAATGGGCATGGCTATGACCACCCAGCCGTTTTCAGCTCTTAGAAACAAAAATAGGATTACCAAAACATGCATGAACTAATCTGAACATGACTTGATGACGGAACAATACTAAAACATGCTAGAAATGTCTGAAAAGTCGAGTCTACATGATACGGCACCTTTAAAACTTTTGCCAGGCAAATTTGCTCTTATTTCCATGATGTATTACTTTAAGGTCAAGCAAAGCATCCATTTATTTCCTGCTTCATTCTACAAATTTTTGCATATTTATGCATTTTGATGGCTTTCTGAGGAATGGCGACCTGAAAAGTTGCGTTTGCATATTTAGGTCATGTTTGAGCACATTTAGCTTTTAATAAATAGCTCCTCTGTTGCCTGTAGATCATGATGAATGCAGGGATTACGGGACTTGTAGTCAGATCTGTATGAACACGCAAGGATCGTACAGATGCGCTTGCACAGATGGCTTCAGCCTGCAGGCCAACAGACGTTCCTGCAAAGCCAAAACAGGTGAGTCCATTCATCTTGCCTGTTCACTCCAGCCCTATAAAAAAGCTCATTAAGCAACATATACTTAAATTTTATTTTCAGTGGCGTAAATCTATGCATAATTTATCGCAAGCCTAAATCTAATGTGTGCTTGAGTTCCCATGGAACGTACTGAAAAGATGGATGAGATTTAGTTTTAGTGAATTTTAGTGCTTCTGGAATAAAATATCTTCATCAATGAGGTTAGTAAGTATAGTAAGTGAGTAATAGGGATCCAAATCTTCTTGCGCTTTAGTGATAAATGTTCTGTTGTTTGTTTATTTGAGGCATTTTTGAAACCACAAGAGTGATAACTAATCTTGACTGGACATAATAGATGGTAAACAGAGTCCCTTGTAGCTTATAAGATTGAACAAGATGATGAGAAGCTGATGTGATGTGATCTGCCAGGTGCTTTAGTGTTCACACCAATATCATAAGCTTGAAATAAATGCCACTTACACTTACTGTCATCAATATGCAAATAGCTGTCGGCTAGGTGGGTAGAGACAAAGCCTAGGGAACATTAACAGCGAGATTTAATGGGAAGTCAATCAAAGCCTTTAAAGCCTGACCTAGTAATGTCTATCAAACTTTGAGATGATTGCATGTCCAGAGATAATGGTTCTTCAGGGGGCCTGTTTATGAGTTTGATAGTGTGGACAAAGTGACTTTGATATTAAATGCTGGAGGACTTAAGGTATTTTAAATTTAATGTAATACATTATTTAAACCAGAGAAAGTAACCTTTAATTGTTTTTGAACTTTACAATTTAAATAGTTTTAAAAAAACAAAAGTATCAAATTTTTAAAATTAAAATCCTTCTTCTCTGAACACTTTTATTTTCAACACTTTGACATTTAAGTTGTCTTTCAATTTGAAATAAGTTTTAAAAAGAAATCAACTGTAAAAGTATGTTTTCGATATTTTTGTAATTTATTTTTGTATATTTTATAAGAAAGTTTTTTGCTCATTGTTTTATTTCACTGTAAGTTTGGTATATCCATCCGTGGATGGATGGATGGTTGGGTGGATGGTTGGGTGGATGGATGGGTGGGTGGATGGATGGATGGATGGGTGGGTGGATGGATGGATGGATGGATGGGTGGGTGGATGGTTGGGTGGATGGATGGATGGATGGGTAGATGGGTTGGTGGATGGGTCGGTGGGTGGATGGATGGGTGGGTGGATGGATGGATGGGTGGGTGGATGGATAGGTGGGTGGGTGGATGGGTGGATGGGTTGGTGGATGGGTGGGTGGGTGGATGGGTGGGTGGGTGGATGGATGGGTGGATGGATGGATGGATGGATAGGTGGGTGGGTGGGTGGATGGGTGGGTATTGCATTAAATGTTCATGAGCCAGTTTTTCAAAAACATAAAGTTTACTTTGCTTCCAAAGCAAAATAACAATTTAATTTTTACAATTTTTCTTTGCATTTACGTTAGATATAGTATATCTCTTGTAAATAATACAATGTAAATAATACAATACTATGTTACACAGCTTTTTTATTCTTTTTTCTTAATTAACAATTGTGTATTAAGTAATCAAAGTAATTCCAATACTTTTTAAAAACCCTGACAAACTTTTCCAGCACCTTGTCTGTGAAGTTGTTTTTGTCTTTTAGTCTTATAAAGTAAGCAATTAATGTGTCTAAATAACTGAATAATTTCAATCTGGGATATACTTAATCATCTATAATGAACAATTGAAATAGAAAACCTCTGTTTGTGTTCTTTCATTCAGATCCTGGTGATAAACCTCCGGGTCTGCTGATGGCGAACGTCAATTCTGTAACAGTTCTTTACCTCAATGGATCGTCTATGCCAAATCTCAAGTCCCTGGAGATGAACGGCACCCGCATGCTGGACTTTATTTACAGAGAAGAGTCTCTGTGTTGGCTCTCGGCGGGGCTGGACACGGGTCAGCTGTGGTGCGCTCGAATCGCCAAACTCAAAGGCTTTTCAGAGAAACGGCAGATACTGATAGGTCAGAACCTGCTGAGTAAGTACAAGCACTAACTCTCCAAACACAATTGAAAGGTTAGCTTTGTAACTTTGATGTTTCACCCACAGAAAATATCCAAATTGGAATGTTTTTAAGTAACATCCATCAAATTCTCATTAGCCCTCATTTTGAAGTGTTTAATTGCCTGCTAATGAAGTGTTTTATGTTGAAAGGTTAATTTTGTCAAGTTTTGGCGTCTTTGAAGTTTGTAACTGTTTGTTTTGAAGCGGATCTGCAGAACACGTACATTTGATTTGATGTTTCGTCTCCTGTGCAGATGTGGAGCACATGGCCATTGATTGGTTAACGGGAAACTTCTACTTTGTTGACGCGGTGAACGATCGTATTTTCGTATGCAGTGAACAAGGAGAGACATGTGTTACCATCATCGACCTCAATATCCAGAACCCAAAAGGCATCGCACTGGATCCAATCATGGGGTAGGATCTTGGAGATTACAATCAACAACAATTGAGCCTCTTCTTTGGTGCTCTTCATTTAGTACTGGGTGTGAGAGGATGTTCTTATGCCTGCGTACTGTTCCCGCTGCGCGTGAAAGAGCCCAAATGAAGCAGAAGGGACAGAAAGCCCTCCAAAAATGCAGGAGAAATCAATAGATTTGTCACCAGATGCTAGATTAGGGGGCAGCTTGGGGGTCTGAAAAGTCACTAAATTAAGTGACAAGGCCGCTTAGTTGTCAACACTATGCTAGCTAGCTTAGCTGCATTGCACATTTTTTTTTGCATTCACAATCATTTTGAGGTTAATCATTCAATCAGGAAAGGTTCAAGAGGAGCTTGGCAGATAATTGACCATCTAATCATATAATCCCAAATACCCTTAATTATAGTATAGTCACAACCTACAGGACAACACCTACGTGGTGCAAGCTATCGCTCCTTCCACCGCTTCGCCACTTTGGGGGGAGCATTCTCCAAGCCCAGGTTCCCCTCCTAGTCCCGGCAGCTTGCTTTGTACGCTTCTCTATTGCTTGTCACATACGCTTGCGATGCTAGGCAATTATGAGCTAGAGTGAATTCGTGAATTCTCATGTTAATTTAATCTCTGATTAAAGCACTTAAAAAGTTTGACAAAACTTTAGAAGGTAAACTAGGATAAAACCCAGATAAAACAATGTAACAGTGTATGTAACAGTGTAGTGACCAATAAAAGCCTTTTCAATTCAATAAGTTGTGACGCTACTGGTTTAACCACCTTTCTCAATAGTATGGTGGTAGCGTTGGTTTAAAAAAAATCAAATAGCTCATTATTTGCGAAGCTATTTTATTGATCAAGTAGTACGATAGCTTCCGTACAAAGCTAAAGAAAAGTGTTTCAGAAGCTAAAGGCAAAAAACAAAAATGCAAATGCTACGAATCACTGATCCTAGTTCAGTAAATCAACAGACATTTTCTTACTGCGGTTTGGCACTGAGCTTTTTGGTGTGTTAGCGTCATTGGGCAGACACGCAGTAAATGAACAGAATCCTGAGTCATCGTGGCAATATCTCAACAAAACATGCAATTAACTGAGACAACAGAGAAAAATATGTCTTCAGATGCTTACTCTGCAACCCAAGGAAGAAGACACTGCAACTTCGAAGTCATCAAACACAAATTTGAGAACACAATCACTGTTCAGTTCAGCGTGCAAACACAAGCTAATTTGTCAACAGCTAATACTGAGGTACTCAAGCATCCACGTCATGCCGAAAAAGGATGTTTAATTATATAGGTAGTTTTTGTTTGATTAAATAAATAAATGTATATCACTAAATGTGATTGGGCTGGTTCTAGGCTCGGCTGGGGCAGGTGGCATTTCTGTGTGGAGTTCTCATGTTCTCCTCGTGATCGCGTGGGTTTACTCCGGGTGCTCCGGTTTCCTCCACAAGTCCAAAGACATGCGGTATAAGTGAATTGAGTAAGAACAATTGCCCATAGTGTTAAAGATTGAATGTGTGTGTGAATGTTTCTGTCACGGATCACAGAAGGCAGAAGCGAAAGGTGTGATTCACACAGTGTTTATTGAACACAATAGGCTTCTTACCGAAGTACTAGTGACAGTACAATAGAGAGTCTAGGTGGTAGTAGCGTTACTTCCCTCGAGCAGAGCAAGCCGGTGACAGGGGTTAGTCTCTGGGTGCAACGAGTAGCAGAAGCTCCTGGCAGAAGTTCGGGATGAGAAGACGGAGTGAGATACGATCCAGTGAAGATGATACCTGACGGTGAGTGAACGGCGTGGGTGAGTCTTTATAGTGTGGTGTTGATGATTGGAACAGATGACGGTGATGAGTGCCCAGGTGTGTCTGGTTAGTACTCGGGTGATTGAGTGCGTCGTGTATTGGCTGGAGACTGTGACTGGTGATCGGGGCTGATAGAACGTGCAGGAGGTGTGACAGTACCCCCCCCTCCACGGGTGACTCCTGGCACCCTGGACCGGCGACGTGGACGGCCGCGACCTCGAGGAGCCGGACGGTTGGGATGTTGCTGGTGGAATGTTTCGAGGAGAGAGGGATCTAATATGTCCTCCCGGGGTGTCCATGACCTCGGGACCGAATCCTTCCCAGTCGACTAAGTATTGGAGTCGGCCGCCCCGCCGCCGGGAGTCGAGGATTTCCTTGACCTGGTAGATGTTTTCACCCACGACTTCGGGTTGTGCTGGAGGGGGAGGCAGCTCTGGGTCTGTGGAAGGAGGAGAGACAGGATCAGTGAAGGGTTTAAGGAGTGAAACATGGAAGGCAGAAGAAATACGGGAATGAGGTGGCAGATTGAGGCAGTAGGTGACAGGGTTTATCTGGGAGTGGATAGTGTATGGCCCTATGTAGCGGGGACTCAGCTTCCTACAGGGCAGTCGGAGACGGATGTTCTGGGTGGATAGCCACACTTTGTCCCCTGGTCGGTATACCGGGTTGGGTAACCTGCGGCGGTTAGCTGCGTCGGTATGTCTCCGTACTGCCCATTGGAGGTGGACGTGAGCTGAGCCCCATACCCTCTCGCTCTCCTGGAACCAATGGTTTACCGCGGGCACCTCCGAGACTTCGCCGGTCCACGGGAACAGTGACGGTTGGTACCCTAAAACACACTGAAAGGGGGTTAGTCCCGTGGAGGCCTGGCGAAGGGAATTCTGGGCATACTCTGCCCACGGTAAGTACTGGCTCCAGGTGTTCTGGTGATGGGCACAGTAAGTCCGGAGGTAGCGAGAGATTTCTTGGATCTTGCGTTCGGTCTGGCCGTTCGTCTGTGGATGGTAGCCGGACGAGAGACTGATGGAGGTACCTAATAATTGGAAGAAGGCCCGCCAGACCCTGGAGATAAACTGAGGTCCTCGGTCGGAGACGATATTCTCGGGGAGACCATAATTGCGGAAGACGTGATGAAATAGTGCCTCAGCGGTTTCCAAGGCAGTAGGTAGGGCTTTGAGCGGGATGAGCTTGCACTGTTTGGAGAATCTGTCGACGACTACTAATATGGTAGTGTAACCCCGTGATGGAGGCAGGTCTGTCGCAAAGTCAATACCAATGTGGGTCCAGGGTCGGCGGGGAATGGGTAATGGTTGGAGTTTGCCTTCAGGCAGACGGTGAGGAGTGGTGGTTACGGCGCAGACCGAACATCCCCGGACATACTGGGCAACGTCCTTGGCCATACCTGGCCACCAGTATTTCCCACGTAGGAGCGAGAGGGTTCGCCTGCTGCCGGGATGTCCTGAACCGAGGGAGGTGTGCGTACTTTCGAGGAGGGTGAGACGGTGACTGGACGGAACGTAAGTTGAACCGGGTGGTAGACCCGGAGGGGCTGGCTCCTCGAGAGTGGCGGTTCGGATTTCCTCGTCAATCTTCCACAGGATGGGAGCGACGGAGATGGAGGGTGGTAGTATGGGTTCGGGAGCATCTAGAACGGGATCTGGCGAGTGAAGGCGGGAAAGGGCGTCCGCTTTGCAGTTTTTGCTCCCCGGCTGGTATGTGATTGAGAAGTTAAACCTCGCGAAGAATAGTGACCACCGAGCTTGGCGGGCATTCAGGCGTTGGGCATTCCGGAGATACTGGAGGTTTTTATGATCTGTGATGACGGTAAACGGGAATCTTGCCCCTTCCAACCAGTGTCGCCATTCCTCGAGGGCCAGCTTGATGGCTAGTAACTCACGGTCCCCTATGCCATAGTTCTGCTCCGCAGAAGTGAGTTTACGGGAATAGTACGCACACGGATGGAGAGCTTTGGGTTTGTTCGACCATTGGGAGAGTACGGCCCCCACTCCTACGTCTGCCGCATCGACTTCGACTACGAAGGGTAACGTAGGATGAGGATGTCTGAGGATGGGTGCTGCGGTGAATTTGCTCTTGAGGAGTCGGAAGGCGCGATCCGCCTCGGAGCTCCAGACGATGGTTCTCCGACCCCCTTTGAGGAGTGATGACAAGGGTGAGGATATGGTACTGTAGTTCTTGATGAAGCGTCGATAGAAGTTGGCAAATCCGAGGAAGCGCTGGAGCTCCTTGACGGTTTGGGGTACCTTCCAGTTGTTTACGGCGTCCACCTTGGCGTTCTCCATCTGGACCCCCGCAGCGGAGATCACGTAGCCGAGAAAGGAGATGGTGGACCGATGGAACTCGCATTTTCCGGCTTTCAGGTAGAGGTGATGTTTACGGAGACGTTGTAATACTTGGCTGACTTGGTCACGGTGGTCTTCCAGATTACGGGAATAGATGAGGATGTCGTCGATGTATACAATGACGCATTTGTGGAGGAGGTCTCTGAAGATTTCGTTCATATAGTTTTGGAAAATTGATGGGCTGTTTGCCAAGCCATAGGGCATCACCAAATATTCATAGTGACCTGTGGGGGTTATGAAGGCGGTCTTCCACTCATCTCCTTCTCGAATACGGATCAGGTTGTACGCGCTGCGGAGATCCAGCTTGCTAAACACTCGCGCCTCCCGAAGTTCCTCAAGAGCTGCGGGTACGAGTGGTAGAGGGTAAGCAAACTTCACCGTAGCCTCGTTCAACCCTCGATAATCGATACAGGGTCTAAGTCCTCCGTCCTTCTTGGTTACAAAGAAGAAGCTCGATGCGGCAGGGGATTTGGATGGTCGGATGAACCCTTGGCTGAGGGCTTCATCGATGTAGCTCTCCATCGCCTCGTGTTCAGGACGGGAGAGAGGGTAGATACGACCGTGCGGTAGCTTGGCATTGGGCAGCAGGTCGATGCTACAGTCGTAGGGCCGGTGAGGAGGAAGTTGGGCGGCACGTTCCTTACTGAAGACATCTAAGAAGGCGTGGTAGGTGGAAGGAACGTGCCGAGTGAGGTCCGTTGAAGAGTGATCCAAGGTGGTTGAGTGAAGGGGAAGAGATGACTGGTGGTTCGAGGAGTGCTGAGTGTGATCCTCGCAGGTCTTGCTCCAGCCGAGAATCTGTCCAGTGCCCCAATCGATGGTGGGTTGGTGTTGGACCAACCAAGGTCGACCCAACACAATATCGACATTGGCCCTGGGTAGCACTAAGAGGTGGAGCTTCTCCCGGTGGTGTGGGGTAATTGTTAGGGTGACCTGACGGGTTCGATGGGTGTTCTGGCCCTCGCCCAATGGTGAGTTTTGAATTGTGTAGATACGATACCGAGTTTCGTTGATTACTGTCGGGAGGCGATGTTTGCTGATGAAGTTGGTGGAGATGAAGTTCCCAGCGGCTCCGGAGTCCACCAGGACATTAACAGGAAAATCACAAGAGTTCATGGTTAAAGTGGCTTGCAGATGAGGAATTTTACACATTGAGGGAGTGATGGAACAGGCACTCACCATTGGACGAGGAGGGCGAACTGGACAGCAGGAGAGTATATGGGAAGCTTCTCCGCAGTACAGGCAGAGTTGGAGACGGAGTCATCGGTGGCGTTCCGCGGAGGTAAGATGGTAGGCATCCGTGATCATAGGCTCCTCGGAGTCAGGTGGTGAGGAAGCAGGGTGAAGACGAGGGGCTCCGGTGGTGGTGAGTGATGGTGAAGGGTGAGGATGAAATGGTGCTCTACGGGGAATGGTAGGGATGGAACAAGCATTGAGGTGCTGGGAGATGCTGATGACCTTTCGGATGAACACCTCAAGGTCCACGTTATCGTCATAAATGAAGAGGTGTTGGCGAACGTTGGGGGTCAATCCGCGCCGGTATGCGGCTAACAACGCTACTTGGTTCCACCCACTACTGGCGCCGAGAGTGCGGAACTGAAGAGTGTACTCGTGGATGGTGAGCTTTCCTTGGGTGAGTGAGATGAGTTCGTCGTGGACTGATAGTGATGTGAGTGCTGTGCCGAATACCTCTTCAAGGTGCTCAGTGAAGGAGTGATAAGAATGGAGGACTGGGTTGTTGGCGTTCCAGAGTGCGCTTGCCCATTGAAGTGCTCGACCGGTGAGGAGAGAGATTATAAAGGCCACCTTGGAGAGTTCGTTGGGGAAGGAGGCGGAGTTAGTCTGAATATACAGCGCGCATTGCAGAGTGAATCCAGCACAGGCTTGAGGATCGCCAGCATAACTGGCGGGACGGGAAAGAGCTGAGCTCGACATTGCGAGCGGATTCGCGGGAGGATTCACGGGCTGCTGGCTCAGCGCCGCTGCATCCGGGTATGAATCAGCGGCGCTCCCGGAAGCATTAGCGAGACCGTCCATGTTCCGGGAATCTTTTTATCAGGTCAGGTATCCTGTCACGGATCACAGAAGGCAGAAGCGAAAGGTGTGATTCACACAGTGTTTATTGAACACAATAGGCTTCGTACCGAAGTACTAGTGACAGTACAATAGAGAGTCTAGGTGGTAGTAGCGTTACTTCCCTCGAGCAGAGCAAGCCGGTGACAGGGGTTAGTCTCTGGGTGCAACGAGTAGCAGAAGCTCCTGGCAGAAGATCGGGATGAGAAGACGGAGTGAGATACGATCCAGTGAAGATGATACCTGACGGTGAGTGAACGGCGTGGGTGAGTCTTTATAGTGTGGTGTTGATGATTGGAACAGATGACGGTGATGAGTGCCCAGGTGTGTCTGGTTAGTACTCGGGTGATTGAGTGCGTCGTGTATTGGCTGGAGACTGTGACTGGTGATCGGGGCTGATAGAACGTGCAGGAGGTGTGACAGTTTCCCAGCGATGGGTTGCGGCTGGAAGGGCATCCGCTGCGTAAAACATATGCCAGAAAGTTGGCGGTTCATTCCACTGTGGCGACCCCGAAAGGGAATAAAGCCGACATGAAGATGAATGAATGAATGAAATGTGATTGGGAGTTGCTTTGCCAAGTATTTGAATAACACCCCCAAACGTGCCCAAAAAAAGAATTGGATACAACAATTTTACTCTACAGAAGTCGCTATTACACTTATGTCTGATTATCTGATTTTTTTTTATTACTGAGAAAGCATTGATCTGAAATTTGTTCAATAAAACTATAGCTTAGATGTAGTGAACTACTTTTACCATGTTTTTGTAGCTAAGCTCGCTACATTTCTCAGGGTAGGAGCTTTATTGTACATAAACTACATATAGTTACATATAATGAAGAGTTACTATTAGCTTAGCTTACTACATTTTCACAGCTTGCCCAACACTGAAAACAAGACTTTTATAGAGCTTGAATGACAGGAAGGTCCAATGAAATAGTTACTGGTCCAAACCTACAACAACTTGCTCTGCCAGAGGCCTTTTTGAATCTTTGCAAAGCAATTTTTTTTCATAATTCCATCAACGACAAGATGCTCTGCTTTGACATGTTAGTAAAAAGTTGGGATTAATTTTTTATAAGAATAATTAAATCATTCTCATCTGATATCAGGTCAGCTGAGACTCTCGTGATGTGAGAATCGGTCTCTTGGTAAACATTCATTTGTATGCAGGGCCGAGCATCGGTTTGTCGCTCGCAGACCAGGAGAGCCGTTTCTGTGCCAGAATCAGAGTGCGGAGTATTGTGGATCACTTACCCTCTTTTATTCTGCCGTCAGGTTGTGTTAGGAAGATGAAATAAATATTGGACATTGAGGCCGCTCGTTTGGAACCTGCTTTTGGAAGCTACTCTGTCATTACGCTGTTGTGTCAAACATCTTTTGAAAAGATATTAGTAAAATGACATTCAATGAAGTTGTAGGAGTCATCCTGTTATTTTCATCATGGCCACTAGGGGCAGTTAGACAACCCTATTAATGCTTCCTCAATTAGTAAGGAAGAATGTTGTGGATGGCAGCTAAATTGAAATGACTTTTTGTTCTTTTCTACTTTGACAAACTATGAACTTGGAATACTATTTTTGGAGCAAACAATTGTTTTTATATATATAAGTTTTTTTATTTAAATCTTACCAGCCTAGGCCACCTACTGGTTGTCTGCTAAGGCGATTTGAATAATGTTTTAATCAAACTAAAATGCCGAACCAAGGCTTACTTGCAAATCGATTGATTAGAGTTTCTGCTGATTTATTGATTTAAAGAATTGAAAGAAAAGTATGGTATTTTGTCTCTTCATAACTTAAATATCGCACACAATGTCTTTTCTAGATTCGGATGGGCTAATAGCGGCAACATTTATGCTAGAAGGACATTTGAAACATAATTCAGAGTATGATAACTGAATAAGCATAGATCCTTATAGATTTCGCATCTCACTCAACGGCCACTTTATTAGGTACACCAGTCCAACTACTCTTTAATGAAATTTTCTAATCAGCCTATCACATAGCAGCAAATCAATGCATTTAGGCACAGTCACTACAATCTGCTGCAGTTCAAACCAAGCATCAGCATAGTGAAGAAGGCTGGTTTAAGGGACTTTGATCAAGACATGGTTGTTTGTTCCAGACAAGCCGCTATTTTAGACACTGCTGATCTCCTGGCATTTTCACACTAGACCATCTCTATGGTTAACGGAGGATGAACCAAAAAAAAATTTTAATTACTGACCGAAAATCTGTGGCCGGAAATGCCTTGTTGATGCCTGAGCTCAGAGGATAATGGCTCAAGATTGGAGAGTTAGAGAACAGAGTTTTGCTAAACATTGGATTTTATGCAAAATTATTGTAAATATGGAGATTATTCCAAAAATATTACGCTCATTATCAAGTGTACAAGTTATAATAATCATCCTAATCACCAAAATAGATGTCTGCCGCTACTATCTCTTGAGACATCTCTTAAATTTACCTTTGTGCGAATGATAACTGAGTGAATGACATTTGAAGGATGCTTCATTATATCTGAAGCATCTGTAACCCCTGATTAGAAAAAGTTTATTGATACATCAAGTGAAGAAGTAATGCTAATGCATGAATGATGTCTTGAAAGCATGATCGGACAGACCGGTATCGAACGGCCCTCCGATGACTATCTCATCGAAATCGCGTTTCCTTTCGAAGAAGATCATCATCTGCGGATCTTATTCTACTTTTGATTAATTATTATTTTGTTTGTTTACTGTTTTTTGTAGAAAATTGGCAAAAGACAGGGAAAATGCTACTCCTTAACTTAACTTAGCCAATTGAAGTAATGGAGAAAAACTATTTTACATAATTAACTCACTTAATTGCCTTAACGAGTGGAAACTTGGAGAGTTCCCAAGGAGGGAATGTGGGTGTTTTGGCAATTAGGTGACCTGATTTAACATTTGTTTAATTCATACATTGGTTTTGATTCCATGAAAAAGACAGTCTGACCTTAAAACGGAGTGACATTTTTCTGATAAGGAAATGTTAGTAACAGCAGAATAACTGCCACGTGATACTTATATCTTGACATGTGGAACTTATTGTTAAGAACACCTTGAACATTGGACGTAATGTGGGCTGAATTAGCTTGATTTATAGATAACTTTCTGCATATATATCGCGCCTATGAAACACCAAAGGAGGTGCAGTTTTCGAGCCAGGTTCTGTAACCCATCACATTGCTGTTTCCTGAAAGATCTTGTGCTGAAAAGTAAAGAGAAATCGGACTGAAAGTCGTAGTCTGTCTTTATTGAATTTATTTTCAAAAGTGTGTTTTATATTGCGGGAAAACAACCACAGTTCGAGCTGATAGAAAGGCAACAGAACCTGAAATAACCATTTGTTACAAACAAGGTTTATAAAATATGGCATCTCTGACCAGAAGACACCATCGGGTGCCACCCCTTCCAGCCTAAAACAATTTACAAAGGGCCACCAAAACTGGAAAATAGATTTTAAAAATGTGACCTAAAATGATTCTGTTGCAACATTCTGAGGATATGATCAGAGTTTGACATCTACCCCATGAACAAATGCATCCCTCCTGCCTGGTTTGGTTCAACAACCATTTTTTGAGCCCATTTGTACCAATTGAGCATCCCATCAATGCCACAGCATACCTGAGTATTATTGCTGACCATCTCAATCCCTTTATGAGACCAGTGTACCTATCTTCTGAAGCTACTTCCAGCAGAATAACGCTTCATGTCATAAATTGTGAACCATCTATTACTGGTTCATTAACATGACGATGAGTTCACTGATCACTTAAAAAGCCTCTAAAGTCACCAGATCTCCATTCAGTAGGGAACCGTTGGAATGTGGTGGATGTGCAGCCAACAATTCTCCAGCAAATGTGTGACGCTATCATCTCAGCATGAAACACACTTTCTGAGGAATGTGTTCAGAACCTTGTTGAAACTATGCCACAACGGTTGGTGGCGGTTATGAAGAACAAAAGGGTTCAACCAGCGAATATCCAGGTGTAGCTAATAAAGTGAGTGATGAGTGTGATGGCAAATTGCGATAGCTGGAGAATAAAAAGACAACAAAAGGAGGATAAAGAGGATATTTAAAGTTTTATATATATAGTTCAATATATATAAAGTCAATGTAATGCTGTGTTCTAACGTATATGTGAGTATAACAGTATCCAGGAACTGAATATCCTCTGTTTAACAAAATTTTCCCGATATTGAGTATTTAGTTTAATTTTAATGTTGTGTACTAGAGTAAGATTTATGTTTCAAATACACTGCAAGTTAGCTAGCAACTCAGCTAAAGAGTGTTTAAGGCGCTGCCATTATTCACTATCAAGGACGACAAATGTCTGCCTGTGAAGGAACTACGAGCTATATTTGAGCTCTATTCACCTTTTCACTGTCTCTAAAACAGGACTCTCAAATTCAATTTGTAGAGAGTGTTGGAAACCCCTTCTGTTTTCTCCTTGAATTCAAGATCGCACCTCAATTAGGAGTTTCTCTTAAAGGATTTATTCATCAATCTGAGTATAGCAGGCAAAGCTCTGGGCTGTATTGCCAGTGTGTATTGTCACCACTTCTGGAGGAGGCATCCCTTTCTCTCCAACCTTTACTGAACACACCTGATTCTACTAATTCAGCTCATTTTGGCTTAATTGAAGCTACTACTGTGCCTCTAGCAATAGAATTGGAACAAAAACCAACAAAGGCCCTCTAAGAATTGAGTTTGAGACTCCTGCTCTAAAAAATGTAGCTGAAAAACAATTAAGATACTTTCCTTAGGCTCTTGTATATAAAGAAAACACTAGCACATTTTCATAATAATAATAATGATAATGTTAGCCTTTCTTGTTTCTCAAGGTCATCGTACAAGGAAGCACCTAGTAACATAACAATGGTAAACAACATCAGTAATAAAAATAGAAATAAAACAACATTATTAAACCAAGTAGGTAAAACATATTTTGTTTAGTTTTTGTTTTATTAAGTTTTAGTGTCTCAGTTCATGACCCTTTAATGACTATAGAACGCAATACTGAAAAAAGAACTGAAAATCAGCATACTTTATATTGCAGGATTAGCTGGTGTTTTACAATCAGATAAAGCAGATTGGAAAACTAAAATGTGTGTGAATGCCAGGTTAGCGCTGCCATTTTTCTTTTCATGCCTTCAAATTATTTAGTGCACAGCTAGCTTTTTATTTTCACTCATGTGCAGAAAAGCCAGTCACATACTTACACCTTAAACTATGAAACCCTTCATGATATTGTTTATGCTTGTTCAAGTTAAGGTGTTGTTTGCATTTCTTCATAAACTAAAAGAGCTTGGTCGGATCAAAATCAAATCATCAAGTAATCACTATTGTTCTAGGTCTTTTGTGGGCATTTCTAATGTAGACACCGATTCCCCAGGATCACATGCAACACATTTTTTTTAAACATAAAAAACATGGACACAGCAAATTCTGACTTAATCTTGATTTTTGTTCTTGTTTCCTTCAGAAAGCTGTTTTTCACAGACTTTGGGGTTGGGGCCAAGCTGGAGCGATGCAATATGGATGGCACCAACAGAACCAAGATAGTGGAATATAAAACCGAACAGCCAACCGCTGTGACTCTGGATTTAGTGAAGAAGCTCGTTTATTGGGCGGATGCCTATCTGGATTTTATTGAAGTTGTGGATTACAACGGAAAGAACAGACATACGATTGTGAAAGGAAACTCGGTAAGACTGTTTTATTTTCTGTTCTTCCAAAAATGTTTAAGATGCATAAATTATATGTTTGCAGTAATTTAAGTACATCTGGTGGGAAATCATTTTGTACACTGTCAAAAAGCAAACAAACAACAAAAATAGAGGGAAAATGTTGTGTTAATTTACAGAATGATTTTTTTTTAATGTTGCATTCTGGTATAGTCTGCTTCTTTTTCATTTGGTTTGTGGATAAGGTTTGGAATTTGGGGGGAGGGGTTAGTTTACATGCTTTATGGAGGTGAAATTATGTGAATGATGCTAAAATAAGTGTCGAAGCGATTGACTCACTGTTTGCAAAACATATTTTATGTTCATTACATTGTAAAATCTTTTTTAGAGACATTGGCATCCTTCATTTTTGGGAGACTGACTTGTTTAAAGATCAGCAGCTGACGTGATCTGCTCAAAAAGGTTTTCAGACTTTATTTCCCACAATTCTAGTTGCACAACTTCTTTTGTCAGCTCGTTAACACTTATTGTTTAGAGTTTGGAATATCTACCCAAATATGGAAACGATCATGAGGGTTAAGAAGACGACCTGTCTGGAATACAGAACTGTTAAGCTGGATTTTTGGTAAATGGAATTGTTGAGGTCAGTGTGTGGGGAACAGTTGGTGTGGGGAAAGAGACTTTTAGTAAAACCAAGCAATTAACACATTTTATACATATATCAGTTTTTTTTTCATGATTATGCTGTGTGGAGTCACATACATGAGCATTGTTTCTCTGTAACTGGGTATTTTTGAAAATTATAAACAGATGGTTAGGTTGTTGTTGTGTGGAAGCTTAAACAGACGTTTTTTTATTATTTTAAAACTATAGGTACATTGGTTTTGTGTGTGGACAGTTTAACTGGAGTTTTTTTATTTGTCAAGTCTATGGCTGACAGAGTGAGCGATTGTGTTGCTGTTCGCTGTGCTAAAGGGTTGCTTATGACGTGTACAGGACTACATGGACACTAACCGTTTTAATCACAGAACAGACGCGCCAAACTGCAACAATATACAGCTTGGTGTTTGAGCTCGTCTTTGCCTCCTTCGACACAGACGCAAACTTCACAGATTTAGACAAAGCCAGGTAGAAACTTGAAAATTTAAGAATGAAGAACCCACACTGAGTCAAAAGCCAATTTGGAAGCTTCTGATTGGCTGGTATAACTTTATGGTTAAGATTTGATCTATTGGAGTTTCATACTCATTCAACGTTTTAGCCTTACGATGTTTTTTTCATGGTCAGTTAAATACATAGAATATGTTTTTAAACAGTTTAGCTAAAAGCTTCTACGCATCTTGATATCTTTATTTTTATAAATAGTATATATTAGGAACCCTACAAGCTTTAACTCATGGTGTTACTCATCATACAACAAGGAAAAACATTTTTGTGAAACAGAATTCTGTGCATATACCAAGTCTTGTGATCTAATGGCTAACTTGTTTAGATAAAATCTTGGTTGTCGATCTTAGTACTTTCTGTTGATTTGGATAAAAGGAAATGTAGAACCGCAAAGGCTCGACGACCTCTGGGGAACAAAGCTATGCATCTGAAAGTTTTTGAACTTACCCCAACAATTAAAAGTGGTAGAGAAGCTATAGATTAACTTTATTGTGCCACCCTCAGAGCTGATTATTGGGAGTCTGAGAAGGTTGGCTTCTCTCATTTGCCACTTGAATAAACCCAAATGTCAGGTAATGCAAAATTCATAGCTTTGTAAATTCAGCATAAATTTCTTCTACGGATCACAGATTGGAGCAAGGGCACTGTTCAACTCTTGGGTATTTAAAGAAATCAATGCACCACCCATCTGGCTATTTGTCAACATTGAGATGTGATGTTAATGAGTTCCCTTATTGTGTTTTAGAAATTCCTGTATTTTGGAAATATATATCTTTTTTTAGTCTTTCAGGTTGAAACGTTGCAACCTTAGTTGGTAAAATCTTTGTTGGTGAAAGTTGAGCAAGTAAGTTTGTGTCAAAAATTTGTACTCTGCTTTAGAAAGAGCGCCATATCCTCAGCGCATCTTAAAACTGTAATGGGAAATCTTTAGTAAAATATAAGGGTATGTCGCATTTATGGGGCTCATCGTTAATAGGTTTGTTCTTCAATAAAGACATTTTATAATTCTAGCTTAAGCTTTGGATTTGATGAATGATGAGAAAGAGCTCAAGTTGTAAAGATTTAAATCACACCCCTCCGTGTGCTGTGTTTGAGGAACTTTAGCAGTCAGTGGGAGAACATTTAACAAAGGGTGACACTAAGGTCATCAAGCCGTTTTGAGCTCCCAGAAAAAGAAAATAGGACTACACAAAGATAGATGAATGAGCTTTAGAAAGTTCTGGCATGTTCCCGGTTTATATACGAGTCAGGGTGGCCTCTAATTGGTCAAACATGTCATAATGGCCTCTGATTGGTTGAACGCGTCACGATGTCCTTTGATTGTTTTGAAGCATCACAATGGGCTCAGATTGGTCGAACACGTCATGAAGGCCTCTGATTGGTTGAAAACTTCATAATGGCCTCTGATTATTTGAACACATCATAATGGTGTGTTAATCAGACACCTTTGAGCAAACCTCCTTAATGTAGTTTAAAGAAGTTGAAGACCATCATACGCAAAGCGAGACGATGTGAAATATGCATTATGAGTGGCGAAGGGGTGGAAGGAGGGATAGCTTGTACGATGTAGATGTTATCTCTTTGGTCGTGTCTTATATACTAAAGATGATATGCGTCGGTGGGACCAAATGGTTAGATGTTCAATTATCAGTTAAGATCCTCCTCTGAAAGCAGATGATTAACCTTATTTGATTGGTCGAACATTTCTTGATGGGCTGAAAAATTTTGCTGGGTGAATTTTTTTGTGCATCCCTAGTTTTGAAGATAGGACTTAAACTATATAGACTTTGATGTAGCATACATTTTTAATTAGAACCCATCTCTTTATACCAATACTTTCAGTAATATGAGTACTTAAGCTATAATTACTTGATGTCTCTTGAAAGATGTGGTTTACACCTTTAACTGAATTACTGTGATTTTTTACTGTCTCTTGCCTAGTCGGTGCTGGATGAACATTGGAAAGTTTTGACCTTGTCGATTCCTGGCTTTGCTCTACAACTCCTTTGTGCTCTGTTATCGATTTGTTCATCCGTTTCCTGAGAGGTTCAGCTCTGGCGTGTTCGCAGTCGAACACTTTATTGGGACATTTTTGTCTGAGCTGCCACTGAAAGATAACCTAGAATGAACTCTAAAACCTTCATCTGGTCTTTAGTTTTTTTCCTCAAATCAAAGCCTCTCCGGATCCCTGCTAATTTGTAACACATCAAAGATCCCTGCATTCCCAATCGGTTCTTTGTGCTTTACAGAAGTGCTTTTACCCAGACGTAATTATGTCGTGTGTAGAATCAAGTCAAAAGGTACCTCCAGATGATTTTTTTCTCTCTTTTTCTTTAGGTGTCAGACGTATTTGGATTAGCGCTCTTTGAAGATTACCTGTTTGCGACATGCTCCGAGCCCTCAAGGGAGAGCACGGTGGACGTACTTAGGATAAATCGTTTTAACAGCAGTGACACGATCACCGTTGCAACTCTGGAAAGTGCCAGAGCTGTCCGAGTGTATCACAAGCTGGCTCAGCCTACAGGTAAACTCTTCGTCTGAGCGGAACTAATAGAAGCATGACTCACTCTGGTTGAAAATAAACAAGTTGATGTTTGATGCTTATTAGCAGATGCTGAATTAGATTTTGCTGGTATCGTGTACATTAATTGTTAATTGTGAAATGTTTAAATATATGTTAAACCTTTATTTTTTCAAATGTCTGAATTTCTGGATTGATTTAATATTTGTTTAATGTGTAAAATATGTGTTGAAAATCCACTTTTTGATGGATTTTTTAAAATTTTATTTGCCTTTTAAACATGTTTAAACTTTTTAGCTTTGTTTCAAATGCTATCATCACATTGTACTTTTAATGCATTTAATTCTTGAGAGGTTTTAGGTCAATTTTTTTAAAATCTTCTTTTTATTGATGAACCTCAAAAAATGAATGTTGAGGATTGTTTTTATTAATTAGTTTTTTAATGTGTTCACTTTTAGTTTTTTAAAATGATAACAATCACATTTAAATCTTTTTAAAAGTCCACTTTTCGATGAACCCCAAGCAGTGCATGTAAGAGGATTTCTTTTTAAAATTTATTTTCTTTTTAAACATTTGTCTGACCATTATGATTTGTTTCAAATGCTACCCCTTGCATTTACATTTTTAGCCATTTGACAAAAGCAATTACATTTATTGATATAAGGCTATATTCAGGATATAAACTTGTTTTAAATCTTCATGCTTTGTTTCAAATGCTACCATATACAAAAAAAACTTTTAAAACAGTTTTTTTTTAAAGATTTTACACAAATGTTTTAAAAGTTTTTTTATTGAAGCAGAGCATCAGAGGATTTATTTAGGTTTTTTTTTTTTGGGGGGGGGGGGGGGCTTTTTAAGTACGCGTTAACCACAAGATGTTGCTTCAATGCAACTTCCTACAGGTCTGGTGTGGATTAAGAGTTAGATAGGAGTATCTTTAATAATTCTATGGGGTAGAAATAGAACTACCGTATACTTCTACCTTAGGTATTGTAAAATGTAATAGTGTGAGGAAAGTGTTGATTGAAACTGACCTGTAAATTATCCTAAAAACCCGTTTTAAACCAATTTTATGGTGAAATAAAGTAACCAAAACACACAAGTTTGTTCCAGAGCTTACTGCACTTAATAGATTATTCTAATAATTCTGTTAGTTCTGCAGTAACTACTTATTGCTGAAGACTATACCAGCGCAGTCAGGCTCGATTTTTAAGTCACCCAAAGACGTCTCGTGGATAGGAGTTCTTGTTCTCTTCTTGTGTGCATGTTTCACCGGTTACTTTGTTTTTCCTCTCCCACATCTTTAAACCTGTCATTGAGTGAAATAAATGCTCCATTTCACCCACAACTTAGTCTAAACTAGGCTATTAAAGACCTTAAGTAGTAAAATGTGTATTTCTTCCTAATATTATCCTGGCCCCCATATACTAAAAGAGGATAATTATATTTCCTGACTTCAAACTCTATTTCCTAAGTTAACAGTATGTTTAAATTCTCTTTTTACCCCTTAAAATTTGTCAGTATGAACTCTCATATAAACTATGTTAATCCACATTAAGTCCCTTTGTAAAGAAGCTTTGAAGAAACATCAAAAAGCGCTGTGTAAATAATTTTTGATTGACTTTTGATTGACATTAGTGGTGCACTAACTAAGGAAGGTTTTTCAAAAGTTTTATCAATTTGCGTCAAACCTTCTGAAGTTGTATCATTTATAAAAACTCCAGCACTTACATCTAGCGTACCATTAAATCAAATCAAACATTTAAAATGGGATTAAATTAACCTTCCTTAGAGGTTGCAGCTAAACTTTGGGGTCCTATGGCTCTACAAAAAGTGGATTGTTTACCCCTGAACGATTTTTTGCCTTAATCAAACAATGCTCAATAAAAGATTTGTTTATTTTAAGTGATATGCTATTGTGCTTCTTCGTGATTGTTGAATGTTCTTTTTCTCCAGTCAGGACTCACGCTTGCAGTCCCGACTCATTTGGGCGAAAGGGTGGCTGCTCTCACATCTGTCTCCTGAGCCACAGCTATAAATCTCATGTGTGCCGCTGCCGGACCGGCCACGTTCTTGCAAGTGATGGGAAGTCCTGCAAAAGTGAGTCTTGCAAAAACTCCCTAGTGTCTGATTAGCACCGGGAGACAGGTCTCTCATGTAAATGGTTTTAGGGGGTTCCCAGAGGGAGCGAGTGCTGCTGTCTGAACCCATATATCCTGTTCTAGTGCGTTTGCTAAAATAGAAATTTATGATCAAATTCACAAAGCCTCGAGACGCTGAAGAATGGACAAATGCCTGATAAACAGCACATGTATGGCACATTAGAGAGGGGTGCTTCGGCGATTGATTTTGCGTGTGTGTGTGTGTGTGTGTGTGTGTGTGTGTGCATGCGTGTTTGTGTTCGGGTGTATAAAAGCAGTTTGGTGTATTAAAACAATCTATAACTTCACTCTAACAACAATATATACTTGATGGCGCCTTTCAAGACTCTCAAGGACACTCTAACAGCATTCAATATTAGTAAAATTAAGATACTACAATTTAAAGCAGATTATACCATTTAAATAAAACCTTACAATCAACATTACAATCAACCACCAAATGCAACTCTAAAACGGAATTATTTCTTAAATAGTCTTAAAAATTCTAAAATAAAATACCCTTATTTTTAGGCCTTAAAAAGTCTTAATTTGCTAGCTCGGGGTTAAATACATTTTCACAGGTGTTGTTTTTGAGATGTCCTTGTAAAACTCATTTAGATTCTGTTTCTATTGTTGCTTGATTTCGGGGTGTTGTGTTTTTTTTCTCCACTCATCCAAATATAATTTGTTATAGTTACATTCATGGCTACAAATGAGACTAACATGCAACAGATAATCAACTTTCTGTCCTTGGCGCGAGACTCTCTGGGATTGTAGTCAATATAGACATGTGCTAACATTACTTGGTTTGAAAAAAAAAATGGAATATAGGGCTTGTTGAGGCTAGTTCAAAAAAATGTATATAAGGCATACTGTTTATTATGCAAAGAAGCAGTAAAACGAGTGCTGAAATCTCATTCAAAGAGTGAGGGACATCAGATTGCTACGAAGGGTCTCCAGTAAACAACAACTATCAACCAATTTTGCCCTGTATAGCTCTTTCTTTTTTTATGGCTCTTTTTATTTAGCTCTGGGTTTTTTTATCCTAAAGGGTCTTACCCTACTAAACAAATGCGTTTTCTGTCTTGATCGAAAGTTCTGTATGTTGGTACTGAAGTGTACACAGGATGGATTAGCATCACTCGCATGGGTTTAAAGGCCACCACACCCTAGACACATTGAAATTAGCTCACTTGGATGGCTTCTCTGCTTTTTCGCTAGCTTCACACCACTGCTGTTTAACGTTAAGGCAGTGACGCTACTCAACTTGGATGGTGCTCAGGGGATAACAGTGGCGGGCACACGGATGTGATAAGCAAGTGTTTGCATCTGACACTCACTTTTCAACGCAGAAGAAGAAAGTTTTTGGATGGAAGGCATTGTGGGATATCGATTTGAGAGAATAAATTCTGCTGTAGCTGTTATTCTGGTAAACAAATAATGGGCAGCTCCTCTGGTGATGATGAGCTTGCTGTTCAGCATCTCTCTTCTTCTTCTTTCAATCATCTTCTCGTTTTTGTTGTTCTTCCTAGCGTGAGGTTCTCCGAAAGCACTTTGAACATGTGATTAAAACACTTGTATTGGTTGTCCATGAGTGTACAGATGGGTAAAAATCCAACAGGACTGAACTTTTTTTTGGGGCCAGATGTGTTGTACCCATTGTTTTGACTCAAGGATTGCTTGCATGCAAAACTTCAGACCAAAATTTTGTCCACACTGTAAAACATCTAATCAATTAAAATTTGTTGAGTCATTTTTTTTCTAAAGGCATAATTCAGTCAATGACTTAATTTTAGTTTGCTCAGTTTTTTTTTTTGAGTTGTTGACTGAATTAATAATTTCTATTTCCATTACAAGTTGCTGTTAATGACTGGATTAAAAAAAATAAGTTTTGTCAATATGTGATTGAGCCAATTAAGGAAGAGTTGAGTTAATTTTAGGAAGACAAAATTGACTCCATGAAAAATTTCTGTGGAACTTTTCACCTAACAATTGTATGTTGTCAAATATTTTTTTAGAGTGTAGGTGTGCGATTGGCGAGCATCTAATCAACTAGCGGCTCCAGAGGCTAACCTGCTAGGGACTGTGCTCAACACTTGCCTTCAATAGGTTTTTCCTGGATGCCGACTCCAGGTTCACAACCTGAAATTAACAAAGAACACATTGTTTTAAGAGCACTAAAAAAGTAATTTTAGGAATGTGTCACCTAAGTACCATTAAATTCCTGGCAAATTTTTCATTGGGCTGAACGATGGCGATGAACCACACCTGTTAAGTTTTGGATTTTCTGCTGCCATCCCAATAGCCAAACCAAAGTAACATTTTAGTGAAAGTGACCAGTCGGCCAGATATGGTGTGACCCATACCTGGAATTTGTGCTCTGCATTTAACCCATCCAGTGTACACACACAGCAGTGAACAAACACACCTGGAGCAGTGGGGGCCATGGCTGCGAGGCCCGGGGAGCAGTCGGGGAACTGGTGCTCGCTCGAGGGCTCCATAGCTGTGGCTGATGAAGATGGAGAGCAAGTGTTTCATTACTCACACCAACTTCAACTCGGTGGATCTGGGGATCAAACCCGGGACCTTCAGATCACAAGTCGATCTCCTTATCCAGCGGACCACAACTGCTCCCTAAGCTTTTAGACAATTTTACAAGAAATCTAACATACTTACTGGTCAATCATTTGCAAACTACATTTAGGTACTCTGAGTCTGTCAGAAACTTCTCTGAACCATCTCTGATTTGTTGCTCTGACTTTGTACCCCTTGGGAGAACTGCCACCCAGACAACAGAGGAGCAGCACAGGACAGCTTTTTAAAATGGATTATATTATTTTTCCCGGCCAAAGTGGGAGACTTGACAGCTATTCGGCCAAATGAACCACTGGGGTTAATTTGCTAAATATTCCACCAGAACAAGCACTACATTATTTATTTGTGATATTTATTGGTACTCGAGCCCTCTCAGAAATTAAATTTCTCAACAAAGTGTTTCTAAAACATGGGACATCAGCAGTTTTTGGATTTCAAGAGAGACCCTTGAAAGCGAGTTGGATTTTATAATTTGAAATTGTGACACAGTACTTGAATTCAATCCCAGTGGAGGTGATTACCAAAGCTTGTCGTTTTAAGCTGAAGGTTTTTCATAAGTATCTTTCCCTTCTGGCTAGCTGCTAATGAAAGGTCTCTCTCTTACTGCCCCCACTTAAGACTTATCCCTACAAACACACACAGATTGCAAACATATTGTATCGTTTATGCCACAGAAGATTATTGATTTGATTGGAACAAAACAGTAGTGCTAATTCTGGTTTTAATTAAGCTAATGTAATTAGCATGGGCCTCTTGCTTTGGATGCATTTTTGTTTAATTTGCAGAACCGCATTGAAAACGGGGGCTAATTATGTCAATTAATTATGCTCTGACAGCACTGTGACAGAAGGCTTATTGCGTTCCCTTGCTGCGTTTGTTTACTTGAGTAATCTTGTCCTCGCAGAACCAAAGAACGAGCTGTTCCTGTTTTATGGAAAAGGACGACCTGGGGTTATCCGAGGTCTGGATATGAATATCAAGTCCGGCGATGAGCATCTCATTCAAATCGAAGGCCTCGTGAGTCCCAGAGCAGTGGACTTCCATGCAGACACCAGCTACATCTACTTTGCAGACACTACAAGCTTTCTAATTGGCCGGCAGAAAATTGACGGATCTGCTCGGGAAGCCATACTCAAGGAAGGTATGTTTGCTTGCACGTATTTCAGGAAGATTAATCATGTTTTTGTCCTTGAGTTTTAGCTCAGTTCTTCCTCAAAAGTAAATCTTTCTGTAATGAATCATCTGGGCAACCATGCAGTGTGCTGGAATCAGGCCACCTGTGCTTGACCACTTCTGTTCGTGTTGTTTTCCAAGCCGGGAAGTTATTTATCATATGTTTCGCACATTGCATTCGGCGGGGACACTCGCTTGTTGATTCCGCATAATTTCACTGAGAAGGATTAAAGGAAGATGATGATTAATTGAGCTGTCGTCGAGGTCATAAAGCAAAATGAACAACGGATTCTCTTCACCTTCTGTGTCCTCCTCCAGAGCTGGATAACGTCGAAGGGATATCGGTGGACTGGATCGGGAATAACTTGTTCTGGACAAATGATGGGTATAGAAAGACTATCAACGTGGCTGGCTTGGACCGGCCCTCACAGACCAGGAGAGCGCTTTTAGAAGGCAATATGTCTCATCCGAGGGCCATTGTCGTGGATCCTCTTAATGGGTAAGCCCATGATGACCTTCTTTCTTACTGCAGCGTTTATTATTTTTGCTGCGTTTTCAGTTTTGAACAAAATCCATCCATTTTGACTGTTTTTAGATTAAAAGCATTTTGAAATTCAAATAGTTGTCATAACTTCAAAGTTTTCAGACATGAAGCACCGTGATGAGGTAGGACAGAGAAATTACAGAATATTCCGAGTTCTCTCATTTTTAGAATGAAAGCAGTAAAGAGGGATAATGGGAGTAGGATTTTGGGAGTGATGGGACAATCCAGGGGACCCCTGAAGGCTACTCACAAAAAATCATCCATCAGTGTTGGATTTTATATTCACAGTCTTTAGTTTATTCACCATAATAATGAAATTGGATTAGTATGTGATATATTTTTAGATTTACTTTTTAGACCACCACCCATTACTTTTGTACGACCCAGCTTGCATTCTAAGTCATTTTCCCTGGCAAAGTTATTATTATTATTTACTTTTTTACCCCCCAAGGATCCCTAAAAACAATATCTCCCATTATATATTGTTCAAGATGAGTTCCTGTCACCGCTTTAGGATGAACCAATGCCACCTGCAATTATTTTGTTGACAGGGAGAGTTTGGAGGAGCTCTAGGAGTTTGTCATTGACGTGTACAGGACTACACAGACACACTTACCATATTAAATAATGTGTATCACAGAAATACTGCAATCACAGAACATGCGTGTCAAACGCCAGCAACATGCTGGTTAAAATTGCTTACATGCTCATCTGACCAGAAGCGATTGATCCTCAGATAAATGAGGATTTTATGAGAGTGAAACAGTTGTTTGTAAAGATTGGCGAGATAATTTTTGTTCATAAAAGACGTTCTTCTTATCTCAGTGTGAGCTATAATTCCCAGCTTTTGAAAGGACGCTTAGAGCTGGGAGAAGCTTTCTCATTGGTCAATGTAACTTCAGGGTTGAGGAGTCGGGTGCCCTCTGCACGATTGACTCATTGCAGCATTTAAGCATTTTGATTTGAATTTTCGTTTGAAACCCGTGCTCTTTTTATTAGCACTGTGTTGATACTCTATTGTGTGTGAATGTTCTTGTTTCTATACGAGTGTGATTTGCTTTGTTCAGCACCCTGGTCAACTTTGATGCTGTGTTGTGGCGCTTTAAAAAAAACGAATGATTTGATTTGAGAATAACCCTAATTTTTACCAACACGGTTTTTAGTTCCACTTTCCATGAAACAAATTAAATCAAACCTTTTCAGTAATGTTAACCGGTCAAAACCACACAGACTATGACTTGTAGCATGTCAAAGGAAGGCCAAGTTAACCTTCAGTGACGGAAGCTGAAATTTGTAGAAACCATGTCAGTAAATCGGTGCTTTGGCATGAAGCAGAGCATAAGAGGTTTAAAAGTTTAAAGGCAGCTTCTAGTTTCTGTCTGTATTTCTTCTGCTGTGCAGATGATATGCTTATCCTTGTAATGGGTTTCCGGATGCGGTTGTCTTTTTTTTTTTAATAGCTAGATATTTTCAAAGTTCTTTTCAACAAAAAAAAGGTTAATTGTAATAACCGCCATAATGAGTTTAACCTCCATTTACTCTACATTGTGTCTTTTTAAAGGTGAATTTCACTTAGTAAAAAGGTTAAGCTGTAGCTTCTTGTATGCTGAATATGCAAACCCTATCCCAGCTTAATCTCTCCCCTTTAAATTCCATTTCCCTCTCTAGAAACTGTCCTTTACCATGTCGGCCCTTCCATATTCCATGTACGCATGTCATTTCCTGTCTGTCCTAACATGATAAGATGGAGGATTAGCTGTTATGACTCTAGGTCCTGATCGCATTTACTCTCTATCTCCATCACTCGCCGCTTCGTCTCTTCGCAGCCGGGGCTGTCACTCATAGTCCTCCCTCATGAATTATTCAACAGGTCTTGAAGATGAGCAGGGGGAGTCAATTCTCTCTGTCATGTTGTGTTAGGCTCTGTTCATATATGCAAGGCCATGTCAGAGTGTTAAACGTTGTGTAGTGAAATGTGAGACTTTTGGGGGTTTTTTTTTTTGTTGAAAGGATGGAGAAGAACAGGCTTTTAATATATTTTAAGGAAGTACTGGCTGTTAAAGGCTGGGTAAAAAAAAAACATTTCGTTTTGAGACAGTTGTAAGTCCAAGTTTTTATTTACACCACTGAGCACTAGTGAAAGACAAAAATAAAATAAAAACACCTCCAAAAATTCAGCATATTTGTAGGAATCTGGCAGTTTACATTTACTATTATAATGCACAGCATACATTAAAGAAAGACAGAAAATGATGGGAAAACAAGAAATCATACATTTAATAATAGAGTTTATATTAACAGATGGCTGAAAATGCATTATAGCATACTGTAAAAATATAAAAGTAACTCATATTATATACTATATTACTAGATATAGAATCAGTATAAAGTAATGTAATATAATTAACAACATAGAAATTAATAATTTTCTTCATCTACAAACTGAACCAAACTACAGTTCAGAAGATGGTGGTAATGCCATTAAAAACTTGATTGCACCCGCCAAAACATCAATGAAAGAAGAATAGAACACACTTTGTGAGTATTGTTCATTGACTGTATAGAACATACATGATGTCACCCATAGGTTTCAAACGAAGCTCAAAGTGGCACAGGCGGGACACGGCTGTAGCGAAGGCATCTGATTTCTGAAGATTTCATTTCAACATATCTTAAACAAACAGATTAAAAAATCGGTCACCCCCCTCAGAGTGTTCATGAAGATCAAAACTATCGATATGAATCAACAAACCTAATGAAGCCAGGAGCTGAAACATGTTTTTTCAGCTCCAAAGTTGGTCAGTTTCTATATCGGAGTGAATGAGAACTTGGGTCGTTTTGGAGTCAGCCTCAAGTGGTCGCTCGGGGAATTGCAGTCACCTCCTATCACGCTTTAAGAGGTTGCCCCTTGGTATTAACTTGCAAAGTGTGTATAATTAATTCAGTCCAGGTCCATATATATAATTAATCTGGTTAAACGTGTTAACCCTTTCAGACCTGAATTACCTTCTAGAATATGATTTGTTTTTAAGGCATAAAAAATCACAACCATTTTAGTCAAAATAAGGCCTCAACTGTCTTAAATTTCAAACAATATAGCAATGAAAAATACGATTTAGGTGAGTATGATATTAGCCTTTTGTACATTATTTGTTTTTATTATTTATTTATTTTATTTTATTATTACAAGAGACATGGGGAGCCAGTCGGAACACATGGATTGTTAGAAGTGGGTAAATTTGGCCAGGAATTTCAGGTTTTGGATGAAACATCCTGGAATTTTTAAGTACCACAGAGAGTCAGAAGCTCAGCTTAACATGAAGGATGGTGCTCATTTACACTATAGGGTCCCGGTCACTGCACTGGGGAGCTAGGACCCACAGACCCCATAGGGTGAGCACGTCCTACTGCTTCCCATCCAGGAACTAACCAGGTTTAGACCAGTCATGAATTTCACGACTCCATTGATTACATTTACTCTTGATTATTGTGATGGTCACAAGGCAATGAACAAATAGTGATTCAAATGCAGCTTCTATAGCTAAAAAAGCTTCAAGGCTAATGACAGATGGAATGAAGGATTGCGTTGCTGCTTACCGTGTGAGAGGAGGGTTGAAAATCTGACGATTTTCCAAATTTTTCTACTTGTTAGCTTTTAAATAACTTGAGAGACGATCAGCAATCTTTAGTAGAAACTCAGTTATCTTTGGAATTTTAAAATTTTGCAATTATAGATTAAAAACGTGAAAACTGCTGTATTTCGTACAAATATTTGACTGTATAGCTTGATTCAAATTATAAGTAAACTCCACAACAGAAGGGAACCACATTACCAGGAGTTCAAATGCTAATTTCTTACAGTCTAAAGCAGCGTGAAGATTCATGCAAGTCTTGACTGCTTCTACACAGCATGGTTTCCTGACCTTGGATGTGTTTTTCACCTCTGTGTTGCTAGATGGATGTACTGGACAGACTGGGAGGAAGATGAATTAATTGACAGCAGGGGGAGAATCGAAAAGGCCTGGATGGATGGATCACACCGGCAGATCTTCGTCACAGCAAACATGCTGTGGCCCAACGGCCTCACCATCGACCACACCTCCAGCATCATGTACTGGTGCGATGCTTACTACGACCACATCGAGAAAATCTACCTCAACGGCAGCCACAGAACGGTTAGTAAATGAGTGAGTCAGTTCCCACTTTCATTCCTCTGTGTTTGTCTCATGATCTTCTCTTGACTCACAAGCGGGTTCTACTCACAGGTGGTGTACAGCGGGAAGGAGTTGAACCATCCATTTGGGATTGCTCATTACCAGAGCTACATCTTCTGGACGGATTATATGAACGCTTCAATATTTCGTTTGGATCTGTCAACCAATGAAATTTCACTGATGAGGGCAGAAAGACCACCACTGTTTGGGATCCAGGTGTATGACCCACAGAGCCAGAAAGGTAGTTCATCTGTTTACCTTTGTTCATTTGATGGCAAAAGGTCATGATTGGTTAGTGTCGTCATAGCTGATAGGTTAGTAGCAACAACTGAATCCCACTCAATAGAAAAGCTTAGCTTATTGAAGAATGATTTTTGCTTAAAAATTAATGGCAGATTGTTCACATACAATATTTTCTGAAATTGTGATTGTTCTCTTGTAGACTGGAACATTTGTAACAAAGATGAGGCTTCTTCTCCTCTCCACTCCTCTCCACTCCGCTCCTTTCCTATGCACTTTCCTCCTCTCATCTTTTCTCTACTCCTCTCCTTTCCTCTCCCCTCCTTTCCTCTCCTCTTCACTCCTCTCCTCTCCACTCCTCTCCTTCTTGCACTCCACTCCTCTCCACTCCACTTCGCTCCTTTCCTCTGCACTTTTCTCCTCTCATCTCCTCTCTACTCCTTTCCTCTGCACTCCACTCCTCTCCACTCCACTCCGCTCCTTTCCTCTGCACTTTCCTCCTCTCATCTCCTCTCTACTCCTTTCCTCTCCACTCCACTCCTCTCCACTCCGCTCCTTTCCTCTCCTCTCCTCTCCTCTCCACTCCACTCCACTCCTCTCCACTCCACTCCGCTCCTTTCCTCTCCTCTCCTCTCCTCTCCTCTCCTCTCCACTCCACTCCACTCCACTCCGCTCCTTTCCTCTGCACTTTCCTCCTCTCATCTCCTCTCTACTCCTTTCCTCTCCCACTCCCACTCCTCTCCACTCCACTCCGCTCCTTTCCTCTGCACTCCACTCCTCTCCACTCCACTCCGCTCCTTTCCTCTGCACTTTCCCTCCTCTCATCTCCTCTCTACTCCTTTCCTCTGCACTCCACTCCTCTCCACTCACTCCGCTCCTTTCCTCTGCACTTCCTCCTCTCATCTCCTCTCTACTCCTTTCCTCTGCACTCCACTCCTCTCCACTCCACTCCGCTCCTTTCCTCTGCACTTTCCTCCTCTCATCTCCTCTCTACTCCTTTCCTCTCCACTCCACTCCGCTCCTTTCCTCTGCACTCCACTCCTCTCCACTCCACTCCGCTCCTTTCCTCTGCACTTTCCTCCTCTCATCTCCTCTCTACTCCTTTCCTCTCCACTCCACTCCGCTCCTTTCCTCTGCACTCCACTCCTCTCCACTCCACTCCGCTCCTTTCCTCTGCACTTTCCTCCTCTCATCTCCTCTCTACTCCTTTCCTCTCCACTCCACTCCTCTCCACTCCACTCCGCTCCTCTCCTCTCCTCTCCTCTCCTCTCCACTCCACTCCTCTCCACTCCGCTCCTTTCCTCTGCACTACACTCCTCTCCACTCCACTCCGCTCTTTCCTCTGCACTTTCCTCCTCTCATCTCCTCTCTACTCCTTTCCTCTCCACTCCTCTCCACTCCACTCCTCTCCACTCCACTCCGCTCCTTTCCTCTCCTCTCCTCTCCTCTCCTCTCCTCTCCACTCCACTCCACTCCACTCCACTTCGCTCCTTTCCTCTGCACTTTTGCTAGTCATCTCCCCAGCATAAAGAAACATGCAAACTTAAGATCCATTGACGGAAAGTTTGCCGGACAGCACCTGAAAAAAACAATCAAAAACAAAACAGAAGACAAAACAGAAACTAACAAACAAAAAATAATGTTTAGAAAAATGTAACAGACAACAAACAGGTGATCAGCATCAGCAGCAGGAAGAGTGATAAATGATGGGGATAGGTTAGAGAGGCAAATTGAACCACATAGTTTTTTTCAATAGTTTCTATGTTCTCATGTTACATTAAAATAATAAATGATGAACCCCGTGTGTACACAACGTGGAAGTGTTGTCTTCTGATTTCTATAGGTTGTCTGTCTGAGGTGTGTAGAGACTGTTATTAGGGGCAATATGGCCCTTGAATAATATACTGATATTTTATTGAAGTTTGGCAATAATGATAGGAAACAATATTTTGATGACAAAATGTTTCATAAAAATATTTTAACAATTTCAGGAACATACAACTGTGCACAATAAGTGTCATAAATTTATTAGAAACACACTCATTACACATTCAAATATAAAAAAACAAAGGAAATTTTTTAAAAAAAGCGTCCCTTCCAATATTCAGTTAAATATCAAATTATTATTTTCACCAGGAAATTACATATGTGTGATTAGGATTTTAGCAAAAATAACCAACAATAATGCTATAGTAACATTAAATGTATCTCCTCTTTACTCCTCTCCTTTCCTCTCCACTCCTCTCCTTTCCTCTGCACTCCACTCCACTCCTCTCCACTCCACTTCGCTCCTTTCCTCTGCACTTTTCTCCTCTCATCTCCTCTTTACTCCTCTCCTTTTCTCTCCACTCCGCTCCTTTCCTCTGCACTCCACTCCACTCCGCTCCTTTCCTCTGCACTTTCCTCCTCTCATCTCCTCTCTACTCCTTTCCTCTGCACTCCACTCCTCTCCACTCCACTCCGCTCCTTTCCTCTGCACTTTCCTCCTCTCATCTCCTCTCTACTCCTTTCCTCTTCACTCCACTCCTCTCCACTCCACTCCACTCCACTCCACTTCGCTCCTTTCCTCTGCACTTTTCTCCTCTCATCTCCTCTTTACTCCTCTCCTTTCCTCTCCACTCCTCTCCTTTCTTTTGCACTCCTCTCCACTCCACTTCGCTCCTTTCCTCTGCACTTTTCTCCTCTCATCTCCTCTATACTCCTCTCCTTTTCTCTCCACTCCGCTCCTTTCCTCTGCACTCCACTCCACTCCGCTCCTTTCCTCTGCACTTTCCTCCTCTCATCTCCTCTCTACTCCTTTCCTCTCCACTCCACTCCTCTCCACTCCACTCCGCTCCTTTCCTCTCCTCTTCACTCCACTCCACTCCTCTCCACTCCACTCCACTCCACTTCGCTCTTTTCCTCTGCACTTTTCTCCTCTCATCTCCTCTTTACTCCTCTCCTTTCCTCTCCACTCCGCTCCTTTCCTCTGCACTTTCCTCCTCTCTACTCCTTTCTTCTCCACTCCACTCCTCTCCTCTCCACTCCACTCCGCTCCTTTCCTCTCCACTCCACTCCACTTCGCTCCTTTCCTCTGCACTTTTCTCCTCTCATCTCCTCCTTACTCCTCTCCTTTCCTCTCCACTCCACTCCTCTCCTCTCCACTTTTCTCCTCTTTACTCCTCTCCTTTCCTCTCCTTTCCTCTGCACTCTACTCCTCTCCACTCCACTCCTCTCCACTCCACTTCGCTCCTTTCCTCTGCACTTTTCTCCTCTCATCTCCTCTTTACTCCTCTCCTTTCCTCTCCTTTCCTCTGCACTCCACTCCTCTCCACTCCACTCCTCTCCACTCCACTTCGCTCCTTTCCTCTGCACTTTTCTCCTCTCATCTCCTCCTTACTCCTCTCCTTTCCTCTGCACTCCACTCCACTCCTCTCCTCTCCACTTTTCTCCTCTCATCTCCTCTTTACTCCTCTCCTTTCTTCTCCTTTCCTCTGCACTCCTCTCCACTCCACTCCTCTCCACTCCACTCCTCTCCACTCCCACTTCGCTCCTTTCCTCTGCACTTTTCTCCTCTCATCTCCTCTTTATTCCTCTCCGCTCCACTCCTCTCCACTCCACTTCGCTCCTTTCCTCTGCACTTTTCTCCTCTCATCTCCTCTTTACTCCTCTCCTTTCCTCTCCACTCCGCTCCACTCCTCTCCACTCCACTCCTCTCCACTCCACTTCGCTCCTTTCCTCTGGACTTTTCTCCTCTCATCTCCTCTTTACTCCTCTCCTTTCCTCTCCACTCCGCTCCTTTCCTCTGCACTCCACTCCACTCCTCTCCTCTCTACTCCACTCCCCTCCTTTCCTCTCTCTACTCCTCTCCTCTCTACTCCACTCCCCTCCTTTCCTCTCTCTACTCCTCTCCTCTCTACTCCACTCCCCTCCTTTCCTCTCTCTACTCCACTCCTCTCTACTCCTCTCCTCTCTACTCCTCCTCTCTACTCCACTCCCCTCCTTTCCTCTCTCTACTCCACTCCTCTCTACTCCACTCCCCTCTTTCCTCTCTCTACTCCTCTCCTCTCCACTCCTCTCTACTCCACTCCCCTCCTTTCCTCTCTCTACTCCTCTCCACTCCTCTCTACTCCACTCCCCTCCTTTCCTCTCTCTACTCCTCTCCACTCCCCTCCTTTCCTCTCTCTACTCCTCTCCACTCCTCTCTACTCCACTCCCTTCCCTCTTTTCCTCTCTCTACTCCTCTCCACTCCCTCCTTTCCTCTCTCTACTCCTCTCCACTCCTCTTTACTCCACTCCCCTCTTTTCCTCCTCTCTACTCCTTTCCACTCCCCTCCTTTCCTCTCTCTACTCCTCTCCACTCCCCTCCTTTCCTCTCTCTACTCCACTCCCCTCTTTTCCTCTCTCTACTCCTCTCCTCTCCACTCCTCTCTACTCCACTCCCTCCTTTCCTCTCTCTAACTCCTCGCCACTCCTCTCCTAACTCTCCACTCCCCTCCTTTCCTCTCTCTACTCCTCTCCACTCCCCTCCTTTCCTCTCTCTACTCCTCTCCACTCCTCTCTACTCCACTCCCCTCTTTTCCTCTCTCTACTCCTCTCCACTCCCCTCCTTTCCTCTCTCTACTCCTCTCCACTCCTCTTTACTCCACTCCCCTCTTTTCCTCTCTCTACTCCTTTCCACTCCCCTCCTTTCCTCTCTCTACTCCTCTCCACTCCCCTCCTTTCCTCTCTCTACTCCACTCCCCTCTTTTCCTCTCTCTACTCCTCTCCTCTCCACTCCTCTCTACTCCACTCCCCTCCTTTCCTCTCTCTACTCCTCTCCACTCCTCTCTACTCCACTCCCCTCTTTTCCTCTCTCTACTCCTCTCCACTCCCCTCCTTTCCTCTCTCTACTCCTCTCCACTCCTCTCTACTCCACTCCCCTCTTTTCCTCTCTCTACTCCTCTCCACTCCCCTCCTTTCCTCTCTCTACTCCTCTCCACTCCTCTTTACTCCACTCCCCTCTTTTCCTCTCTCTACTCCTTTCCACTCCCCTCCTTTCCTCTCTCTACTCCTCTCCACTCCCCTCCTTTCCTCTCTCTACTCCTCTCCACTCCGCTCCTTTCCTCTGCACTTTTCTCCTCTCATCTCCTCTCTACTCCTTTCTTCTCCACTCTTCTCCACTCCACTCCGCTCCTTTCCTCTCCTCTTCTCTTTTCCTTTTCTCTTCTTTTCTTTCTTAATCTCCTTTTATCTTCTCGTCTCTTCTCCCTTTGTCTTCTCGTCTTGTCTCTTTCTCTTATTCTACCTCTTCCATCTTCATTTCTCTCTTCATAGACTTTTGTAATTAAGATAAACCTGTTTGTTTCACCTGGTTTGCAGATTGATGCTGAAAGCTACTTGAATTTAACTTTCGGCCAAAATTTCACTTCTAGGCATGTATTTATGTTTTGCTTGTCATGTCAGAAATTGTGAGGCATCATCTGTAGTGGTAGAAGGTAGTCAACTCTGGTTCACCTTGATTTCTAGCTTTTAAACCTTCTGACTTGTAGTTTGACTCTGAGGTAGTCTGACTTGCAATATACCACTTCTCCTTAGATTTGCCTTGAAGCTAAACCTTCAGCCGGCACACGCTTTGTTTTGAGTGGAATTTATGGAAATCAAATTTATCTTCTTGCTCGCTTCACCTTTTAAACGGCTGATCATTGTAAAAACGAATGCAGCTCTGGCAAGTAGGAGGATTTGAATAAATGCCTAGTAATGGATATCCCCAGAGTAGGATTCTTAATGGTAATTTTAACCTCAAGACTTCATGATCTTAGCATTTTTGAGACCCGTTTTAAAGAAGCCATATTTCTCTTCTTAGAGGACAGTTGTAATATTTGTTTTTCCACATTTCTCCAATGACCAGCCCTTCAAGTTTTATTTTCTCTTCCTGTGACTTGTTTACTTGTCACATGAATCCCTCCCCCTCTCTGCTGTCATAAATAATGAAGAGGGATTCCTAAACAGGGTGACCACTGATGCTATGATGATGTATTTCGCTCTCTATGCTGGCTCAACCTGCTCTTGATTTAGCCACAAAGCATTCATCAACGGACTTCTCACTTGGAAGTTTTACTGGCATCAGCCTGATGAATGTTCCTTTCGTCTTCAGCTTCTGCTCAAGGTTAATCGCTGTGATGGCTCCTGTAGAGTTACCCGTATGCTTCCTTTGTTAGTGACTCTAAATGCCATGTTTAATGACAAGCAGCGCCTTATGAATTTGAATATGAGCTTAAATCCTTCTGAAATCTGAAGGTTAATGAATGAAGGTGCTTGACAATGATTTTAATTGGTCCTTAACTTCTACTAAAACACTGCTAAAAAAGCAAGTTAACCTCGGACCCTGAAGTGAAAGCTAAACCTACAATAATTAAGCTTTGCTTTTCATAAATCCACAACACATAAAGGTACCAACGGTTGTTGATAGAGATACCAAATGTCATGTTTAATGGCAACTCGAGCCTTATAAATGTGAATATGAATCTACATAATCAAGTTTTTCTTCAATTTTTGCATATACTTGCATCTTTTTCTCTTCTATTTCTATCTCATCTGCCTTTTTCTGTTCTTCTCATTTCATCTCCCCTTCTCTCTTCACCTACTCCCCTTCTCTCTTCTCATCATCTCTTCTTTTCTCTTCCGTCCTCTTCTGTTCTCTTCTCACCTCTTCTTCTCCTCTCCTCTCATCTCTTCTCACCCCTCTTCCTTTCCTGTCATCTCTTCTCACCTCTCCTCTCATCTCTTTTCATCTCTTCTCACCTTTCCTCTCTTCCTCTCCTCTACTCTGATCTCGTCTCTTCCTCTCCTCTCTTTCTCTTCTCTCTTCTCATCTATCCTCTCATCTCTTTTCATCTCTTCTCACCTTTCCTCTCTTCCTCTCCTCTACTCTGATCTCGTCTCTTCCTCTCCTCTCTTCCCTTCTCTCCTCTCGTCTCTTCCTCTCCTCTCCTCTGATATTGTCTCTTCCTCTCCTCCCTTCCTCTTCTCTCCTCTCTTCCTCTCCTCGCCTCTCGTATCTTCCTCTCCTCTCCTCTAGTCTCTTTCTCTCTTTTCCTCTCATCTCTTCTCACCTATCCTCTCGTCTCTTCTCTCTCCTCTCTTCTCTGCTTGTCTCTTCTTTCTTTCTCTTTTCAAGTTTTTTCTCAAATTTGAAGTGCTTAACAAAGCGACATGGATTTCCCCTTCTCTTAAATTACATTCCAGATCATTTGGATTTTTGAGGGAAAAAAATAAAACTTTCCTTTTATTAATTCTGACAGATCCTTTCTCTGCTAAGACAACTGTAAAACATATGCTATATTTTTTTCAGACAGAGCAAAACTAAATCTGGTTTATCTCGTATATCCATCGGAAGAGCACACCTCTATACTGATAAAATATTTCTTATTCCTATTGCTTTCTCTTGATAAAAGTAAGGTTTTTTTGAGAAAAGGTTTATTTAATTATTTTAAGAGTGTTTTCAAGTGAAATGTCCATGTTCTGTTGGTAGATAATTTTGCTTAATTAGATTTTTTTTTATCTTCTTCCTGGTTTTTAAAAATTTATATTATGCAGTGCAAAATAACTACAAAGCACCATGCAAAACGTTTTTCAGTATTAATTGATGAAGTAAAAATAATTAATGCAGAATATGCAATAGTTCAGCATATAGTTTTATATTTGCTCAACTTTATCAGTTTTAGATAGCACCTTTATTATGTGTTCTTCCACTTCTGCTTCCATACAGTATTCTGGGAACTTAAACCATTAAAAGTCTATGCTTGATTAATGTCATCTGCATTAATCTCTTTGCTGGACATAGCCCATAAACTCTACTTTATGTCGTTGTTTAACAAATCCACAGGGAGTCTGTTCCTGAGACCTGTGTTATTGATTTTAATGGAGCAGAGATCAATGTTCATTGAAAACAAAGATTTAACATGTTGTTTTATGTCCTCACTGCGGCAGCTGTTTGAATTAGAAGCGTCTTACTGTTCAGCGTTGGAGATTTCAGTCGTTAAAAAGAAATAAATAACTTAAAATTTCAAGTTCAAACCAGGAAATGAAAAAGTCACTATATTTTCTTTGGTTTCTGTTAATATTTTTTCCCAAATCTGGCTGTTCTCTCAATCTCACAGGTAATAACCGGTGTTCAGTGAGTCATGGTGGCTGTAGCCAATCCGCTTTGTGCCTCGCGACGCCTGCAGGACGTGTATGTGCCTGCGCAGATGGCCAACATCTGGAGAAAGATAACGTCACATGTTCATGTAAGCTTCATTAGCAACAATTAAATTCACCAGCAATGATGTGACAGGGAACCTGGTCGTATCTGTTTATTAAACACCCACAAGTAGTCGATAATGGTGTTGTTTGTGGGAAATATGACAGCAAATCAGACCTGGTTATGGTAAGCTTGAATAAGCCAATTGATTTCCAATTCCTGTGGGGATGTTAACATCTCAGCTCAACCTGCGGCTTGGCCTCTTTGTACTACTTCATCTTAAAGTCTTATAAACTAATGTGGATTGGTGACCAGACATCATTTTTCACGATTTTGGCAGGTTTGAAGAATAAACTTTAAATTCGATTAATCCAAATGCTGATTCTTTCCCGGTTACAGCTCCATTAGAGGGCACCAGGTCTAAACGGTGCAGTCCATCAGAGTTTCAGTGCCAAAACCAGAGGTGCATTCAGCTCTCGTGGAAGTGTGATGGAGATGATGACTGCTCAGATGGTAGCGATGAAGATCTACACCTCTGCTGTAGGTCCCCAGTCTATATTTTTCGCTCTATAGTGACACAAAGCCAGTAGAATAGTTTTTTTGTTAATTAACTTATTGGGGGTAGCCAGGTTCAGCCACCTGACATTCACACGGTTAAAGTAGGTTTACACTAAATTTCTATAAAAGAAACAAGTTCATAGGTAAGTTATGTAGAGGACTACTACTTTCAACTCTTTAACCTGGCTTTCTCTTCTTTGTGTGTTCCGGGAGTGGAGTTTCTACTCAGGCAGCTAGTAGTAGAAAAGACATGAGCAGTTAATTTAATCAAACAGGGCATAAGAGAGAAGACAGTAGTGTCCATGTTCATTAATACGCTAACGGATTCATGTCATTAAAGAACGTACACACTGATTACTTGGAAGTGAACCGTAGCAGAATGGGGTCAAAAAACAAAGAACAGAAAGTGTGCTGTAGGCCAAAAGTGTTTTTTGTTGTTGTTATTTTAACAAAAGATGAAAAAATATTCCTGGGAAATGGGTGGATTTTCTGCTTGCCAACAAGCAAAACTCAGCAGGGGGCATGGTGGAATATGGCAGTGGGAGAAACAGGGAGTACACTGCTTGTTCTGAGAATAACAAACATTTTATTCAAAGTCATTGTTTATGATAAATATTGCCTTTTGAAGGTTATTAAGGGTGCAGTGATAGTCTAGAGGGGTCAACCATGTGTTATAAATCATACAAATGTCAGCAAGAAGTGTTTTATCAGCCTGCTGACATTAATTCAGATAAGTAAAAAAACAAAACAAAAAAAAACAAATAAACAAATGAATTGGCACACAGCATTTATTTCTGTTTTTTTTCATTATGTCTATCTCTAAAATCCATAGCTCAATTCTAATTACTGGGGTTTCCCTTTGATTTTTTGGAGTGCATTCCAAAAGATATTGTCACAAATGCTATTTTCAAGAGGACGCAAAAATATTTGCAAGAATTTGCTCTACTTTGTGACTGAATGCTAACCATTTACATAAAATGAAGAAGTGTTTTACCAGCTTGCTGACATTAGTTCAGATAAGTAAGACAATTAAACAAATAATCCAAACAAATAATAATATAGACACCCTGAATTCTTGGGAGGTTTTTTCTCCAAAAATATAAAGCTAAACTGAGGTGTCCCAATGTTTTTTTTTCAGTGCAGTTCCAAATATATTGTCCAATTATATTAATTTTTTTTAACTAGCATGTGGAACATGGCCACTGCTGGTAGAGAGTTAGTTACTTAGTTAAATTCCTATGAATTTAACTTACCTATTGACAGTCTGCTTGTATCTCCACAGCCAATCGTAGCTGCCCGGCGGACCACTTTAAATGCCTGAACAACCGCTGCATCCCCAAGAGATGGTTGTGTGATGGCACAGATGACTGTGGCAGCAATGAGGATGAGTCCAACCGTACCTGCTCAGGTGAGCTTCACTCTGGAGCCTTGTCCTAGATGGAGGCTTCCGTATATGCACCCAGCCAGCCGGAACAACCTCACCAACCAACGGCACCGTTGGGAGACACATTTCTTGCTTTAGGCTACACGAGCACAAAGCTCTGCATCTGAGAGTTTGTTGCCTTCAGAGGGAAAGAAGTCTTACTTGACACTCCTGTGTAATTTCCCTCTGGTGCTGTGTCACATGCTCCAAGCCGGTGTGAGAAACAAAACTAGGTTCACCCAGATAATTCATCATACACTTGGTGGGATTTGCACATGACACACATCTGTTTCGGCTCAGTGAGCTTGAGTCCTCTGTGAGTCTTTCTCAATCTTTTTGTTTGCGCTTCTGTACTGATAAATTCACTGAAGTTTATGTCTCCTGGAGGAGTCTGGAATAAAATTTACTCTGGATTGAACCTGTGGTGTAAATCTGTAGAAGAACCTCCCGGACGAGCCCCCGCTGGGGTGTTTTCTTCAGATCAGTTTGACTCCGGAATCCAACATCAGCACAAGCTGCGTTTAAGCCATGCCATGTTGTCAGTGCGGTATTGTAAGATCTGATAAATTGTCTGACAATTTTATGGGCAGATAGGGTGTAGTTGATTTAATTTAGATAGTGTAGGTCTAAAAATCCCCTTAGAGTGCAATATCAGTTTTTTAAATCTGATCTTTAATGGGAGAATTAGGGGAAAATTGAATCAATTGAAAAACTAAATTCTTATCTTCTGATTGATCCAGTGTATAGTCATTACTTGTACCACCCTGCCTTATTTTGTGTCAATCAGAATGTACTTTTTTCCCTGTAAGGATAGGACATGCCATTAGTGGTGTATCATTCACAAATCAAACTAGATGGAATTATCCTTAGTATCGCAAAACAAGATTGGTGAGTTTGAGTCTGCGAACTAGGCAAACGGTCCGGAGGAGGTCTCCGGGACTACGAATCTCTTTTTGAGATGAAGAGGAGGAGGTAGGATGCTCTTTTGTCATCAATGAATAGATGTTCAAGGCTTGTTTATATACTGAGCTTACTGTTTAGATTGAATGTGCTCTGTTTGTGGATGGCTAATTGTATTGCTTGTTCCTCCTGAATATTGTTATAATTAAACATAATTTCATGAAAGATTCCTTCTAAAAGAACATATCTTCTAAATGATTAATGAGTAACAACTCTTTTGGGGAGTGAATAAATTTCAGGTTTTTTATTATGTTTATTTTTTTTGCATGCTGGTTATGCATTTCTCAAAGCTACTAATCCCACCAGCTGAAGAAGAGGTTGATAAAAACTAAAATGATGAGTTAATTCATTCTTGAAAATTAACTAGTGTCCCACACTCTCAGCCAGATGAAGTAAAGAGCTTCTGAGCTATTTTTAGCTAGGGCATCACTCTTTTCATGCAATACCTCTAAATAAACCCACAACTGGATGTGGAGAAGATTAGTTCTTATGAGTTGCTCGCTCATTGAACTCATTCAAAGAACAGGAACAAGAAAAAAAGAGTATATCTTTTGATTCACTCGTGATCTGATTCCTGTCAATCAGCGTTCTCTGTGTGAGGACATTTGACATGATATTGCGGTGACATTTTTTCTTGTGTTGTGCTTAGGTTCATTATGAAGTTCATATTTCTCTGCTTTACTATGGTGGGTATATTATGTACTTTAATAAATTACACGATCTGGCGCTGATGGTTTGGAAGTAGAAGAAGAGCTGTCTAGTTTGTGTTGATAATCAGGAGGCACGGATAAGCATATTTTTTTACCCATATTCTTGTATTTAGCCTCTTTTGTGTGGACTTTGTCGTAACAGTTTGCAAGTAAATCAGGATTTGTTTGGGTGACAGATGTAAATGAATCATTCAAATGATTCACTTTTTTAAGTGAACAAGAGTCAAAAGAACAAATCACCAAAATGAAAGAAAAGTCCCATCACTAACCGCCACAGCTTGTGGTGTGCCACTGGGTTCTATTCTGGCTCCCTTACTTTTCTCTCTATGAACACTTTGATTAGCTGATTTTTCAGACACCATTTACTTTCTTTCACTGATATGCAGATGACAAATATATATTTGCCACTTAAACGTAACTCGCAGATCCCTGAAAATACGTGCACACGTCTATAAGAACAAATAGTTTGCTTCAAACATCCTGAAATGTAATGATGAAAATAATTGAGTTTATTGTTGTTGGGCCTTGTGCCCCAAGCAACACCACTTTTTTTCTTTATTTGGGATAACATTCCACTGGCTTCAAAACCATGTGTATGCTTCTTTTCTTCTTGAAAGCTCCCTTATATTAGAAAAGTATAAGCAAATATGTTTTTTTCTCTAGCATCTGCTGCCAAGGGTCAAACCATTGTTACATTCCAATTGGAGCAAGTAACTCATGCAATAATTTTTGCCACGCTTTCAACTATTTTCATGCTCTGTAGTATGGGATTGATGAGTCAACTCTCTTTAAAAAAATTTAGGGGACTGTTTGGCATGAAAGCATGACTATCTCTTCGTCTCTTACACGCACTTCAGTGGCTTCCTATAAGTGACTGGATTGATTTAAAAATTGTATTGTTTTTAAGTCACTGAATGGTTTGGTGACAGAGTATAGTAGCTTCAGGAAAAGTGTCACGTTGTAAAAAGGCTTGTCTTAACTGCTAATTAGCATAGAGTTCATTCATTTCTACATTTTCTCGTGTTTTTCTTTCCCCAAAAATATGTGCTCATAAAAAAATAAACTTTGATTTAAACTTTAATTTTGCCTTCAAAGGTGCCATCAGCACAAGGTCACTTTCAAATCTGGAATTTCACAATGACATCTTGAGGGAACTAATTAATGTGCAAAGCAGAGAGGAAAGAGACGAGAGAGATGAGGAAAAACACAAGTCTTTTAATTAAATAACCTGGAAAAGGAAAGCCTATAGGCTGAACACAAGAATATATAATAAATAAGGAAGATGCACCCTCCGAAGACCGCAACCTCAGTTAGATCATTAAGATCAAGAGTCTTTGGCAAGCTGAACACTCCCAAGAGGACACTCAGTGCTTTCTCATTAGCAGGGTTCAAAACACACCTTCTGAAAAAAAAGAAGTCAAGAGAATTAGCTGAAGTGAGACCCAAACAAACTTTGTGCTGAATAAAACCATGACAACCTAGTTTTCTCGCCAACATCCACATCAATCATGTAAATTTCCATGTGCTTCTTTCATATTTTAGACCTTAGTGTCTTGAATGTTAGAGATAAAACAGGTAAACACCCAGATCTTGGCCTTTCACCAGGTGTGGGAAGCATGCACCTGTTTGACTACATGTTTTAGGTCACTTCACTTTATTCAAAGCTTTAAATACCTCCAAAGTTTATCGAGACACCTGCAGTCCTCTAGAGTAGCGGTCTCCAACCATTTTTGTGCCACGGACAAGTTTAGTGTCAGACAATATTTTCAGGGACCGGCCTTTGAGGTGTGGCGGATAAATGCAACAAAATAATGTAATACGGCCTTATTTAAACTGTGGTATTTTCTAAAAATAATAATCTATATAAATCCACTCTACCTGTTTGCTACTACAGCGTCCTCTTAACATCGCGACAACATGTGACGAAGCAGTTTTGAGGGCTTCATTGCCTCATTCGTGAGCCGGTAGCTACATGCGTGGGATTCTCCTGTCGAGATACATCTGTAATTTAAGTAGGACTCCTGATATTGTGTGTTAGCTGCAGCTTTTTGTTTTGTAGGCGCTTCCTTTGTCTCTTTGCTGGACATTTTCCCCATTGCAAGAAACTTTCCAAAGACGTTTGTTTTTTACTCGTTTTACTTGGCCCTCTGCTTCATTTCACGTGAGCGAGAAGAGCGTCATGACCTGCATCAAGAGAGAACGTGGAATGTAAATCTAATGTAAGAGAATCAGGTAATTAAAATATAAAGTTTAATGAAATATAGACCAATTAGGTTCGACGATGGAGGATGATGATCGTAAACCTTTATTGAAGAGAGGAAACTGGGATATAATAATATCTTACATAACCAGTTTTACTTGGCATGTCCAAGCGAGTTCACGTGAGAGGAGAGAGCAGTGCAGGTGTGTTTCCTACTTGAGGTACCAAGTCTAGATCCCTGAGTCTGGGTGCTTTTGAGGTGAGACACGCAAATGACGAAATAAAACCAGTGCTGAAGTGGACAAGTGCACCATAATATAAAAATAAATTTCCCCTTGACACGTGGCTCTGCTCTGGCTGTATAATGAATTTCCTTGCATCCTCGCGTTCTCATGTCCTCGCAAACTCAGCTCAGGCTCGTCAAGCAGGAACACTACCGGTTCCCCTTTTTGAAAGGGTTTGCACATAAAATACTGAACAAATAAAACATCTAAATTTGTTGTTGTTATTAATATGAGGAACAATATCTGCCAACTATTGCTGCCTCGTGCTCTTGCCTGTAGACTTTAAATATAAATAGTTACGTTTTTTAAACCTTTTTCGAAGCTGCTTTATTTCCATTTAGATGTAAGTATATCTGCAATTATAGCCTGGTTTCAAACATTGAAATAAATCACTGCTCAAATTAAGGTGCACCTTGTAAATAACCTTGTTCAAAAGGGTTCTTCTTCTTCTACATCGTCTCCTAATGTTGTTTATTGGCAGTTTGCAATCCTAATTAATGGTGCATTACCACCACTAACCAGACAGAAATGCTGTTTCATCAATGGATCTCAAAATAGAGGATCAACATGTGCTTCCATCCAACACTCGGAAATTTAAAGAGGCACTACACTTTTATTTTAGAGTTTCTGAAACACACAGCTAGATCATATTTACAGCTTCTAAGCACTCATGAATGAGCATGCTAGCATAATAATGTTTCAATGAAATTAACATTTTAATTTAAATGAAAAGTTTATGATAAATGATAATGCAGTAAAAATATGTTAGCTGAAGCTAAATAAAAGAATAACTAATGTCACTCAATTGCAATTTACATAATTATATGTATTAATATTAAAATTCTGTATTGATTTGTTAAAGTAACTTAAAAGTCATCTAGAGCAAAGTAACTCATTACAATTGTAAAGAGAGTAATATTATAGTGTAAGGGATTACTTTTATGTTGCAGTTGCAATGCATTATAGTTTACAAGTAATCTGCACAACTGTTTAGTCTACCGTATAAAGCCCCTTTTTGAGATCAACCTTAAATGGTTGCTAAATCGCCGTTTCTGTCACTCCGGGGAACCCACGCCAAGTGAAACTCCTGCTTCAGTAAAAATTCTAGCCAGAAGCTCTGTTCAATGTTCACATGGTTCTGGCTCACCAACTCTACTCTAGCCATGACATTGAGCCTGCAGTGCAGCATCTCAGCCGGAATGAGCCTAATTTGCTTGCTATCTGCGAATTGAAACAGCCCTGATTTTTATGGCAGGCCTATTACTTTAGTCATGGACCTGACGAGTGTTATTTCGAATTGCAGACCCACCAAGAAAATGGAAAAGAAATTAGTTGTAATTTGTGTCTGAACAAGTGTGTTTTCATTCAGACATAGTTTTATTCAAGATTTTTCTTTGTTTTAACACCGCCGCTATTAAGAAGTGCTTCGTTTTATATCTAATGATGGACTCATTCTTTATATTGACTGTTTACAGCTGCTCTTACCCTTCAGAGTGTGCCTCCTCCATGTTTAATTCAATTTACATTATAAACAGCAGATGTTGCTTAAAACACATTTGAACACTGCACACATTCATCTATCCTTCAGAAAACACAGCAATATTGGATGTTCTGGACATAAGGGTTTGTCTCTGAAAGCGATTAGTCAGTATCACTGCTGAGATTGAGACAGACGTAGATGGTTTTCAAGCATGGAGGGAAAATACCTTTAGATGAGAAAATAAGCCCTTTTCGGTTGCATTTAACCTGTTTTAAAAGAGTTTTAGCACCTTCGTTGACCTTACTTGTGTTTTGTACAAGACGCAGGAGAGAGATTAAATGATTTCTGCACCCCACAGCCCAGACCTGCCAGCCAGGCCAGTTCCCCTGCACGAATGGACGCTGCATTCCAGAGAACTGGCGCTGTGACCGTGATGATGACTGCGGGGATCAGTCGGACGAGGCTTTGTCATGCGGTGAGTCTTCCTCTTGTTGGAGGCTTTGAAGATTCTCACCTCTACCTAATTTTAGCATGCTTCAGTGGTTTTTGCTTTCTTAGTGCTGTGACTGTGCAATCGACATGCCATACACAAATTATTACACTTAAATGTTTTCTGAATACAGCTATTTAACAGCTAAGCTGTTTCTATTATTTGGAGAAAAAAAAAATCCTTTTAGGTTTGTTCATTTTAAAGCGTTGCTCATCTAACATGAAGTAGTTAAAATGTCCTCCATAACTTCAATGAGATTAATTGTGAACTGAAAACTACAAATCCCACAGTTCTTTCATTTCAGTCCCTGATTGGCTCATGGTCTGTCATGACATACCCAATGAATAAGCAGAAAATCAGCTGCCAACAGAAGTGTGATCTCACTTTTTTCCAACTTACATTATTATTTTAAATATATCTGAGTTATTAATATATTTTTGTAAATTACAGGTTTCTTGCTTTGTTTGTAAAAGGCACTTCAAGAGATTAATAAAGAAATAGTGGAGCTTTTCCACTGGATTTAGTAACAGCATGATAGAGCTTGGTATGGCTCTGCTCACCACGGTTCATCCAGCATAATTAAAATAAATGTTTTGAGTTGTTTTAGTATAGAAGTAAATTTTTTGATGTTTAAAAATAGATAGTCTAGATCATCTGACATGAAGTACATAAAAAATGTCCTCCATTCACTTCAATTGAGGTAAGTTTTGCGACTGACAACTACAAATCCCTGATGGACGTCTAATATGACAAACCCACCCAATGAGCACAAAATTAGATGCCAAAATTTTTGGAGAAAACTTTAATATTTACTTTTTTTGTTAGTGTTAGGGGCCAAGCTCCAAAAGTTATATTGGGCCCTAGTGAAAATGTTATGGTTCTACAATTTTTTATATATTTCTTTACTCTCACTATATGTTGGTAACTCTTTGAAATAGTAACATGAAATTTGGCACAGGAGATATTGACCTTGATTTGAGGTTGCCATGTAGAGTTTTGGTTAAGTGCCCCCTAATGTTATGTAGGTACAGAAAATGCTTTTTTTTTTCGGCCATAATTGCCTGGAAGTTTGACCAAGTTATTAAAAGAAACTCTGCACTCTGAAACATGAAACATGACACACCTTCTTAAGTTTGGCCATAAGGCTATATTTGACTGATGCGTGGATATATTAAGGTGAGACTTGGTATGTGATGTTAAAACCCTTATATTTAGTCGCCTGCAGAGTTTCTGCATGGTTTCACCCTTTGGTCAAAGCTGTGTCAGTGTTGCATATCCAATGGCACTTATCTACAAACCGACACGTTCTGGGTTCGAAGCCCAGGAAAACTAAGTTCTGTTTGTAAAAGTGTCATTAATGCTTTGTAACCCAACATCCTTGGTCATGAACACTTGGCCCTTAATTACTGCTTGCAGTTATGTTTGAGCTTTGTTATTATTAATGTTTTGTTGATAAGAGGCAATTTTCCAATTATGTTTTGCACCACACTTTAGTAAAGGCACTATATAGCTTGGTAGGGTTTGGTGTTAGTTGTTTTAATGTAGAGTTCAGTCAAAAGCGGCAAGCATTGGAAGATTTAATGCTAAATATTCCTAATTTTGTAAGATTTTCTCATTTTGGTTTTTCTTTTTTTTCCAGTGCTAAGGATACAGTTTAGGTAATATTGGCTAATGTGTTGAGTTTTATCTGATGCTTTTAACAGCAACAGACATGCCATTGAAAGGCCAGACAAAACAATTACATAGATGTGAAGGATTTGCTGTTGCATGCTCTCGTAAACAAAGAGAAATGCTCTGTTTTATGGTCATTCTCTCTGCTTCTCTCTTTGATGTTTTTAATGTGTGGGGTCAGACACTTCTTTACCGCGCTGAACTGCTTTGTTTTTAGCAGTTGTTGTCACCGTGAAGGTCACATGGAGTGGTTCAGATCTGTGACACCTTTGAGTGTATGTTGTTGAACAAGAAATATTGATTGAGCGGAGAGATAAATGCTAGTCTTTTTATTTTAGTACATTCAGTCAGCTGAGATGACTAGTTATTTCCTTTGCTTAATGCACGTGTAATTCTGAGAAACCATCAATTAAGTTAGTAATCGATGTATTAACGCTTTTGACTTCATAAGTAATACATGTGTAACTCATCATTAATTAATAGTGTAACAGATTGCAGTGTAACAAATTGCATATTGTCTCTCCCCTAATGTAAGTCTCTTTGGACAAAAGCGTCTGCCAAATGCATTAAAAAAAAGTGAATTTATGTATTAAAAAATTATGATTCGTGTCACCTTATTGTCCTCCTTTAATATGCTTATTTAGTTTTAAAAGTCTCCGTGTTTTCTCCAGACTTCCCCACGTGTGAGCCGCTGACACAGTTCACTTGTAACAACGGGAAATGCATCAGTGTGAAATGGCACTGCGACTCCGGTGAGCTAATACTAAGCTTGATTAGGAGTTGTGATATCCTGAAACATGTTTTTGCCATGTTGTATCTTCCTCAGAGGACGATTGTGGGGATGGCAGTGATGAGTTGAGCTGTGTTCACGCCTGCTCGATGGCTCAGTTTCAGTGTTCCTCTGGGAAATGCATACCAGAGCACTGGATGTGTGATGAGGATGATGACTGTGGTGACCTCAGTGACGAAAACGCCACCTGCTCAAGGACAGGTGCCCATAATCACACAGGAAACTGACCTAAAACTGCATTTCGGTTATAATGTGACTCTCTCCATCCATCAGCCATCTCTGGCATTAACGACTGCAGTGAGAAGGAGTTTCACTGTCACGGTGATGGCACTTGTGTCCCTGAAATTTGGCGCTGTGATGGAGATAAAGACTGTGAAGATGGCAGCGATGAATTCACCTGTGAAGGAGCCAAGAGAAAGTGCGACCCCAAGGCTAAGTTTACCTGCAAGACTTCAGGTAGAAAACTGTGTTTACCTAATCACATTCACATAATGGTGTAAGTTCTCAATACATTAATGCATAGACACAACCGCTCTCATTATAATTAAACTATTTTTAAGTCATATTCTGAAAGAGGCAGCAGAATGTTAAAAGGGGAGGAGCCACATTCACTAGCATAGCTCTAAGTCAGTGGTCCTCTTCCTCCGTTCTTGGATCAATTGGTTATGGGCCGCCAAAGAAATAATGAATTATCTCCGTTGTAATTATTATCTGTGTCTGAACAATCTTCACTCTTCTTGTTATGTTGTTGGTGCAATATTTCAAAGAAGCTGATAACAAAGTTGCTTATGAGTACATGGTGATTTTACTCTGTTGCAAAGATAATTTTAGATTAATTTATGTCCCTAAAATCGCTTTAAAAATATTTCCTCCGTTTCTCCAAACTTATACTTATTAAAAGCAGATGGATGGATCAGGCTGAAAGTACATCAGATCAAATACAAGCTGAACCGATGCTGTGTTTCCAACTGTTCCCTTAAAAAAAAAAACAATATATATATTTTTTTTTTTTCTTCAAAACTTTCCAATCGATTTAATTAGTCTCTTTCACTTTAAGTGACCTCAAGATGGAAAAAGGACATCTCAGAAGCAGAGAAAACAGCGAGACAATAATTTTCAACTACATTTCCCCCTATTGAATATTACTGTAGCATAGCTCCAATCTGTATCTGAATTGTTTCAGGGTGACTTTGTTGGTTGAATAGTTTTTTGTTTCTCTTAACCACAATGCTTTCTGTGGCAGGGCCATTGCCATTGGATAGCCAGAAGGCTGGCCTTCCTCTTGCCTGTAAAACCTAAGGCCTCTCTTGTTGTCTCTTGCCCAGACCTTATTGCCTGCATACCATTCTTGCCATATAATCTCCTTTATCATTTCACCAAACAAACTGCTGTTTTATCTCAATATACCTAAAATAATACCTTTTATCATTTAACATTCATCATGCACAATATACAAATGAACAGAATTTGAGTTCAGAATGGATAAAATCATAATTTGTCTAGTTGAGATGGTCCTTTTCCGATGGAATTCTAAGCAGTGTTAAAAGGTCTCTGCTTCGACCTTCAAACAATAAACAGAATCACAGTTCAAAGTAATTCAGAAATGTATGTTATGAAGTGACCAATAGAAATTTAAAGAAACTTTTTGAAACATGAAAATCAAGGAGTGGATCCAACATGGGAGTCTTACCACATAAATCTTAAACCTTTTCCACTTAGGCAATCACAAACTTCTTAGGAAAGCTATAGCTGTTAGCCTAAATGTTCATTTGCCTTCAAGCTGTAGAGCAGCACCCTCAAAGTTAGAAGGAACATCTCAAAGGTTATTATGTATTAGTGGGACCTTTTTCAAACATCGAGGAGAGTGTAATACTTATAATACATTTGGGTGGCATGAAGGCAAAAAGAAAACTAAAGTGAATTAAAAGCTGATTAACTAAAGTGTCAGTAAAAGTCTAATGATCTTTTAGTGTGGAAAGAAATTTGATGTACTCATCGCCCTAGGTCACCTTCTTAAAGAACTTGTCTAGAAAGATAATGAGGGGTTTGCTAATGACTTCTCTTTCGCTTGGACAAAATAAGAGAAAACACCAAGCCTATACACTATTAGGCAGAACTAAAAAGCATGTGGGAAAAGTCATACGTATCATTTAATTGGGAGAGTTAAAAAAATAGAAGCTTAGAATATACTTAGAATAATAAGTTGTGAGGAATTTAACTGTATTTTTGTTTAACTATTTTTTTTTTGGCTGAAAGTGCCACAGGGATTTGTGTTCAAGTACCGTTTTTCACTCAAAATGTAATACATACATTTAAAGTGAGTGATGCTTGAGGTAACACTATTTATTTTAAAGAAAAAAAAAATGTTATTCACAGGAAACATTTGACATCCCTCTAAAATATAAACAAATGAAACTAAGCAATGACTTTGGTCCCAATAATAGCTAAAGACAAGACCATGTCTCAAAAGCGCGTGGGAAAATTGGAGTATGACTAGCTCTTGTAAGAGTGTTCTGCTGGAAGAAACCTTTGATTTGTGCTGCTTAACAAGTCTCTCTTCCTTTTGAAGCACACGTTTTTTGTGTTGCAGGGAAATGTGTTAGTAAGGACTGGGTGTGCGATGGTGACATCGACTGTGAGGACCAATCAGATGAGGAGGGTTGTGAATTGTCAGCCTGTCGGCCTCCCAAGTTTCCCTGTGCCAATGACACTACGATGTGTCTCCCGTCAGAACGAATCTGTAATGGCTGGAGAGACTGCGCAGACCACTCTGATGAGGGGCCCTATTGTGGTGAGTCAGAGAAGAGGGGTCTTTTCACCTTTATCTTAATAACACTGTGTGTAAGTAGTGTTCTTGTGCAATTTATTTGGACCCCCTCCCCCCGGGGTAATTCTGCAAATAGTAATAGGTACTAATCACAATGAAGAAAAATAATTGGTTCTGACCATCCACAAATGAGGTTTATTCAGCATATACTTGTATCCAAATACCAGGGTAGAATTTGAAGTCAGGGCGTCACAGTGGGGCAGTGGGTAGCACCGTCACCTCACAGCAAGAAGGTTGCTGGTTCGAGCCTCGGCTGGGTCGGTTGGCATTTTTGTGTGGAGTTTGCATGTTCTCCCCGTGATCGCGTGGGTTTACTCCGGGTGCTCCGGTTTCCCCACAAGTCCAAAGACATGGGGTATAAGTGAATTGAGTAAGAACGATTCTCCATAGTGTTAAAGAGTGAATGAGTGTTTGTGAATGTTTCCCTGCGATGGGTTGCAGCTGGAAGGGCATCCGCTGCATAAAACATATGCCAGAAGAGTTGGCGGTTCATTCTGCTGTGATGTCCCCGAAAGGGAAGAAAGCCGACAAGAAAATGATGGATGCAATTTGAGATCAATGGTTTGAACCCTGAACCATTTGCAGGGACAGTATCTTCTCTTTATGTTTCCCTATTGGTTGATCAGATTGATTACTACCAGCTGCTTCCCTTGTTATGAGATAGATGACTCACTCCTGCTGAACATTGGGAATCCTTAAATGGTTGAAAGCAACGGTGTAGCAGCTCATTTCTGAGAGACAAAAATAATTCAAAGCAATGGTGTAGAGACTCAATCCTGCCAAAAATGGGAATCCTTTAAATGGTCAAAAGCAATGATGTAGCAGTGTAGATGGTGTAGATGATGGTGTTTGGTTGTTTTGTATATTTTTTGCATGTTTTGATGCAAACACCTGTGTGCTTGTGTGGTTCTAGAGGGGTTGGACAAATTGAGAGCTTTTTCTTTTGTTAGAAAGCTCAGAGAGACACTTCCCTTATGTAATAAGCTTTGAAATATCACCCTGACTCTTTCTTTCTCTCTTCTTTCCTCCCTCTCTCTCACTTACTCTCTCTCTTTCTTCTTTACCTCTCATGTCCTTCCTCCATCTCTCTCTGTCTATCCCTTTTCTCACCATCTCTTTTCCTCTCTCTCTCATTCCCCCTTTCTCTCTCCATCCACCCTCACTCTCTAATTCCTTTTTCTTTCACTCTCGCTCTCTGTCCCCCTTCTCCCGCTTTCTCACTTTTGTGGTCCTTCCTGTCTCTTTCTCCCTGTCTCGCTCTGTTTGTCTCACTCCCTGCCCCCTCTTTCTCTCTCTCTCTCTCTCTTTTTCACTGTGTTCACCTAACCCTCTTTCCCTCTCTGTCTCTCTCTCTCTCTCTCTCCCCTCTCCCTCTCTCTATGTGTTTCACTGTGTTCACATAACCCTCTTTCTTTCTCTATTTCTCTCTCTCATTGTGTTTCACTGTGTTCACCTAACCCTCTTCATCTCCCCCTCTCTCTATCTGTTTCACTGTGTTCACCTAACCCTCGCTCTCTCTCTTTCTCTCTCTCTCCCTCTCTGTGATTCACTGTGTTCACATAACCCTCTTTATATTTATCTTTCTCTCTTTCCCTCACTCTCTATCTCTCTCTCTCTCACTGTGTTCACCTAACCCCTTTTCTCTCTCTCTCTCTCTCTCCGTGTTTCACTGTGTTCACCCAACTCACTCTCTCTCGCTTTCTCTCCCTCTCTCTCTCTCTCTCTGTGTTTCACTGTGTTCACATAACCCTCTTTATATTACTCTTTCTCTTTCCCTCGCTCTCTCTCACTGTGTTCACCTAACTCTCTCTCTCTCTCTCTCTCTCTCACTGTGTTCACCTAAACCTCTCTCTCTCTCTCTCTCTCTCTCACTGTGTTCACCTAACCCTCTCTCTCTCTCTCTCTCTCTCTCTCTCTCTCTCTCTCTCTCACTGTGTTCACCTAACCCTCTCTCTCTCTCTCTCTCTCTCTCTCTCTCTGCGACCACGTGGTTTCCCAGCTCAACTTCTCTCTCTTCTCCTCCTTCCTCTCTCTCTCTCTCTCTCTCTCTCTCTCTCTCTCTCTCTCTCACTGTGTTCACCTAAACCCTCTCTCTCTCTCTCTCTCTCTCTCTCTCTCACTGTGTTCACCTAACCCTCTCTCTCTCTCTCTCTCTCTCTCTCTCTCTCTCTCTCTCACTGTGTTCACCTAAACCTCTCTCTCTCTCTCGCTCTCACTCTCTCTCTCCCTGATTAATGCTGTTGAATACTCTGAAAAGTGGCATCTGAGGATGAATGAGAGAAAAGGAAACACACAGTACGTTCACTTTCTGCCATTACTAATGACTGAAGAGACCCTATTCAGATGCACAGTCTGGTTGCAAATAGTCCCTTTTTCGTAAATTATGAAGGAATTATGAAAACCAAAATTAAAAACAATAAATTGTACAAGTATGATGTTACCCAGTAACATGGCATTTATCTGAAATATTATTTAATCTGATCTCTGTTTATTGTCTCCCTGAAGAGATCTGAGTGAATTTATTTCCTCGCGATGCAACAATAATCTCTTGTCCAGAATTTTAAGCAGTTTTGGTTGCATCACTTAGTTGCGATGAAAACCCTCATGGGGCCTGATTGAAAGACCTACGCTGAAGCGAATCTACACTTGAAACCAGTCCACTTCATTTATTTATCTCAATTAATAAATAGTGATGAAATTCAACATTTCATATTTAAATATTTACCAGAGCAAACCATCTGATTTCATGGAAAGTTGCCCCTGGCAACGTGTTTTATAAAATAAGTGTTCAGTAGATTCAAAAAGTGATTTTAGACTTATTAGATTTACCATATCATGCTTCTTTTTAAATCTTTTGACCGCTCAGGACAATCTCTGCACCCTTTATAACCTTCAAAAAGCAGTATTTATAAAAACAATGTCTTTGAATCCCCTCGAATGGTTGTGCTCCTCACACTGCTATGCTTCCATCACGCCCAATGCTGGGTTTTGCTTGTAGACGCACATAAAATCCACCAATTTCTAACAAATACATTAATCTTTTGGAGCACAAAAAAACTGTTTTGGCCCTGGAACTCCAAAAATACACTTTTTTCATTGTTTAACAACACGGTTCTACTACTGTTAAACTTCCAGGTCAGTTCATTCTTTATTTGGACGAATGCTTCGGCCAGTGGCCATAATTATGGTCATCAAGCCTTTTTGTGCTCCCAAAAAGGAAATAAAATTACACAAAAATGCATGAACCAATCTGAATATGACTTGAGGTGTGTTTTTGATGAGATAACAATACTAAAACATGACCGAAATGTCTGAAAAGTCAAGTTCACATGAAACGTCATCTTTATACTCGCTCTGCCCTTTTGAAATCTTAAACATGCGATGAGTACTGTACTGTACTGTCCCTGTACCCATACAGTTGATTGAGATAAATGGTCTCCGTGGCTTAACCGTGAGATAAACACAATATTACCACAATATAATGGTTTAGAAACATTCAGAGCTAGATAAATATTGTTTGAAACAGACCTAGTCTGCACGTAATAGGACTAATCATGATGAATGGGCCTCTAGTTCACTTCCCCAGCTTTATCGAGTAAATCTTGCAAATAGGTCACCTTTTTTTGTGTTGGTATGCAACTAAAATGCTCAAGCGGAATGTCACGTCTTAGCAGGTGCGGGTGTTATTACTGGCTTTTTTAGTTTTCCTCACTCTACACATCTCTATGGTGAATTTAACCCTTCTTTCTTTCTTACTTGAGCTTACAGGCTTTTCAATGCTTTTCTCTGCAGCCCTTTTTTTCCTCAAGAGCCTTTTAAATCAGTGAATGAATCTCCAAGTGTCTTCCATCTTATGGAGTTTCTCTCCATCCATCAAAGTTTGATTTGTTAGTTCTGAACCCTGTAAAACTCTCCAAGGTTTCCTCCGGACTAGACTGGAAATGTGATATGGATGAGATAAAAGCAAGAGTTTTCACCTTTTGCTGCAGCTGAATTTTGAAACGAGTGGTTAAAAATCAATTTAACAATTTAATTTTCTACGCATTATTAGTTACGTCGCCATTCCTCTCTGTCACTAGAGCCGGATTGTTCTGTTTCATCGCTGAATGCAGCTTCAATTTTCCATTTTAGACCTTTTTGAACTCTTCTCCCTCATCAATGATCCATTTCTGTTCTCTTCATCTCCTGCGTTCTTTGTTGTTTTTCACACGAGCGCATTCTCATTCAGTCCACATCGCCACCAGCACGGCTGCCTTGAGGTTTATAGATACATTATCTTCTGTCAGAGCTAGACTCGTTTAAACCTTGAAAACACTTGGTGTTCAAGGTGCTGCTGCCTTGAATATCCTCTGAAAACTGCTTCATGAATACCTTATCTCTTCAGAAGAAGAGAAAATATGATAGACAATATCATTACAGTCTGTTTTGTTAGTGTCTTACTAACATACTTTCTAGAAAAGATATGTGAAAGAGCTTGATTTAATTGCCTCCAAAACTTGTACCGAATAAGTCTTATTCTATAAATTGTAACATTATATTTAGGCATGCTAAGACAAGGCATTTTTAGTGGTATAGCACATGTTCATTATCATTGCCAATTCAAATTTACAGAAGAATACAGAAGTTACAGAAGAATAAAAACCGATCAGAGAATAAAAAAGGATTAGGCATTATTCATAGTCTAAAAGAAAACTAAAAGAAGAGCTGTTCGGACAGAAAGATGGGCTTGCACGTTTAAGCCTCACGCTTAATAAATAGCCTAAAACAAGCCATATTTACTTGTGAATGAAATACTTCACAGTGACAATCAGTCGATTGGAATTGATCTGCTACCCCCGCAATATTAATAGTTTTTATTTATTTATTTTAAAACACTTTACTGCCTCCTTTTATAGGCTTTTCTTTTGCGCCCCTTTAGCTTTTAAGGTTTGTCCACTTCAATACATGGACCACTAATTAGTATGATGTCAAGGAAGCATGTGCTCGCCAAAAAAATAAAAATAAATAAAAAAAATTGGCTACAGCCCACTTTACCTATATCTAAAACCGCCCCTGCCCTGAGCAAAACTCAAACAAACTATTTTTTAAACCTAAACTCATGCTTGAAACATACACTTTAAAGGTAAAAGTGTAAAAAAAGCTAGCTTTTTGAAGGATTTAATACATTTTATATAGAATAAAATATGATCACTTGGTATGAGAGAAGAAGAAGAAAAACAATAGACAAGTGTGATGCATATATACATCCAAGTTTAGCCTTGGAGAGCAAATTTGGATCAGTCTTTAACAAGTGAACGAAATTGCTGAAAGACTTGAAGCTGAGAGGTGGAATAAACCTGCAAAAGAGTCCAACACTCGTTTACAAGAAGTGCTGAGAATCATGTAGCCTGGAGCACTTAGGTGCTTTCAGTTTGTTCTTCCTTCTTGTGTTTCTTACAGCTCCTCCAGGCAACTCCCTGCAGATCAACCAAATGTCTAGAAAAAAAAATATTTTTTTTTTCAAGATGCACTTCGTAGATGAGAATATCTTTCATTTTAGTCTTTAATCCACACATTCTGCTTTTCTCCTTCGCAGAGGAGTGTTCAATACGGAAGGGTGGCTGCAGTCACGAGTGCTCGGTGGCTCCTGGGAAAGGGGTTGTGTGCTCCTGTCCGCCTGGGTTTCAGCTGGGCTCGGACGGCAGGACCTGCGAGGTTCTGGAGTACTGTACCAAGCACCTACGCTGCAGTCAAGTGTGCGAGCAGCATAAGAACACAGTGAAATGCTCCTGCTACCCAGGCTGGAGTCTCGGTTCTGATGGCGACAGCTGCTTTAGTACAGGTAAATAAAGGCTCGCTGGTTAATGAACTGGATTTTCACTGTAAAATTTGACGCTGGATTCCTAATGGGGTTAAAACCAGATTACAGTCTAGACGGTGAAGCAATTAACCTCCAGAAAACCAAACGACCCTGCGATTTCTCTGCTGTAAATAACGTGGATATACTTCCAGCGGATGGCAGGTCGATTAATCAGAGACTCTGTTTACACAGCACATGCATCAATTGGATTTGTGAGTGCTGTTTAATATGAATGTGTTTCGTTTTAGCAGGTTTGCTTCACGAGAGAGTAAAAGCCAGAGGGTTTTTGCTGGGGGAGATAAGAAAGCGCTAAAGTTGTGTGGAAGATGTGCAAAGAGGAACACACACCATGTTTTAATAAAAAGAAAAAAGCTTTCAGTTGGGGAGAGTTGTCAGAATGCTTTTAGTTTAGCGCGGATGGAAATGGCCTTCTATAAATTATGACGTAATCCATTTTAGCATTATTTTTCTTATATTTACTGTATCTGCCAATAGACTCTTTTCTTTGCTATTTCACAGATCCATTTGAGGCGTTCATCATTTTTTCCATCAGGCACGAAATTCGACGCATAAACCTGCAAAAAGGTGACTACAGTCTGTTAGTCGCCGGCCTCAGAAACACCATCGCTTTGGATTTCCATTTCAGCCAGAGTTTGTTATATTGGACCGACGTCGTAGAAGACAAAATTTACAGAGGGAAGCTGCTGGAAGGAGGCGGTAAGGAAGTCTCTGTGAATGTTGTTAGCTGCATCTTACGCTAGGTTACGTCTTATACTATACACAAAAAATACTGAATTAAAATAAAACATTTGCCTCGAACAGTACCCAAACTGTTTCCGTTAAGTAAAGGTACAAATAATAATAATAATATTTTTAAATTTTTCTTAACTTGTCTTAGTACAATGGTTAACCTCGATTAGTTGATTTTTTGAGTTCATGTTGATGTAATTAAATTATTATATTATATAAATTATAAGTAATTAAATATATCAAAATGTGTTTATTTAGCACTTTTTTATAATAAGCAGCTTCACAAATGTATTTATATGAATAAATTATGCAAATGTAAACACATTTATATAAGCAGCTTCACAAAGGCCTAGTGTGGATCAAGAGTTAGATAGGATTGTCCCTTCCTTAGGGATTGTAAAGTTTATTAGTGTGAGGAAAGTGTTGAATTAAACGGACCCCAATCTTATTGTAAAAACCTGATTTAAACCGATTTTTGTTCTGAAGAAAAGCAGACACTTCTTTTTATTGATGTGGGGAAAAAAATGGGGAACCTGGGGTAAAAAAGCCCAAATGCAGAGAAAAGATCTCTTCTAGGGAAGAACCCCTCTGTGAGGTCACTGGGAGCCTTTCTGACTGGAGCAGGTGCTAATCACCTCACCAGCGTAAAGAATATTTGAACTTAATAATTATCAATGAACAGATCACCAGACAACACCTTTCAAATCCAAACAGGTTAGAATATGGGAGTACAAATAACAAAAACAGGCAATTAACATCGGTTGTATTTGTGATAAATGATGGTGATAGGTTAGATAACGAAGCATGTTGTTTTCAGAAATGTGCACTTTAGGTGGGTTTTAACACATACCAGGAGCCAATTATTCGAATGCTAGAATAAACAAACCATCTGAACACCTTCTGAGAGTTTCTTCCAAAGCATTGGACCGATATATGAAACTGTACATAAAAAAAATAACATGACATCACACATCTACAAAAAGCAAATGATTTTCATACTTAAAAATTCTTACTGCTGGATACATTACCAAACTGATATCTTGGAACCAAAAAATTTAACAAAACGGTAATTATATATTAAATCATAATAAATTGTTTGTTTTAGTATTAAAATTAATTATAAATATTTATTCATATAATTATATAGAAGGGAAATTCTCAACAACAACAACAACAAGAAAACACAAAACGTATTTTTACAGTGCACCATAAGCTGATGTATGAAAGACTTGATAGTTGTGAGCAATATGAGTATTGGAATTCATAATTATGTAATAACTACGAAAAGAGAAGTAAAATGTGACAAAATAGTAGTAAAATCTCTAACCAGTGTACCATCAATTTGGTTGAAACATAATCAGCTGTCTCATCATACCTCTCACAACCTCGTTCTTCTCATCTTATCTTTACAAAAGAAAAGAAAAAATAGTTCAGCCAGGGAACAGCGTTAACAGTTCGGCTTCAAAATCCTTGAATGTGAGAGAAGTAATTTACACCCCAGTCACAAAGGAGCTGAAAATAAAAGAATGTGGGAGTGATTTTTCTTGCATCACAGGGTTCATAAACAACACCAAAGGCAAGAATATGTGTTGTTAACTAGCTAGTTAACAAAACTAACATGTGCAGTTTTCTTAGGAGCGTGCAGTTTTCTTCAGAATGGAGAAAATTAGAAAAACACCTAAAAATAGTTCAAATCGTCCTAAATCAAGTAAAGAATCTGCCAGTAGTAAATCAAAGTATGTATATATATATATATATATGTAGTGTATACTACATTGCAATGGTAATTTAACAATGATAATGATTCCCATTGAAACCTAACATAGCAAAATACAAACCTCAAATATGCAACTCTAATAGTAAACTTTTCCCTTTTCTTAATAATATTGACTATTACTTCCTCTAGACAACCAAAGTTTCAGTCACCTAGCCCACGAGGGTCCTCAAAGTATCTAATCTGGCACCTCAGTAAGCCATCTGATTGGTAGTAGCAGGCGGTCTATAAAAAAAGACTACAGGGAATTCCTCAATTTTGAGGAACAGTGTCAATCCCCAAGTTTGGGTCATGAGCAGGTTTTAGGATCTCGGCCCAGGACAGACCCATCCTGAGCTGCTAATTTTGGCATGCTTGTCTACATGCTTGTCTATGGCATGTATGACATCTACAGCCGTCATGGAGCTGTTATTGCATGGCCAACGCATCACTTGTCCCTCTAAGAAGTTGGGTATGCCAACCACTCGGCCACTTAACTATTTATTAGTCAGAGTTTCATTCAGTATCAGAATGAATCACAAAAATCGTTCCACCAACTAAGAACGATCATGCACCTCAAACCATGGAATTGACAACAAGCCATCAATCTGTCAGTTTTTTCCATTTCCAGACAGACGAGAAACTTCCATGTGTCACTGTGTGACTCGACAGCTTGTAGTGGCTGAGTTGTCTTGGATGCTGTCACTTGAGGAGACTCCAGTTCGAATCCTGCTCAGAAAAACTAATGATTATTTCAGAGTGCATGTGAATTTGATCTATATTCAATTATTTTTCCACAAGTATTTTCATCTAATTTCAAGACTTCTCAAAAGTCAAATATGCTTAACGCTTGTCAGATATTCTTGTGTGATTTAAGACAGTTTAACTACATTTCATTAGTTAATCTGCCTCCTCAAGAGACAAACACTGACTACCCAAAAGAAAATTCTCCATCCATCCATCCATCTTCTTCCACTTCTCTGGGACAGGGGTCACGAGACAGCTGTATGAGCAAGGAAACACTGACCTCCCTCACAAGAATACTTCCAAGCCAATCTGGAGACAAAATATCTCCATCGAGTCCTGGTTCTTTCCGGAGCCTCCTCCCGGCAGGACATGACTGAAACACCTCCCTAGGGATGCAAGCAGAAGGCATCTGAAACAGATGCCCGAGCCACCTCAGCTGGCTCCTTCAATGTGGAGGGGCAGGGGCACTACTCCAAACTACTTCTAAGTGATATAGCTCCTCATTCAAGGGAGCGGCCCACCACCCCTGGGCCTTTCATGACCCATGAGTCATGACCCAGAGCTTAGGGCAGTCAAGTTGTTTTAATTTTGAATTCACACTTGAAAGGCACTTAACATTAAACTGGTCTTTTCTCACAAACAGACTTCATTTTCTTATTTTTCAACATTTAATGAAGTAGTAGAGTAGCCTAGAACAGCATTGGTAGCAGCATGCAGGCAGTAGAGTGGCAGATGATAGAGTTATAGCTAATAGTTTAGTAGTCAAAAGTGTAGTAGTCATAGAGCAAGAAACATTTGCCATATACCAGTAAACAGGTAAAGAAATTATTTGCATAAGTTTGAAAGCTTTGAGTTTGACTTTGCTAGTTGCTCAGGTCTGAAAGTGCTTGATATTGAGGCAGAAGTAACAACCCATTCCAATTAAGAGAACTTCAGCCACACTAGCACTGGGAATGATAATAAAGTTGAAGGAGGAAGTTGGAGCTGCATTAGAAGAAAATGCACCAACAAAAAAGGTCACACACTATATTTTTTTGAACCGCCTTCACCTTTGGGCTTGTTTTGGTGAGTTTCTGCAGTCACAAATGCTTTTTTTCCATCCAATGTTGCATTTGTTTTTACCAAGATCTTGCATTGATGATGGTAGATTCTATGTAGGATTAAGATCTTGACTTTGTGGTCCCTGGATGATTTAATAATGCGTTCAATACATATAGTGCTTTTCAGATCTCAAAGACACTATACAATGCTTAGAGCATTCATTCACTCCACATTCTGATGGTGATAAGCTACCTTGGTAGCCCTCAGTCAATCTGAAAGGACGTTGCTGTCATTTCACTCATACTGCCTCCTGCCCACCACCAAACACCCCCCACTAGTCAAACACATCCATACAATTTTGTGTAAATGGTGGGGGGTGTTTGGTGGTGGGCAGGAGGCCGTAGGCGTGAAATGGCAACCACGTTCTGTCAGACTCCTCCAAGCTATATCCATACAAACATGAGATTTAACATCCTGTTTTTTATTACCACACAATGTGTTTTTCCATGTGGCTGTTTAAGAAATGAGAAGCAACATGTTTCACCAGTTGGGGTTAAATAACCTGTTCTTAGCTGAAAAATTCATATATGTATTAATTATCCAATAGTACCAATTTTCATGGTAAAATCCAGTCTGAGACTTTTTTTTTTTGGCCCTGCAGTGTTTTTTACAGTGGGACCAGAGAATTAAGTCAACATGCTAATAACAGAATGTTTAAAACATTAAAATGTAAGCTTAAAATACTATTTTGATGACTAAAAGAAAGATAAAAAGCAATTCAAGAGCCCTTCAAAACTGTAAAACCAAAGTCATCATTGACTGTTTGTGAATAGAGACACACAGGATCTTATAGTTTCCTTTTGTAGCATTACCTTCTTTAAAAATGGTCCTCAACATAAATAGCATCCCTTATTGTGTAAAGACTGGTTCTAAAGAGTCTATTTTCCTGTTATCCTCATCTCGATAGGGGTTTCTGCCACTGAAGTGGTGGTCCAGCATGGATTGGCCACTCCAGAGGGCCTAGCTGTTGATTGGATTGCTGGCAATCTCTACTGGATCGACAGCAACCTGGACCAGATTGAAGTGTCTAAACTGAACGGCGAATTACGAAGCACCCTCATCGCCGGGGGAATGGAGCACCCTCGGGCGATCGCTGTGGACCCCGGGCAAGGGTGCGTTTGTGCACTCACACTTAAATACACCAATTACTTCACTGCATTAATGAGGAGCGTTAGTGATTGATAGCTCCGTTTGTAGCTTTGCGAATCATAATGAACTCATCTAATCACCCATAAAAGAGATTTTAAATGATTTCCTGAAGAGATATTAGGATGATATTAGGCCTTACCTGTTTTGTAATTGCTCTGATGCTGATGCTTTAGATGAGAATGTGAGATGGGAAGCCTTCGTTTGATTGCTAAACACACTGGGTTCTGTCTTCTACAGTGCCTTGTTCTGGACTGACTGGGATGCCACGTTTCCTCGCATCGAAGGTGCGAGCATGAGTGGGAAAAACCGGCATGTGGTGTTTAAGGACATGGACACCGGAGCCTGGCCTAATGGACTCACCTTGGACCACATGGAGAGAAGGATAATATGGACAGATGCCCGGTAAAGACGCAAGCACTCTGAAGTCAATATTTCTTGCTGGATTGCATTACGGTGGGAAAATATTGGAAGAAGCCAGGATTCCGTCAGTGCTAACACATTTAAGCATCTTTGAAGGATTGGTGTGTTTTCCACTTGAAGATCCACCTGAGCAGGGAGTGAATTGACAGGTTTAATAGAGATATGCTATTAGGATAGATTATAATTTTGCCTATTGAGTCAGAGTTTGATTTTATAAAGCAGAAGCATAGCAATTAGCTGTCCTCACACATTCTCGACTGGCGTTTCTCACACTGCGGGTTCAATTCCTCAATGTGACTAGCAATGCACTGCAAATTAATATTCGGATAATGAGATTCCTGGACTTAATGAAGAATCCGATCAATTTTCTGCCTTAGACGGTCTAGTTTTCATCTCCATTCAGATCACATGTTTCTTTTCCTCACAGTCTGGCAGCGTTTCTTTCTTTTTGTCTCAATGTTAAGCTGTTTGTTCAAACCAAACCCTTTCTTACAGGTTATTTAAGAAGACTTGGATTAAGAGATCCAGATTCTGATGCTTTCTTATTTTTATTGTGTAGCCTAGCAATCACATTCTAAACAAAATATTAAACAAAACTGGTTTTTCTTTTGGACTGAATGGTTAGATCGCTTGTCAAAAACTTGAGCCAAAAATGAGTATACAATTTACCTTATGGATGTATTAATCTTTTTTTTATTGGGAGAAATCTCTAAAATACGTTTAACTCTATAAAAGTAAAAATTTCAGTTGGAAAAAAATACACAGTTTTCATTTTAGAACCAAAAAAATTATATTTATAATTGTATTTATTTTTTTTTAGTGACCTGAAATTGTTATGCTGAGCTCGAAATGTTAAATTCTTAGATTGTTTTTTACAGCCTGGAACAGTGCTCAGTGTTATTATCAATATTTTTTTAACTTTTTAAAAGTGCAAATTTAAGGTGAAAATGTTGAGCACAGTATCCAAAACACACATATTTTTTTATTCAGCAAAAAATCTAAAATACTTTGCATATATATATATATATATATATATATATATATATATATATATATATATATATATATATATTGTAACAAAAAATCTGCCTCAATTTTCTGCAGAAAATTGTGTGCAACATATAAATCTTATACATTTTTTTTTCGACATCTATTTTTTGTGTGTGTGCCATTGATCATTATACAACATAAAATGAGCATTTTTACTTTTGTTGTACAAAATGTCAACTAAAAATAATATAGCCTTGGAAGGATTATTTTGTGCAAAATTATGTTCTCATTAATGCAATTTAAGTTTATTTGGTGTTTATTAGAATGAAGGTAAAAACAATTATATAAAATGTATTCAAGGTTTGATGTACTAAAAGGTTGTTTGGCCAGTATGCAGATGTCTACACATTTATTTTGTCTCTGGGCAAATGTTCAACCACATTTTTTGTGCGCATCTTCTTATTACAATAAAAGTTGATGATTTTCAAAAAATTTCATTTGTTATACAGATTGGACTTTTGTGGTTATGGCCCCTCAGCTTTGAAATGTGTTCCCCTTTTCATGCGTTTTATGCGTTTTTCTAAAACCCTTTTTTTAGCATTATATTGCTTCAAACATTTTTTAAAGGATGTTTTACGCATTTTCCTAACCTGCCAATGGAAAGCATGAGTCTGGCCCTGTAGGGTTTATTCCCTGTTTCTTTGTTAGTGTTACAGACTCAGGATGCAATACTTTGAAAGCACTAGATGTTGGCTAGAATATTTGTGCTCAAATGTTATCCACAGAAAAGTACCATTTGTTATGTAATCGCTATTTAAGCTAGTTTAGAACAAATTGTAATTAAACGAAACCACCATTATAATATCCTGATGCTTCTCTCCTCAGATCGGACGCCATTTACTCTGCTTTATATGATGGTACGGGTGTGATCGAGATTCTTCGAGGCCACGAGTTCCTCTCTCACCCCTTCGCCGTGTCCCTTTTTGGTGGGAGTGTCTACTGGACCGACTGGAGGTCCAATACGTTAACCAAAGCCAACAAGTGGACCGGAGCCAATGTGACGGTCATCCAAAAAACCAGCGCCCAACCATTCGACCTGGAGATTTTCCACCCCAGCAGACAGCCGCAGAGTAAGATCGTCTTCTTTTGACTCTGAAGAGGACTGTTGGAAAGATCTGAAAGAGCGTAATGAGAGAAAGCTGCAGATTTAGTGAAGTTGTCATGTTGGATTAACTGCACACAATGACCCAGTTCTGGAACATTTCTCTCTCCGAGCTTTTTAGGGACTAATTGGCTCCAAAGCTGTCTCTTCAAAAAAACTTATTCAGAAGTCTGAGCATTTGCTAAAATTGAAACTGACAATTAAACCTTACAACTTCACATAAAAACTTTCCAAACTGCTAAAATAGTCAAATTACAGAACACGAGATAAAACATTGTGTTTGATTGTTTAGGTTGAGTGCATAGTTTGTTGTGTAGCTATTTATTTTTTGTTGTTGTTGTATCTACCTTTTTGTGGGGCTTTTTTCTGTTTAGGATTTGTTATTTCATTTCAATTAGGTTTTAGGTTTCTATTATTGTGGAAAGCCGATTATTCTCCAGTAAATATACATTATATATCACGGTCAGGGTGCAAGGTTGAATGTAAAAACCACTCCCCATACAGTCAGCAGCAATGAAGTGAGGGTGAGGGGTAAGGAGAAAGGGAAATGATGATAGAGAGAAAGAGGGTGAGAGAGGGAGATTGAGAGAGAGGGTGAGGGTAGAGAGAGGTATAGGCTGAGGGAGATTGAGAGAGAGGGTGAGGGTAGAGAGAGGTATAGGCTGAGGGAGATTGAGAGAGAGGGTGAGGGTAGAGAGAGGGATAGGCTGAGGGAGATTGAGAGAGAGGGTGAGGGTAGAGAGAGGGATAGGCTGAGGGAGAATGAGAGAGAGGGTGAGGGTAGAGAGAGGGATAGGCTGAGGGAGATTGAGAGAGAGGGTTAGGGTAGAGAGAGGTATAGGCTGAGGGAGATTGAGAGAGAGGGTGAGGGTAGAGAGAGGTATAGGCTGAGGGAGATTGAGAGAGAGGGTGAGGGTAGAGAGAGGTATAGGCTGAGGGAGACTGAGAGAGAGGGTGAGGGTAGAGAGAGGTATAGGCTGAGGGAGATTGAGAGAGGGTTAGGGTAGAGAGAGGTATAGGCTGAGGGAGATTGAGAGAGAGGGTTAGGGTAGAGAGAGGTATAGGCTGAGGGAGATTGAGAGAGAGGGTGAGGGTAGAGAGAGGGATAGGCTGAGGGAGATTGAGAGAGAGGGTTAGGGTAGAGAGAGGTATAGGCTGAGGGAGATTGAGAGAGAGGTTTAGGGTAGAGAGAGGTATAGGCTGAGGGACATTGAGAGAGAGGGTGAGGGGGTAGAGAGAGGTATAGGCTGAGGGAGATTGAGAGAGAGAGAGAGGGTGAGGGTAGAGAGAGGTATAGGCTGAGGGACATTGAGAGAGAGGGTGAGGGTAGAGAGAGGTATAGGATGAGGGAGATTGAGAGAGAGGGTGAGGGAGGTATAGGCTGAGGGAGAGTGAGGGTAGAGAGAGGGATAGGGCTGAGGGAGAATGAGAGAGAGAGTGAGGGTAGAGAGAGGGATAGGCTGAGGGAGATTGAGAGAGAGGGTTAGGGTAGAGAGAGGTATAGGCTGAGGGAGAATGAGAGAGTGAGGGTAGAGAGAGGGGTAAGGGTAGAGGGAGGGATAGGCTGAGGGAGATTGAGAGAGAGGGTTAGGGTAGAGAGAGGTATAGGCTGAGGGAGAATGAGAGAGTGAGGGTAGAGAGAGGGATAGGCTGAGGGGAGAGTGAGAGAGAGGGTGAGGGTAGAGAGAGGTATAGGCTGAGGGAGAATGAGAGAGTGAGGGTAGAGAGAGGGTTAGGGTAGAGAGAGGGATAGGCTGAGGGAGAGTGAGAGAGAGGGTGAGGGTAGAGAGAGGGATAGGCTGAGGGAGATTGAGAGAGAGGGTGAGGGTAGAGAGAGGTATAGGCTGAGGGAGATTGAGAGAGAGGGTGAGGGTAGAGAGAGGGATAGGCTGAGGGAGATTGAGAGAGAGGGTGAGGGTAGAGAGAGGTATAGGCTGAGGGAGAATGAGAGAGTGAGGGTAGAGAGAGGGTAAGGGTAGAGGGAGGGATAGGCTGAGGGAGATAGAGAGAGTGAGGGTAGAGAGAGGTATAGGCTGAGGGAGAGTGAGGGTAAGGGTAGAGGGAGGTATAGGCTGAGGGAGATTGAGAGAGAGGGTGAGGGTAAAGATAGAGATAGGCTGAGGGAGAGGTTAGAGAGAGGGATAGGCTCAGGGAGATTGAGAGAGAGGAATTTGGGTAGAGAGAGGGTTAGGCTGAGGGAGAGAGGGTGAGGGTAGAGAGAGGGATAGGCTGAGGGAGAATGAGAGAGAGAGTGAGGGTAGAGAGAGGGATAGGCTGAGGGAGATCGAGCGAGAGGGTGAGGGTAGAGAGAGGTATAGGCTGAGGGAGATTGAGAGAGAGGGTGAGGGAGGGTATAGGCTGAGGGAGAGTGAGAGAGAGGGTGAGGGTAGAGAGAGGGATAGGCTGAGGGAGAATGAGAGAGAGAGTGAGGGTAGAGAGAGGGATAGGCTGAGGGAGAGAAGATTGAGAGAGAGGGTAGGGTAGAGAGAGGTATAGGCTGAGGGAGATTGAGAGAGAGGGTGAGGGTAAAGATAGAGATAGGCTGAGGGAGAGGGTAGAGAGAGGGATAGGCTGAGGGAGATTGAGAGAGAGGGTGAGGGTAGAGAGAGGTATAGGCTGAGGGAGATTGAGAGAGAGGGTGAGGGTAGAGAGAGGTATAGGCTGAGGGAGATTGAGAGAGAGGGTGAGGGAGGTATAGGCTGAGGGAGAGTGAGGGTAGAGAGAGGGATAGGCTGAGGGGATCGAGCGAGAGGGTGAGGGTAGAGAGAGGTATAGGCTGAGGGAGATTGAGAGAGAGGGTTAGGGTAGAGAGAGGTATAGGCTGAGGGAGATTGAGAGAGAGGGTGAGGGTAAAGATAGAGATAGGCTGAGGGAGAGGGTAGAGAGAGGGATAGGCTGAGGGAGATTGAGAGAGAGGATGAGGGTAGAGAGAGGGATAGGCTGAGGGAGAGAGGGTGAGGGTAGAGAGAGGGATAGGCTGAGGGGAGAATGAGAGAGAGAGTGAGGGTAAAGAGAGGTATAGGCTGAGGGAGATTGAGAGAGAGGGTTAGGGTAGAGAGAGGTATAGGCTGAGGGAGAATGAGAGAGTGAGGGTAGAGAGAGGGTAAGGGTAGAGGGAGGGATAGGCTGAGGGAGATTGAGAGAGTGAGGGTAGAGAGAGGGATAGGCTGAGGGAGATTGAGAGAGAGGGTGAGGGTAGAGAGAGGGATAGGCTGAGGGAGATTGAGAGAGAGGGTGAGGGTAGAGAGAGGTATAGGCTGAGGGAGAGTGAGGGTAAGGGTAGAGGGAGGTATAGGCTGAGGGAGATTGAGAGAGAGGGTTAGGGTAGAGAGAGGTATAGGCTGAGGGAGATTGAGAGAGAGGGGTGAGGGTAAAGATAGAGATAGGCTGAGGGAGATTGAGAGAGAGGATGAGGGTAGAGAGAGGGATAGGCTGAGGGAGATTGAGAGAGAGAGGTGAGGGTAGAGAGAGGTATAGGCTGAGGGAGAATGAGAGAGTGAGGGTAGAGAGAGGGTAAGGGTAGAGGGAGGGATAGGCTGAGGGAGATTGAGAGAGTGAGGGTAGAGAGAGGTATAGGCTGAGGGAGATTGAGAAGCAGGGTGAGGGTTAGGGTAGAGAGAGGGATAGGCTGAGGGAGATTGAGAGAGAGGGTGAGGGTAGAGAGAGGGATAGGCTGAGGGAGAGTGAGGGTAAGGGTAGAGGGAGGTATAGGCTGAGGGAGATTGAGAGAGAGGATGAGGGTAGAGAGAGGGATAGGCTGAGGGAGAGAGGGTGAGGGTAGAGAGAGGGATAGGCTGAGGGAGAATGAGAGAGAGGGTGAAGGAGGTATAGGCTGAGGGAGAGTGAGGGTAGAGAGAGGGATAGGCTGAGGGAGAATGAGAGAGAGAGTGAGGGTAGAGAGAGGGATAGGCTGAGGGAGATTGAGAGAGAGGGTTAGGGTAGAGAGAGGTATAGGCTGAGGGAGATTGAGAGAGAGGGTTAGGGTAGAGAGAGGTATAGGCTGAGGGAGAATGAGAGAGTGAGGGTAGAGAGAGGGTAAGGGTAGAGGGAGGGATAGGCTGAGGGAGATTGAGAGAGAGGGTTAGGGTAGAGAGAGGTATAGGCTGAGGGAGAATGAGAGAGTGAGGGTAGAGAGAGGGTAAGGGTAGAGAGAGGGATAGGCTGAGGGAGATTGAGAGAGAGGGTGAGGGTAAAGAGAGGTATAGGCTGAGGGAGAGTGAGAGTGAGGGTAAGGGTAGAGAGAGGTATAGGCTGAGGGAGCGAGTGATGAGCGAGGGTAGAGGGTGATTTGGTAGAGAAGAGGTATAGCCCTGAGGGAGATTGAGAGAGAGGGTTAGGGTAGGAGAGGAGGGATAGGATGAGGGAGATTGAGAGAGAGGGTTAGGGTAGAGAGAGGTATAGGCTGAGGGAGATTGAGAGAGAGGGTGAGGGTAGAGAGAGGTATAGGCTGAGGGAGATTGAGAGAGAGGGTGAGGGTAGAGAGAGGTATAGGCTGAGGGAGATTGAGAGAGAGGGTGAGGGTAGAGAGAGGGATAGGCTGAGGGAGATTGAGAGAGAGGGTGAGGGTAGAGAGAGGTATAGGCTGAGGGAGAATGAGAGAGTGAGGGTAGAGAGAGGGTAAGGGTAGAGGGAGGGATAGGCTGAGGGAGATTGAGAGAGAGGGTGAGGGTAGAGAGAGGTATAGGCTGAGGGAGATTGAGAGAGAGGGTGAGGGTAGAGAGAGGTATAGGCTGAGGGAGATTGAGAGAGAGGGTGAGGGTAGAGAGAGGTATAGGCTGAGGGAGAGTGAGAGAGAGGGTGAGGGTAGAGAGAGGTATAGCCTGAGGGAGATTGAGAGAGAGGGTTAGGGTAGAGAGAGGTATAGGCTGAGGGGATGAGAGAGAGGGTGAGGGTGAGTAGAGAGAGGTATAGGCTGAGGGAGATTGAGAGAGAGAGGGTGAGGGTAGTAGAGAGAGGTATAGGCTGAGGGAGATGAGAGAGAGAGGGTGAGGTGAGAGAGAGTATAGGCTGAGGGAGATTGAGAGAGAGGGTGAGGATCGGAGAGAGGTATAGGCTGAGGGAGAGTGAGAGAGAGGGTGAGGGTAGAGAGAGGTATAGGCTGAGGGAGATTGAGAGAGAGGGTTAGGGTAGAGAGAGGTATAGGCTGAGGGAGATTGAGAGAGAGGGTGAGGGTAGGGGTAGAGAGAGGTATAGGCTGAGGGAGAATGAGAGAGTGAGGGTAGAGGGTAGTTAGAGAGAGGGATAGGCTGAGGGAGATTGAGAGAGAGGGTGAGGGTAGAGAGAGGTATAGGCTGAGGGAGATTGAGAGAGAGGGTGAGGGTAGAGAGAGGGATAGGCTGAGGGAGAGTGAGAGTGAGGGTAAGGGTTGAGGGAGGTATAGGCTGAGGGAGAGGGAGACATTATCACAGCCATCTAGGCCTTAAACAACACTTTCTTTTTTCATCCTTAAATAGATAAATGTTTTCAAAGCAGCATGGTGATGTTGAAATATTGGTTGCTCTAGCTGCCGCAAAGTACAAGTCAACAAGAGAGAGGCAAAGTAAACAGGCTAACTCTCTTAGACAACTGCAGATATATGTTAATTTCAATAATTTTATCTGAAATTTAACAAAGGGGTGAACCCTACGATGTCCTCTCCTCTGGAAGCAACTGTTTTTAAAACAAGTTTTGGATGTTGGATGACCGTATGAATTCTTTAAGTGTCCAAAAAAAAAAACTTCTGAATGGCAGGCTTCGACGTTTTGGATGATTGAAAAAGTTCGACAGATTCTCATCCTTTAGTCTACAGCTCACCAATCGTCTGTCTGCTCTCATCGTTGAGGGGGAACCTGAGACATTGAGGTTTACATTTACCACAGAAAAAAACCCACTAACACCATATTGATGAAGATTTTGGCGGTTGAGGGACCATAATATTTACTGACCATGATAAACCGTAACATCAGTATTCGGCTCATGATCTGTAAGGTGTAGCATAAATGTTTCTGAAGTTGTTCAGATGTGCATTTTCTCAACACATTGCTATGAGGGTCTTTTTGATGTGTGTTCTATTAGACAAGCATTAATTATGCTTGGTGGCTGGCCTGCCCTAGTGACTGCTGGGTAAAAACACAGTTTTATTGAAGCATTTCCAAAACGAGAAGGTAAAAAAAACTGGTCAGTAAATAGCCAGTGATGTAACATCTAAATTTATTGACAAAAGTAATGAAATGAAACCAATAAAAGGACAAAAACTGGTTTCATTCAGAACAAAGACTTATCAGCTCCCTTTCCTCCAGTCCCTCTGCTCTTAATTGGTTTAATGGGATTTGTTCTCTGTTTGGCGGGTACACCACAAAAGAAGAGCCAAAATACAAGTCGTAAATAAAACACAATTGAATTGGCAGTCCAGCATCTTTCCTCTTGGGCTTCCATCTGCCAGATGAGAAGGAATCAAGCATCTGTCAACACTTCCAGCTTGGCATCATCCACCAAAAGCTAAATTAGAGCGCTAATGGTGCTAAGAGGCTCCGTTCACTGCTGACTCCCGATAATCGCTTGGAATAGCTGAGGAAGTGATGACCGCCGGACAAATCAACCATTTTAATGGAATGATATGTTACAATCGCTCTAAGAATACTCCTTGAAATTTTTGCTTTAGTCAGTTTTTGTTTTTCATAATGTCCTGAAATATTGAATTCTTGATAGGTAAATGGCGAACAAAGAGGAAAAAAAATCGATTTTTGGTCATAGTTTTAGTTATTTTTTTATCTGATATATGTATTTATATGTAAATATATTATTTAGTAGTATATTATAATTTATGTATTATTTTTTATTTGTTTAACAAAGATGAATATTGCTGGTTTAACAACTATAAACTTATTTAGTGTAAAATACTATTTAGTTTTTAGCATTTATTTGTGTATTTTATTTTTATTTCTGTTTATTTAGCTATTTTTGTATTAGTTATGTATTTTTAGCTTATAATTATACTTTAAGAATCTATTTGTTTTCTTTAAGCAAAGTACTTGTTTATTTAAGGGTATTTATTTATGTACTTATTTATTTAATGTATTTATTTTGTATATGCTATTGTTTTACATTTATTTATTTACGCATGATTTTATACTTTAATAATGTATTTGTTCATTTAAACGAATGTATTTAAAAAAAATGTGTTTATATTTATTTATAGAAAAGAATTTGTCTGTTGATTTAATCAAGTGCCAATTTATTTAAGCATTTCATTCATTGCTTATGTATTATTATTTTTTAATGACTTTTTTTAATGATTTATTTTTGTGTTTGTTGATGTGTGTGTTTGTTTAGTTTTTTAATTATTTAAGTTTTATTTATTTATTTATAATGTGTTATTTATTTGTTTCATTTTTATTTCACAATATAATGTTTTATTTCGCACAGACGCGCACCCACACACACAAACGCCCCCCTCACACATGCACACACGCGCACACACGCGCGCACACACACACACACACACACACACACACAAACGCTCACTCACACATTTCTAAAATGACAGCTAAGATAGAACTCGTGTTACCTAAAGCAGTTTTACTCCTGCTCTCGTGCGTTTCTCTTTCTTCTTCTTCTCTTTCTTTGCTGTCGGTGGTCTGTGTCCTTTCCTTTCTTGCATCTGCTTATCTGCTTCTGGGGATTTGTAGCTCTTTTCTCTGTTTTATGTCTGTTTTCGTTACTCGTCCGCCTCTGAAACGTCTGACCCTCGCTGCTATCTGTTTTCATGTGTCACAATGGCTCAGAGACGGTGCTGGGGAGGTTATGGTGCTCATTAGCCCTCAAACAACTGTCTTTTATGGACTTGGTTGCATTATTTTCCCGGTTCCGTGTTTGTTTTATGATATTGTTTGGAGTTTGTGGAGTTGCAACCTTGCCCGGAGCAAGAGCAGCCTGGGATATGTGTGTAGGGAAGAATAGTATAATTACTCAGCAGTGAATCCTGACGCTCGGAGATTTTGGTTCATGATGGACTCTGAGAATGTCAGCGGAAATGAATACGTCTTTATGTGTTTCCAGGAAAAGACTTAACGCACAGATTTGGCTCTAGCTCCCTTTTTTTATAGGTTTCTTGAACTTTTTGTTTTGTTTCTCTTTCCTTTCCTCTCCTTTTCTTCTCATATATTCCCTTTTATTTATTTCCTTTAATATCTCATTTCTTTTCCCTTTCAATTTTATTCAAATGTATTTTCCTTTTTCTTTCACTCCCTACTTTTCCAACCCTTTTCCTGTATTTTCCTTTTTATTTTCCTGTCTTTCATTTTTCTGTATTTTCACTTTTTATTTTCCCTTTCATATTACTTTTCCGTTTGCATTTCCGTTTTCTTTCATCCCTTTTATCTTTTCCTGTTAATTTCTGTTTACTTTCCTTTCATTATATATTCCTTTTTATTTTCCTTGCCCTTTACTTTCTATTCCATTTTATTTGATTTCATTGTCTTTTCTTTTTATCTTCATGTTCCTTTATTTTTCCTTTATTTTCCTCTTCCTTTCCCTTTCCCCTCATTTCCTTTGCTCACATATAAAGTTTAAGTGTCATTTTTATAATAAAAAAAGACATTGTAGTATACTGATATAATAGGAATAAAATATTGTATCACAGTATATTGTATCCCCTCGCTGTACCCTCTTTTGAAAGTTCTGGTGTTGTTTTGTTCACACCTCTTCTTTCTTCTTTCAGCACCGAACCCTTGTACTGCGAACGGAGGCAAAGGTCTCTGTTCTCACCTCTGTCTTCTAAATTATAACGGCTCTGCTTCCTGTTCCTGCCCACATCTCATGAAGCTCTCTAACAACAACCGAACATGTCAAGGTGAGCGCTAAAGGGACTGTCTCTCTCTCACATCACTTTTTCTGTCTTCGCTGACCCCATGTGAGCCAAAACTCTGTTTAGAGGTCCATGATCTCCGCATGTTTCAAGCCTCTTCTGGCCATTTTTGAAAAGTGCACAAAATATGGGCGTGTACAGCTGCGCAGAGTAGGGTGAGGTGTGGGTGTGGCTCGGTGGAGAGAGAGGTGCACGGGACGTGTCCAGAGTTCATTGTCATTAATAATGAACACACCAAGTCTTCTAGGGTAACAGAGGTCAAGCTTATTAATAATTACTGTATGATGAACAGAGGAGTATAATAAAATGTATTTTATCCAAGCAGAAGCCCTTCGAAAGCTGGAAGGCCCCAAACCCGTCTAACAGAGGGATTAGAATTTTAATGTTGTTGTTAATGAATATTCCTTCGTAAAATATCACGTTTATATCTGCCTTGGATAAGGTTGATAAATAGCGGTGTGTTAAAACATCTGTATTAATTATTTGTCATTGTCTATTTTAATTGAAAAGAAACTAAGAAAAGTAGAACTGACCCTAATTATATTATTTCATTAACCTTCAACTGAATATTACTTTGTTTGCTTTACATTCAATGACAATGGCAACAAAACGTCACATTCTGAGAATTTCATTTTCAAACAGGAAGTTAGATTTAAAAATAGAAACTACACAGTTTCCTCCACGATTAAATCTAAAAGACAATAAAATTATACGCAATAATCTCTGAAAATCTCAAAATGTTTGTATGCATAATGTCGTTTAACCCGTTCACCAAAAAGATTGATCTATGATCATTGAACTATGCTAACAGTGACATCGCCAGAACATGAGAGTAACTCATGACATCATTCCAAAGAAAGAATGAGCTTATTCTCCCAAAACATGTTCTTGAACACATGATGATCCCTCTCAAAACTGAGAGGTCCAGAAGTGAATGCAGTGGATGTAAAGCAGAGCGTGTGATATTGTAATAATTATAGCCTGTATCAGGAGACCGGCGTGACCCAGCTAAACTCATTACAGACCCAGATGCAGATCTCTCCTCGTCACTGCCCTGGAGACGCTCTGCAGGTCAAGAAAGGACGAGTTCTTCCAGCACTCCTTTGAGTTTTTGGTCTTTATAGCGTTGCCTGTCTAATTCCCCTCGTTATGTTTGTCCCATTAACTGATTTGGGTTATGTTTCAATCTCTGTGTGTGCTCAGCTGTGAAGAGGTTTCTACTGTACGCTCGGAGGTCGGAGATTCGAGGGGTGGATATTGAGAACTCCTATCTGAACGTCATCATGGCGCTCACGGTTCCTGATATCGATGAGGTGACGTCTGTGGATTTTGATGTTCGAGAGGAGAGGATTTACTGGGCCGATGTCAAGAGCCGGACTATTAAACGAGCGTTTGTCAACGGAACCCAACTGGAAACCGTCCTGACGGGAGGTACAGCGAGATTCGGGAGCTCAAACAATGCACACATTGGTTTAAAAAATATATTTTTAGGTTGCTATTAAAGTCCTTTATTTCATTGACGACTACTTTAATTGTATCCATTCAACCTTTAGAAATATGTGCCCACTTCAAAAGGGAACCATGACTAGTAACAATAACTGCCACTTAAAATAAAATAACTGTTAAAACAACACTTTTTTTTTTCCAAGAAGTCGCACACAAATTGAGAAGTCAAAGGAAGGTGAAACACCACAAAACTCACAAAACCGTGAAGGGATTCAAACATTACCTTACAAAGGAAAACTACAAATTAAATACAGAGGGATTTAATCAACATCACAGGTGAAATCAATCAAGGAGTGCAGCAAGTGATCATAAAAGGTATACAAACAGGAAGGACAAACATGGGTACCACAACATTGAGGACTCATATACAAGACTGAAACCAAACTGTGAATGTACAGTGAACTAAACTTAAGTCAGGAAGACCTGAAACCAGAATACATTAAACGAGAATACAGAGTTATGATGAGCGGTGCTAACAAGCACCCCAAAATGACAACCAAATATAAAGCAGTCTGAAACAATTAACAGGTAGTCAAATTTGCAGATCTAAAGTGGAGAATAACTACATTTAGATGTTTGTTTCCAAAATTGTCAGTAAAACGTTTCGAACATTTTCTTTTGATTATCTTAATTGGTGGTTGCTCAAACATTTGTCTTCAGGTGATGTGCTTCAGCAAGGTTTGGATGTGTGGGGGAGGGGAGTTGTGCTCCATTGAGCATGCTCAAAGATGTGTAGTAAAATTGTGGTGTAATTTGGTAATTGTTGAATTTCATTTTTTTTTATTGTTTAAACTATTTTTTTAAACTTAATTTTGTAAATTGTTGAGTTAATTACTAATTTAGTAAATTAGTAATCTCAAATATTGCATACTTTTTTTTTTACCAATACCTCATTGTTTTAAGTAAACCCAAAATTTAGGTAACATCAAGTGAACATAATATCATTTGTGTAGCAAAATATACTATTTGATTTACAGTTTTTGACTTTCGTCTATTTCCAGACCTCTCCAACGTGCGTGGCCTGGCGGTTGACTGGCTCTCACGAAACATGTACTGGATGAGCTCCGATCACGACGAGACCCACATAAACGTCGCTCGCCTCGATGGCTCCCTGAAAAGCACAGTCGTCCACGGCATGGACAAACCCCGGAACCTCGTCCTGCATCCATCCAGAGGGTAAACCAAAGAATCCTTTTTAAACCACCTCCATTGAACTGTCTGCTCTCGTTATCTTCACAAGAGAAAAACAACAACCGAGAAAGCTAATTACTGAATGGCCCTGTGTTTATATTCAGACACAATTAACTGGAGATATTAGAGTCGTTTTCTCTGAGATGATCAAGAGTGACAAATTGTACAGCTATAAAAACAAGTTAACGTCGTCAAACTCAGCCAATCAGAAATAGATGTTCCTCTCACCCTTGCTGAACGAGTCAATGACAGCTACTTAATTAGCATGCATTATGATTCCGAGCGTGCAAGATAATTAAAAGTGAGCCTGCTCCTCTGGTGTTTACGTGGGATTTCATCCAACGTTATCCAGAGATGAACCTCAAACCTCATCTCAAACCCTCACGTCAGGTTTCTCCAGCAGCTGTCGGCTGGTTTTAGCTTCTGACCCGACGACATTTCTGAAAGTCATCTGTCGGGACGCCTGCGCTCCATCAAGATGTATTGTGGAGATAGAGACAGCTTTATTTGATTGTGTGGTGATTGTGAAGATAAACTTCTGCCTCCGCGACCTTCGCACGGGTCACTTCCCTTAAAGCCAAATGCTCGCATTCTTCATCTTCAAACCCCATCCGTCTTTCTCTGCAGATTGTGTTTTCTTGTGGTCCACAGGAAGATGTTTTGGACGGATGGCGGGACTGTTAATATGGCCAGTATGGATGGGAGCAACGTCAAGATTTTACAGCAGAACCAGAAGGATCCTGTTGGTAAATCCACTTTTTTTTTTCCGTGTAAGACTTTAAGAGTGTTTTATTTTGTTCCCTCCACAGGAGAGGAAGACGGCTCATTTCTCTTGTTGCTCCCGGCTGTCTTTGTACTTTTACCGTACTTTAATTTAATGAAAGGGTTTCATTAATACTTTCAAAATCTAGTTAAAAATGTTGTTTACATTTGTTTAATAATGAAAGTTTCAACAATAACATTTGTCATGCACTTTACAATCGATTACTTTCTTTTTACAAAGCAATTAGTATGTATTTATTTATTTTTTTCTCTAAATATCTTTAGAAAGTTAGATGTGTATTTCGTTTAGATTTACTGAAGCTAACTTAATGTGCTTTACTTATTAAAATTGTAGTATAAACATTTTATATTTGCTACAAAGGATTACTTTATTTACTTTTGTATGAATGAGAATTGTAGCAATTTTTTACATTACATTTTCCAAAATTTTACAAAAATAAATGGATAGTGAAATTCTGTATTTATTTTGTATTTCTGCATTTGTTCATAAAAAATATAAAAATTACATATCCACATTAAATTAGTTATCATTTAGTAGTAATTGTTTATATATTTTCTTTCAAAACTTTTTTTAAAATGCATTTTCTTTATTCTGTATCAGTTTAACTTTTTTCAGTTTCAGCCTGAAAAAGATGCTTTGAAAGAAATTTGTAATGGTGGAACTAATTTGTGTGGGACTAATGTAATTTTGCATATTTTTGTATAAAAAAATACAGAATTTCACTTTCTATGAATTTATTTTTGTATTTTTTTACGCTATAGTATAAAACATTTGGCACAAATTTCATAATATAGTTTTGAGGATTCAGTGAGATATTGGAACTCACACATTGTTTATGCCAAAAATCTATTTATGAGATTGCTATTTAATTTAATAATATTATTCTATTTTAATTAGCATATTTATATTATCTATTTTTATTGATAACCTTATTTCTAATCATTTAATTTTGTTCAGAAATATGTTTTTTACTATAACTGAATGATTTTATTAGTACCTTTAAATCACATTTTATTTGTCTTGTTATCTGTTTAATAATTAAACTTGAAGAACATTCGTTATGTAATTGAGAAATGATTACTTTGTTTAGCAGTTATTAAGTATAAAGTCTATGTTTTATTTTGTTCCCTCCACACGAGAGGAAGGCGGCTTGCTCCTCTTGATGCTCCCGGCCGCCTCTGTTAAAAACATTAGATCAGTAATTCGATCTGTGAAGTAGCCCTAGGTATTGTTAATGCTCTCTGGGTCTTCTCTTGATTAAAGCAGACATCTCCCTCACACACTTATTTGCATCTGTGTTCAGCTCTGTCAGGGGCGCTCCTAATATCCTCTCCAGTCGCTGCCTGCAACTACAGTAGATTTCAGGATAGCGTCTAGCCAATCAGCAGCCAGGTGGAATGAGGAGGGCGGAACATTGTTGCCTTCTTTCCCTTCTTATTGGCTTAGGTCGGTGATTGACAGCTATTGTTCTCCTTACCGGGCGTTCATACCAAGAACGGAATTTGCGTGGTTAGCGAGGGATTCTTGTGTTAAGTCAATGGCTGGCCACTCATGGCAGGATTTGCGCCAGCCAACCAGGAACTTCTTCTTTTGATGACGTGTTTTTTCTGGAAGACCACAAAAACAAAACATGGCAAGTTAAAAGATTTTCTCACTGGGGGAGATTGGTGGGCACTCTTCTGGTGAAATAGAAGCTTGTAGTTAGTAAACAGCCGAAATAGGCTTCGTCTTTCTACCGTAATAGCAGATTTGCTCTCAACTTCACCATGTTACTCTGAGAATAAATAAACAACAACTGGAAGCTCCTCCCCCAGTCGCACATTAGCATTTTTTCCCCCTTATTTCAATGCGCGTTTAAATTCATATTTTTGAGCGTTGATTCAGCAACGATTCATGCGTTTACCAATTCCCAGTGTGAACGCGTCATTAGATTTCAAAAAGGGTACTAAAGCATATTACTGTTTTTGAGTAATATTTTTTAATAATAATGCATTTTTTACTAGTCTTATGCTCCTGTAGTACGCTTGTATTCAATCTTGTTTTCCATTCATTCATTTATTCATTCATCTTCATGCCGGCTTTCTTCCCTTTCGGGGTCGCCACAGCGGAATGAACCGCCAACTCTCTGGCATATGTTTTACGCGGCGGATGCCCTTCCAGCCGCAATCTTGTTTTCCAAAACTTGAAATTTGTGTTATGTACATAAAAATCAACTATCCACCACAGAAAAACCCATATTGATCTATCTCTACTGCGTACCCACAAATGCACCTCGTATACAATGCATATAGATAAGTCTCAGATTTAGTTGCTCAAGAAGGCTTCTGTAGTAAAACTTCATGTTGTCAGTGAAGTGACTGCAGTCGAGATTTATGGACACCGAAGTAAGTTGCGCATATAACGCATCAACGGCAATGTGACTTACCCTGCACCCAACACTGTCTGTGTTTCTGGCCTTATTAAATATTTGTTTTCCTTTCCAGATTTTTTGTTTTTGTTGTAATGTTTAATACAATTCTTGTTTGCAAAAAAAAGTCGTAACGCTATTTCCTGTTCGTGCCTGATCACAATCGCCTGACACTCACATAATTATTTTTTATAAAAGTTAATCCAAGATAAGGACAAGAAGAAAGGAATAATGAAGAGTAACATTTCTCCAATTCTAAGGAACACTCAATGAACTGGCAATTAAAAAAAAAACGCATCGAACACGCATACTAACTGGGAAGAGAAAGAAAACAGGAGAGAAAGTGATATGAAATTATTTTCCTTAGGCCGGTCAATTCAATTATTATTTGTTTTACTGGAAAAGGTATGGTTAAAGACACCATGGATTGTCATAGTATTGTAATTTATAAATATTACTTTCACATTTTAGACCAAAATATTATTATTCGGCTGCAAAATGTAATCCTTAACAAAAAAAATTATTTGTTGTTGATTTTGATACTACAAGTTTTTAAGTTTGTTTGTTTTTTTCTTATTACAAGTAGACTACAGCACTGATAATTTTCGTGTAATGCAATTCTGTTTTGATTTGATGAAATCAAGTATCAAATAACTTGTTGCATTTCTAAAAGAGTAATATTGTGGGGTAAGTGATTACTTTTATACTGCTTGAATAGGTAGTTGGTAATATATTAAAGTATATTAAAGTAACTTGCACACCACCTGTAGTATTTTTATGAAGTTATACCTGAAACACATTTTTACATCTTTAATAGGCTTGTCGATTGATTACTCATCCAACAAGCTCTACTGGATCAGTTCAGGAAACGGAAGCATAAGCCGCTGTAACTTGGATGGGAGTGACCTTGATGTGATCGACAGCTTGAAAGACCTTCTAGGGAAAGCTACTGCATTAGCAGTGATGGGTGAGTGAAGGCTGCTTTCTTTTTGCATTGTTAATTAAAATCATGCAAATAAGGGCTCTGCCGAATTAGAACAATGATGGACATAATGAACATGGAGTGATGAGGAACGCATTTCTGTGGAAATCACAGGGTTCTGCAAAAGCTATTTTCCTACGCTGCAATTATGAATCAGTTAGATTGTTTCTTTCAAAAGTCTTGAATTTTATTTCTTAAACTTTGAGTATGCTTTTAATGCTGTTTTTGCTGGTTTTCACAGATTTCTGCTGTAATTGTTCAGGATGTCTATGTTTTTTTTAAGCACAATTCTAAATCATTTGTTATTGGTGTTTACATTTTCTTACTTACCTGCTGCTTTTACATAAATGCTAAATGAAATTATCGGTTCCTACCTGTCTGGAGTTAAGCAGAGAAATCTGACTGGACATTTTCAGAAATGGTGTGTATGATTTGGTAAATTCATAAATAAATGGTCTATTATATTAAATATTTAATCTGTTAACAATTTTTCTTCTTTATTGTGACCATTTTAGCCACTTGAACCCTGTGTTGAAGAGTTGCATTCCCCATGAAATGTATTCAGTGGAAAACTTTCATGGGAAGAAAAATGTGTTTTAATAAAAGATGTTTTGATGGAGTTCAAGTACTTGTAGGAAAGCACAGAGATACCAGTTAGTAAGTAGAACATATTAGTTTCTACAAATAACAGTTTAAGAGTCTTCAGTGTCTCATCTAAAAAGACTCAGTGAAGCACTTTGCCCTGTAGCATCTTGCAGTCATGATTTGATTTCACCTGACCCAGCGTGGAACTTTACTAAGAAGGCTTCTGAGAGCATGCTGACCATTTTTCATCATTTGAGGATTGGCACTAATCCGTTTAAGAGTGAAACAGATGCCTCAAAAGCCGAGGATCATCAGATAAAGACATCAGTTCTGCTTCACCTTCTGTGGCATGAAGGAGAGAATTATTAGAGGTTTTATCATCTTAAAATCTTGTTTTAAAGTATGATTTTCTTTCATTGAAAACAATCTATTACATAAAAAGTTTTTGAAGGATTTTGTCATTGTATGTCGATTTTTACATATGTAGTAAAATGTGAAATGTATCAGCCAGTAAGGCAGCAGTAAAGAGAAACAAGTAGCAAAGAACTGTGACAGTTTTAAATATCAGTAGTAGGGACTTGCAGCTCTGGTAAGCAACAACAATTAACATTAGCAAGTTGCGGTAGGAAGCAGTAGCAGTGGAAATGTGGAAGTTGAAAGTGATAAATAATAATAGAAAGTGGGTAGTAACAGTAGAAAACTGTAAGCAGTGATAGAAATGGAAACTAGCTGTAGGATCTAGCAGTAGAATGTGGGAAGTAGTAGTTGGAACCAGCAGTAGAAAATGGGAAGTAGTAGCAAGAACCAACAGTAGACAGTGGGAAGTAGTAGTAGGGACCTGCAGTACAAAGGGGGAAGTAGTTGTAGGAAACAACAGAAGACAGTGGGAAATAGTAGCAAGAACCAGCAGTAGTCATTGGGAAGTAGTAGTAGTAATAGTACTAACCAGCAGTAGAAAGTAGTAGTAGGGACCTGCAGTACAATGTGGGAAGTAGTAGTAGGAACTCGCAGTACAAAGTGAGAAGTAGTAGTAACCAGCAGTAAACAGTGGGAAGTAGTAGTAGTAATCAGCAGTAGAATGTGAGAAGCAGTAGTAGTAACCAGCAGTAGAATGTGAGAAGCAGTAGTAGGAACCAGAAGTAGACAGTGGGAAGTAGTAGTAGGGACCTGCAGTACAAAGTGGGAAGTAGTAGTAGGAACCCGCAGTACAAAGTGGGAAGTAGTAGTAACCAGCAGTAAACAGTGGGAAGTAGTAGTAGTAATCAGCAGTAGAATGTGAGAAGCAGTAGTAGTAACCAGCAGTAGAATGTGAGAAGCAGTAGTAGGAACCAGAAGTAGACAGTGGGAAGTAGTAGTAGTAACCAGCAGTAGAATGTGAGAAGCAGTAGTAGGAACCAGAAGTAGACAGTGGGATGTAGTAGTAGGAACCCGCAGTAGAAAAGGGGAAGTAGTAGTAGTAACCAGTAGTAGACAGTGCGAAGTAGAGATAGGAACCAGAAGTAGTCCGTGGGAAGTAGTAATAGTAGTAACCAGTAGTAGAAAGTGGGAAGTAGTATCAAGAACCAACAGTAGACAGTGAGAAGTAGTAGTAGGGACCTGCAGTACAAAGTGGGAAGTAGTAGTTGGAACCCGCAGTACAAAGTGAGAAGTAGTAGTAACCAGCAGTAAACAGTGGGAAGTAGTAGTAGTAACCAGCATTAGAATGTGAGAAGCAGTAATAGGAACCAGAAGTAGACAGTGGGATGTAGTAGTAGGAACCCGCAGTAGAAAAGGGGAAGTAGAAGTAGTAACCAGTAGTAGACAGTGGGAAGTAGAGATAGGAACCAGAAGTAGTCCGTGGGAAGTAGTAATAGTAGTAACCAGTAGTAGAAAGTGGGAAGTAGTAGCAAGAACCAACAGTAGACAGTGGGAAGTAGTAGTAGGAACCCGCAGTACAAAGTGGGAAGTAGTAGAAAGAACCAGCAGTACAAAGTGGGAAGTAGTAGTAAGAACCAGAAGTAGACAGTGGGAAATAGAGATAGGAACCAGAAGTAGTCAGTGGGAAGTAGTAGTAGTAGTAGTAACCAGTAGTAGAAAGTGGGAAGTAGTATCAAGAACCAACAGTAGACAGTGGGAAGTAGTATCAAGAACCGACAGTAGACAGTGGGAAGTAGTAGAAAGAACCAGCAGTAAACAGTGGGAAGTAGTAGTAGTAACCATCAGTAGAATGTGAGAAGCGGTGGTAGGAACCAGCAGTAGAATGTGAGAAGCGGTGGTAGGAACCAGCAGTAGAATGTGAGAAGCGGTGGTAGGAACCAGCATTTGAAAGTGGGAAGTAGTAGTACTGAGTAGCAACTAACAGTAGCAGTAGCAATATAGCACCACCAAATTGGAAATAAATTGACAAACGATGCTGACATTGAAGTCAGAGTTTTTTAAATGAAAACCTTTCTAAGGATATTGCTTATTTTGGCATTTTTCTAACTGTTACCCTCTTATAGAAAGGTCATGATTTAGCCCTTATTTGTTCAACTTGAGTTTAAAATGACTGCTTTTCTTCAGCTTTGTCTCCTCTGAGATCAATTAATAATAGGTAATGTGCAGGTAAGACAACCTCTGATTGATGTGGGTTTAACCATTTACGCCAAATTCTGTTGAATTTAATTAATTATTGATATGTAAAATGTTCTTTGTGTCTGTCAGTATCATTGAGATTGGAAGGAAACAGTTTTGTAATACGAAACATTTTCTATTTAACAGTTCAGACTTTCTGAGTTTAGCCAGAGTGTATATTCCCAGAATCTATCATTTACGTCTAAAAGTCTTTGCTACCTAAAAATAACCCTTCCAGCTGAGTCCGCCACTGGCGATAATAAAAAAACAATCAGAACACATTTAAATGTGTGTTCCTTAAATTTACATCAGAGGTGCCTCTAGGTCTCGTCTCTCAGATGTGAATGAGATGTCGACGATTGCTAATTCAATCAGACGGGATTCTAGCAGACATACTGCAAGCTAGTCTTGGTGTGATGTCTGAAGTCAGTTTTCAATATATATTCTAATCTAATTTAGACAATATGCATATTTTTTAGTGTTGTGCCACATAGAAACAAATATAAGTTGTTATGATCAGACAGTCATGACTGAAATGTCTTTGCAGTCTTTAATGTATATTTACTCATACGCTGAACTTCCTGTCGGTAGTAATGTCATTTAGAAAGGAACTGACTGCGATTCCACTTTTAAATGAAGCAGAGCAAACAGTCTAATAGATTGTTGATGGCACTTTATTTCCGCTTCTATTCAGGTCAGATGAAACAGCTGAACATGGTTTTGGTTCACGTCTCACGGTCGTTTGATTATTACACTCGTTTGTGTAATATTAATGTCTAATTAACCCCCTTTTCAGTTGTTGTCCCAGGAGTAGAGAAACTAGTAAAGAGATAATGAATATTTAATGATTTCTTTTCCTTTTTCGCTTTCTTTGTCATTGTTGTCTTTAAGTGACATTGTCTGGTCTTTCTTCAGCGAGAAACATGTGCGGAACCTACTTATGAAACATTTAGTATGCAGAATGACAATGAGGTTGAAGTGGAATACTTGTTCTTTGACTCAAAAGTTGAATGAAAGTCAACATTTCCAAGGACAAAAATAAAAACTGATTTTTCTGACTTGTTTTAAATTGTTATTAAGAATCAGCCAATGTGTAATATTGATTTGAAGGCCATGTAACAATCCATGCAACAATGCAAGTAGATTTAAAGCTTCATGAGATTAGTTTTCTACATGTGAGTACAAGTTTGCTCACTGTAATTACATACTCAGATTGCTTGATGGTTTATTTAATCTTCTGCTGAATAAAAGCTGCTGTTTTGAAATGCACTTCTGCAGGAAAACTCTTTTGGCATTGAATTTTCAGTGGACAAAAAGACTCCAGTAGGCATTATTTATTTCTAAAATCGCAATACTGTCAAGTGCACTTACATGTTTTTTGTTATTTCATTTTCAATTTAAGTGGAGATTTTTAATGGACAAGTTTAATGGCTGAAGGTTAAGTGGTTTAAAAAGTTTTTATTCCGCATTTATCCACAAGAATTATATAATTTAGTTTGAAAAGTGGGGGGTAGTGACTCAAAAGTGACATATTATTCGTTTTTTTATTATTGGCTTCTTTTGCTAGGTATTGCATCTAATACGTAATATATCATTCAGGACTTTCACTTTACTGAAAGAAAAACAAAACTTTAACATCCAATATGGTCACATTCGGGACTAATTGTAAACAGGGAAGTGTTTTGTAATTAATCCTCGTATAGACTCATAAACTCAACTTTACAGACATTTATTGCATGTGATTCAAAGAAGTAGTGTATGATAAAAGTTGCCTTTGAAGGATATTAAGGGTGTCTAGTCTATAGAGGTTAAATATGTAATATACATGATTTAAAAGGGGCATGATATGGCACAGGTAAACTTTTTTATAAAAAAAATTATAAAAAGCAGAACTTACAACTGTGTTAACCTGTTTATCTATTTTAAAATCTGAATCAGTAGTGACACAAAAGGTGTTGACATTAAGTTTAACACATTCTCTGATAGGCCTCTAGTCTAAAAGTGTGGGGCCTACCAATATGATATTTAATTTCAGGACGCCGTGAGTCAATAAAGCTATGATGTTACGTAAACAGTCCAACATGGGGCCGCTGACATTTTTCCTTAAGAAGCATTAATCAGCAATCATCTGCAGAAATGTGATTTAAGATTCCATGCTTTTTAAAATCAATCCAAGTGGAAGAAGGTAAAGTATGAATAAAATGGCACCAAGAAATGATCCCACAAGAAAGGGACACTGTAGAGGAAGATATAGCCTAAAGCACTCCAGTGCAAACACTCATCTCATTTGAAAATGAGATAATTACGTAGTTGTGTGGTCCACTGTCAAAAATAACAATCTAGTTTTGTCCAAAGTGACTTACTTTAGGGGAGAGACAATATGCAATCTGTTACACCATCAAAGACTACCTCAGCTTCTCATAATAGAAAGTGTATCAACTGATCAATAAACCATAACAGGGAGAAAATAAAGGAAGAAGATAAAGACAGAGGAGGAAGAAATACATTTTTTATAGGAGGTGTTCCCTGAAGAGAAGAGTTTTCAGTTACTTTCTGAGAGCTGTTAGTGTTGCTGCTCTTCTGACTGGATCAGGAGTTTGTTCCACCATCCAGGGACAGAGAGAGAGAAGGTTCTGCTGAGAGATCTTCTGCCTTTGTGGGACGGAACCATGAGTCGCTGTTCCTTCTCTGAGCGAGTCTTCTGGAGGACATGTAGGAGTGTAGGAGTTCGTGGAGGTAAACAGTGGCTGATTTGGAGATAGCTTTGTATGCCATCATCAGTGATTTGTATTTAACCCGAGCTGCAAAGAGCCTGAACCAGGAGTTGAGTTGCCGCTCAGTTAAGAAGGACCTGATCTTTCGAATGTTATGCAGTGAAAAACTACATGCTCAAGTTGTCTTGGTCATGTGGTCTTTGAAGGACAGCTGTTCATCCAAAAATCACTCCAAGATTCCTGACTGAAGGAGAAGAGGTGATTGACAGACGTTAAATAGACGTTAAAGATTGACGTTGACATTAAAACTTTAGAAATGCAGTCTCAGTACTATGACATTTTGTGTAGTCTGATGCTCTCAAGAAGGACTAATATCATGTGGCCCAAATTATTAAATAGCAACTGCTTCTTTTTGTCCAAAAATCTGACAGCCAAAACTGGTATCTACAAATCGACTGGCTTGTCTCTCACTCCTGAAGTGTTTGTCCCTCACTCTTTATAAAGTATTTAAACAGCCCTCTGTGAAGAACACAACAAGGCTGTTCCCGGTAGTTCATTTTCACTGCCTTTGTGTCTGCCAACGCTTGATAGCTTGAGTTCAGGCCAAGCGCTAAGAATAGTTCTGCTTGCTGTTGGCGTGTGTTTGTAATCCATTCAGAGCTGCCAGGGGACCGGGATGCTGCTTCCTCCACCTTTGGGAATCATAAGTGCTGAGAGGGTGGGTTGAACCGTTGCGGTTAGTCGACAAGGGACGTCAATCTACTACATTACTGGCTGGTAATGCGGGCAAAGGAATGTGTTGCTAGCCATGAGCGATTCAGTCACAAGGGAGAAGGATACTGAAGTGCTTTTTGCTCGCCTTTTGTTGATGTGGATTCACAGACGGCGTGTGAGCTCAAAGAGAAACTGAATATTGAACATTCTCAAACATTTTTGGGTAGCAACTAAGAACATTTCTCTCCCATTTTGTAACACAAAAAGAAACAAATGTGAGCGTACACCGCTTATATTCCTAGAAATATAATATATCATTGAAATCTTAACAAATTAGAGCAGATTTCAGTATTAGAGCTTTCCAGTACTCAGGGTTAAATGGAGATCTTTTGAGTGGCAGGTTTCCAAATGTTAGAGAGGCACTTAAAATATCTTGATGATGATCATTTTGAGATTAATTTTTTAAAATATAGCTGTCCAGCTATGCAGAAAAAAACTAAATGTTGCTCAAACAGGAAATCTGACTTGAAATGCTCAAATAAAACTGTAAATGCACAAAAAAACACCCGTAACAATATTTAACAACCTCTGTAGCAGGTACAGTTCTTTCTCCACCCACCATTTTTTGTTATTTGACAATTCCACAATACGTTGCTTTAATAATTGTAAATATCAGTTGACAATTAAATGTCCAAATCTATATGATGAAGGACTAAGCTTTTGTGTTAAAATAGAGATATAAATACGGCTCGAAGTTCCAAGACGTTGTTTGAGCACTTTTGTTTAAGGTAAGGTATTCTACAATCACAGAATAATTTAGTTTGAACAATGTTTTCATCGATTTCACAGGTAATGATTGATTAAAGCCACAAGGAAGTGGTCTTGGTCAGTTATACGCAGCAATATTTGTTGATAAGCTTCATCATATAGAAAACCCATTCCCTCATGCTTCTTCCTGCTTTCTTTGCTTATGCGTGTAAAATGTAAACTTTCAGATGCAGAGCCATTTTTGCCATATTGGTCAAAACTATCTGGGATTACAAACACCCAGAGATCACATGCAAACACTCACAAATAGTGTGATCCAAAATTTCACACTGTTATTTAGTTTGTCACATATTTGCTTAGTTTCATGAAGTACTTGAGACGTTGTGCATTAAAAGGATGAGGGGCAGGTGAACAACCCCTGCATGTGCCTACCAATGTTGTACGTTAAATGATTTTGAGAGCCATTTTTTAAACTGATGTAGTTACAGTAAATAGATGTACTGTTAAAACATGAAATGAGCTTGCTTCAGTTTTGGACTGTGAGCTTGGTTTAAAGTTAAACAGTGAGTTAAATTTCCGGATGTTATTTCCAGTGTACATACATTTTCTGTATATTTCCTCACTCTTTGCTGTTCTTGAGTTGAAAGAGTCATTTAACTTTGCTTTCTTGTCTGTAGGTGGTAAGTTGTGGTGGGCAGATGATGTTCTCGCTCAGCTGGGTACTGTTAACAAGAGGGATGGAAAAAACTTGACGGTTCTGCGAAACAAGACCACAGGCATCGTTCACATCAAAGTCTTTGACAAAGAGAGCCAACGAGGTACAAAGACACACGCATCCCTGAATGTGCGTTAAATAATACCCAGACTCAAGGAAATCACAGCTGATTAAGATCAAATGCAAGGAAGCCAGAAACGTTTATGCTTGTTTTTGGACAAGCGGAAACAAGAACCAGAAGCAGCACGCTGCTGATTTCTGTATAGGGTAAGGTTAGGGCCACTGTAAAAAAAATGAAGTTCTGACTTAGAATTATCTATCTAGAATAATCTTAGAATTCTGTCTTTTGAGTTTGATCTGCTGCTGGTTGCTCTTCTGTCTCATCTTGCAGTTTCCTTGCATTTTGAACTAAAATATACAAGTGATGCTGACGAAGCATGGCTCTCTTTTACCGCAGTTAGAAACTAGTTTGAAGTGCATTTGCGATGTCTATGTTTACATGAGTGTAATACTTTTAAAACATAAGTTTGATGGAAAAAAAGGTATTTACGGACACCCATATATCGGAGGAAAAAAATCTGAGTTCTGAAGCAAAAGCAAAAAAGTAATGGGATTACAGTCATTATTCTGAGATTTGTCAGAATTCTTAGAAAAAGTAAAAATTCTGAGATTGAATTCAGAATTCTGAAAAAATTGTCAGAATTCTGAAATTGAAGTCAGAATTCTGAGATATAAAAATCTGAATTCTTAGAAAAAGTCAGTTTGGTGATAACAAGTCAAAATTCTGAGATTAGTCAGAATTCCTAGAAAAGGTATACATTTTTAGGTTAAAGTCAGAATTCTGAGAAAATTTCAGAGTTTGTGATATTGATAAAAATCCTGAGAAAATAATCAGAATTCTGATATTAAAGTCAGAATTTTCAGATTAGTCAGAAGTCTTAGAAAAAGTCAGAATTTTGAGGAAAAAAGTCAGAATTCTGAGAAAACAAATCTGAATTCTGAGATTAAAGTTAGAATTTTCAGATTAGTCAGAAGTCTTAGAAAAAGTCAGAATTTTGAGAAAAAAGTCAGAATTCTGAGAAAACAAATCTGAATTCTGAGATTAAAGTCAGAATTTTTTTTACAGTGGCCCTAATCCTCTCCTGTACTATGTGATCCATTAACATTTTCTAAATGCATATAAAGAGGAACAAAATACATTATTTGGGACTCTATATACTTTAGGTTAAATATGACAAGGGCACCAGTTATATTTCTGCAGCCACACACTACCAAGCCCTTGATTCGTATGACTTATGTTGAAAGACATTCATATCACTGACAGGTCTATTAGCAGTGGAGTTCTTGATCCTCTAAATGCTCCATTAGGAAGAAAAACCTGGCAATTAGAGGCTCTTTAAGGTAAATCTTTTTGCTTCCTCTTCAAATCTCCTCATACCAATTAGCTCGCTCATTTATCTCTCCGACACCGACCTCACGGGAGCGAAGCCCTTCTCATTACAACACTTCAAATGAACCAACTGGAGTGTTTCTGACAAGGTGTCCGAAGAACAAAGTCAAAGCACCTTTATTTCTTACTGTTCTCTGTTTCTGTGTTGAAGAAGCTAGCTCTGAATCAGACTTCTCTCCTCTTCGCAACCTTCGTGGCACCAATCTCTGAAAATATTGTATCGTTCTGTATCTGAAAAATGTATCTGAAAAAATTTGGTGTTCTGTTTTTAGTTGATACCATTTAGGGTTCATCTCGTATTTCAAGCTGCATCACAACACTTTGAGTAACAGTGCTAGTGATTGGTTATTCATACACCCTTGTGCGCCTCTATCCAGCGAAACAGAAGAGGAGGAAGGCGGGACTTTTCCTTGAGAACCATAAGGAAACTAAAGATGAGACAACCGGAAGTTATATTTCTCCAGTGACAAGTTTAGTTTGAATATATAATGTTAATAGAATGTGATAGATCAAGAATGAAATTGCTTATTTTTTATACAACTATTAAAAGAAACTATTTAAATAATGGCATGCTGATGATTTTTTTTTAGCATTCAAAATTGTTTGTCTAGTTTTTCATGTGATTAGACTTCAGGATCCACCAGCCGCCAAAAAATTCATGAGCCTAAAAGACTAGTTTTTACCGTTTAAAGTGGACATTTTTTATACCTCAACCCAAAAATGTACAATTTTACAGAAGGCGGGGTCCATGATCCACGATGTTCATACTTAAAATATATGAACTTTAAATGTATGAATTTAAAATGTCAAATGTAGTCTTTTGACTGAAACAAATCAGGAGGCTCAAACAGCATTTTTACTATTTAAAATAAACTAAATTATTTTTAGAAGGCCATGCTCCTGGTTCCAGCATTTTTGCACTTAAAATGAAATAATTGTGAGTATTTAACTTGAATATTTTCCAAAAATTCTTATTAAAAGACCATTTTACCTTTTAAACTACACTAAAGTTATGTCACCCAATAAAAAATAAAATAATCCATAAGGTGATACTTTAAAATTCACAGAATTTTTTTTTATAAAATAATAAGGCACAACGTTTTCAGAAATGATGCTCTTGTATCTCCCGTATTTACATTTAAAAGCAAACAAATGTAAGGATTTAATTTGAAGTTCACATGCTTTTTTACCCTTTAAAATACACACACGAAAAATTATTTCAACCTAAAAATTAACACAATTTTCAGAAGGCCATGCTTCAAATCACAACAATGTTTCTTAAAAGTCACAAATTGTAAGTATTTAACCTTTCTCAGAACATTCTAAGACCTTCTGTGTGTCCTCTAAAATGCATCGAATTGAAGCAGCTAACCTGAATATTAACTCAATTTTTACTGTACGTTTATAAAAATTACAAACTTGCTCGATAAACATCACAAGCCCCCCACCTCATCACTAAGGACATTTAGGTTGTACTCAGACAGAAATCTCATCAGAATGAGGACAGTTCCCTAATTTCTTACAACAAATCTAAATACTTTTATTTCAACTTTAATTTTGCCTAGTTTTAGCCTGTATAGATATTCAAGTGATACAGAACGTTTAGAATAAAAAATAAAACCGTGAAAATGCATCTTGAACATGTATTTCATACGTTTTTTTCACAGGTAGCAATCTGTGTTCTGTGAACAATGGTGGATGTTCTCAAATATGCCTTCCCACCTCAGAGAGCTCTCGGAGCTGTACTTGTACCGCAGGATACAATCTGCGTCCGGACCGCTTGACTTGTGAAGGTATCTTCTTCTTGGAAATGGCCGTGGTTAATTTGAAAGAGTCTGGTTTTATTTTGGGTTTATTCTTTGGTAGGATTGCAATCTTTCCTGATTTATTCAAGCAATGATGGCATACGAGGAGTTTCTCTTGAGCCCAGCGATAACTCAGAGGTTTTGGCGCCGTTAACTGCCTCTATTTTGGCCGTGGGTCTAGACTATCATGCTGGTAGGTACCTTTTAGATTTTTTTGCCATATAGATTTCTTCGAACCTTAAGTGCAAGCTTTTAAAACTGGTGTTTAATGATTTAAAATAGTTCCCATTGGCTCCTCTAAAGTGCAATTGAATCATTTAGCTGTAAAAAAAAATGCTTCATAAGAACTCAATATAATCTTGAAGGTTTAATGCTTGATAAGAACTCAATCTAAGAGTTAAATAAAAAGAGAAATCCATATCTGCTGCTTTGGCAGTAAAAATAAATTGATTTGGAGTTTTGATTAAAAAAAATGTTATCCAAAATTGTATTTGATGACATTTTAACATAAGCTACCAACTTCAGTAGCTTTTAAAAAAATAGTGAATCGGTATCGGCTAAAAAAATTATTTAGAATTTGTAATAAACATTAGAAATAACAGTAGCTTTATTTTAAATCGGGAGTCGGTATTGGCTAAATTGATCGTAAAAAAAAATTACATTGTGATTTTTTAATACTCATTAGAAACATCAGTAGTTAAAAAAATGGGATCTGTATCAGGTCATTTGGCGGTACAAAATATTTGGAATGTTGAATACTCAGTAAAAAATTCAGCAGCCCTAAATATATATATATATATATATATATATATGTGTGTGCGTGCGTGTGTATGTGTGTGTGTGTGTGCGCGTGTGCGTGTGTGTGTGTGTGTGTGTGTAATCTGTATTGACAATTTTGACAGTAAAAAAAAAAAAACTGATTTGGAGTGGGTCATGAAAAATCATGATTGGTCCATCCTAATAAATCACGGACATCAAATGTATGGAAGTTTATGTACACTTTTGAGAAATAATTATACACGTAGTGTTCTGAAGCCTGTGACTACAAATTGGAGTGAGGAGTGGGTTTTTAAATGACATTCTGTTCTGCACTTGATCCAGCATCACTGTACACATAGCAAACTGAAGCCTAATTGTGTTGGTTACGGCGTCACCCCTCAACATGAGGAAAGCATTCATTTACAGGGGTCTGCCAACATTCAGACAGATTTATGTTTATAATGGAGTAATTGGACAGCTGTCCCCGCATCGAGACAGAAATGATACTTTTTTGCACAACCAGACAGATCCCAAATCTCCATTTGCATGATGAACAAATATTGGTTTTGTGTTGGATGTCTGTGCTTTTTTGCATTGAGAGATGAGCTGCTTTGACAGATGGAAGATAATCGAAACAGATTAGCCGGACAGATGAGGCGATGCTTCATAATGGTGTGAATAGGCTTTCATTGCTGATTTTGTCAAAAGCAATATAGTGTTCATTTTTGATGAGCTGTTGGTGCATGGAGCGTTGGAAATATTTCTGAGGCCAAGTCAAAACAAGTTTTATAAGAACGATTTGAATGAAACAGAGGACATGAGCCACGGCAATCACAAGTCCTGTGTGCCCATCTACTCAGCATTGTTTTCCTGAAAAGAGGTCTTTGAATAAATGCGTTTGAATTAAAAAAGTGCACATGGTCGTAGTTATTTAATGCTTTCAAATATTGTGGTACTGTACTGTTATTTTCAATCTTTTCTGAATTGAGAGTAAGACAAAGACTTGCATGTATTTATATATTTTTTATACCCCACCCATTATTTTTGTTCTCATGGACATGTTTCCACTTATAAAGGTTAGAGATGATCCTGGCTAAAGTCGCTTCTTTTATTGAGCTTTGTTTTTTGCCCTCTAGTGAATGAGCAATGCCCTCTAGTGGCCAAAAACTTCATACTGTTTCTTTAACAAAGTTGTTCACAATCAATCACAGTTAAGAGGAAAATTCTCATTAAAGGGTTATGGAATATAAGAACACTCTTTTTTGAAAGATTTTTGACAAGCATGAGTCTCACTGATGCATTGTACATATGTGTATACTAATTATACAATGAAAAATAAAAACAGCACAGCAATGCTTTATTAACTGTACAATAGAGATGTCAACTATTATTTTTTTCAAACATATTTAAAAAAAACTTGAACCATTGTAATTACTAGTATGTGTTGGTAAAGTGAAAAAAATAACACTAAATGTTTCTGTTTTTTAATGGATTTTTTTCCAGTGTGAGATTAACAATAATTATAATTTTAACTGAAAACAGGAAACATACAGATTGTAGCTGTAACTTTGAAAAACATATTTTATTTAAACATCATTGTAGTTTACTAGTATATGTTACTAGTATGTGTGAAAATAAAGTAAATATATGTATTCATAGTCTTTTGCCGGGTTTTTTTTTTCAGTGTGGATTTTACTCTTTTTTTTATTACTGGTAACATTGTTTTCTAAATGTTTGAAAAGTAAGATTTTGAAATCTGCTATAGGTTACGATGATATGATCCGTCGACATGCGCGCCAATGTTCTGGATCTCCATTCTTTTGTTTGAGGTTACTGACATAGACATTTTTTTAACAGTCTATGATAAAGACATGATCACTGGCAAAAAAGCATTTCATAAAGGGGGAACTGCTTAGTATGCTTAATGCTAAAAACAAAACCAAAAAACAAACAAGTTAAACCTTTTTTTAACGCAACCATATGCATCTTTAGGAAATGACACCTTGTACTGGACAGGCTCAGGCAGAATCTCTAGATCCAGTCGAGACCAGACCTGGAGAGAGGACATAGTCACGAGCGGTCTTGGACGTGTTGAAGGACTTGCGATGGACTGGATTGCGGGTGCGTTTCTTATTTGTAATTGAGAAGTCTTTTTTTTTAAGCAGCCTTGATGCTGTCAGGCTTATTGTTTCTCTGTTGGTTCAGGGTCTTTGTTGCTTTACATCCAAAGGTAATATTTACTGGGCGGACCATGGCTTAAATCTAATTGAGGTTATGCGATTGAGTGGTATGTATCGCACAGTGGTGATAGCCGACGGACTCGATCAACCCAGAGCCATTGCAGTGCATCCGGTGAAAGGGTAAGTAATCACCTTGCTTTCTTTTTTCTGCTTAAGTGTTGCCTCATCCAAGTCTATCTACCGTGTTTAAATGAATGACCTGCAGTCATCTGAGAAGAGCTACTGAAGCATGTGCAATTAGCAACTCGAGGCTTGTTATCTTCTCTCTGCTTCTGTGTACTTAATAGAAGGTAATTGTAATGGTGACCTGATTGTAATTGAGTCATCTCATTATCTCTTGCTTTGCTCTGTAAGAGTGAAATATTAGCAAAAAGCTTGAAACGATTCAGTTCCGTACATCCACATAAGTTTGCTTCAGTCTTACAATTTTGACTCTGAGTCTCCAGAAGACTCTGAAGAGTTTGAAGCTTGAAATTCAGAATGCATTGTTCTTGGTTGCATCATGTAAGCCCAGCCCTGATTAAACGAATCCTCACCAGCTAAAGTTTTAATACTCTCTAGAACAGAGGTACGTCTGTGTCTGAGAGACTGTGTACCCATATGAAGCAAATTCATCACCTTTTCCCATAAAGAAGTGTACTGTGAATGATGGAACTTGCTCAAATGATTTCTCAAGCTTCCTGCAGGAGTTTAAAAGTGCATAAACCAAGAATGAACTCTAAGGCTGATTCTGTTAAACTCTTGTCAATAACTGGCCTAGAATACATTATTTTTTATTTCTGATTATAATCAACATAGATAAAGATGAACAATACACTGCAGGAAATCAATGTCAGCCCTGCTACTCCTGTCTGATTGCGTATATATATATATATATATATATATATATATATATATATATATATATATATATATATATATATATATATATATATATATATACAAGTGTGTGTGTGTGTGTGTGTGTTATCAACAACATATGTGTTCATCACAGAGCTTTTCTTTGGGTTTCACTGTCATCAATAAAGCTGATTGGAAAAAACATATAAACTGATTGAAAAATGCATTTTCTGGCCCCAAGGACTCTACGTTTTTACATTTTTCACAGCCCAAAACTGACTTATTTATGGTAAGCCAGGAATAAAAGGCTGTTACCTCACCTCCTTCATCCTCCCTCTATGGTTCAACTTACTCTTTCTGTGTGTAGGTCAATCATATGCATAATTTATGAATGAGACTCCTGGTGATTCTTCTGATTGATTCACGTGGAACCGGTTCTAAAAAGAACAGTTTAAACAGTGCAATGGGAAATTTACTAGGACATACATGTCAAATACATGACCCACGGGCAAAGTGTGGCCCTCCACATCATTTTATATGGCCCATGAGAGCATAAAAGGTCTGATTGTTTAAAAACAAAAAGGTGCTTTGACCAAAAACTACATTTCTCACAACGCCATGTAGACTGAACCACTACGCGGTAGCGTTTCCACATCAATGCCAACAAGTGGAATTGTGAAACAATGGTCCCAAAGACAAAAATGTTGCAGTAAGAAAACGGTTTCAGAAAAGAGGGGAAGGTGAATACTTGTAAAAGAATTAAAAGAGAAATTGCACAAAATCCACAGCCAAAAACACTGCAGCAGAGGGAGGGTTTTTTTAAGCAGTGCATGCTGAAGGTCCCGGCCAGTTCCAGACTTTTAAAAATGTCCTTTTCGAAAAACAAAATTTCAAACAGAGTTTTGAGCAAATTTTATGTCATAACTTTAGGCTATAGGTTTTCTTTTCTCTATTCACTAGGATTAAATGATCATTGATTGATGGATTTTTTTGGGTTTCATAAGATAACAATCAAACATGTTTTTTTTTTTGTCTATGCAACTTTAATATTTGCCACTTTAATGAGTAAAACATTCAGAGTTATAGTGGACAGTCCTTATTCTGATGTAGCCCTCTTTAAAAACAACTTTGACGCTCTTATTCTAGGAAATGAACTGAACAAAAATTTGTTTTTTGAATTCATGCAGGTTTCTTTTCTGGACAGAGTGGGGCCAGAGCCCCAGCATCTCCAAGTCACGTCTTGATGGATCGCTGCAATCTGTGCTTGTTAGCACAGGACTAGCAAGGCCTAACAGCCTCTCCATAGACTACCAGGTCTGCTTCTCTCTCCTGCCTAAAGTGCTTATGCTGCAGGCTGCAGTCTGTGTTGATTTCACGGCTTTCACTTCAGCTTCAGCTTATCAAGAGCATAACACCCCATCCCTAATACAACAGATCTCTGAAGTTTGTCTTCCAACTCCATTGTAGGAAAGTAAATTATACTGGTGCGATGCCCGAAATAACAAGATTGAAAGAATCGACCTTGAGCGGGGTGAACAGAGGGAGATTGTGTTCTCATCGAGTGGAGTGGATATGTTTTCAATAGCAGTCTTCGGAGCTTACCTCTTCTGGTCTGACAGGTAATTTATTTTTCCATAAATGATACAGTCTCCAAGAATGGTCGAAGAAAGCAGATTCTTAAGCAGATTCGTCCCACTTTCCCTACAAGGTCGCAATGTTAGCATATGATTATTTCAAAATCTTCCAAGGTTCAATATCATTCCAAGGATAGGTTGCGTCACCTTCTGCTAGAGCAGCTGTGTCTTGTTTTAATGAGTTCTTTGCATTTAATTAGTCGAGGGCCGTTGATTACCAAACGTCAAACTTTTGTTCTTGTGATGCTAGAAGCTACGCCAGCGGATCCATTCGCCGTGCTTCCAAAAAAGACACTACGGACGTGGTGACCATCAGGAGCAGCTTGGGCTCCAGCCTGAAGGACGTGAAGGTCTTTAACAAGGATCGGGAGAAAGGTTGAGGTTTCACTTAATGGCAAATTCTTGTTTTGGACACGAAATGTGATGAGACGATTCCACAAAGATGCAACTCTGCTTTAGAAATAAGAATATTCACAAACTTAGCTCCTACTGTGCATTTTCTGGTGACCTTTTAGCCTGTTTTAGAGGGTTAATGAGTCTGATTTTGAAGGAAATTGCACAGCAGGAGTAGGAATGGGCGATCACAGGAGATCAATTGGGCTTGAAATCAGCGCTAGAGGAAACGTTTTTTGGAAAAGTTCAAAGTAACTAATCTAAACTCTAAATGAAGAAATTAAAAATGTACCAATGTACTGGAAGTTAACTGAAATAGTAAACCAACACAGTTAACCCGACATTAAACCAAGCACACTATATCCTGTGCATAGTTGCCAAAGCTTCAAGTCAATTGTTTTTCCAGATTCTCGTTTTTTTTTATGTTGTATATCAGAAACCAATGACTGAAAAAGTATATTTAATTCAATTTTAATATCATTATCACAATCACCATTGTCATCATTAAATACGAATGTCATGTTATTTATTTCTCATTTTTTACATTTTTAACAGTTGTTTTACTTCTATTTTGTTCTGTGGGTGAAACGAGAGGTAGATCCTAAATTTAAATGTAGCTCTCCTCCTTTAAAGACACGAGAAGACTTCTAGGTTTATTTTTGACTGTTTTTAACTATTCTGTAAAATAAAACCAGCATTCGTCCTGGAATTCTGCAAATATTTTCACAGTGTAGCGTTACAATCCTTATTACTTGAATGTTTTCCCAGACAATATGTTTTTTTTTTTTTTAAGTGTGTGCGTCTTAATATTTGAATGTTTTTATTATGCATACTGTGGATACTTCTGGACATTTCTGTGTTGTGACATGGCGGTGGAAAAATAAAGATTAATTAATAAAATATTCTTTTCACCTGCTAACCCTAACCCAAACATAGCTCTTCTGGCTGTTAGCAATTGGTTTGAACTTTAATATAAGACATAAAGATGTGTCAGAATTGACAAAGCAAGTTTATTATCTCAACACAAACTGTAAAAAGTTAAAAGCAGTTAAAACAATAAAACAGTAATGGCAATAAAACCAACTGGGTTTACGAGCTGTTTTAAAAAAAATGGACAGTAAAGTTGCCAGCAGAATTTACAGGGGCAGTGCATTCCTGATTTTAGGCCCACCACGGAAAAAGCCAGGCCCTTCCAGAGCTTCCAGAGGGTCCTCTGCACATCGAGAAGAACCTCAGTGACCAGACTGACTCAGACTCAGAGAGAGTCCCGGGCAAGATTTAAAACCAATAAAAGAATGAAATGAACTCTAAAAGTAATATCAAGCACATGTATTTTAGGAAATAAGCACTAGCTTTACCAACAGAAACACTAGCTGGCTGGTGTTCCGGATATATAGCACCCATTAAATCAGAAGGACATCCCAGAATGCAACACAAGTAGATACACAAACCAAACCAAAATTAAATGTGCATTTTTCATGTATTTTTACAATTTATTTTACAGTTTAGAGGTTCAACCCTTTTTATTCTAGTGTTTTCATTTTTGGAAGTGTTTGTAAAGCAAAGCAACCTCTTTATGAACCTCTTTATTCCTTTCTCACTCAGGCACGAACGCTTGCAGCAGAGCTAACGGAGGGTGCCAGCAACTTTGTTTCTTTTTGGGGAATAACCGCAAATCTTGCGCATGCGCTCATGGGTTTCTTGCACCGGATGGACTCAGGTGTAACAAGTACGAAGGCTACCTTCTGTACTCCGAGAGGACTTCTCTGAGGAGTGTTCATCTCTCCGACGAAAATAGCCTTGTCTCACCCATCAAGGCCTATGAAAACCCGGCTTACTTTAAAAACATTATTGCTCTGGCTTTTGATCATCGTCAGAAAACACATGGAACTAATCGGATTTTTTGGAGCGATGTTCATTATGGGAATATACAAGTCATCAACGACGACTGGACCGGACAGCGCATCATTGCAGAGAGTAAGTAACTGAGGTCAATCACTCTTGAGCTTGTTTAAAGGTGCTGCTTGACTTTTTGCATGTTTTAGTACATTTTTGCTTGTTTTAGACAAATCAAAAACACACCATGACTCATTTTCAGATTGGTTCATCCATGTTTATGTAATCCTCTTTTTTTTCTGGGAGCTCAAAACATCTTGATGACCGTAGCCACACCCATTAATCATAGCACCACCCATTAACCAATCAGATTAAGCGATAGTGAAACAAATCAGAATGAAGAGCTAACGTGCTGACTGTAACCGTAGCAGAACCGTTGGAGCTAAAGAGTATTTTGGATGTCTTGGTCAAAACAAGACATGGCAGTAGGAGGAACATGATGCACACTAATAGTTTTGAGGAGTACAACAATTTGATGTGATTCAAATAAATTGTTTATGCTAAATGCTGGCTTTCAAAGGTTATTCACAGTGCAGGTATAGTATAAAGGGGTCAAATATTTATTATCAATGATTTAAAAGAAGCACGTATTGGCAACTTAAAATATTTTTCGCAGCTGTTTTCATTTGCTTAAAGAGCAAGTATTCTTTTCACTTAGAGTTTGTCGCTGGGGTTATACATTAAAACTATTGGTTTTCATTACGTTTTTTGTTGTTGTTATGTTTCTGTCGATTTGTCCGCAGTCCCATGTTGTGTTCGCTTCACGTTTATTTACTCCATTTCCAACACCGCTCATATTTGTCGAGCTAATTAGCTTGAGCAATGTAAATAAATTATTCGTACAGGGTACAGCCAATTACTCTGATAAGAGAGCAGCACAGTAGCCGACGTTGAAATTCATACCTCATGTGATTTATCAGGCCCTAACCTTGTCAACATTAACACACGTCTCATTTAATCAGTATGCCATTAACCCGCGAGCTGTCAGTTCGCAGCTGCCTAGCTGAAGGATAGCTTGCCTGAGAGGAATTGTGCTATTTGTCAAACGAGGCCATGGCAGGCGCTGGGATTGTTACATCTGACCCGAGATGCTAAGCTTTATCCTTTGTCATGGATTTATGTTGATATACTGCAGATGTGTGTGTCAGCATTCGGGTGATGAACAGCTCGTCTTGTTGCTGACGGAGCGGAGGGAACGGGTGTGAGCTTGTGCTTGTGGGAACATGTTGTGATTAACTATTATCTTGAGCTAAAATCGGGGTCAGTTTATTCGAAGGTTTTTCTTGTAAGTTTGTGTATTCATGTCTGATTTTGTTCTTAAGTCCCCCCCATTTCAAGACCTGTGCTGGTCAGGGTGGGGCTGGGACCCAATTCGAGACCAGGAAATCCAAGATCCACCCCGCCATCCTTGCATGCTCGCCAGAAAACTGAATGTGCCAAACACAGTAATATGCATCCACCCATACATTTTCTTGTCGGCTTTCTTCCCTTTCGGGGTCGCCACAGCGGGTTGCCTTCCAGCTGCAACCCATCGCTGGGAAACATCCACCTACACACTCATTCACACTCAAACACTATGGACAATCGTTCTTACTCAATTAACTTATACTGCATGTCTTTGGACTTGTGGGGAAAACGGAGCACCCGGAGAAAACCCACACGATCACGGGGAGAACATGAGAACTCCACACAGAGATACCAACCGACCCAGCCGAGGCTCGAACCAGCGACCTTCTTGCTGTGAGACCACCATGTTACCCACTGCACCACCGTGACGCCCTTTAAAAATTATTAATAAAAACTAAATACCCACTGGACCACCGTGATGCCCCACAGTAATAAATTATGAGAAAAAAGCTAATCAGCGACAATAACAGAACTTTAGGATAGAAAGCATGAGTGCATGTCTTTTGTGACCGATTAAGCAACAAAAATATGCACTGTTTTGATATTTGATTATGATCCTTTTATAGTGAAGGAATCAGGATTTTTTTTAATAAAATGTCATAATATTAAGTATAAAGTATTTTTAAATAAATTATTACATTTAAGGATATATTTAAGTATAAAAAATATGCATATACGTATATCTAAAAAATGAATTGAGCAGTTTTTTTTTTGTTGCATGCATAGCAAATACCTGTAAATATATACACAAAGTTTCTACAGTGGTGGATTTTAAGAAGAAAAAAAAGAAGATGATTTCAGGAGCATGCTCTGCTGATATACTTGAATTTCAAAGTAAATGTTTAAAGTTGCTAAGAAAAAAAGGTGATTTCTGGAGCATGATGATTTCTGGAGCATAGTCCTGGAATGATGTCACTTGGGTTCTGTCTGGCTGTCTTTCTCTTCACACTCTCAATCCTGGTTTGGCCAACAACTGATATTGTCAAGCTCTCCTGATACAAGTTTATATTGATTATCACACAATATCTGGCTTGTGCATATTTTTGGAGATCTGGTGGATTCACTTTTGTGTGTTTTGTCAACAAGTCTGATATTGTTGCTCCCCAAAGCATTCTCGACCAGAAGCTGAGCACTCAGTTCCGGTAATTATGGGCTTTTTTCCGCTTAGCTTCCAATTTCAAAGCCTTTTTTTGACAACACTTCACCAATTTCAGCCCACATGAACTTTCACAGACAGAAGAATTGCACTTAACCTTTCTCGCTCTTCACGTTTGTTGCTGTCAAAGGCGCTATTGAACCACCCCGCCCGGGCCTTCCTGTGATGGTAACAGAGCCTTAGAGTTTTTACACCCAAATCCTACCGTGCTTGGAAGCTCCCAAGTTCCTCACAACATCATGCTTTACAACTTTGGTTGTTGAGAAAAATTGTTTAGGAGTTATATAAATTTATTCTGTCTGAATACCCGATTATGATTGGCTTACAGGTGTTCTTTCATTTGGAAAAACTATACAAACTGCCTAATTCAGTTCTTTAACTTTCAATATCAATTTGAACACGATATGAGTTAAACTCTCATAAAGAGCGAGATAGTGAAAGTCATGAGTGGCTGCCTAACATAGAAAAACATCATAGCTTTCAACCCAATTATTAAAATTGCTAATGTAAATGTGAAATATACATGACATACCAACATCAATTTGATGATCAATTTTGACATCACATGGCTTTTGAAAATAAATGATGTTTGCTTGGAATGTAGTTGTAGGGTAAATTTAGTATTCGTAGGCTTGTATGCGGTTTGACATGGATTTAACATCAAGCCAGTCACATTTTTGCTGTCAAATTAAAATCTTTTTTTTTTTTAAGAAATTTTACTTTTTGGTTATTTACGTATGTTATGCCGATGGTCTAGAGGGAAAAAAGTAACCATTATAATTTGTGTATTATATTTATGTTTAAATAACATTTTAGAATTGATTTACAGTTACCTCAACAGATTTTTTTATTTTTTAAATCTTAGACTCTTAGAAGGATGATCTGGCCAGAATAGACAAGAAAATAAAAAGAAACTCTCCCTACTACCGGTAAACAAATCAACAAACCACACTCCAGAAATTATCATATTTTCTCATAAAATGTAGAAAATTTAAGCTTTTATTTAGAAAAATCAATTATATCTACAGAGCTTCCTCCAGAAATCACAATTGTACTCATAAAATGTAGTAAAAGTAAGTTTTTGTAATTCAAATATATCAAAACACAAAACTTCTGAGATGATCATTTTTACTCTTAAAATTTTAAGCTTTTATTTTGAAAAAGGAATGCAAGAAGAGGACGGAGTCAGCAGTAACTCAGGTTTATTTAAAGAGCCAGTCATTTTTCAACTGAGTTGTTTTTCACGTGCACTTTTAAAAGGAGGTGTTTTACAATATTATTATGTATTTTTCTTACATGCTTACATGCTTTTTGACTCCAAAACCCTTTGCTGAAACTCTGCTTTTTAAAACTGATTATAAAGAGGGCCTGTAGATATTTTTTGTGTGCTAAACATGCTTTTCTTGTATGTACAGTTATATAATTTGTGATCCAAACATGACTATAAATGTGTAACCCTGGTTTGGGTTTAACTTGCCCCAGGCTGTATGTTTTTCTTTGGTCCGTCTCTATCTGCAGAGTTAATTTATACAGAACATTATCTAGTTTGTCAAAAAGGAAATCTACACACTTCTTGAGATCCATACTCTAACGTCCATTCTGACTCAAGCTGAGTTTATCATTGCATGTTAATGTGACTTACTCAAGTCTCAGAAGACATCCAGCCCTTGATTACAATTCATTAGCGTTAGGAAAAAAAATCAATGACAGGTCAGAGGTGAAAGAGAATTTAGCGAAGCGAATCATCTTAGTTCAGCAGGCTAACTGTGCCAGAGCAGTTCGACAGCACATGATCAGCCTTCAGGCCTTAAGAGAACAAGTGAGACAGCTCTGCCAATGCTGCGGTTTCACGGGGGAAATCTGTCTTTGTTAACCCGAGCATTGTGACGGATTGCAGACAGGACCTAATCACTGAACACTCACAATGTATAGGGTACCGGAGGGGTCTCCATGGCAACGCGATGTGCCCTTACACAACGCCTACAGAGTATGAGCTCCGAATGTCATGTCATCCTAACTCGTATGACTAATATTTTCATCTGCAGGGTTGTATTCTCAACGGTTTACTCTCATAGTGTTTCGTGGTGAACTTGTTGAGTTTGACTTTTGGAGAACACTTCAGTTAATGCCAAAAAAACAGAAGTGTATTTGTTCACAGGTTTTATACTGAACAGCGTTTTAAATGTGCAATAGCTTTTTTTCAATCAATATCGGAAATCACCTTGCTTTGTTGGAGCTCTAAAGCGGTTTCTGTTTCAATTTGATATTGAGAATTTCAGAATTTTTAACTTAAAAGTATGTAAGCTAGATGAACTAATATCATAGGAGGTGAAATTTCTTAACTTCCATACCACTAGTCATTAGCTGAAAATGCAAAATTGCTCTTTAATAGTGGAGGCCATCCGTTTCCCCACAAAATTCACAAGAAGTAGCAGACAAAACCATTGATTGAAAAACTGCTCAAAAGAGAGTAGATTCACATTGACTGCCTGGCTAAAACTGAAGGTCTGATGGGTTGGTGTATTTGAATTTTTTATGGTAGGCACTTCAATACTGAAGTAATGATTTGATTGGTTAAACTGATTCAGAAGTGAGTGCCGGTTTTTTGTTTTCGTTCTGCTTAGGAGCCCACCCATAAAATCGATAAAAGATTTTGTTTTGACTAGTTGTGGTCCCTCTCGATTAGATTATAGAAGACTTTTGTCCTGTTCTTGTAACTTCGCATTATCTCTTGTCTTCTGTTTCAGTGGCTAACATGTTGAAAATCATTCAGTTGTTGTGGTGACATTTTCACCGACCTCGACATGTTGCTTTGCTGAATGAAGAGATTGTTTGTTTGACAGCTTTATTTGGCTAAGACCCCCCAGGATGCTATTTAACTGATATATAAAACACACTAGACCTGGCTACGTGAGACTAGGACCACTGTGACTTTTTGTTTAGACAACAAATGAAAACTGCATGGTAAGCGAGTAATGAATTTGTGCAGATGCAGAGCGGGTATTTCGTGTACAAATGGTGCAGTTTTTATCATTACATAGAGTCTGGAAATAGACATAGACATCGGGAACACTGACATTTCCATTATGCAACTTTTTGAAACCAACCAATCAGGAGCTTCCTAGAGGAGTCATGTGAGGAAAATCTGGAAATCAGCAGTGGCGGAGAATGGAGTATAACTTTTTTAAAAAGTTATTTCAGAAAAGTGGAGATGAGAAGTTCAAGTAAAAGAACTGTAATAATAATATAACACTGTTATTCTGTCGTAGAACCATCAGTGCATAACTCTCTTGCAAAATATTGTATTGTTGTGTATTATCTAACGTAACATAACCTCCATTAAAGGTCATAAACAGGCACTGATGCACTCAGAATGCAATCAGTTTTTAAGATGGCCCGCTTGTGAACCCGCAATAACATTACATAAATTGCCATCAAAATGTTTTTGACCTTTTTGCGATGCAGTTAGCATTAGTCGAAATTAGGGGAAAAGAGAACAGAGCACAACACATGGTAATGCTTGAAATTGACCACTTCACAAGCTTCTAATGGGTTTTCCATTTGCAAGGAAGTTCCATTTTCTTCCAATTCGTCTCATTCAAACTTGTACAAACAAATTAGGCTGGTGCATTTGCACTTCTTTTCATATAGTTGGCGCTAGAGCTGACTGACACAATCAAAGAAGTTGACCAATCAGAGAAGTGGCAGATTCATGCTGAGAAACACACAAAGCCAATATTACCAAGACTCGGTATTAAAATCAGTAGATTTTTCAAATCAAATGAAATTAATTAATAAATCAATTGATGACAAATATTCATATGTTACTGATTATTATACACTGCAAATCTGAAAACACGTAGAATTTATATCTCTTTGAAATGCCTTGTTTGATTCTGCAAATGCTACGGTAGAGAAGCAAAATTTCTTGCTGGGGCAATTTGCATTGACTTGTAGCGTGTGTGACTGTTTGCCAGCATGATGGATTGCAGACGCCACCACTCCACAAACACTTAGGAGCAAAGTTTGTTCTAATCTATTATGGAGCGCTACGCTTTCGAGCAAAAAGGTGCAATATTACAGAATCATTCTTTAGAATTTCTATGTCGATTTGCTCATCATTTCAAGGTTTTCTCTGATATCGACTGTTTGTGATTTCTTTCTGCTGTCGATGCCTCAGAATGTTAAACAAGCTGAGATTTCATTCTTGCAGTAACCGCATGAAAAACTGTGAAAAAATAGATCAGTCAAGCTCGTCTCCAGCATTAGTTGAGAAAGGTGTCGATTGGTATTGATGTAGATTTCTGCAACTCATTTGTGACCTTTTCTGACACTTTGCTGCGGTTACATCGACCGTCTGTCTGTTTTTCTTCTGTCTGCAAGAGCCCCCTGAGACAGATGCCCTCTATTCACTTTTCTGGCCTTCGTGTCCACTTCACTGCTTTTTTCAATCAGATGTGATTGGTTTGAAGGCTTGAAGAGATTCTGACAATGCTTATAATTCTCCAGTGCTTGAGTGTTGGGTTCTGATGTGGTGCCTTTGTGTTCTTCTATAGATGTGGGTTCCGTTGAGGGTCTGGCGTATCACCGTGGCTGGGACGTCCTGTACTGGACGAGCTCCATGACGGCCACGGTCACCCGCCATCACGTTGACCAGAGCAGACCAAACGCCTTCAACCGGGACGAGATCGTTCAAATGTCAGAGGACGACCACCCACACGTCCTCACTTTGGATGAGTGTCAGAAGTAAGAGATAATCTCGGTCAGAAGGAATCCAGTTTACTTCAGATTCATGCATTGGTGGACATTTTTAATAATTAACTGCTACCGTCAATATTGGGGCTGCTTAAATGTGAGCGGTTTCAACAAGCATATGTGTAATGAAAAATACTATTCACCTGCGTTTCCCAGCCCTGGTTAACTCTTATCTTGCACTAATGCCACTCGTGATTTTAGGTAACCATCAAGATTACCTAACGTAGTCTCACGTAGACCTTTAGAGAAGGTTTGGAGGTTTTGGCAGCTGACCTTCTTTTGACTGACAAAAAAAACTAACAAACAACAAATCCTATGTTGGATATATTACCACAAAAACAGTCTTTTGTAGCTAGTGAATCCAATTTTTAGTTGCTCGATGAAGTTACAAATTCGTAATACACGCAATGGATATTCAATGTTCTCAATCATTGTTTCTGGGTGGAACGAAAAAAAAACCATGTAGCACTCGCTACTACCAGAATACCAGATAAGTTTAACCAATCAGACAACAACTTCAGGAATCTTGAAGCGTACCAATCTCATCAGACGTTTAGCTAGTGTCTCCTGGTGTCACGTCTGAGGCTGAGACTATCAGTAGAGCAACCTAAGTTTTCTCTACTGAAACTGAACTGCAGTTCATTTACTGTCCATTCTAGAAGTGAGAAGAAAAATGGCCAACCTTACAGCTAAAAATCATGCTTACAATCCTGACTCCATGGATTTTGTTTCAGTTGATATTCGTGACAGCGCTAACAAATTAGTAATATACAAATTCCCTCCCTCAAAGTTATATTAAGATTTGGAGTTTTGAATAATTAAGGACGGCGATACTCAAGTAAGAGCCAATTTCATGAGATTTCTTTTTCGTAAAATCCAATCTACCAAATCTGTTTTGTTTGTTAGTTTTTTCGTAATTTTTTAACTGGTATTGATGCTTTGCCAAGGATGGAAGTGGCTGATTTACCAAAACTCTGAGATTAAAGTATGCTGTACTGTAACAGAGTGTCCTCCAGATGAGACACAAATAGAGGTCCTGGCTATCTGTGTTTCCAGGATGTTTGATGTCTCCTCATGTTTCACTGTTATTCGGTGTGGGTGAGTGTTCTGGCGCAGAATGGTGGATGCTGTTCACTGCTGCTGGAGTTAATTTCCCTGCCACACCACAAGCTCTGCTACAAGTCAATCCTTTCTAAATTTCCAAACCAGTTCCAAACAAATTCAGAGCAGATTATCAACCAGTTTAACTCACTGATTCCCATTTAACAAACATTGACAATTCTTGGCCACTGTCTCTCTTTTTTTTTGCATAAACAAGTGATTTATACAAGGTAAAATTGTTCTGTAATATTACGTCCCGATCTATGGACATGGATAACTTAAAAGAAATTAAAATGGGATGTCAATTATTTATATCCAAAAGTTGAGGCATACCTCACAAGTGAAGTGAGACACAAACAAACAAACCAAACAGTATGAGGTTTGCTAATCTAGTGAGACACAAATTCCCAAAATCAAAACTTACAAATATAAATCTATACATGACAATTTAACAGACAAGAGCAAAGCTAAATCCCAGTCAGAATAACAGCCAGCGGATCAAAATGCCTGGGTGATTAAAATAGAATAGATAGCATGAAATAAATTGAATTTGGCATGAAAGATGACCAGATTAATAAAATAAAAGGACTGTCATCTTTTAGAAATGTATGGAAACAAACAAAAAAACATTTTCATATAGTAAGGTTAACTTTGACAGAGAAAATGTTTGCACAAAGGTACAATAGTCTATATTAGTTTATATAATAGTTACTGGGCATTCCAAAAACAGGTGAAACACAGATTAATCTTGAGAACCACGGGAGGAGCATAGCGTGTCAGTATCTGGAAATCTCTATTCCAAGAAAAGTTTAACATGTTAAAAGAGAGGTAAAAACTTCTTTGATCTTATTGGTTAATAAAAAAATTGAGGTGGTGGTTTCCAAACCTTCTTTCACATGATGTTTACATAAGACATATTCCAGCGGGGCATAATCTATGCCAAAGAAGGAATTTATCTGAAATGTATGATTCATTATTGTTTGTAAGGGCTTAACTTTTCTCGTGTCAGAATGAGAAGTTTTCTTTTCTATCTTACAAGCATTTTCTTGACATTATAAACAACTCTAAACTAACCTTGTTTGTACTCTCCTCTAACATAGATAGTTGATGAATGTGTTTTGATGGTTGTCTTTCCAAAAGGTCAATTAAGGGAGGGATCCTCTCAGTTTATGCCAAGTAATTAGGTGCCAGACCACATAGGGGGTATTAATTTTACATCAGTGAGTTATGAGCTTCATAAAGATTCGGATTTGAAAACAGCATGACCTGCTTTAGAGCTTAACAGCAAACACCGTATTAATCTCCAAACCTTCATGCACCTCATGCTTTCTTTCCTGCTTTAATGTCAAATTAAAAACACTGATCTTGTGAAGTCATTTATCAGCTAGACTTTTTTTCTAATTTTAAGAAATCTTGCCAAGTCAAATTTGCTTACCCCATTGGCAGATTTTTTTGCTTGATATAGGAAGAGTTTAACTTTATTTGAGTTTTTTTTTCTTGTTCCAAGAGTGCATTTTTTTGCAGTGCAAATCACTTTAAACTGCTTTAGATTGGGTTTTATGATTGATCAAATTTCTGTTTCCACTAATAAACATCTGATTTTTGCTCTTTGTAGTGTTTTAACAGCTAATCAAACTTTTACAGGATATTTTTGAAGGAAAGTTTCACTGTTTAAAAGCTTTGTTGTGTTATTCTCAAAGGCAACATTCTCACTTTGTCAGGACTCGGTCGGACTTTAGCAATCGTCACGTTAGCCTGTTACTGCATTAGCATGGCATAAGTGGCTGCATCTGTCAGCAAGAAGTCCCAGCTTTTTAAAATCTGCCAAATATCACAGCTAGAATCACACGTTGAAGCTAGCGGCTAACGCTGTGAGGTGCCGTCACACACCATGCTAGCACACTCGTCTCAAAACAAGGACATGTGCTTCGTCCTTTCCGAGGGCTAGTCTTTTTTCGTCACATTAGGAGGGGAAAAGGCTGATGCTGAGAGATTTGAGGTGTTTTTGTATTATAATTGCAGATGAGTGCATTTTAATGAGGCTTTTAGCATAGCGTTAGCATCAGTGGTGTTCTTCTTTATGGGTTGAGAGATTTTCTTTTGCAGCAGGAAAGAGGATCAAAGAAAGTCAGTCTGAAAAGTACTAAGTGACAAATTTGTGAAAAGTTCAAGCAATTTTAGTATTAGAATGATTGATTTAGATTATTTCATATATTTTTTAAATGCTCCAAATATGTACTAATTGCTTGCAGATTAACAAGTTGGCTTGATGTTTGTTAGGACCTAAAAGACATCCAGGGAGAACGTTCATAGCATAAAAATGTGATTTTTATCTGGGATGATTGTGAGTTAAAATAAATTGTGTTTTTTGCTTAAAACTTTTTTAAAACGTTTTTTCTTCATTCTCCCCAATCACAATAAACAATAAATGCTTTCTTGCTTCTTTCTTTTTGTCAGGGACCTTCCTAGTAAACAGATGATTTATTTAATGCTGCCGTGAGTGTTAAATTAGAAAATGCGATGATCAGTAGGATACAGTCAAAATGTCCATATATGATGGTATTTTAGCATTTAAGGCTCACTTAAAACATGATCACACGCTTTCTTGTTAAGAGCATTTGGGGAAACGCACGTAAAATTGCGGCGAACGTCTGTAATGTTGCAAGATACATCATTAGCCGGAAACCAGGTCCAGATGTGACCATCGTGGTGCATCACGTGATCAGCATGCGTGAAAGCTATGCCTCAGGGTCAGAAGTTTCATCTTCAGCATACCTCTTAGGAAGACAAAGGGTGTTTGATGTGGCCAGCATGAAAATCCAGAATTCTGTAAAGTGGTGTATTCACAAATTTTGAAGTAAAAGAATAATTTGCTCAGATATCCTCTCCTGTGCTTTCTTTGAACATGCAAGTATAAAAGTTCAACACATGGTGTCCCAAACCAAGACCAACTATGGAAACCTCCAACTAAAGGAATTCTGTATCTCCGATTCTAAGAAAACCTTGATTTCCAAATTTCTTTTCATCAGAGAACAAAACTCAAAAAAAACTCCACAACAGAACTCCGCCTTTTTGCTTTAGTCCAGGCGAGACGCTTCTGACACATTCTTTTCTTCTAGTGGCTCAACCACAGGAGTGCGGCAGCTGAAAGCCATGTCTTTCAAATGTCTGTGTGTGGTGGTTTTTGACTCCAGCTGCAGTGCACTCTTTGTGAATCTCCTGCAGATTTTTGGATGGGTTTTGTTTCCCAATCCTCACTGGACTGTGGTTATCCCTATTGCACTTCTTTTCCTTCTCTTCATCTCCCTGTTATTATGCTTGCATACAGTTCTAGGAACTCTTCTGTAATGACCTTTTGGGTCTTACCCTCTTTGTGTAAGTTGTCAATAGTCTTCTTTTTGAGAACTGTCAAGTCAGCAGTCTTCCCTTCGGTTGTGTATCCTACTGAATTAGACTGAATCCATGTCCACACACACGCGGGATATTTTGACAAAAAATGTCCACTCATGCTCGTTTTCGAAAATGACCACGTCTACACGAAAATGCAAAAAACGGTCAACAAAACCTGCAATCCCATCGAAGTCTGGGTTGAGTTGATGACAAACGGGTCAACGTTAACAGTGACCCGAACATGGTCTCAGCCTGGCGCTTACAGATGCGTGCCATCCTATACATAATGTAAGTCATGATAGCACAGTAAACTGCAACACAATCTTCGTTTCATCCACCATTAGACTTGGTCTTTGTAAACAAATGAGATGCCGATCAATGACTCTGAACACAAGGTGTGACGGCAATGACAAACCCCGCCTTAAACACCACTGAAAACACCACTATACGACAATGCTCTAACTACCATTTCCTGCATTTATATGTGGATGAACAGAGAAAACGCACATAAAAATATCAGTTTTCGAAATAACTGGGTGCGTGGGGGCAGGGTGAAAGACCCTTCAATTGTCTTTCAGGTTTTTTGAGTTAATTAGCTGATTAGAGCATGCAACCAGGTGTCTTTTTCACAATATTATTTTTTTTGCACAAAAACTCATCTGCGCGTAAAGAATAAATATAATATAGAAATGTTATTTTTTAAAATCAACTTTGCATGGTATTCTACTTATATGAGCAGCCCCTGTTAGAATAGATTGAGCTAAATGTTTTTTTTTTTGTATTTGTATTTTTTATTTTTTAAGCTATTTGTGTACACTTTTATATTAAGAATTGATAGATAAACCAAGTAACAGCTTGTTTTCCTCCTCCTAGCTTGTTGTTTTGGACTAACTGGAACGAGCAGAGGCCGAGTGTTATGCGGTCGACCTTAAGTGGTAGAAACGTCCGGGTCATTGTTAGTGAAGACGTCCTCACTCCTAATGGACTCGCCCTTGACCACAAAGCTGAAAAGCTGTATTTCTCCGATGGCAGCCTCGGGCACATCGAGAGGTGTGATTACGACGGCTCGCACAGATACGTAAGTGTGCTGTTTGTGTGACTTGTGAAAAATACATACAGGTGCATTAGTTGTAAGAGCGCTAGAAGCATCAGCCTTTGTGAAGCTGTGCTGTTTGGCTTAGGTGAGAAATTAAAGGAGGATGTTTGATTCTCTTCACTGAATCCAGGTTGTTTGGTTCAGTGACACTTCAAAACTGAATTATGGCATCATGGGGAGAGTTTGATTAATACAGATGTTATTAACTATGTATTAATCAGTAAGGAAATTCACTATTGACTTCTCCAAACTCTATCCAATGTCTCTATATGATGTCATTGCCTAATTTGCATAAAGACTAAGACAAAGTGTTTTTGCCACATGTAACGCTAAATGCTTAAGGTCTTGTGGATAATGACGTTAAAAATATAAATTATTTTTCTCTCAATTTTTTGACTCCCAGCCCTAGTTATTTTACACAAACATATTAAAAATATAATTGTGCATTAAGTATAATGTTAAGCTATGAAGCTGACCATTTGTCATTTTGCATGGAAATTAAAAAACAAGATAAAAAAATGTCATTCAAATTATCACAAAGTATTTTTTTTCTTTGCCAATGTCTAAATACTGTGTTTATGTTTTACTACAAGAGATGAAAAATAAACAATTTTGCTAAGTTGAGGATTGGGTCGGGACAAGACGGCGTGTCATCAGCCAGTAACTGACACTTAACAGGCAACGTAATTTCACATCACATCTCATCACAGTGTTCCGTGATGAAAAGCAAAGCAACATGATGCAAAATAATGGAATTTCATACATTTGACACTGAAGAAAAAAGAATCCCTCTTTTTAATTTGGTAAAACGTAAACATGCATTTATTTGCCTTGCTTGCATGCCAATTAAAACTATTTATTTATTTATAATTTTATATTAATACTTTTTTGTGATTTGAATGTTTCTAACATAAGACATTTATTTGATCTTAAAAACACCTAAATAATGAGTGCTGTGAAACTAAATATGGATCTGTGATATTTTTTGATGGAAAACCAACTAACAGCTCAATAATACACAAGAAGGTTTGAGATTTTTTAGAGCATACATACATTCTCACTCAGTAATTTGCTCCAAAAATCTCCTTCAGTGAGCGCTTACAGTACGTGTCATCAGAATCCCTGATATCAAGATCATGCTTCGTCGTTCATCCTGCTGCATCGCCGTTGGAAGCGCATGGGAAGCTGAGGAGCGCATGGGAATAAAGACGCCTCGGCCTGAGCGGGTGTGAGAACACGTGTTTGACATGTTGACAGCGAGGATTAAAGCGCCAGTCACACACACGCAGAGCGACGATTATTACTGAGAGACTTTGGCATTCAAGCGGACGGCCCTTCAGAGACATCTGTGTCTGTGTGTCACTGAAGAGGCTGATATCACTCTTCCGAACAGATGTGTGCCGCTCTCACAGCCTGTGGAAATAAATAGTGCAAACGCTATTTTCAATGCTGAAAAGTAGTGAGACTTTCATTACAGAAATTCAGATTCACCCCCTTTTATGGGTGTGGGCTTCTATTACCCCATGGATGGCTGCAAATCCTTTTAGCTGCTTGCAAGTTGGACCAAATGAAAATGTGTGTAGTGATAGTACAAAAAAAATCAAATAATTATGGTTTCTTTGATTTGTGACAGATATTTAAGGGTGAACACTGCTTAGGAGACTCTTTTTGCTCTAACAGAAGTGTACAATTGTTAAACAGAAGTATCACAACCAGTAATCCATCCATCCATTTTTATGGCTTTCTTCCATTTCGCCACAGCGGAATGAACCGCCAACTCCTCTGGCACATGTTTTATGCGGTGGATGCCCTTCCAGCCGCAACCCATCGCTGGGAAACATTCACACACTCATTCACACTTTAACACTATGAACAATCGTTCTTACTCAATTCACTTATTCCGTATGTCTTTGGACTTGTGGGGAAACCGGAGCACCCGGAGTAAACCCACGCGATCACGAGGAGAACATGAGAACTCCACACAGAAATGCCAATCGACCCAGCCGAGGCTCGAACCAGCGACCTTCTTGCTGTGAGATGACCGTGCTACCCACTGCGCCACCGTGACGCTTTTCACAACCAGTAAATTATAGTTAAATAACTTTTATTTGGCTAAGCGCATCACTATGACGTCATTGAAAAAAATATATTTTTAATGAATTTAATGAACTTCAAGGAATCTTTATGGTCAGGATTCGGACTCGGTCAGAGAGCGCCTGAGCTGTTCAGCTCTGCTCACTGATCGCAAAATGATGAGGCTTGGCCCTGAAAAAAGGAAATTTTGGCATTTGCAAAAACAATTAATTGAAGACAAAACAGGTTTTCATTATTAAAAGAAATTCCATTGAAGATAACAAAAAGAAGAGCCTGATTTTATGTTTATATATCTTTTTTGTTTGTTTATTTTCATATACTGTATAGTTGTTTTCAGTGATCTTTTTTTAAATGCATTTTTTTTTTTTTACAAAAAAACTGTTTTTTTTAATGAATTGACTGTCAATGCCAACATTTTGTTGCAAATGACAAAATAAAGTCTTCAAATATAATTATCTTCCAAATAATTATTAGATTTTAGCCGTACATTTAATTGTGTTCTGTCCTGAAGTCTAAGATATAAGTACAACGCATACTAGACAAACACAAGACACTATTTTATTGGAAAATATTATTTAACCCTGTGTATTAGTAAAGAAGTAAGAATTGTACCTTCTACACTGACCAACTGAAATAGAAGATAAAGATAGCTGGCTGGAGTTATTAGATAGGTTAAATAGATGATGCTAGTCGCTAGGAAGAAAAGATGTTAGGGCATCTGAAAAGTCTGCAAAAAAAGTCAAGACAAATTGTTGGATTTGTGTCCAGTCCCTAGACTTATAAAAGTGACAAATTTTGTCCCTAGATTGAAAAATAAAAAACACTAGAGTGTTCGAAAGTCTGCAAAAACATCTGTAAAAGTTGTTAGATTTGTCCCTTGAATAAATTAAATTGCAATATACTTTGCTCTAAAATAAAAAAAAACTCTATGGTGTCTGAAAGATTGCACAAAAGCCAGGAAAAGTTGGTAGATTTTTTTCCAAGAAAAAAAAAATTGTAGGGTGTCTAAAACCGGTGTGTCTCACGAGATTTGCTGCTTAAATCCACATTGGTGAGATCGCTCCCTGGGAATTGCTGCAGAATGATTTTTTAAAAAACTCTACCTTTAATGTAAAATAAGAGAGGAAGCAAACTTTGACATTTTTTTCTCAGAAATTAAAAAGTTAAAAAAATACGGTTTTGATGATTACTTAAAATTGTATTTTCATATGGCTGCTAAAACATGGAGGCGTGATTAAGTGAATGACAGCTACAATGATCCAATCACTGTACAGCGCTGACTGTCTGCTGTCATCACATCGTGAGAGAGGAGAAATATATCACCGTCCATTTCCCTTCTGCACATGTTCAGCCTCTGTGTGTCTGTCATGGCAGCTGCCAGATCGCGCTCGCAGCAGCTTTAAACGGCAAAATGACGGGAGGCGGTGGCGCATCGTCCACATTTTGGTCTGAAAAGGCCGCACAAAAGCCAGGAAAAATTGTTGGATTTGTGGCTAGAATAAAATCAAATAAAAGGCACTCGAGGTACTAAGGTGTCTGAAAAGACTCCATAAAAATTCTAGAATGAGAAAAATTCACTAGGTTTGTTTATAGTTGCTATAGTAAAACAAATTAATAATAATAATAAATCAAAATATAAAAATAAAAAGATGCTGTGGTGTCTGAAAAAGTGGTTTGATTAGACGCTATATTTTTTGATTTTCAAAAAGTCGCTACGTTGGCAACAATGATTTCTACACAGTTTTGAGGAAAAATTTTAATTTAAGCTTACTCTGTTCGATATATTTATCTGTTCTATATTTATCTGAACTAAATTAAGCTGGTTGGCTAAGCTTTTCTCTCAGCAAAACGTATTTCTGGTTGGCCTGATTCTTTAGATAAATATATTACATATAATACTGTACAATATAATTCTGCCATTCAATTTATCCCTGCCTCTGTGTCAATCACCTTTTTCTATTCTTTTACGAAAAGATATTTGTTTCTTTTTAACCCAAGACTGTCTATAGTTCTGAAACTCTCTTCCTTAGCAAATGAAATGATCTAAAACTGAATTTTTTTCTGACATTGTAGGTTATTGTGAAATCAGGACCCGGAACATTCTTTGGCTTGGCAATTTACCAAGACTTCATCTTCTGGTCTGACTGGACTCGGCGCGCCGTGATCCGCTCTGATAAGTTCACTGGAGCCAATATGAAAGTCCTCCGAGCGGATATCCCTCATCAGCCAATGGGGATCATCGCTGTCTCCAATGACACCAACAGCTGTACGTATTTCTCTTTTAACGTTGAAATCAAAGCAAACGTTTGAAGCTGAAGCGTTGACAAAAAACCCTTTAAACACTTTTTCTTTATTCTTTAAATCAAAGAAAGTTCTGAAACCGAAATATTGCTGATAAGCCTGGTCTTTAGTAGCGGTTGTTTATTTTAGCACCCCAAAGCTTGTTTATATTGTTCACTGAGATGCTTACTCTGCGATGACAGCGAACACAAAGCAAAGTCACCGATGTTAGATGTGTCAGGAGGCTCTGGGATCTGGATTATTTATTATGTTTTTTGATGGTTGTGCGGTGAAGCTAGAACAAAATCAACATATTGTGACATGAGGGTTGGAAGAGATGAACACAGTCATAGTGTGCTTGCTGACTCCTCATATTGATGGGCCAGACTGGATTTTTATATTCACGGTTTGATAAATACAGGGATGCATCAAATTACCAAGAGACAAAATTGAGCTCTGCAGTAAATGCACAGAGAAGGGACTAAATACAGACAGAAATATTTACACTTTTGTGTTTTTAGTGTCTATTCTTTAATCCAATTCTGACTACAAACACCACATTCTCTAGATTCATTATTACACTAATTTTATCAGAGTTTGGGTTAATCATTGCATTTTAATGGTTGTAACTGTGTTGCAGGGTAATTCAAAAAGAGTACCTCAACTTTGAAAATCTATATTTAATCAAAGAAACATTTTGGACCCTCGGGTAGTTAATCAATAAGAAAAGTACTTAACAAACTTGAGAGTTTCTTTAGAGTTTAGCTCTCCTTTTTCTCTTTGCAGAGTTCTCGCTTTTCAAAGTTGTGCTATTCTTTTAGAATCACCATGTATGTAAATTTTATGTGTTATTTAAGCACCACTTAAAGGTGTGTTGAATGATTTCTGGAAGCCATTCAATGTTGATGTTTGAAATTACCGAAAGAGGCACTCCACTGCATCATTTCTTATTTTAAAAGCATCCTTCTGATTGGATACTTACTAGATTAAGACCATGTAGCGCCTTAGAGTAATTACTAAATAAATGTATCTTATTTGTCTGAAATGAAATTACAAGGAACAATATTACTAAAGCCATCGCAGGGCTGAACTTACAGGAGTTGAGTATCTTTTTAGACCATTTAACCTATCTCTGTCTTTCCCGAGTGGCAACTTTAATGTTTGAGAGCGCAACTTAGAGGAGCACTCAATTTTATAAAAAATTATCTCATGTTACATGTACTACCATTAGTTGTAGTTGTGTACTACCATTCTGGAATCTGCTCTGCCTTTCTCCAGATATTTTCTAACGTAGCTTAGCATAGCTCATTGATTCGAATGGCCCCAGTAGCATTGTTGTCCACCAAATAGTAGCAGAAAGATCAAATATTGTATTATAACATTTCAATATGAAATTCGTTTTATTTATTTGAAACCTTGACTCTTCTTTAGTTGCATCCTGAAATAAAACCTGCAAAAAAATGACACATTGAAACTTTCTCAGCTGAAATTGTGATTTACTGTGTCATGTCCGGGTAGAGTAGTCTCACGGTTGCAGAACTATGATGCAGTGCTTGAAAGAAGTTCCCAGGGCGATGACATCTTGTGAGTAGCTTCAGCTATAACAGCAGTAAAATAAAAGTACCAGAATTCTTTTAGCAATTTTATTGTCCTTTTTAAACTACTGTGTTTCATCTATCGCTGGTCTTATCTACATGACAACTACAGAAGAGTCAAAGTTTAAACAATCTCTGGGACTACAATGCTACTGGTGCCATTCGAATCAACCATCTATGCTAAGCTAAGCTAATAGGCCCTGAACAAGGTGAACAAAATGGTAGTAAAATAGAAAAATGTAGTGTTACTTTAAAGATAGAAAAAAACACTTAGTTTTGGACTTGATTAATAAGGATTTAGCATTCGCTTCATAATGAAGTGTGTGTGTGCGTGGGGGGGAAGTAATTGTCTTTATTAGCAGTTTAGCTTTAAGCTATCATCTGCTTTCCAGTTGTTTTCAGATAATGAATTTTAAATGAAAAAACTATAATGAAATTGTAGAAAATTTGCCTCATCACAAAAGCAGAAGTTGACATTTAAAGAACCTGCAGTTCCCGAAGTCCTACTGGTTACCATAGCAACTGTTCTGTTCAGGGAATGCTTGCTACTTGTTAGCCAGATGCTAATTTGTGTATGCAGTTGTTGTAGATGCTTTGTCAGAGTCAGTGGTGCTGTGTGAGGCTTGAATGCCGGGGACGGTTGGTTGAGGCATTTTTAACGAGAGGCAAATCTCGACCTACATCGTATCCCGTTCCTTATTATCTCTAGTTTATTTTGGTGTTAAAAGTAGCATTAGATGTTATCACAGTAAACACGAACCAATTTTACACATATCATATTGGGTTTTGCAGATAACAAACCCTTCACAACGGCTTGAGAGCAAATGATTGAAGCCAACTAACAAGCCCCAGCTCACAGTTGGAAATGTGTTTACGTAAAGATTTGCGAGCATGGGGACTTTTCTTTGTGGAGCTCCACCGTGAAACTTGCACCTGCAGTGTTTGGTAATCTGCTAAAACTCACAAGAAGTCACACTTTTCAAGTGCCCCAGGCTCAAAACTCAAAACTAGATTCATCTGGAAAGTAAAACAGCGGTGTGAAAATCTCTCGGTTACCTCAGAATTTATTCAGTGCGACTCCTTTACTTTTTAGAATGTTCATTTTCCTTCCTTCAATAGAGATTTTTCTCTGTTCCCTAATCAAGCATCCCTGTCTCAAAGGAGTGGGATGGAAGCAGCTTATGTTTGGAATCTTAAACCTCAAAGATTTTTTCATCGTGAAGATATTCAGACCTTGGAGGCCACTCTTCCTTCTATCTATATTGCACAGCTCACTCTGTAAATGGAATATTCTAAAAACAAGAACTTTTAACAACTTTTGAGAGAAACACATTTAGTCCCAAACCTAAAACAATGTTATTGTTGCAAAGATATAATACATTTATGAAGATTTGTGACCTTCACAGAATGGGCACCATCTGTAATTCCTCATATTCCATTGAATAAAAATTCTGTTGTAATCTCACGCCAACAGAAATCTCCCATTGAGGCATTCAAGCTATTTAAAGCCCCATCTCATAATAGGCAAGAGCCTCCATGGATTGAAACCCGTGGTGAATGAAACTGGCCCAATGCACTCATCCAAATCCTCACCATTTGTGCAAGGGAATACTCTCGGCCCTTGGCTCTGGATTCTGGCAGCCTTCTGTGTGTAGATAGACCATGGTTCGGAGACCTACGCCCTGTGCCAACCTCTGAGCCAAACACAGTTCAAACTCCCACCAGCTGAGAAGGTTGGCCCTCTGACTGGCAGCAAGTGTGTCCTTCAAGCCTTGAAAGAGAGCAAATCTACGATTGCAACAGAAATTGTTCTGTTTTAGGGAAATTCTGCTTTAGGGTCAGATAAGACAGCTTGTTTCAGCTATGGAAATTCTCCTATTTGAACTCTAAATTGGATTGCAGTTGAGATTTTTCCTTTTTTACAAACTAGATCAAAAATGGTTATTTGGTTCCGGTTTGTAGTTGTTGGAAAGTGTACTTAATATGTGTAATATATGTGATAAGTTGATCTAGTGGAAAGCCTCACCCCAAATTCTGACAAAGACAAGCTCTGAAATCTACTTAATGGTTTATCTCGAACTTTTTCATGAAGCATGTCACTCCTGATCTTCACCACTTGCCACTCATTTGGATTTTTCACACTGTCCCTAATCGTCTACAAATTTCTCCCTCATCTCACCTCACCCTGTCTGTTCACACACTCTTCATCCGGTGACCATCTAAGATACCCTCCTAAAAAACTTCCAGATATCTTATCTTTGGTTTAGCAAACTGATTAGTTCACGAATATGTAAGAAAGTCAATGCTTTCAACCAAAAACAATCTAAGTTTTTCCAGCATCCTACCTATTTGATTTTTGAAAATTGTTTGAAATTGGCAAAATGTCCAAAAATTGGCAAATAGCCCTTGATAAGGAGTTTGACATAAAGAACCAAGATGAGATTTAGACACAAAAAACTAAAGCGACAATAACAAAACACTGAAAGTTTTAAAGTTCAAAAACTTTTTCAAATGAAGCTAATTTTCTCTAAATCTGAGGCTGGGTTTAATGACCTAAAGGTTTTTAAGACCTCCCCCTTGTGTGAGCAACACCAGCCCCTTAATACTAATTGAACAAGCAGCTAATTTTCCAAGAATGCTGTGTATTCGAGAGATGAGGACTAACTCCAGACAGAAAACTCTATTATCCAGAGCTGAACAACAAAGTCAATGTCTGCATTCCCTAACATCAAGAATCATCAAAACAGGATATTCAGGGACTGAGTATAGAATACATCAGCAGCTAGAGACCCGAGATTACTTTATGTTAACTTAAATCACTTATTTGGAGCCTTTGTGTACTCGAGCAGAACGCTAAAAAATACAATTTAAATTGGCTTGATGGTCCCTTTAAATCCATATGAAGCGCGTTACAGGTTATACTTCACGTGATGAGGTATCTCAGATGAAAAATAAAAATAGCTCATTAAAAATAGCTCAACTTTAATCAGAGCAGAAACCGAAATCACACAATTAGACTGGAACTTCTAGTTTCGCATCATTGTATGCGATCCGATTCAAGTCAGTGGATTTTGTTTCACAGTCTGACTGTGACATATCGCAGGTGAGTTTCAGGATCAACGCTCATACACATAGTAAAGTGCACATAGTAAATCCAGCCAAACTTCTTCTCACAAAGTCTGGTGGTTTTCAGGTGAATCATCCCCCTGCAGCATCAATAATGGAGGCTGCCAGGACCTCTGCCTTTTGACTCCTCTTGGTGTGGTAAACTGTACCTGCCGCGGGGAACGCATCTTGCTGGATGATAACAGATGTGTATGTAAGTCCTGTACCTTTCTCTCTATCTCTTAAACTGTTGAAACTATTCATATTTTTTGATGGACATGCTACCTGACTGACTGACTGTCTGCCTGCGAATAAAGTTTAGACTTATTTTACTTATTAGACTTATTGTACTTATTGCTGTCTGCCGTGAATGCCATAAAACAAGTAAAAAAAACAAACAAAAAACTATGTTTCTGTACAGCTGAAGATTAAAGAAAATAATAGATATATATTGATATAGATATATACAGTACAGACCAACAGTTTGGACACACTTTCTCATTCAAAAAGTTCTTTCTTTTCATTACTATGAAAATTGAAAATGGTAGATTCACACTGAAGGCATCAAAACTATGAATTAACATGCATGGAATTGTATACATAACAAAAAAAAAGTGTGAAACAGCTGAAAATATGTCGTTCTAGCTTCTTCAAAGTAGCCACCTTTTGCTTTGATTCCGCTTTGCATACTTTTGCCGTTCTCTTGATGATCTTCAAGAGGTGGTCTCCTGAAACGCTCTTCTCTTCACAGGAGAGCGCTGTCAATCAATCAATCAATCAGTTTTTATATAGTGCTTCTTTAGCAATTGCTTTCAAAGCAGCTTCACAAAGTCCTCGTGAGGATCATGTAGAGTAGATAGGAGTTCCCTCTGTGAGGAGACTCTCGCTGACTGAGGCAGGCGCTAATCACCTCCCCAGCATAAAGAACATACAAACTAAAAATCCATCGATGAACGGTTCGCCGGACAGGACCTGAAAAGAAAAAACAAAACAAAACAAACAAAGACAAAACAGGAACTAACAAATGGAGAAACAACGGTTAGTAAACTGTAACACAGACAACAAACAAGCGACCAGCATCAGCTGCAGGATGAGAGATAAATAATGAGGATAGGTTAGAGAGGAACATTGAACCACATTGTTTTTTCAAACAGTTTGTATGTATATGGTGCTCTGACACTGTTTAGACAAATACCAAGAGATAATTATTCGAATGCTAGATTAAACAGATATGTTTTTAATTTAATTTTGAAATCTGTCAGCGTAGTTGAGCTGCGGACAACATAAGGGAGTTTATTCCAGAGCTTCGAGGCTCTATATGAGAACGCTCTTCCACCTCTTGTGGATTTACTAACCTTCGGTGTAATCAATAGAGCTGCTTCTTGTGATCGGAGAGAGCGAGCTGGAATATATCGTGAGAGGAGACTGCTCAGATAGAGCGGAGCCAAGCCTTTCAGCGCCTTAAAGGCAAGGAGCAGCATCTTGTAGTCAATGTGATATTGTACAGGAAGCCAATGAAGAGAGCACAGAACCGGTGTAATGTGATCATATTTCTTTGTTCTTGTGAAAACTCTAGCTGCTGCGTTCTGGACTAACTGTAATTTTTGTAGCGTGGCGGCTGGACAGCCGGCTAACAGAGCGTTACAATAATCCATTCTGGAGGTCATGAAAGCATAAACAAATTTTTCTGTATCTACAATAGACAGCATGGTCTGTACTTTAGCAATATTCCTGAGGTGAAAGAAAGCAGTCTTAGTAACCTAAGAGATTTGGTTCTTAAACGTTAGTTCACTATCTATAATAACGCCAAGATTTTTAACTGTAGTGGAAAAATAAACAGTGTATCCCTCCCAGCTCCATATTTAAAACTGAGAAATTCTGTAATTGCTGTTTAAGAACCAATAAGTAAAATTTCTGTTTAATCAGGATTTAGCATAAGGAAATTTTCATTTATCCAATCATTGATATCAGCGACACATTCTGAGATCTTATTTAGCTTTAAAGGGTCGTTAGGTTTTGCTGAGATATAGAGCTGGGTGTTGTCTGCATAGCAATGGAAACTAACCCCATGTCTTCTAATAATTTTGCCAAGGGGTAGCATGTATATTGAGAAAAGGATGGGTCCCAGAACAGATCCTTGAGGAACTCCATGCTCTACTGCTATTGTGTCCGATGAGTCTCCATTTACATGAACAAACTGACTCCGGTCAGAGAGGTAAGACTTAAACCATCTTAGAGCCTGGCTCTGGATGCCTGCATCGTTCTCTAGTCTCTCGAGGAGAATCCTGTGATCTATCGCATCGAAGGCTGCACTGAGATCTAGCAGATCTAGTCAGGTTTAATACGTGGGTTTCTCACCTTATAAACGGGGTCGGGACCATCAGTTATGTTGAGCAGAAGTCAGGTGGAGGCACAGCTGAGAGCCCCACTGAAGAGATTGTTAGAGTTTATATTATGGCGAGAAAAACGCAGCTAAGTAAAAAAAACAAAAAAAAAAACAACAAGTGGTTATCATTACTTTAAGAAACGAAGATCAGTCAGTCCCAAAAACGTTTTGAATGAGAAGGTGTGTCCAAACTTTTGGTCTGTACTACACACACACACACACACATACACACACACACACGCACGCATGCACACACACGCATACACACACACACACACACCAGTCCTCCATTTACTGCGTGCAAGACCGTGCTCACAGAAACTAATCTTTAAGAGCACATATCTCTTGTTCTTTTCATATAGCAATGGCTCCCTGTGCATTACAGCTTTCATTTTTATGATGTACTTTATGATGTACACTCCTTTTAGTGTCATAACAACCCAGCACCTTTGTTTACCATCAGATCTTTTGCTCCTCCATAGCACCAAATCTAAATCTAAAAATCAGCACTTGCAAGTCATCCCAGGGACTCGTGACATATCTCTGGCAGCTGCACGTTTACGCTTGAGATGATCACAGTATCAGACAGCGATATCATATGTTTCTGCACTTCCAAAACACAGGGGCCACAATACACATCAATGTCACATCAAAACCTTTCCCTCTCGTCCTCTAGCATTGAACTCCTCCTGTAACACCCACTCGGAGTTCCAGTGTGGAAACGGCGAGTGCATCGATTACCAGCTAACATGTGACGGAGTGGCTCACTGCAAAGACCGCTCGGATGAGAAGCTGCAGTACTGCGGTGAGAAGCCAATCAGTGTTGGAGCCCGCAGGTCTCATCTCTGAAGTGGATGAAGGAAGCTGCGGAAGCTCTTCCTGTTCTCTTGTGACTCGGCTAATGAGATGAGAACTTTGCAGCTGGCAAAAACAAGTAACGAGAGGATGAGAGTGATGTGACAGGCAGATTGCAGCCCTCTCTCTCTCTCTTTCTCTCTCTCTCTCTCACTCTCTAAGACAGTAGTTATATTGCTGTTCAGTTTTTTGTCTTGTTGTTGATAATGTTCTGTCCATTTCGTGTGTGTCTCGAGCTCTTTAAAGTTACTTTTGAGTTCTAAAAGTTACATAAAGCGTTAGAGTAGAAATATATGTTTCAAAAAGGATTTCATTTAACCCTTGTATGGTGTTCGGGTCTGTGGGACCCATTTTCAGTTTTCATCAAAAGAAAGATTAAACAAGCATTTATTATTTGAAGCTGAGATTGACTGGGCTTGGCTCATTTCCTGTGAAAAACATATATCAGAACAGATTTTTTATGACCCCACACGTACGCCCCCTACACGTTTATATTACACACAAGGTGTTCGGGTCTACTGGACCCGTTAAAACGTGAAAATGGTAGATTATTTACCTTAATTCTCTCTTCCCACATAAACATAAATCACACATAAACATAACATTTTACATTTTAGAATAAAATTGTGTGATTGTGTGAATTAAAAGCCCCAAAATGCAATGGGTCCAGCAGAGCCACCAACCCTGCCAAAGTAACAATAATGAGAACACCACACATGGTTCAAATTCTAAACGTGAAGAAATCAGGTTAAAGAACAATAAATAAAGTATATTTGCTGTTTATATCACTTGTTTCTTGGCTAAAGGAAATATTGTTTACGTTTTTAACATAAAAAGTTTTGATTGGATGAATTAAAATCTGCAAAAGGCAATGGGTCCACGAGACCCGCAAACACCGCCTAGTAACAATAATATGAACACCACACAAGGGTTACTCAAACACCGCCTGAGTAACAATAATATGAATACCACACAAGGGTTACTCAAACACCGCCTGTGTAACAATAATATGAACACCACACAAGGGTTACTCAAACACCGCCTGAGTAACAATAATATGAACACCACACAAGGGTTACTCAAACACCGCCTGAGTAACAATAATATGAACACCACACAAGGGTTACTCAAACACCACCTGAGTAACAATAATATGAACACCACACAAGGGTTACTCAAACACCGCCTGAGTAACAATAATATGAACACCACACAAGGGTTACTCAAACACCGCCTGAGTAACAATAATATGAACACCACACAGGGGTTACTCAAACACCGCCTGAGTAACAATAATATGAACACCACACAAGGGTTACTCAAACACCGCCTGAGTAACAATAATATGAATACCACACAAGGGTTACTCAAACACCGCCTGAGTAACAATAATATGAACACCACACAAGGGTTACTCAAACACCGCCTGAGTAACAATAATATGAACACCACACAAGGGTTACTCAAACACCGCCTGAGTAACAATAATATGAACACCACACAAGGGTTACTCAAACACCGCCTGAGTAACAATAATATGAACACCACACAAGGGTTACTCAAACACCGCCTGAGTAACAATAATATGAACACCACACAAGGTTACTCAAACACCGCCTGAGTAACAATAATATGAACACCACACAAGGGTTACTCAAACACCGCCTGAGTAACAATAATATGAACACCACACAAGGGTTACTCAAACACCGCCTGAGTAACAATAATATGAACACCACACAAGGGTTACTCAAACACCGCCTGAGTAACAATAATATGAACACCACACAAGGGTTACTCAAACACCACCTGAGTAACAATAATATGAACACCACACAAGGGTTAAGCAAACACCACCTGAGTAACAATAATATGAACACCACACAAGGGTTACTCAAACACCGCCTGAGTAACAATAATATGAACACCACACAGGGGTTACTCAAACACCGCCTGAGTAACAATAATATGAACACCACACAAGGGTTACTCAAACACCGCCTGAGTAACAATAATGTGAACACCACACAAGGGTTATTCAAACACCGCCTGAGTAACAATAATATGAACACCACACAAGGGCTACTCAAACACCGCCTGAGTAACAATAATATGAACACCACACAAGGGTTACTCAAACACCGCCTGAGTAACAATAATATGAACACCACACAAGGGTTACTCAAACACCGCCTGAGTAACAATAATATGAATACCACACAAGGGTTACTCAAACACCGCCTGTGTAACAATAATATGAACACCACACAAGGGTTACTCAAACACCGCCTGAGTAACAATAATATAAACACCACACAAGGGTTACTCAAACACCGCCTGAGTAACAATAATATGAACACCACACAAGGGTTACTCAAACACCGCCTGAGTAACAATATTATGAACACCACACAAGGGTTACTCAAACACCGCCTGAGTAACAATAATATGAACACCACACAAGGGTTACTCAAACACCGCCTGAGTAACAATAATATGAACACCACACAAGGGTTACTCAAACACCGCCTGAGTAACAATAATATGAACACCACACAAGGGATACTCAAACACCGCCTGTGTAACAATAATATGAACACCCCACAAGGGTTACTCAAACACCGCCTGAGTAACAATAATATGAACACCACACAAGGGTTACTCAAACACCGCCTGAGTAACAATATTATGAACACCACACAAGGGTTACTCAAACACCGCCTGAGTAACAATAATATGAACACCACACAAGGGTTACTCAAACACCGCCTGAGTAACAATAATATGAACACCACACAAGGGTTACTCAAACACCGCCTGAGTAACAATAATATGAACACCACACAAGGGTTACTCAAACACCGCCTGAGTAACAATAATATGAACACCACACAAGGGTTAATATCTTTATTTATTCCTCCATACAATGTTTATTTTTTTAGTTGTGATTGTGTTCCGTCAATCTGTTCATCTGATCTTGGCATGTTATTGTTTCCATATGTTTCTTTTTTCATCCTTTACTCATTCCAAACATTTCATTTTTCGTCTAAACATCACTTCTTATAACTGTTTCTATTTGGTTGAGTTTTTCCCTTTTTTTCTCTGCATCTCTTTTCCATATAGTTTGTTCTTTTATCTGTTTCTCAGTCTTTCTGTTCATCCATCAGTCTATCCACCCATCTCTCTATTGGTCCATCTGTCTATCCATCCATTTCTATATCCACCCTTCTCTCTATTGGTCCATCTGTCTATCCATCCGTCTGTCTTTCCACCCATCCCTCTATTGGTCCATCTGTCTATCCATCCCTCTATTGGCCCATCTGTGTATCTCTCTGTCCCTGCATCCGTCCTGCATTTCTGTCAAATTGGTTTATCAATCCATTTGTTTTGTACATCAGTCCAACTGTTCATCCAACTTTTTTTTTATCTGTTAGTTTTTCATAAATTCATGCGTCATTCATTCCTTTATCAGTCCAAACATATATTCGTCTGTCCATCCATCCATCCATCCTTCTATTTGTCTGTACATCCGTCTGTTCATCAGTTCAACTGTATATCCATTTATCTTTCACCCCCGTTCATTCTTACATCCATCCACCCATTTATCTCAATTCATCTCCATCCACTAGTATATTCATCTATCTATTCATATTTTGAAGTACAGGTGTCCCTATTATTTATTAATCAAGACATATCTCCTGCTTTTTTGGTAAATGTATCAAAATATAGTTCATTTTGTATGTTTATTTCAATCACGCATCCATCAATTCATCCTCTCCATCTTCTGCATCATCTTTAAACCCAATCCTTTTTCCTTGCAGAGAGCAGAGCCTGCAGACATGGTTTTAAACCATGCTATAACCAGCGTTGTGTGGCCAACCATCGCTTCTGCAATGGCGTCGACGATTGTGGTGATAACTCGGATGAGGTTTTCTGTAAAAGTGAGTCTTGCTTTATTAAAACAGTTTAAAAGTTCAACTCTGGCCATTCCTGGACATTTCACAGTTCTCTTGAGAAATTCAGCCCATCAGTCAATGCGACTTTAATTCCACACCTTGCTTGAACATCTAAATAACAACATTAAACTTTAATGCAGACACCCATTCATAATGCAGACCGTACAACTGCTCGACTTTAATGAGAGCTCTGCTCTTCTCACTAATGCAGGAATGTTTTCATTACTCTTTGTAAAGATTTCACTCAACCCTTATAAAACTTTAAGCAAATATGTTGCATGTCTTGTAATCACTTTTGCATAGAGTTAATTGTAAAAACAATCAAACAATATTATTTCTTTAATTATGGGTCTGCCAAAGGAAACTTGAGCTGAACATTTTTTGAAACGCCAGAAAAGTTTTCAGCTGTTTTCTGTTGACTGGTTGCATGTTTTAATTTTTTCTTTTTTAATTATTTATTGAAAACAATTCAATAAACAAAGACAGGGAGAGGGAGAGAGAGAGAGAGAGGGAGAAGAGAGAGAGAGAGAGAAAGGGGAGAGAAAGAGTAAGGAGAGAATAAGAGAGAGAGAGAGAAAGAGAAAGGAGAGAATGAAAGCGAAAGAGAAAGGAGAGCATGAGAGCGAAAGAGAAAGGAGAGCATGAGAGCGAAAGAGAAAGGAGAGCATGAGAGCGAAAGAGAAAGGAGAGAATGAGAGCGAAAGAGAAAGGAGAGCATGAGAGCGAAAGAGAAAGGAGAGCACGAGAGCGAAAGAGAAAGACTGAGAGAGAATGAGAGAGAGGAGAGCGAAAGAGAATGAGAGCGAAAGAGAAAGGAGAGCATGAGAGCGAAAGAGAAAGAGGACATGAGAGCATGAGAGCGAAAGAGAAAGGAGAGCATGAGAGCGAAAGAGAAAGGAGAGCATGATGAGCGAAAGAGAAAGGAGAGAATGAGGAGAGAGCAGAGGAGGAGCGAAAGAGCATGAGAGCGAAAGAGAAAGGAGAGCATGAGAGCGAAAGAGAAAGGAGAGCATGAGAGCGAAAGAGAAAGGAGAGAATGAGAGAGAGAGAGAGCGAAAGAGCATGAGAGCGAAAGAGAAAGGAGAGCATGAGAGCGAAAGAGAAAGGAGAGCATGAGAGCGAAAGAGAAAGGAGAGCATGAGAGCGAAAGAGAAAGGAGAGCATGAGAGCGAAAGAGAAAGGAGAGCATGAGAGCGAAAGAGAAAGGAGAGCATGAGAGCGAAAGAGAAAGGAGAGCATGAGAGCGAAAGAGAAAGGAGAGAATGAGAGAGAGAGAGCGAAAGAGAATGAGAGCAAAAGAGAAAGGAGAGCATGAGAGCGAAAGAGAAAGGAGAGCATGAGAGCAAAAGAGAAAGGAGAGCATGAGAGCAAAAGAGAAAGGAGAGCATGAGAGCGAAAGAGAAAGGAGAGAATGAGAGCGAAAGAGAAAGGAGAGCGAAAGAGAAAGGAGAGCACGAGAGCGAAAGAGAAAGGAGAGCATGAGAGCAAAAGAGAAAGGAGAGAATGAGAGCGAAAGAGAAAGGAGAGCATGAGAGCGAAAGAGAAAGGAGAGCATGAGAGCGAAAGAGAAAGGAGAACAGGAGAGCGAAAGAGAAAGGAGAGAATGAGAGCGAAAGAGAAAGAAGAGAATGAGAGCGAAAGGAGAGAATGAGAGAGAGAGCGAAAGAGAATGAGAGCAAAAGAGAAAGGAGAGCATGAGAGCGAAAGAGAAAGGAGAGCATGAGAGCGAAAGAGAAAGGAGAGCATGAGAGTAAAAGAGAAAGGAGAGAATGAGAGCCAAAGAGAAAGAAGAGAATGAGAGCGAAAGTGAAAGGAGAGAATGAGAGAGAGAGCGAAAGAGAATGAGAGCAAAAGAGAAAGGAGAGCATGAGAGCGAAAGAGAAAGGAGAGCATGAGAGCAAAAGAGAAAGGAGAGAATGAGAGCGAAAGAGAAGAGAGAGAGACAGAGGGAGAGAGAAAGCAAACAATGAACCTGAATCGAAATCAAAAGCGAGAGAAGAAAAGGGATCGGATCAGGAAATATTGAGATCTGCAGAAACTTAAACACAAATGATTTGGAACTAAACAAACCTGATCGGGACATCCCTACTCTCGAGTCTGATGTTAAAATGTATCATAATGAACACATAACTAAAGTCAGGTAATTAAAATATGTTAAGATCATCTAATTGCCAAAAAAATCCTCAAAACAAAAGGATTTTTTTAACATACACAGCAATAAACCATTAACATAACCAATTGTTTTTGGATACAAAATACAGAAGCCAGTCTAAAAAGGCCCTTAGTGTGCTGTTTCTGTTTATTTTGCCCTAAAGGGCTCTCCATAACAACGTGCTCCCTGAACGGCTCCTCAATGCTCTGTTTTTTGCACATTATTTATTTGTGCTCCCTACACTTTGAAATGAACCCATTCAACTTGGTGCATCAGAGTAGAGTGTATATTTAAAGTTCACCCTGCCTGGCATCCACCTCACTTACTTTCAAACCAAAACCTATCTTCTGATGGTTTCAGACACGTCCTGCTTGTCTTCTGAGCGGCGGTGTGCAGACGGCTCCTGTATTCCAGCATCATCCTGGTGTAATCAGGTCATCGACTGCACTGATGCGTCGGATGAGAAAAGCTGCGGTAAGGTTTGCACCTGTGAAGATGACAGACTGTTCTTCGCACTTCAGCTTGTAAGTCACTTCACGTGTGAAACGCTGCTCTCTTTGTCCTCTCCCTGTACTTTCAGATAACACTGACTGCATGGAATACTACAGACTCGGGGCTCGTGCCAGCAGCACAGAGCGCTTTCTAAGCTGTAATTCCACCTCGCTGTGTGTTCATCCCTCCTGGATGTGTGATGGAGCCAATGACTGCGGGGATTATGCCGATGAAATACATTGTCACGGTAGAAACCCGTCGGAATTCGAGCTCGCAGTCTGTGTTTGTTTAGGTTGTTTGTCTCTAACAATGGGAAACAATGCTGGGAAGAAAGCAGCATTTTTATGTTTTTATTAACGTTGGCGCCTCTCTCTAATCTTGATTGAGGGAATACAGTCCTCTGTGTTTGTACTAAATGTTTGTGATCACAAATTAGTTATTTTGTACCTTGTGACAAAAAAGATGACCAAATTCAAGGTGCAAAAGTTTTTATCTGACTTCATTCATCAAAGCAGAGACAGAGAGAGAGAGAGATAGAGGGAGAGTGTGTAGCCGTGAGCAGGAGAGAGGGGGGGTTGAGAGAGAGAGAGAGAGAGGGGGAAGAACAAATGAGAGATGATGAGAACAGAGAGAGAAGAGAGAAAGGGGGTGGGGGAGAAGGGAGAATGAGAAAGAAAAAAATAGAGGGGTACAGAGAAGAGAGAGAGAGTGAAGGAGAGAGCGAGGAAAGGGAAAAGAGATAATGAGAGAGAAAGAGAAACCGAAAGAGAGATAAAGGAGAGGGAAAGAGATAGACCAAGAAGAGGAGAGAGAGCGAAAGATAGAAAGATCAAGAGGAGGAGAGAGAAACAGAGAGATTGAGAAAAATGAGAGAGGGACAGAGAGAGGAAGTGAGAAAGCAAAAAGGAGAGAGGGGTACAGAGAGGAGAGAGAGAGAGAAGAAAGAGAAAGAGAAAAAAGATAACGAGAGAGAAAGAGAAATCGAAAGGAAAATATAGAGGAGACAGGGAGAGAGATAGACCAAGAAGAGGAGAGAGATGAGAGAGAGCGAAATATAGATAGATCAAGAGGAGGAGAGAGACACAGAGAGATTGAGAAAAGTGAGAGAGGAAGAGAGAAAGCAAAAAGGAGAGAGGGATACAGAGAGGGAGAGAGAGAGAAGAAAGAGAAAAAAGATAACGAGAGAGAAAGAGAAATCGAAAGGGAGATATAGAGGAGACAGGGAGAGAGATAGACCAAGAAGAGGAGAGAGATGAGAGAGAGTGAAAGATAGATAGATCAAGAGGAGGAGAGAGAAAGAGAAAAGTGAGATAGGGAGAGAGAGAGGAAGAGAGAAAGCAAAAAGGAGAGAGGGGTACAGAGAAGAGAGAGAGAGAAGAAAGAGAAAGAAGATAACGAGAGAGAAAAAGAAATCATAAGGGAGATATAGAGGAGAGGGGGAGAGAGATAGACCAAGAAGAGAAGAGAGGAGAAAGAGACAGAGAGAAAGAGAAAAGTGAGAGGAGAGAGAGAGGGGGAAGAGAGATGAGAAGAAGAGAGAGAGGGGAGGGAAGAAGTGAGGATGAAAGAGAACAGAGAGGAAGAGAGAAAGAGAAAGGGGTACAGAGTTGAAGAGAAAGAAAGAGAGGGAGAGCGCAAGGACAGAGAGACAGAGGAAAGAGACAGAGAGGAAAATAAGGGAGAGAGAAAGGAAAAAAAGTGAGAGGGTGAGGAGTTTGATTTGACATATGCACTTTAAAATTCACAGCTTGCAAGCAACAAAGGGAAGAAGAATCTTGCAGAGCTGCTTATTTCTGTGTTTCTGATGAAAAGAGATAGATGATGAAAAAAACACTGATTACAAATATCAGGACAAAAGATTTACATTCTATTTGATGGTGAGCTTTGTCTTTCATACAATTTTTGATTGTTTTTTGCTCCACTTTTGCCACCCCTTGCAAAAAAATGCAAGCAAAACATCCCAGCGTGTAAAGACTTTAACATTAAGGAATGTAAAAAAGATCTAGTACTAGAAATTTTAAAGTTATATCTCACAGCCCCGTTTGAACATTTTTAAACCTTGTGCATAAGTCAGAAAAACAAGAAGGCGTTGAGAGGACACTTAAACTGTAAATCCTGTCCGAGATAATAACACCCATAACCACTAAAAATCTCTACAGCAAAAAAAAAAAATGTGAATCCATAAAATTTTTTACCTTGGCAACAGTAACTCGCCCATAAGCACCCATTAAGATTCTTCCACATAAATGTCTCTGCAGGACGTGACAACTCAAATACGTTATCCAAAACGGTTTTTGTTAGCTTAAAGGAACCATATCATGCAAACTCGACTCGACATTTCTAGCATGTTTTAGTATTGTTCTCTCATAAAAAACATGTTTCAAGTCATATTCAGATTGGTTCATGTATGTTTGTGTAATCCTTTTTTCTTTTTCTGGGAGCTCAAAACCTCTTCATGGTCATAGCCACGCCTATAGGCCATAGCTCCGTCAACTGACCAATCAGATGAAGCGCTAATGCATCTCAATAAAGAAAGGAAGTTCAAGAGTAATAGAACCGTGTCGATAAACAATGAAAGGTTTTTGGATTACCAAAAGATGAATGTAATCATCAGAAATGGGTGGATTTTGTCTGTGGAAAAAAAGAAAAACAAGTAAAACCCAGCAGGGGGCGTAGCAGAAGCATGGCAGTTGGAGAAACAGAAAGTGCCCAGCTCGTTTTGTGGAACACATTTGATGTGATTCAAAAACATTGTTTACTAAACATACTGCCTTTTGAAGGTGCAGTGATAGTCTAGAGCAGCGGTCCCCAACCTTTTTTGTGCCACGGACCGGTTTAATATCTGATAATGTTATCAGGGTCCAGTCTTTGAGGTGTGGTGGATAAATATATTAGAATAATATAATACGACCTGTATGTAAACTGTGGTATTTTCTAAACATAATATTCACATTTACATTTATGCATTTGGCTGACGCTTTTGTCAAAGTCTATCTCAGACATCGTCAAAGTCTATCTCAGCTTCTCATAATAGAAATTGTATCAACTGATCAATAAACCATAGCAGGAAGAAAATAAAGGAAGAAGATAAAGAGAAGGAAAAAAAGAAAGTTTTTTTTTTCCCTGAAGAGTTTTCAGCTGTTTTTTGAAAGCTGCTAGTGTTGCTGCTCTCCTGACTGGATCAGGAGTTTGTTCCAGCAGCCAGGGACAGAGAGAGAGAATGTTCTGCTGAGAGATCTTCTGCCCTTGTGGGACAGAACCACGAGTCGCTGTTCCTTCTCTGAGCGCAGGCTTCTGGAGGACATGTAGGAGTGTAGGAGCTTCTGGAGGGCATGCAGGAGTGTAGGAGCTTCTGGAGGGCATGCAGGAGTGTAGGAGCTTCTGGAGGACATGTAGGAGTGTAGGAGCTTCTGGAGGACATGTAGGAGTGTAGGAGCTTCTGGAGGACATGTAGGAGTGTAGGAGCTTCTGGAGGGCATGCAGGAGTGTAGGAGCTTCTGGAGGACATGTAGGAGTGTAGGAGCTTCTGGAGGGCATGCAGGAGTGTAGGAGCTTCTGGAGGACATGTAGGAGTGTAGGAGCTTCTGGAGGGCATGCAGGAGTGGAGGAGCTTCTGGAGGGCATGCAGGAGTGTAGGAGCTTCTGGAGGACATGTAGGAGTGTAGGAGCTTCTGGAGGACATGTAGGAGTGTAGGAGCCTCTGGAGGACATGTAGGAGTGTAGGAGCTTCTGGAGGGCATGCAGGAGTGTAGGAGCTTCTGGAGGACATGTAGGAGTGTAGGAGCTTCTGGAGGACATGTAGGAGTGTAGGAGCTTCTGGAGGACATGTAGGAGTGTAGGAGCTTCTGGAGGGACATGTAGGAGCGTAGGAGCTTCTGGAGGACATATAGGAGTGTAGGAGCTTCTGGAGGACATGTAGGAGTGTAGGAGCTTCTGGAGGTAAACAGTGGCTGATTTGGAGATAGCTTTGCACGCCAGCATCAGCGAATTGAATCTAACCCGAGCTGAAATGGGGAGCCAGTGAAGAAGAAGAAGAGAGCCGGTTGTCTAATATTACGAAGAGCGAGCTTGGTGCGTGGGAATCTCCTGTCGAGATAAATCTGTAATTTAACTAGGACTCTTGTATTTTCTGCAGCTTTCTTTTTCTTGAAAGTTGTAGGCTCTTCCTCTGTCTCCTCGTTGGGCCTTTTCCCCTTCACAAAGAAACTTTCCAAAGACGTTTGTTTTTTGTTCAGTTTGCGAGCTCCTGGGCTTCGTTTCAGCGGTGACCTATCACATGACCGAGAAGAGCTTCTTGACCTGCGTCAAGAGTGACAGACGGATGTAACTAAGACAATTGAGTATTTTTTCTAAATAAAACATTGTTCAGGTTCCAAAATAAATAAAACGGAAGTAATGTAAGTTATTTATTCTTCTGTGCGGCCTATTACCTGTCCGCGTCCCGGAGGTTGGGGACCGCAGGTCTAGAGGGATCAAATATTTATTATCAATGATTGAAAAGGTGCATTATATGACATTTTTTATAAAAAATATGCGAGGATGAAATCAGAGATACCTGCTGATGATGTGGAGGTATTGCAAACACAGTTAGCACAGTGAGCTCCACACGTTATTACAAAGTACTCAGCTTCCACGTTAACAGATTAGAAATGACCAAGTACAGCATCATTCCTGTCAAGCAACTGTTAAAACAACTGCAACTGTAAACCATATTGTAGTAATAATTAATACGTTAATTTAAAGTAATAATTAAACAATTAGTTGTAGTTGCCACCGAGCTGATTATAATTTTAACCTTTATTCTAGATGCACCGTAACGAACAATCTTTGAAGCCTCCTGATTGATTTGTTCTCAGCTTTGTTCTCAAATCAGAGTTGCAAACCAAACCCTCTTTGTGTTCCCTTTGGCATTTATAGCCTCCTCTCGCCATTCTTGCGAAGACGACCATTTTGCATGTCCCAGTGGGAACTGCATCTCCAGCGTCTGGTTGTGCGATGGACAGAAAGACTGCGAGGACGGAGCGGATGAGTTTCAGTGTGGTGAGTGAAATATTTCTATATTTAAAGACATCTACATCTACTCCACTAATGAAAGCGCTCACGTCTGAATACTTTATTATCTTCTAGACATCCTTGGTCGTCGCTCTTTGAAGGGAATTAGTATTAGATGTCGGTATCCGCGGCTGGTATGTGCTAAACGCTAAATGTGGGTGGTTAGCTGCCTGGCATTCCTGCCTTTACAGTGCAATTCTGGCTTTCTATAGCATTCGTTTTCTTCACAGGTTGCTTTAGAAAGAGTTCAGCAAGTATTTTTTTAAACTCAAGGTTGAAAAACAAACTTAAATATTTATGTGTATGTTCCAGTTTTGATAAACTTTCAAGAGCACTTCATTATCAATCCATTTGGTGTTTTTTTTCTAGCAGAACTCTTGTGTTAAAGTTTGATTTCCAGGAATAAAGTAAGGTCATCAAAGCCCCTATGTTGGATTTGTCCTAGTCTCGCGTAGCCAGACCTTAAGAGAAGCTCTGGATGTTTGTCAACTTTTTTTGGTCAAGATCCGCCATCAGACCATCTGACTGACATGACAAACAACCAATCACATGTTGTTTCACATAGCGTCATGTTTAGGAGCTTGCCCTGAAAAAAAGTTTCAGAAGACGAGAGGTAACGCAAAGTTGCAAGAATATAACATCAATCTTCTAGAATCGAGGGGCCACACAGCAAGAAAATATTTTTTTCTCGATCGTACAGCTGAATTTAGGAAATAAAAACAAAATCAGCCAATCAGATCACTACTTCAGGATTCTTGAAGTGCCTTACATAAAGAAGTACCAAACCCTTTATACCATTAATATAGACATATTTAGCTTGTCAACGTCTCATTATCATCGGTTATAATTAACAGAGAAAAAGGTACTTCAAGAAAATAATTTTGTTTATAGTCATCGTCAACTGCTGCATATGTCTTCCGTGCACTCAGACTGAGTGTAAAAGGTACGTACAGTGCAAATCACTCCCATTAGTTGAGCATCTATTTATAATAACCATGCGTGCATTAAAATAACATTTCTGTCAGCAGAAACTGAACCGCTGATGTTAAAAAATAAAGCTTGAGATGTGTATTTTTGGGTAAAATGCCAAAATGTATGTTTCTGCATTCATTTTGAGTCTTTTTAGCGCACACGTGATCATTAGGAACTTCACAGCACCTGATAGAGCACTCACACACTCTTGTGAGTGAGGGGCGTTTTTAATGCTGTCTCGTGATTCATCTTTCTCACTCAACCCTCGCTCGCTCGATCCATGATCTAAGTGATAATCATGATCTAGGGCTCCATGAGTGAACAGCCAGGAGGAAATCCTGCGGATGTAGTAGAAAAAAAATTCCACTGTTCGATATGGAGGAACTGTTAAGCTGTCATGTGGCATGTCCAATGGTGTTTCCACATCACACAGCTACTAACATCTGATTCTAAGTGAAGTGGCTCTGATCCCCAATAGTACCTGGATGGGAGACCTCAAGGGAAAACCATGTCATTGTGGTGCTAGTGAGGCTAGCAGGGAATTCTCACCCTGTGATGTGTGAGGCTCCTGGCACCCCAGTGCAGTGATCCACACTATAAAGTGGCACTGTCTTTTTTTTTACTCACTCCTAATAATCTCTGTAATCTGATTGGCTGCTGATTGGCTCCACTTGTCTCCAGTTCACCATCAACCGGGTGGGGAGAATGTCCTGGTATGGAATTGGCAGTAATGAAATCCAGCTGAATGGGGCGCACTGGTGGTGGACATTCTAAAGTGCAGAATAAAATGTCATAAACTATCATTTTTTTGTATTAATTTTAGCTGAATTCTGGGTTTCTGGGAGTACTGCAGTCCTTGCAATGCTGCAGTAAAGTGGATGGCTGTTCCAAAAATAACTTTTTTATATATTAACTGCAATATTTATTAAATAACTGCAGATTTGATGTGTCTGTCAACAAACAGTGTTTATTTTTGTCTGTTCTTAAAGCTTAGTATATGTATCGTTTTGTTAGCTTGAAATTTGGTAGCACTTTATAATAGCCACACACTAATAAGGATTATCTAAGCATCAGAAAATAGTTAATAAATCATTTATAAAGCATTATTATATGTTAATACACACTTGTAAGCTGTTTCTAAATATAACTTTAACATTTAATTTCAATGTATTTATTTGAAAGTGCATTCATACATATTATTCAGAGATATAGTAACAATTACTCAGTAATTTACTCAGTAGATCATTTGAATAATCATTTATTAACATTTTCTACAAGATCTCATAAATAGTTTACAACTTATAAAATTGTTTCTTACTAGTGAAAATTTTATAAATGATCAACTTATCCTCAATAAACCACATATGTATATTATTAGGCATTAAATATATACATATATAAACCAAAATTAAAATATTTAAAGTTATATTTATAAACTGCTTATAAATGTGTATTTTGACAGAAACAATGCTTTATAAATTATTTATTAAAAAATGTGATAATGCTAAAGTAAAGGTTTATAGCGTATAGTTATAATATTGCGCTACCCAATTACCACTTAACTTTTTGACAGTTTGTCACTGAATTTACATAAAATTTAGAATGATTAAAGTTACATATTGCATATTGAGTGCAAGAAAAGCCCCACCAGTTTTTCCTCACAGTAGCTGACTGATTATTCCATCCACACCTTCCTCATAATTATCAGATTTCTCTCCATCTCTCACAATCTGACAAACCACACAGAGAGCGGAATTGTGAGGCAGGAAGTTCTAGAAGTTCTTTTCTCCTGCTGTGTCCAATCAAACCGTTGTTCGCACAGTATCTCGACCCGTCGCAGGGATTCTTGTGCTTCTGCTTCAAAGCATCTTTGTTCAGAAGAGGAACTCTTGTCAGCGACTGAAGCTCCTGTTTTCTGTGAAACGCTGTGCTCTCGTAGTCACTGACCCAAAATCTGAAGAAATTGAGATTTGTTTCCATGTCCTTGATCTCAACCCGTCCACTGTTGCCTTTTCACTGGTTTCCTCTTAACTGCGTTTTTTTAGTTATGGTTTGGTGAAGCTGGTCATGTATGCTCACTGAAAGTAAAAGAATTGGTTGTTAATAATTAATAGTAGTGCATTTCGGGAGTAATTGATGCACCGTGGCTCAGTTTAGAGCAGTGTTTCTCAAATATTGGGGTCAAAGGGGCACGTTTGACCTTGGGGAAGATGCTTTCAGAAAATAATTGAGAAGCACCGGTTTAGAGCAAGCGACACGGTGGCGCAGTGGGTAGCACGGTCGTCTCACAGCAAGAAGGTCGCTGGTTCGAGCCTCGGCTGGGTCGGTTGGCATTTCTGTGTGGAGTTTGCATGTTCTCCTCGTGATCGCGTGGGTTTTCTCCGGGTGCTCTGGTTTCCCCACAAGTCCAAAGACATGCGGAATAAGTGAATTGAGAAAAAACAATTGTCCATAGAGTATGAGTGTGAATGATTGTGTGTGAATGTTTCCCAGCGATGGGTTGTGGCTGGAAGGGCATTCGCCGCATAAAACATATGTCAGAGAGTTGGCGGTTCATTCCGCTGTGGCGACCCCAAAAGGGAATAAAGCCGACATGAAGATGGATGGATGGATGGTTTAGAGCAAGTAGAATTTTATTGCGTTTTGAGGAACTGGGAACTTGTGCCCTACTGATAACATATACATCCTAAAGTGGCGGTGACCAAATGAACCAAAAAGTGCCTGAAATTTTTATATAAAACAGCTGAAGCAACAATAAAACAACATTGAAGGTTTCAGAGGCTAACTCGAGATGTGAAACACTATAACATTCAATTAAACACAATCTCAATCTCTGAACTCCTTAACATAGAAAAAATTACAGGATACTCAACACAGTTAACCTGGCAGACCAAAGCTCTAGGCTAGTATTATATTACCTTAAAAAATAATAAACTTACCAGGAGCGATCCTTTTTGTACTCAATCTTAACAATGCAAACTCAATCCAAACTATATCTGTTGTCCTTAAGATCCCTTGGGAGTCTATGTAGAAATCTCATAACTAGATTCCATCGCAAGTTTTCAAAAACGGCTCGGATTCCTCCTAACCTGATTACCCTTTGAGAAGGTAAATAGCTTCTTTGTCTCCAGACGTGATGTAAAAGTCAAGCTTGGTGACGAAAACCACCACGATTTGCGCTGTGATCCCCAGCATTACAGTCTGAAGAGAAATTTGATAGATAGAATCTTCCTTATCATCACAAATTTTCAAAAACAATGTGGATTTATCTTATTTCTCCCATGACCTGTTGAAAAGCTTTGTTTTAAGCTTGTAGGGAACTCCTCTCCACACTCTAATAAATAAAGTTTCGGTCCTGGACATGATCACTGTAATTTACACCAGGACTGGAGACAGAAAAGTTTGTTGTGACGATTAAGCAGTCCATAACGACAACGGAAATGATCGAATCCGCCTGGTTCATATAAACAACAACAAAAAAAAAAACCACCACAAAATTCTGAGCTTATGAGTTTACGTTGGTTAAACTGCTGAATCTCAGCTGTTCGTGATTTCGCGATTAGCGATTTGTGTTTAAGTCCAGATCTGAAGAGTTTCAGTCAGCATCTCTGTTGATCCTCAGACGTCAAGAAAAATAACTTGCGCTCATATTCCACCTTTTTTTGGACTGCATTATCATTTTGTGTGGAGTCTTTACTTCAACAATGGGTGGAGTTACAAAACCAGTCGAACGCAAAAATCGTGCACCCTAAAATCCAGCTTCTATTTCTCAGACACCCTTATAAAATTTGTTTTTATTCAGTTTGACATGTTTAGGGGTAAAAATGAGATAATTCATATATTTTCACGTCCACAAAACACGTACACCAAACTTTTTCAACCATATTCTCTTTTTTAAAGTAACTCTAATATCATATAGGACCCCAAAAATATAGCCTCCTCCTTTCCTCAGACCTTTTTTAGTATCATCATAAAACCATTTTGTTTCTGACCTTGCCCTTTCCATCCTGGCTTTGCAAAGATTTCACAAAATCGATAACAAACGCTAGCAAACAAACTTTCACCCTGCTGATGGGGGCATATTTACCTGCACCTTTCATAACTCGCGCTCGTATCCAACTAGACAATTACTTTAAAAGTGCTGGCTGGCTGGATTCCCTTCCAAAGGTGAACATCTAATCCAACAAGGGCTTTTAGAAGCCATATTTCCCAATTTTGGCTCGCCATACTTACGAATCTTGACTGTTTCTTTAGAAATGATGTTGTATATAAAGATGAAAATGTAAACATATAAATATATAAATATATTACATCAAATATAAAATAATAAACACTGATAGAATTTGTCTAAACAATGCATAGTCTGGATGCTTAATAAAGGGTTTATACATATTCTAAGTATGTGGTTTTACAAGTTTTTGTAATTTGACAACCCTTTTGACTTTGACTTGTGTCAGAATTCCATCCAATAAAGCAATAAATCTACTTTTTTAAAACTGAACTTCTTCCTCCAGATTCTTCGTGTCTTTGGAGCCAGTTCGCCTGCTCCAAGAACAAATGCATTGCCAAACAATGGCTCTGTGATGGCGAGGACGACTGCGGTGATGGGATGGATGAAAGCCAAGATATTTGTGGTAAAAGCAAAGCATGAATTTCAATGTAGGCTATACAATGAAAGATGTGCTATGAGGAAAAAAAAGATTTTAAATCAGCACGAAAAGACCAGTGCATGTTGTTTCATCACAGAGGCAAATCCTTGACTGATGTGATGCTAATAATTGGGCTCTGAAAAAGGTAACCGGGTTCACAAAGGTCACATGCCAGTCTTTAAAGCATGGACCAATGTCCACAAAGTTAAACTACTGTTAAAATGTTTTTTTTTTATACATTTGTTAATCAACGTCAGTCCTAACCAAAATGACAAAAAAATGGGTGAAAGACAGTTTTTATTGATTTTTCAACTACTCTTTCACATAAATAAATAATCAGCGGCATCTATGAAATTAGGATTTAACGAAAACAAAAAAAAAATCATTTTTTTTAAAAAATCATCTGGTGTTGATTAGTTTAATGAACATAAGTTTGGGAGGAGCTTGGCTGATAATTGACCATCTAATCGTATTGTCCCACCTACCCCTAACATCCCAATTATATAAGATATAACCTAAGGTACAAGATCAACAATCTTCACCACTTTGAGGGGGGTTCTCCAGGCCCAAGTCGCTTCCTGATCCCGGACTCCTCGCTCAGACTATTGATTATTGAACCCAATAAATCCACCACCACCCTTTTCACCACTTCAATTCTCATGAGAGGGGGTCTTGTGCCCAGTTTGCCTTCCTGAACCCAAGGGCCCATCCGCGGACAGCTCGTCCCATAAGCATCTTTACGCTTTATGTGTGCGATCCTAAGCTAATTTAATGTAGGCGAAAGCATGAGGTTTTTTTGTTGAGAATTTCTGTTTTTATGATATCTCCAGTGTCCAAAACCTGTTTCGTTAACTGTGATTGGTTGAGCAACATGCTGCTCTGCTCTCTGTTTCCTCGACAGGTTCCGCGTCCTGTGCTCCAGGACTGTTCAGCTGTCCGGGATCGTACGCTTGTGTTCCCAGACACTGGCTTTGTGACGGCGAGAGAGACTGCCCTGATGGCAGCGATGAACTCGCCATCGCTGGATGTGGTAATCTCAACCTTACTGATTACTATGTTAATCAAAAAACGTTGTTTTAGGTTAAAAGGTTGTTGCTTTTGGCTTCAAGTAAATATTTACAGTGGGTTAGTGTAAAAAAATTCTGCTACAGTTATTTGGAGTTTTTTTTTATACTGTTTTCTGATTTATTTCTTGTTTTTTCATTTACTCATTAATGCTATTTTTTCAATTCGTTTTTAGTTTTGTTAGCTTTGCCTTGGTCTGTTTAAAAGTTTTGCCTGCCTTTTTGCATGCCTTATTTTATATGGCTATTATGTTATTTAATCTTTTTTGTTATTGAAGCTTTTATTTATTTTTCTGTTTGATGTTATTTTCTGTTTTACTTTACTTTTTTCTTGTCATTTGTTATTTATTGTTTAGTTTTGTTTGTTTTTTCCTGTGACGTATTATTTTATTTTGTGTTATATTTTATGTAATTGTATTTTAATGTGATTGTTTACTTTATTATAGATTGACTTTGTATTTCACTTTATTTATTACATTTACTTGTTATTCAAATGTTTTGTTTTATTTATTGCATTTTATATTTTCTTTGTTATTTTTTATGAAAAGATTAATTTTACATTTCTAAATGAGTGGTTGTGCTTTAATACCTATTCATATTTTTTGTTTATTTTATATACAATTGTATATATATATATACACAATTGTTTAAATATATATATATTTTTTATGTATAATTTTTTTATTTATTTTTTGCTTTGTATATGCTTTTTTATATAATTTTTTATGTTGTTTAATGTTTTGTTTAGTTTTGTGTTGAGTTTATTTTATGAACAGAATTCACCGTTCACCAATTAACACCAGAGTTGAATGAAAACGTGTCAGACTTGTAGACCTGTATAATTGGGGCTCTTTTAGGCTGGTTTCAGGTTACAATTAGGTTTCCCTCCTTTTATCCTAACACACAACCAACAGTTTTCTCCTCTTCCTGTCTTTAATAAGCTCCAAACAACACGTGCACAGAAAACACGTTTCAGTGTCGCAATCAGAAGTGCATCCCACGTCGCTTCGTGTGTGACCGTGATGACGACTGCGGAGATGCTTCTGACGAGTCGCTAGAATGTGGTGAGCAGCATCTGTGCAGAATGACCTCCACTCTCTTCAATGAGAAGTAATTATCTTGGAACGACTTTAATTGGACACTTCAATTTTTGGAATGAATCACTAACTCCTCAAATTGACTCAAGTGCCTCTGTTTGGATGACCTCTGACTTCTTTGAATCTGATAGATCTTTCTCTTCTCTCCAGAGTACCGCTTGTGCAAAGAGGAGGAGTTCCGATGCGCAGATGGGCGGTGTTTGCTGAGCGCCCAATGGGAGTGTGATGGCTTCCCTGACTGTCTGGACCAATCAGACGAGCTGCCACTCAACCCGAAGTGTTCTGCTGCAGGCGAGTGTCCCTCATGTGTCATCTCCCTGTTTGAGTGACGGGTCCCAGGGTTTTATCTCATAGGGTTTGTCAGAACACCTTCCATATTTATTACCCCTAGCAGTCGCTCATGAAATGAGCAGGAAGGGGCTGAGAAATCCACTGAACCGTTGTTCAACAATGGTTGGCTTCGGGGCAAACATATGCCAGTGATGTTAACAGGTGCTGTTGGAGTTCTGAGCCAAGCTCATTAGGAAAGACTTTTAGAGTTTTTGTATTCAACGAAGAAACTATAATCAGGTGTTTGCATGTTTAAAATATAACGTGGATGCACTTCACTAAGCAATACGTAACCTTCCAACAAGAGCCCACAACTGTCAAATTTAACATAAGATAAGTTCTTCCTGGAATCATAAAATGATTTGACAAGCTAATTATACACATCATTATATATATATATATATATATATATATATATATATATATATATATATATATATATATATATATATATATATATATATATATATATATATATATATATATATATATATTCAAAATTTGAAACTCTATTGAATCAAATGTGTTCTGGATTTTTTTCTTGAAACACTGAACCAGGGATGCAACATGAGGGGCATCATCCCTGTCCTAATTAAAGCCCACAGACACCCACAGCCTTCTCCATAAACAAAGTTTTTATACCAGACATACCTTCTCCTCTGTTATCATAACCCAAATCATTTGGTTCCTCCGCATCTGCTCCCTGTAAAAACCTTCAGGTAGCGATATCCTTTCTGTTTCGGGGACTTCATCTCAGATTCAGATTCAGATTTTATTTGTCACATACATATACATACAGAGTACGACGTGCAGTGAAATGTATTGTACGACTGTCCAACCTGTAACCATTAGGAAATAGATAAAAAGATAAAAATAAAACATAAATTATAAGAAAACAAAGTAGATATGAATTTAAATAAGTACTAAATACAATATAATACAGATGAAATAAAGTACAATGGAATACAATATAATACAAATGAAAATGAAATAAAGTACAAAATGAAATAAGTACAAATGGAATAGAGATGTGACGTGCAAGAATGGCAAGTGATTTGTGTGTGACAGAAGGTCACTAAAGTGCAGTGTGGATGTTTTTAAAGTGACTTGCGCTGTTTCAAGTCCACGATTGTGCAAACTGTGCGGAGTGTGAGGTGAATGTGTGGAGTGAGAGAGGTGATGAGTGAAAGTTAGAAAGTCTGTCTTTATGTGCCCGGTGTGTCCCCATTTAGAGTCCGAATGGCATGCGGGAAGAAGCTCCTCCTCATTCTCTCTGTGTTTGCCTTCAAGGAGCGGAAACGGTTTCCTGAACGCAACAGTGAGAAGAGTCCAATGTTAGGATGGCTGGAGTCCTTCACAATCTTCCTGGCTCTGGCTCTGCACCGCTTGTTATAGATCTGCAGGTCTGGGAGCTCGGTGTGGATGGTACGCTCAGCTGAATGTACCACCCTCTGTAGGGCTCGCCGGTCCTGCATGGTGCTGTTCCCGAACCAGGAAGTGATGCTGCCCGTCAAGACGCTCTCAATGATGCTGTTGTAAAAAGTCTTTAGCACCTGAGAGGGTAGTTTAAAGTCCCTTAAGCGTCTCAGGGGGTATAGACGCTGCCGGGCCTTCTTCACCAGGGAGTTGGCATGGCAGGACCAAGACAAGTCCTGCGTGATGTGTACGCCGAGGTACCGGAAGCTGTCCACTCTCTCCACTGGAGTCCCGTTGATGGAAGCAGGGCCGTACGTTCGCTCCCGCTTAGTACTGAAGTCCACTATTAGCTCCTTAGTCTTGCTGACGTTCAGGAGGAGATTATTCTCCTGGCACCATCTCTCCAGGTTTATGATCTCCTGTAGGTAGGCCGTCTCATCGTTGTTGGAGATCAGGCCAGTGTCGTCAGCAAACTTGATTATGGTGGTGGAGTCAAAAGTGGCCACACAGTCATATGTGTACAGCGAGTACAGCAGGGGGCTCAGAGCACAGCCCTGGGGGGCTCCAGTGCTGAGAGTGATGGAGGATGAGGTGTGTTTCCCCATCCTTACTGCTTGTGGTCTGTCTGTTAGGAAGTTGGAGATCCACTGACACAGGAGTGGGCTGAGACCCAGGACCTCCAACTTCAATGTGAGTGTAGAGGGAATTATGGTATTGAATGCCGAACTGTAGTCAACAAACAGCATTCTTGCATAATTCCCTTTTTTGCAGTCCAAGTGGCTCGTTGTTGTGTGGAGGAGGTGTGAAATGGCATCCTCCGTAGACCGGTTTTGTCTGTAAGCAAACTGGAGTGGATCTAGTGTGTCTGGCAGTGTTGTAGTGATGAAATCTCTGACAAGTCTTTCAAAGCACTTCATCACCACTGATGTCAGGGCTACAGGGCGGTAGTCATTGAGGCTCGCGGGCTGCGGTTTCTTTGGAACAGGACTGCTTGAAGCATGATGGGACTGTAGATTGTTCCAGGGAGAGATTGAATATCTCTGTGAACACCGGTGCCAGCTGGTCAGCGCAGGCTTTCAGAACTCGACCTGTGATGCCATCCGGTCCTGCTGCCTTCCTGGTATTCACTCTCCTGAATGCCCTCCTCACTTCATGCTCTGAGATGGTGAATGTGTTAACCTCTCCGGCTCTCTCGGCGTGCATGCTGCTAGCACCGCTAGCGTGATTAGCTGCAGCCTCGAAGCGAGCATAGAAGGTATTTAGCTCGTTTGCCAGAGAAGCGTCCGCATTCCCCATTCTGGGGGATGGTGCTTTATAGTCTGTCATTGTTCTTAGTCCATGCCAAAGGCTCCTCGAGCCGCCATGTTGGAGTTGCGACTCGAGTTTTTTGGCGTAGCGCCGCTTCGCCTCCTTCACCGCTCTGCGCACGCCGTAAGACGCAGCCTTATAGTCATCCATATTCTCGGTGGCGAGCCCCGCATTGTAGGCGGCGGAGCGGGATCTCAGAGCATCGCGGATAGTTTTATCCACCCACGGCTTCTGGTTGGGAAACGTCTTGATGACTGTTTTTCCAACTGTATCATCCGTTAGTTTCCCGATAAATCCCACAACCGCTTCCGTATACGTGCTGACATCATCAGAGCTGCGCCTGAACATGTCCCAGTCTGCGTCATCAAGTGCGTCCTGCAGAGCGGCTTCTGATTGGTCCGTCCAGCGTGAGATCTCCCTCTGTGCCGGGGCTTCCTGCTTTAGCCTTTGTTTATATGCCGGCATGAGGAAGATGGCGGCATGGTCTGATTTTCCAAACGCTGGACGTGATTGTGCTTTGTAGCCTTCCTTGAATGGAGTGTAACAGTGATCCAGTGTCCGTTCGCCCCTGGTCGGGCAGGTGATGTGCTGGTGGAAGTTCGGCAGTGCGCCCTTGAGTTTGGCACTGTTAAAATCCCCCAGCACAATGAATGCGGCGTCCCGGTTCTGTGTTTGTTGTGAATTTAGTGACTCGTGCCATAGTGACAAGTCCCATATAGCAGTGTCCGTGTCCGCTTGAGGTGGAATATAAACGGCACTAATTATGACCGAGCTGAATTCCCGAGGTAGATAGAAAGGCCGACATTTGATGGTCAGAAGTTCTAGATTCGGTGTGCAGGAGCGTGCGAGAGGAACAATGCTCGCGCTGTCGCACCAGTGGTTGTTCACCATCAGACACACTCCACCTCCCCTTGACTTTCCCGACTCCATAGTTCTGTCCATGCGGTGTACCGAGAAAGACTCGGCCGGTTGGATGGCATGGTCCGGTACCGCTGGGTTAAGCCATGTCTCGGTGAAGCAGAGAAGGTTGCAGTCCCGAATGTCCCTCTGGAAGCTGACCCTTGCCCTGAGGTCGTCGAGCTTGTTTTCCAGAGACTGGACGTTGGCTAACAGTATGCTAGGTAAGGGAGCGCGGTGAGCGCGCGCTCTCAGCCTGTTCCTGATGCCGGCTCGTTTCCCTCGTGGACGCCGGTACGGGTCGCGTCCTTTGTTGTTCCTCAGGATGTCACTCGGCCAACATGGGTCTGGGGTTAAAAACGGCGAAAGATGAGTGCATTGTGCACCAATGGAAACAAGAGTGGCTCTATCATATGTAATGATGGCCATCTTGCAAAAAGAAACCGGTATAACGGTCTAAGAGCACGAGAAATAAAGAAAAGTAAGATAGGTTTGGTCGGAGCAGTCGTGACGGCAGCCGACCTCACCGGCGCCATCTTGTAGATGTCATCTGAGAGGGTACGGCAAATGGTTCCTCCAAACACCTTCAGGATTTAACCTCATCTGCGTCTTTAAAAACATCACCAAACCAGTCAATGTGTGGATCGAGTTGCTCTTGTGTACACGTAATCAAAAGTGGCAGCTTTCATTGAACGGTGGTGAGATCATGTATTGCGACAAACAGGATGCCATGCCACAGCTAAAAGTTTTTTCATTCGCACCTGTCCGGTGGCCAGATGTGTAAGCTCTCGTCCATACACCTTTTTTTGACTCGACACACATTTGCATGCTTAACTTTGCACAGATAATTTGCTTGCGTGGTGGCCTTGACAAAACAATCTAAAGCATCCTGAACAACATACATTTTCAACAGTGGTTCGCTAGAATGTTGCAAGTCAGTAGTCAAATCCAATATTAATTATCTAGCCGCCCTAACTGAGTCCATCCTTTAAATTTCACTGTCCCACCAAATTATATTAGAGACAGAATTTGGACAATATGAAAATAATTGATCATGCTGCGAGTAACAGAGCTGTAAGCCTGATGAACATCCAGTTTGAGCTTCATTCATGAATAGTATTAGCGAGTCAATTTATCATCTTTTAAAAAGAAAGAATTGACTCAGATTCGCTGAAACAAGTCTTTTACAAAAGTGATGTATGGCCGTACAAAACGTACTAAGCTCCTCCCACTGCTTAGGTTACCTGGAAAGGTATTCCTCAAACATAGCAGCCAGCGGTTGTGATTCGGTCGCATCATGTGTTTGTTAAAGAATAGATAAGTTCCTTTTTATTTGGGCCAGCATCCACACAGTCAAAAAGTGTGATGCTAACAGTTAATTATTATTTCTGAAGTACTAAACTACCAATTGCTGCAGATTGCATCACATAAAGGAGGAATTTTGCAAAAGAAATAATTTTGGAGTCAATCAATCAGGTAGAAATAAATCCATTTTATAAGAAAATGTAACTGTTTTTTGAAGGTGAATTGATGCCATCCTGTTGTTTGAGACACAGATCAACATTTCAGAACACCAATAATGACTGATTAGTACCTCATGTATTCAAATGCTGCAGTCTGTTTCTAGACCTGTTTGTGGATAACACCGATCACTTTAAAACTTGATTGGGGCAGAGGAATGTGTCTTTCCAAAAAACCTTAGCAGCAGCACAGAAATAATAGATAGGGCAAACAGTCTTTTTATCCCAAACACCTCAGCAACAGAAGAGCTTGCTAAAAGCTTCTCCAAATATGGGGCCTAGAAACACTCATGAATACACCATGAAGAGTCTGACATCACTGTGCCATAGCAACTGAAATCTGGAAATAAGAATTGAGTTTTTTGTTGATTTTGGTTTTCCTGTTTTTGTCCTGCTCCTCAATGTTTTAGAAAGTTTGTGCAACGGTTCAGTTTTCATGTGCGCAAACGGCCGCTGTGTTCCGCTGGGGAGCGTGTGTAACCAGTACGATGACTGCGGGGACCGGTCGGATGAGAGGAACTGTAATGTCAACGAGTGTCTGAACCGCAAAGTCAGCGGTTGCGCCCAGGACTGTCGAGACCTACCGGTGGGATACAAGGTTTGTGAGCACATGTTTCATGATGTTTTCATTGAATTAACACCTCCAGCTGCACTCTCTGTGAGAGAATGTTTTTGCTTTCTCTGCTAAACCTCTTTAGACTGGGTTTAGACTGGGGTGGCCACTACTAAGAGGCTTAGACATTCGATAATACAGAAAAGTTGCTACACTGTATATAGTAATACACAAAGAGATTGCATTGGGCACTTTAAAATGGAATGAATATAAATAATTATGATTGCAAATATAGATTAATTGTATAAAAATTGTTTGATATCATTACTTAAATCTAACAATAGTTTTTTGTGACGATGCCCTTTCGTACCTCATCCCCAGAGACTCTATATCACTCCACTGACACAGAGACATTTTTATATATTTTTTAGAGAGGACAAGGAAGATGACCTGGTAAGAAAAAAAATATTTATAGACATGCAATACTAGGGAAAATGAGCCTTGCTATTTGTGTGGCTATGAGTAATTTTTAGAAGGGAAACTACTTTCCAGTGTAACGGTTAGCCCTATTAATGGTTCCTGCCAATTAGGGTATAGTGAGGAGGAGCATATTTAAGGTGCTCTCGGGTAGCAGAGGCGAAAGGGGGAATGGTCCGGCTCAATCGGAGAGAACTCTGGGAGATGCCAGGGTGGAGGCAAAGACTCCAGTGAGTCTCAGACACGTAGCTGTTAAAAGATACAGTGATCAGGGGTACTTACGGAGTTGAAGCGAAGACTCCTGGAAGCAGGTAAAGCCGGCTCATTTATTGGCCTGACGAGAGACCTGTTTTTTCTTGCCCGAAGCCAGATTCATTTCGAGAGACTAGTTAGCTAGGTTTTTTTCAGATACACATTGATTTTTCTGTTTGTACAGCACAGGTTTTTGTTTGTAAATCTGTGGTGTTTTGTTCTATGCGTTTATCGTTTGTTTTGGTGCCTGGTGACGGTCAATAAAAATACTCCACTGCGGAATAAAGTCTGTCTCAGCCTCATCTTATAGGAGAGCCTCTGGCCCTCGCTCCATACTACGACAGGTTTACAGACTTATTTAAATAGGTGATGCTATAATGCAGTTTGCATAATGTTTGGAGTTGTATTGTATATATTGAATTAAGAGAACAAGAGATTGTGTTGTTTATTTTCTATGCTTGTTTAAGAGCTTACATTTACATTTTTAACTAGAGTTCTAAAATTAAAGCACAATGCATTTACCTATCCGATATTTTCAGCACCTTTCATCAATAATCTGTCTCACTAAAGTATAAAAACTGCTTGATATTGTTATTTAAATCAAGCAATAAATTTACAAACGTACTTAAATAAGATGGTTAAATCAAGGAGAGAAATTGCAATATTAATGTTATTCTATAAAGTCATTTATCAATTAATTTAGCAATTTATCAAGCACTTAGGTACATAACAATTGCTAACTGGTGAGTAAACTGTATAATACATTTAATTAATTAATTTAGTATACATTACGTTTAATTGGTGATGGAAACAATAGACAATTAAAACTGCAAAAACAGTGGGAAACAACGTGTTTATAAATGTCTAAATGAAACTGCATCATGGCTAAACATAAATAAATAATTAAACAAAATATACTAAATCAAGGTTCGTTTAAGCCGCTTTTTTCTTGTGTACTATATAAAACAGTACTAAAGGTCCAATGTTAACTTAATCAGAAAATTGGTTTGTTTTAAACAAAAAGAGTGATGTATTGTGCACAAGTATTTGTTACAATTTTGTCACTAGTGTTCATATTTTTATTGCTTCGAGCCCTTATTGCTGTTTGCAGATAATTGGCTTTCTGATTTTCAGAAAATTTGTTGATTTTGATCTGAAAAAGGGATTTGTTGTACACAAATATACGTTACACTTTTGTCTCTAGTGTTTATATTTTTGTTCCACTGCTTCGAGCCCCTACTGCTGCTTGCAGCTCAATTTAATTGGAAGCAGATTTTTATTTTGATCTGAAAAAGGGATTTGTTTTACACAAATATACGTTACACTTTCGTCTCTAGTGTTTATATTTTTGTTCCACTGCTTCGAGCCCCTACTGCTGCTTGCAGCTCAATTTAATTGGAAGCAGATTTTTATTTTGATCTGAAAAAGGGATTTGTTTTACACAAATATACGTTACACTTTCGTCTCTAGTGTTTATATTTTTGTTCCACTGCTTCGAGCCCCTACTGCTGCTTGCAGCTCAATTTAATTGGAAGCAGATTTTTATTTTGATCTGAAAAAGTTATGTATTGTGCACAACTGTGTTAAACCTTCATCTCTAGTATTTGTGTATATCTGTCCCACTAATTTGAGCCCTTATTGCTGCCATTTTGGTTCATTTTGATCTGAAAGATTGATGTATTTTACATAAATATCCTTTAAACTTTTGATATTTTCATGCCACTGGTTCGAGCCCTTGTTGCTCTTTGCAGCTAAATATAATTTGGATTTACTTCCAACAAATGCTAGGAATCCCTTTCTTTGATAAATCATTACAGGTCGTTAACAACATTTAGTTGAAATGAAAGTACACTTGAAACTCCAAGCCCTCTGTTATTGTGTTTCGCACTAATCTTTGTTAACCTCCATTAGCGGGCGCTAGCCTCTAGGACAATATTGGTAGAGTCTAACCAAACAGTGTAGTCGAAGTGGAAGGTGATTTGTACTCTGCAGAGATTTTTAGTGCAATAAAATGGCTAGAAATTTAAACACAGTTTTAATAACCTTTAAAACATATTAAATTGAGTATGCTATTTAGAACTGGGGAGAGCATTCAAATTAGGCAACAGCAGGAAAAGGCAGAGCTTTAAGGCAAAAATATTCAACGGAGTGTGTTTTTCCTGGAAGGAGCACAGACACACACAGAGTAACTGGCAGATCGAAAAGCTTCATTTGGCATGCGTCTCTGAGAGCCACAATGACTTTAAAAACACAAACTCAAGGGCACAGCAACCTCGTAAACACTTCAACTGTCTCTGTTTTAGATTATTTTCTCTAGCAAACCTGAAGCTTTGATTTAAGGGTGAAAATCATTATTTTTTGTCTCCCACTGGTCCTTATCGGGCTTTGTCAGATGATGCTGCTCACACTAAAACCGAAGTGCATTTTGAGGATATTAAAACATTGTTTCAATTTTTGGTTTCTTTGTTTTATGGTTCGAGTTTTATATTGCTCATTCTTGCTGTGTAAAGTGTGAAATAGCGAGTCGAATGACAGAAAAGGTAGAAGACTTGAGGGTTCTCAAGAAATTGATCAGGATTGAGATGGCAAGTTACCCAAATATGATTTGCTGACTTTTCAATAAAGTTTAATTATATTTGAGTTTTTTTCTGTTCTTTCTAACATACTTGTTGCACTGCAAATATTTCATTCCAACTTTCACATGACGAAAACATTTCATGTTGAAGTGAAAGTGATGACTTGTTTTTTTCACCTTAGATTTCTGGATGGAAAATGTTTTTATGTTGTTTCGGAGACATTGCCGTTAAACTTAACATTTTTTTGTGATTATATTGTTTGAACTGCTGATTGCAGAAACTCTTGCAGCACAATTTTTAAGTACAGAAAGTCATGCTCTTTTACGTTAGGGATTCGATGTGCATTTTGCATAATGGGTTGAGGTATATTGTATATATTGAATTAAGACCCAGAGAGGTTGTGTGTTTAAATTCTTTGCTTGTTAAAGACCTTAAATTTTAAATGTTAACTTGAGTTCTGAAAATAAGCCACAATTAATTTTTCTTAGAGAAGAGGCGGAGGAATCAGGTTACCGCGTTGCACTCGTGTGTGGCTGTATGATGGACTCGGTGCAGCCATTTAAGCAACTGGTTTAGCATTAGTTTTGCGCTAGCTCAGGTGGTTTCATGTGATGTGCTCTGTATCTTGGGTCAAGCAAGGCTTCTTTGCGCCTCAGACTCACGTTGGATTTATTGATATATTTGACCTTGATCTGCTTTAAGATGATGCGCTTAAGTTCGGCGATGAGTTTCACTTCAAATGTTTCTCATGGCTGTCCTCTTTCATTGGGTCTAAAGCCAAAGTATTAGCAGACAGGTGAATGTACTCCTTTTTTTACTATTATAATGACATGCCATTAAAACGATACAGACGACTCTGCCAAAGTCCCGCGGACGAAGCCCCCATAAAGACGATGCTATCATCCATCGCTGCTTCGAGCTCTTATTGCTGCTTGCAGATAATTGGCTTTCTTATTTGCAGACAATTGGTTTGTTTTGATCAGAAAAAGGATGATCTCTACACAAATGTGTTACACTTTTGTCTTTAGTGGTCATATTTTCATCCCACTGTTTTAAGCCCATATTGCTGCTTAAAAGTTATTTTAAATGTCAGAAAATTTATCAATTTGGATCTCAGAGTGATGTTTTTTGCACAAATTTGCATAAAACCTTTATTACTGGTGTTTCATGTTTGGTGCCCTTACTGATATTAACGATTTACTATCAATCTAAAAGAGGGATATGTTGCACACAAAATATGTGTGATTTTCATCACTAGTGTTAAAATTGGCACTAGTTCGAGACCTTGTTGTCGTCTGTAACTAAATGTAATTTTGATGTTCAGAAAATGCATTCATTTTGATCTTACAGGTATGTTTTTTTACACAAATATTTGTTATATTTTCATCTCTAGTGCTCATGTTGGCCGGGTTTCCGTCTGAAAAATGATGGCAAGACGTGCATCGATGTGGACGAGTGTCTGGAGCGCTTTCCATGCAGTCAGCAGTGCATGAACACCTACGGCTCGTTCCACTGTCTGTGTGCTGAGGGATACCAGCGAGCTGTGGGTGACTCGCGCCGCTGCAGAGCCCTTTCGGGTACAGACTTACAGCCTTCAGCAGTGCATAACAGTGTTTTTGCCACATAACAGAGTCCATAACAGAGTACTGCAGACTATAACTAAACTACACATAATTTCACACAGGAACACAACACAAACCGCACTCCTCTAATAAAGCTCTATTTGCTTATGACTGACACCCCTAAGTCCTGGTCTTGACAGGAAGTGGATGTTGAAGTGTTGGAAGCTTACAGAAAATCAATTTCAAGTCGTCAAATGGAAGCTGCAGTTGTGTCTCTCAGCCAAAATAATCAATACACGCAAACAAACACTTATTGAAAGGATTTTTAAGTATTTGAACCAGAACTCAATTGTATGAAATCCAAAGCACAAACTTATGTACGTTATACAAGTTAATATTAAAAGATATGGCTGAAAATCTGTTTGTTTTCTAGCAGAGGAGCCTTTTCTTATACTAGCAGACCATCACGAAATCAGAAAGATCAGCCTAGATGGGTCGAACTACACTCTTCTGAAACAGGTACAGCATTTCATACACTTTTTTTTCATTGTGATATTTTATTCATTTTGTAAATTTAATTTTTTAAGCTTTTTAGTTGTGTTTGTCCTTGGGAAAATGTAATAAAATGAAAACTCAATGTATCCATTATATTATATTACATTATGTTTTGTTGAGTTATATTATATTATATTATATTATTCATTCATTCATTCATCTTCATGTCGGCTTTCTTTGCTTTCGGGGTCGCCACAGCGGAATGAACCGCCAACTCTCTGGCATATGTTTTACGCGGCGGATGCCCTTCCAGCCGCAATATATTATATTATATTATATTTAACTGATTAACAGTACCACTACACTTTTAATCCCGGACGAGCCCCCGTTGATGCAAACAGTGTCGACTGCAGACCCTCTTTCTTATGGAGATTCTGAGCTCTTTGCAGTAAAAAAGAGCAGTTAAACCCACACACTTGGCACGATTCATCCCTAGAAACTCCATCAGTTTGATTTAAGAGGTCTGGTCCAGCAAATTAGATCTGTGTTCAGATCTAATTTGCTGGACCAGACCTCTTAAATTAGAAAAAAAAATTTAGATCTGAACACAGTAGGGATCTCAGTGAACCAGACAGACAGCAGAATGTGAAAGAACCCCATGGAGAAAGTGATTGGCTGTGGTCAGGGCAGTGCATGATGGGAAAACCCAGGAAGTCTCACTCATTTCTGAGACAATGGTTAGAAAATAATAAGTGAAAACCGTTGGGAGGGTATTAATGAGTGGCCTTGAGTGTGTTTTTATTTTGGTTTTGGAATTTTTTCTGACACGTGTATAGTTTGAAAAGTACCTTTAGAAAGGTTAGAAAAGACTTTGATTATTTAATGATTTGGTTATTTAATGACTTACACCTTATGGCATTAAATGAGGTTCTTGTTTCTTGGGTTGGAAGCAGTGGTAGATGTATTAAAGCAAGGTCAGAACTGAAGCTTGTTGGACAGTTCCAGGCTCAAGGATGAGATAATGGTTTTATTGTGTTTGCTTTACTTTGTTTTGTTTTCATTTATTTCATCTTTGCATTGCTTTGTTTTGTTTTATGTGTATTTGCTCGGCTTTCCTCCACTTTTGTTGTTTGGCTAATTTTCTTTTGCCTTTTACCCACTTTGACCTGATTTTTTTTTCTTTCCTCCTCTTTGTTTTTATTTGGTTTCTTTTGATTTGATTGCCTCACTTTTTTATTTTATCCATTTTGCGTTGCTTTTTAGGCTGATTGTTTTTTTCCGGTTTGCTTTCTATGTTCAAGCATTTTTGGTTGTTCTTTTACATTTATATTAAAACAAAAAGAGAGAGTTTTAATATTCTAGAAAATAAAAATGTACCTTTTACCTTTAAACTTTAAAAGCATCACATCTCTCACTCTATAACATTGTCTCTCTCTGGCTTTCTCCCTCTCCTTCTCTTTCCCCTTCTTTCTTTCTTCCTTCCTAACTCTCTTTCCCCTTCTTACTTTCTTTCTTTCTTCTCTCTCCCTCTCTTTCGCTTCTCTTTCTCTAAATTCTTTGTTTCTCTCTATCTCACTCTTTTCTCTATCTCCCTCCCTCTCTTTCTGCTCTGTCTCTATTACTCTCTCGCTCTTCCCCCCTCTCTCTTTTCCTGTCTCTCTCACTCTCTTCCTCCCTCTCTCCCACTCACTCTCTCCCCCCTCTTTCTCCCTCCCTCTCTTACTGCTCTGTCTCTATTACTCTCTCTCGCTCTTCCCCCCTCTCTTTCTCTCTCCCTCTCTTTCTGCTCTCTCTCCCTCTCTTGCTCTCTCTCTTTCCCTTTTTTCACTTTCTCTCTCTCTCTCTTTTCCTCACTCTCTTTCTCCCTCTCTCTCCCACTCACCCCCCTCCCCCTCTCTCTCTCCTCATCTCCGCAGGGACTCAGTAATGTCATCTCTCTAGACTTTGACTACAGGAAGGAGTTGATCTATTGGATTGACACAAGCAGACCCAGCGGACGCAGAATCAACAGAATGCGCTTGAATGGAAGTGACCTCAAGGTAAATCCACAAAAGCGTGTGTTCATGCTAAATTATGTTTACATTCAGCCAGAGTGGCTTAGATTGACGTATTCAAATACTCTTAGCCCCCAAGTCCGTTTGACTCATTTTACCTCAATAGGGGTCAATATAAATCACATGCTTCTAGAGTCGCATGATTATCACTTGAATAATGATATGAAACAAGCCTGGGTTATGTCTACATTTCTCTCTCCATCAATGCCCTTGTATTTATTACTCCGGGCAGAATGTGGGCATAGTGTGCCAGCCTTACCCTGCTGTGCTGCCAGAGCTCGTTAGGTTTAATATCTAGCCATAATGGCTCATTAAGCTTGATTGAACTTTGGATCTTGAACTGATTTACGACTATGTGCTGTATTCTGGAGAAAAGAAGAGAGAGCGCTGAAGTTAAGCGATAAAGGCTTTCTGATTATCGCTGCTTCTGATAAAACAGTGCTGTAATGAAAGTACCTTTATTGAACTTGAATAGAACGATTTTTGTAGACTGAATTAAATTACATTCATAAAGAGTTTTCCACTTAACGCTAACATGCTGTAGTAGATTCTTTGAGAGGTTCTCAACAAGAATGGTCTGCCTTGAATGAAGTGTTTAAAGCGATTTTGAACATTTTTCCTGAAATTGAGAATGAGTCGTGATTAGCTGATGTCGTTTTGACTTTCATTTTCATGTCTTGCTTATGTTCTTTTGTGGTCTTGACTTAACAAAGACTGCAAAAAAAGATTTAGCACGTATTTTCTTGTCTGACTTTGCCTTAGCAAGTTTTGTTAGTTTTGCCTTGGCTAATTTTATGTATTTGTTTGTTCATTTTCTTTCACAATCTTACCTTATCATTGTGCTTTTTGTCTTGCCTTTTCTTCCGCTCTCTTCTTTTGAGGTTTTCTTAATATGTCTTGCCTCATTTTGGTTTATCAATCCATCTCGTGGTTTGTCATGCAGTCCATTTTGTTGTCTTGTTTTGCCTTGTCACGTCTTATGTTGTCTTGTCTTGCCGTGCTTTGTTCTCACAACATTACTTTGCCTTTGATATCTTAGCAAGACATGCAGTGCAGTTTTGTAAGTTTTTTTTTTCGTGTTCACATTCTTGAAAATGTTTTTGTGGTTTGTCTTTTCGTCTTTTGTCTTGCCTTGCCTTGCCTTCTGTTGTCTTCTTTTTGGGTTTTCTGACATTGACTTGCCCTTACCGTGGTTTATCATTCCATGTATTGGTTTGTCAGTCGGTGCATTTAGTTGTCTTGTTTTGCCTTGCTTTGTTATAACACCATTCCTTATCTTACTGTGCCTTTGTTCTAGTTTTATTTTCTTGTCTTACTTTATGTTGTATTATTTAGTCTTTTCTTTGATTGTTTTCTCTTGGGTTTATCTTAAGTTATCTTGCCTTCACTTGGTTTTTGCCTTTATCTTCTGCTTTCAAACAAGCAATTATCTTTGATGTCTTGTCTTGCTTTTGCATGTTTTGTGTTATCTTACTTTGCCTTTGTTATTTTAGCTATCTTACATTGCCTTAGTCTTCTTTTGCTTTTTCTGTGTGTTTTGACAAATTTACTTTCCTTGCGTTTTTTTTCTTTGTATCAGATGCTGTTGTCTTCAGTTACTTGCTTTTTAAATTTTCTTGCCTTTTCTTAACATATTCTTGTGTCTTGTTCGTCTTGCCTTTTACTTGTGTTAGGTTGCATATCATGTGCATTTTTGTCTTACCTGGCTTGGCCTTGTCTTTCTTGGTCTAATCTTTCTTGGTTATCTTACCCTGTTTTTTCTTGCTTATTTTGATGTTGTCTTACCTTAAAATGCATTCAAACAAAATGAAACATGAACAAATAAATAGATTTATTGAAAAAGTACCACGTTTGTCTACTAGAGGAAGTGGAAAAACCTCTTTTATGTCTTTTTCATTACCTTTTCAAAACATTTTATAATAGTTTCCTTTACACTACAAAATTACAAAAATCCAGGCTGCACTGTATTGCAACCTGGATTTATGTAATTCTTTTTTGTGGCCATATTTGTCAGTGTAACCTTTTAACTGGTGATTTAGCTTAAACTCTTTATAAGTGATCAATTATCATGACCCGTAATTGAACGTACGGTGTGGTGAACCGCTTCCATGTAACATTTACCTGAGGAAGCTAGCTTCCTGGTGAGCGCAGCATCAGTGAATCTGTAAACATTTCTTCATTGACGATGGCTAGCTTCATTTTAATTAGCGTTGATGGTAAGGCTCAGTTTGAAGCCAAATATCTTTAATGTTCATCACTAGTGTTCATCAGCTTGCTGAATGTTACTCTTTCTCTCAAAGCACTAGGCAGGGGGCATCCACAACCAAGAGCGAAAATGATTAAAAACGCTGGTTTATCCGCCAGCTGGGAAAAGTATTGTTTATGCCAAAACAGGCTGTTTCTGTCATCAGCAGAAGGAGGGAAACGTTGTGAAGTCTGTTCTAAAACTTTAGTTTTTTTGGAACTTGGAGACTGAAGCGCAGCTAGTGAGTGTTTTTGTAGCTAGCTGGTAATTAGCATTAATGTGCAAAACTTTCTCCAAATCTTTCTTCTCAAGAACCTCATTTACTGGAAACTGACATTTTAGATAATGTGTTGAGTCGCGAGGAACAAAATAACTTTACTCTTTAACATTTAATTTGCAGTACAACTTTTCCCAGTGGAAACTAGTTAATTTTGTGGCTATCTTCTACGCTAGTTATTTCTAAAGCTGCTTTTTATTGTTCTAAATAGTCATGTTTTAGTGAAAAATGAACTCTTTGATAAAAAAAAGAATATTTTTGTTAGAAAACATGACTGTTTTCTTTTTTATTAGACATTATCCACTGGTTTGCCAGGCGGCATCTGGAATTGCCACCAGTTTTTCAACAAAAAATCAGGTTTTTGGTACAAGATGCATCAACTAAATGCATATTTTAACCTTAAAATGCATAACCCTTAAAAAAAACTTATCCTTCAAGTTAAAACAGAAAAATTGGTTCTTCTGAAACTCACGCCTTGCAAATCAGCCTATCAGAGGCCAAACAGGGCAGGACTTTTCTCAGAGAGTCATAGGAATTGGTGCCTCTCCTGCTCCTGGGACTGCTGCGCTGTCTGAAGAAAAGACAGAAGAGACTAAAGAGATGACTAAACTGAGGTTTAAGATAGTCACTTCGAAGCAATCTTGCATGTTTGTCTCAAAATCCCAAAGCCTTATGTCTTATTTTCTCTTTCCTTGCCTTTTCTTTCAGCATTTTATGTTGCTCCTTTAAACCTTGCCTTAACTTGATTTGGCATGCCTTTTATCATGTGTTTTTAAGGTATTTTCTTACCTTTCTTTGTAACAGATAGTGTTGTCCTTTCTTGTTTTTTATTTGCGTGTTGTCTTTTTATCTCGTGTTGGGTTGCCATCATGTGCCTTTTTGTCTTGCCTTGCTTGGTTTCTGGCTTCATCTATCATGGTGTTGTCTTACGGAGTATTACCTTTTATTGCTTGTTCTTGTGCTGTCTTTCTAATAGCGTACTTAAAAAATGTAAGCAATTATTGAAAAGGGTCTCTTTAATAGAGGAAGTTGTAAAAATGTCTTTTCAGGTTTTTTTCAATACATTTTCAAAACTTTTGTTCTTGTTAGAAACATGATTGTGATTCTCCACTGTTTTACCAGTCAGCATCTAGGGTTGTCACCTATCTCTTAAAATACTAAGTTGTTTTGTTTTGTGTTTAAGTGTCAGTTTTAATGTGTTTAAGTTTCGTTTTAAATCAATAAGAGATGTGTTTTGCGACATATTTTGGAGCGACCAACCAAACGCAGCATTTTCCAATAATCAGGTGAACTCAGGTTTGGTTTCAGAAAAAAAAGCATGACCCAGATTGTTTTTTGTGTGAGCATTGTCTGAAACTACAATGTAATCTCTGATTTTAACTATTTTAATCAGTTTTTTATTAAAATGACATATGTGGACACATAGGCTATTTATGTAAAATAATATAAAACAATCCCATCCCTAAAAACCAAAAACATTTGTTTGAAAAAGTTTGAACAATGCTCAATTCATTTAACATTTACAAAGCATTTCTCAGGAGGTTCCAATAACCAAAATAATTGATCCTAGAGCATAAATTTTAAAGTAAAAAGTTTTAGATGATACATTGATTAAATTATCTTAATGTATCATCTAAAACTATTTTACTTAAAAATGTACGCTCTAGGATCAATGATTTTCAATATAAAATGCACCAAATGTAAGTATTAAATCAAACAATTCATAAAGTTCCAAGAATGGCTGTGTATTTTGTAAAGTTTACCAAATCATTAAAATTCTCTACATTTTCTAAAGTCCATTCTGTGGGATCCATAGTTTTGCTCTTAAAATCGCCAAATCTAAGCATTTAATCTGATAATTAATCTAATTTCCTCTGCAGTCATTATGCGTAATCATCCTGGCTCTAAAAGTCATTTTCCCACTCCAACCAGGCGTCTCTCATTTGGCAGCGCTAAAGGTGGCAACCCTAGCAGCATGGCTTACCTGTGATGCTAACTCATGGGAATAAAGGGCCAAAAGAGACTAGCTGTGCGTGACTGCTGTCTCCTCAGGTGATTCACAGAACGTCTGTCCCCAGTGCTCTCACGGTAGACTGGATCGGTAAGAACCTGTACTGGTGTGACGGCGAGAGAAAGACGCTGGAGGTGGCCAAGGCTAATGGACTCTACCCAACTGTGCTGCTGAAAAACGGACTGAGAAATCCCACGGCTCTGGCTCTGGACTCTCTGACAGGGTGAATATTGCTTCTCTCATAACTTCTACTGGAAGAGATAGACCTCTTGATCGCTTGGTATATGAAGCCTTTTTCCAATAAGTTGTTTTGTTTTATTTAAATGCAACACACTTTTACTATAAAAAGACCTTTAAAGGCAACCATAGTTGACCAAAAAAGCAAATGTTTGACTATATATCAATCAATCAGGTTTTTATGTAGCACTTTTTTTCACAGTTTTTTCAAAGCAGCTTCACAAAGTCCTAGTGAGGATCAGGTAGAGTAAATAGGAGTTCCCTCTGTGAGGCCCCTGGGAGCCTCGCTGACTGAGGTAGGTGCTAATCACCTCCCCAGCATAAAGAGTATACAAACTTAAGATCCATCGACGAACAGTTCGCCGGACAGCACCTGAAAACCTTTGAAATGCAGCAATAAAAACTACAACGATCAATTGATAATAAATGGCTTTTTTAAAGCAGACTCACACAGATTGAGCATCTAACATGAGATCCAACCAATAAAGATTAGTGTCCCTTGATCTAAGGGCCTTGGGCTGAAATTGGGGATTGCAGTATGGTTTTGTAGTCTTGCCTTGCTTTGCATTTTCTTTCAGAATTTTGCTGCATACTTTCTGCTTTTGCCTTAACTTGACTTTTCTTTGATCTCTTCGCTTAGGGTCATCTTATGTTGTCTTGCCTTGCTTTATAACACCGTTTCTTGTCTTACTTTGCCGTTGTTATCTTACTTCCAATACCATGCCATTTTCTTGTCTTGCTTTGTCATATTGTATTTTTATTTTCTTTAATGCTTTAGCTCTTTAATTTCTGCTTTTGTCTTGCATTGTTTTCTTTCAATGTCTTCCTTCTTGTTTTTTTGTCTTGCTTCTCTTTATCGTGCCGTTTTTCATCATATGTTGCCTATGTTATTTTAGCCTGCATAGCTGAACAGTTTTCTTGTCTTGACTTTTCTTGTCCTGTAACCTTGATTTTGTCTTAACTTGACCTGTCTTTAGTTATCTTCTCTTGTGGTTGTTTTATGTTGCTTTATCACTCCTTTATTTTCACTTTTCATGCCGTACAGCTTTGTTGTCTTGCTTTTTACTCTTTATTTTTCATTTTCTTTCATTGTCTTACCCTGTACTTTTGCACTGGCCCTTGCCTTGCCTTGCCTTTTTCAGGAAAAATTTAAAGCAGGAAATGTATATTTCTCTGTAATTAAGCAATAGATTAAAGTTAGAAAATACGATGAGTATTTTTATATTTTACATATATTATATTTGTCATAGTCATACTGTGGCTGCTGCCAAAGCCAGACGAGATTGTTGGCAGTAAATAGCTGATTTTGTGACAACGTTAGCATATTTTTGTTGGTTGTAATACAAACTAAAATAAATGCTTATTTCTCTACATACTGAATGTATATTTAAAAGGTCTATGTAGTTTTAAGCTATTTTTTCTTTTCTTTTTTGGAAGATTTAACCACAACGTAAAACGATAATGCTGCAGATAAAAATGAAGGTCTGGAGCAGGGAATTCTACGTGTCACATTTTGTATGTGCGAACGCGCTCACAAATGTAACATATTCCTTCGGCGGAGAACCTGCATCTTTCATGCACATACGTGTCAGGAAATGCTTAGGGATTTTGTCTGTCCTTAAATACTCGCCTCGAATTAAGTGTACGTTTTGCAATTTCTGCACAGTATGCGCAGGATTGGGAAGTTACAGACGCAAGTATTGCGTCACTTAAAAATTCCTTTTTTAACCACTGACAGGACAAACGTAAGTGTGCAATCTCTAATCCTGAACATAGCCATAGCAGGTTAGCCGTGTGGCGTAAGTAACCGGGGTGACAAAGAGCGATTAAATCCTAGATCCTTTCATAGTACCCAAAACCCAGAATTGGTGCAAACTTATCCTAAGTTTAGCTGCTAACCAGTTAATTCAGCTTCATGGTACAGGTCCCTGGTGTAATGTGTAATGTGTTTCTGTTTTCCCTTTAAAAGAGTGGCTGCACCTTTCGGAATGTATTGTAGCCGAGTGAGACATCGTTGAGAAACCCTGACCTACGTGAAGTCCATAAATGACATTACAATTACAGTGTCAACACAGTTAGCAGGTAAAAACGGTTCTGCTATCAAGCGAAGGTGATCCAAAACCAGATCTAACCAAAACTTCTCCAATTTGAGACTGCAATCAAGCAAGAACATGCTGACAACACCTGAAGATCAAATTTCAGAGTGCCCACTAGATGAAGTAAAATAGTTTTTGTGTCTCGCTCTCATTCTTAACAAGCCAAAGCTTCAGTTTATTCACACAATATATAAGAACCTGGAAAACATTCTCATCGTGCTTTTGAGGTACCTGGTCTCCATACAGGAGGAGTGAAATATCATGCTCGATGTAGAGATTTGACAAATGTTCACCTTTAAGCAATCTGAGGGTTGACAAAGTGATCAGTATCAATTCCTTCGTATGCCTTTGTTATGCAAGCATCATGGGTCTTATAAAATATTTACAAATAATGAGGCACTGCAGAGGCATAAAACATCGATTAGCAACCTCGTGGTTCACAGTGGGACGGAGTTGAATAATATATAAATGATGGGTAAAAATCTATTCTCTGATGGTGGAACGAATGAAGGTAAATGGTTTACGTCCAGAACGTTTTAAAGCTACATTCGTTCCCATTGTGCCCCAGGTACGTGTTCTGGGTCGACTGTTGTGAGCAGCCACAGATTGGGCGGATTGGAATGGACGGGAGCAAGCCACGTGTCTTAATCGATAGTAAAATTCATTCTCCGTCAGCTCTAACCATCGATCACATCAATAAAAGGATCTACTGGGCAGATGAGAATAATATCTTATTTTCAAACATGGATGGGAGCAGACGACACAGAGGTATGTCTTCCTGTCGCTCCTTGATCTTGTCTAATGTTTGCCCTGCTGTCTTGGCTTGTCTTTGCATGCTGTTTATTTCTTTGCCTTGACCCAACTTTCTTGTTTCTTACATTTATATTCTCCTTCATAGTCGTGTAAACATTTTTTTTACCTTACTCTATTTTGTTATGGTTTGCTTTGTCTCTTCCACGTGTTGTCTGAGTTTGACCTTCTATGTGTTTTTCTTTGCCTTGCAGTTTCTTTCTTATCTTTTGTTGCCTTGCATCTATTGTGTGCTGACTTGCATGAAATTTGCTGGCAAATATTGTTTTGTATTATTGTGCATTTCTTTGCCTTGTTTTTGATTTTTTTTAATCATATTTTTGCCTTATCTATTTTCCTTGTCTTACACTTACATGACTTGATTTGTCTTGTCTCATTAGTCATCCCGCCATGCCTCATCCTGTGTTGACCTGACTTGTTCTTGCTTGATTTGCTTTAGACTCTTGGTTTCTTGGCCTTAACTTGTCCTGAAGACTTACCATGTATTGTTTTCTTTAGTAAGAGTTTGAATTGTGTTTTCTATATTATTCTTGCATTATCCTTTTCTTAATTCAATTGTTTCCTTGTCTTGCCCTGCCTTGGCTTCTTTCTTTTTGTTTGTGGTTTTTTTATTTATTTATTTATTTATTTTTTTTTGTGCTTCACCTCATCTTGCCCAGTCTTCCTTTTAGGATATCAAGAACCTTGTCTTCTTGATATCCTAAAAGTCTTGCCTCGTCCTGTCTTACTACAAATCTACAAATTCTCTTTTACTTACTGCCTGGTCTATATATAAAGGCAAACCTAACATACCTTTTGATGTCTTGCCTTGTCCTGTCTTACACATCTTAAACATTGTCCTGGATCGCCTTACCTTATCATATGTTTCCTTTTCCAGCTTTGCCTTTTTTCTTTCTATTTTGATTTTATTGTTTTCTTGTCTTGCTTTGTCTTGATTCATTTTGCTTGTTAATTCCTTGTCTCGTATTGCCTCTATGTGTGTTCCTTGTTTTATCTTATATTTTCTTTGAAGTACCATTTATTTTGCTGCGTTAACTTGTCCTTTCTTACACATCTTAAACATTCTCTTGGATTGGCTTGTTTTATCATCTGTGTCCTTCCACAACTTTACCTATTTATTTTATTCTCTTATCTTATATTATATGAGTGTTTCCTTATCTTGCATTGAAATATTCTAACATACTTTTTATTTCGTTTTCGTTGTCCTGTCTTACTACACATACTCTTATTTCCCTTGTCTTGTTGTACGTGACTAGATTTGCCATTTTTATTATCTTTTTTTATATAATATTTTCCTTGTCTTGCTTCTTTCTGTTTGTTCATCTCTTGTCTTATCTTGGCTTGCCTTGTCTTATCTTATAATTTATTGACATACACAAAGTATTTTTCATTTTTCTCTACCTTTACTTAACTAATCTCATCTCTTGTTCGTTTTTGTCCTTGTTTTAACTTATCTTGACTCCTATCTCAGAATTTAAAGATACCACAAAAACGATCTTTAATTTTAGTGCCTATCAAGGATATCGGAGGTGTAACTGGTCTCACGCTGTTTGAGGACTTCATCTACTGGAGCGACCAAAAGTCCAAAACCCTCAGTCGTTCTCACAAGACGTCAGGAGGTCAACACACCGAGCTCCTCAGCTCCTGGCAAACCATTCGAGACATTAAAGTCTACCATCCGCTCCGACAACCTGATGGTATTTCAACCAGAGCGTTCGGATAAATATTTGGGCTACAATCCCACCTCCCATGTAGTTTTGGGTTTGTTTCCCACTGTTTGTTGTTTGTCCTCAGTCCCAAAGCATCAGTGTCAGGTGACAAATGGAGGGTGCAGTCACCTGTGCCTCCTGTCCCCGGGCGGAGGATACAAGTGCGCCTGCCCTACACACTTCTACCTGGCAAACGACAACAAAACCTGTCTGTCTAACTGCACCGCCAGCCAGGTGCGACCCTCTAATTGCTTCGAGAAACCAAAGCAGGCTTTTGTTGCAGCCTAGCCGTTCGAGGCACTTCTTCCTTCTGCCAATTACATCCAGTGCGCTAGTTGAAAGCTATTATTCAGCGCGTGCGTGTCTGTGTGTGCAGTTCCGCTGTGGAACAGATGAGTGCATTCCCTTCTGGTGGAAATGTGACACGGTTGACGACTGCGGGGATGGATCTGATGAGCCAGCAGATTGTCGTAAGTAGCTAGATATAATGATATAAATTGAGGGATGCTCCCACACAGGTTTGGTGGGTTCAAAACAACAGAAACTGTTAGTTTAGTTAAAGCTAGTCATTTTTTTTTTTTGCTCTTTTAGTCCAAACATAGGTGTGCGTCAAGGAAACTGATTTAGACAGGATTAAGTGGTCTATTAGATCTTTTTTTATTGCAAATTGAAAATAAAATTTTGAATAATGAGGCCTTAATTCAGTTTTCATTAGAAAAGATGAACGTGTAATTCCCAAATATTTGTGTTTATACAATGTATTTATTGGTTAATAACTAAAATACTCAAAACAACTCGCTTTTGGTTTTTTTTATTTTAATACACTGAACATACTCGTGCCTCAATTTCTGAGACCTTGAAAAAATGTACATTGAAAAATGCTCTGAAATGAGTTTGGAGCATCTTCATCACAATCTAAAAAGAAAAAAAAAACACGACTGGAGAGACTTGAGTCTCAGATTTAAAAAAAATCTCTTTTGACAGCTCAGTAATTCGAGATATTAGTGCCAATAATGAACATAGGCAAACTTTTTCTAGTCTGAGTAATGTATGCAGCAAGCTACAAAACTGTTTTAGATAAAATATTTTATCCCCAAAATGCTGCAGAGAGGAGATTGCACATTGTACAAAACAACCTAAAAGGTGTTTTTTTTATTTAGTTTTTTTCTTTAGATATTTTAAATATCTATATATAAGAATAAAGTGGTCAATAGCTTCTGTCCAAAACACCATAATCATCAAGTTTAAGCTCCTGCAACACCAATCATTTCCTTTTGTGGTAAGTTTTTCAATTAAACAAAGTGTTTTCAATGTTTAGGTTTAACATTGAATGAACAATAAGTACATTGAGCTATTCTAGCTGTGGATGTAAGGACTGCATCGACGTAAGGCTTTTGCAAATACTCCATAGAATAACAGCACAGTATGTTCCCTGACAGATTTTAAAGGGTTAAATGTGCAGTTTCATGTAAACTTGACTATTCAGACATTTATTACATGTTTTAGTATTGTTCCCTCATCAAAAATATGTCAAATTAAGACCACCTACCACCTACTAACCAATCAGATGATTCACTAATGCAGCTCATCTCAATGAAGAACGTGGAAGTGAACCGTAGCAGAACGGCATTGATAAACAATGAAAAGGAAATGTGTTTTTAGATTTCCCCGCCCAAAAGTCTTTTTGGCTTAAAAGATTAATTTATTCATTGTAAATGGATGGAAGTTAGGTACTAGGAGGAACAGGGGATACATCCTTTGTTTTGTGGAACATCAAGACATTGTTTAGGATAAATGTTGCAATTTGATGGTTATTAAGAGTAAGTTATTAAGATAGTCTAAAGAGTTCAAATATTTATTATCAATTATTTAGAAATAGGAATGATATGGAACCTTTAACGATAAAGCTATAGACTTGAAAAGAAGCGAATGTTTTTGTAAAGCTTGCCACTACAGTCATAACCACACACATTTGCTCAACAGGCGGGAGCTTCTCGAGAGCATTTCAAGGTTCCAAAGAATCGGTTAAGTAGATGAACACAAACATCGACGTGAATGACATTGAATGGAGAGATGAATCTAACAAAAATGTCTTTCACTATTCGTGGATTCGACCAACTCTATGCGTTCCTATTGAACATATTCAACCCAAAGAGTGGCCGATACCACTGTCTGTTTAAGTTCATTCCCAGTTCATGGTGTGTTTTCATCAGACTCATGGTTTGATTATCAAGGCTGAGTTCAAGTGTTTTCTATTGTGTTCCTTGTATACGATCATCTCTCGTGACTCCCAACAACAATTAATCTGCTTTGTGAAAGTAAAAAGTGTTCCCAGTGAGACATAGTGATGTTAACGCCGATTGTGTCAGAAAACCTCTGTTATTTTTTCCCCATTTGGAGTGCTGTAGCTTTGTTTTTTGTGTATTTGATCAAAGCAGCTGTTCGTTTATTGGTTAATTCGCTCACTTCCTCAGCATCACATCCCTGCTCTTTCTGTTTCAGCGGAGTTTAAATGTCAGCCCGGCAGGTTTCAGTGCGGAACGGGACTGTGCGCTCTCCCTCCCTTCATCTGTGATGGAGAGAACGACTGCGGGGACAACTCGGATGAAGCCAACTGTGGTAATTACAGATTGATGGATGGAGAAAGAAGAGCTGGCTTAATGGCGGATGATGTATAGTGTAATGATGTCCTTGTTTGCATTGGCTTTCAGACTCGTACATCTGCCTGACAGGCCAGTTTAAGTGCACACACCGGCAGAAGTGCATCCCTATAAACCTGCGCTGTAATGGACAGGATGACTGCGGGGACAGGGAAGACGAGACAGACTGCCGTAAGAGATGCTAACATTTCGCTTTCTGCAATGATTTCTTGTTCTGTGGGGTAATGACAACAACTGTAGGGTCTTAAAAGCTTTTTATAGAGTTCCATTTGTGTGGAAACCACACTATTTTATTAAAAATGTATTTTAAAGAAAATAAATATTTATTTTGAACTTTTATTGCTTTTGAGATCCAAAATGGAGATGCCAGCTTAGATCGGGTGTAACATAAATAAGTGGAGAAAAAGGATATAAAGATGAATTGTGATTCACAATATTTATGTTCAACAATAATAATAGTGCAAATGATCTGTAACACAAAACAAAAACACACTCCAGGGACACAGACTAAAGGGGCCTCGGGTGAAAGAAAACATAAACTAACTATGGGATGGATTTCCACTTCCCGAAGCTCTAAGCTAACCAATAATAGCACAAAGCTTCTAAAAACACCTCTAAACTCACTAGAAAATTCGTATTATGAATATTTTTTTCCTCTGAATCCGGGACATCTGATGACGTTGTTACATTTAACTGATATTTCATTTTCTTTTAATCATCTTCCTAATTTACGTTTTTGTGATGAAACGGATATTTTTAAACATTTCTTTTCAGACTTTGTGTGTGAAAACAACCACCATTTTTTTACGCTTCAGTCAGCTTCTGCGGGAGATGCCGACACACTGGTCGTTGGAAACATTCATGCACAGCAATTTAGTCTAACAGGGCGTTCACACCAAGCGGCAAACACGCAGACAGAACGCTTCTCTCGCGCCTATCTCACCTCTTTCAAACCCGTTGTTCACTCGCCAGCTCAGTGGAGTGCTCCTGCCTCAGGTGGAGGAGTTCAAGTATCTCGGGGTCCTGTTCACGAGTGAGGGGAGGATGGAGCGCGAGATCGACAGGCGGATCGGTGCAGCATCTGCAGTGATGCGGTTGCTGTATCGGTCTGTTGTGGTGAAAAGGGAGCTGAGCCAAAAGGCGAAGCTCTCGATTTACCGGTCGGTCGATCTACGTCCCTACTCTCACCTATGGTCATGAACTCTGGGTCATGACCGAAGATCCTTTCTCCTCTCCTTCAAAGAGTGTCTCTCAACCCTCTCCATCTCTTCCTGCACACTCTCTCTGATTCTCTGATAAATAAACTAACTAGCATGCTTAGCTTTAGTTAACATCAGCACAATATCATTATATATCAAGATGATTCATTAAAAATGTATAACTCACCAGATTCAGACTCGCCCACTTAATTCCAAGCAAGGTTGTTTTTGTTTCCATGGATAATAATACAATAATACACATCTCTCTGATTGGGTAATATTGACTTTCACCAATTCTGTTGATCAAGCAATTTAAGGGACCTTAAATTCCCTTAAAGAGAGCATTAACCGTATTTTTGGTTGCCATTCATGAAGATCCAATTTACGGAAATTGTACAAAAATATTATCAAGAAATGACTTGATTTTTTTCTGTATTTCAGAACATTATATTTGAATATGTAAGAGTTTAACATATTGACCTACTGTATCTACAGCACACTTTCTGTCGACACAGAAACTTTATTGTCCTGAGATTTGTTAAAGGGATGATTAAATGTTTTTCTTGTATTTGCTGTTTTGTGTAACATTCATAGAGGTGTAATTCTGTAGACATTGACAATTTCTTTGTGGTGGTTTATAAATAAAGAAAAAAGTTGATTTTAAAAGTTGATTTGAAAGTTGCGTCACGGTGGTGCAGTGGGTAGCACGGTCGTCTCACAGCAAGAAGGTCGCTGATTCTAGGCTCGGCTGGGGCAGGTGGCATTTCTGTGTGGAGTTCTCATGTTCTCCTCGTGATCGCGTGGGTTTACTCCGGGTGCTCCGGTTTCCCCACGAGTCCAAAGACATGCGGAATAAGTGAATTGAGTAAGAACGATTGTCCATAGTGTTAAAAAGTGAAGGAGTGTGTGTGAATGTTTCCCTGCGATGGGTTGCGGCTGGAAGGGCATCCGCTGCGTAAAACATATGCCAGAGGAGTTGGTGGTTCATTCCGCTGTGGCGACCCCGAAAGGGAAGAAAGCCGACATGAAGATGGATGAATGAGATTTGAAAGTTGAAGTTAAGAAAACGTAAATTGGTGAAGGCACAGGATATTAATGACTAACAAGAAAAGTTGACATAATGCATAAAAAGTGGTAAAGCAGTTTACATGACCTCTACATATTTTAACTCATGAAGGACAAACTCATTGTTATATGTTAGAGAAGTTTAAAAAGGTAGTGAGAAAAACAGCCTCGAAAGTATGTTTTCATATTCTTCACCAGCACCGTGCTTTCCACAGAGCTGCTTGAGGGGAACAGAGAGCTTGTCACCTTCAGATATCGGTCTGGAATAATCAGTACCTTTTGCGATTGGGATTTGGGGTTTGTTACCAAAAAGTTGGAAACTTTTAGAAGTAGAGAAGTGAATTCTTGCCTTAAGAACTGAATCCTCCATTTGAAGTCGCAGCAGGGGCCCGGTTCCTCACTTCTCTCCAGAGTCCCCAACTTTCTATTTGGGCTTTGATAAGAGTCTGGCTCTGGTTCATCTCAGGCTCGACACGTTATCAAAAATTGATCTCATGATAATTACGAGGGTCTGCCATCACTGTAGATAATGATGCAATTACTCAATTACTGAAATTACTGATTCAATTAAAAGTCATGTTAACTGTAGTTGCAAAAAACATATCATTCTAAAAAAATGTAGGCTTTCCTTCTTGTGTGAAGACAGCAGGCCTCTACATGTTTTATTTCACCAGCATAAAGCACACCTGATCACACTAGAAGCTTTAGTAGCTGTAGTGCAACTAAATGGCTAGTTGAAAATCTAGGTTTTCTTAGGCTAGTGTTCGCAAAAAAAAAAAAACTACTCCTCTTCTTTTTGGGTTTGAGTTTTTTGTCACCCTTGAGTCTTTCGTCTTGTCTTCGTTTTCAAAAGCATGGTTTTTGAGATTTCACATGTCTTTTCAAAATAAAAGAAAATGTGTAGCTGTGATGATTGTTTTGTTTAGCACATTTCTTTGTTCTGTTTTCTTGTGCCATGTTCTCTCCTCTGTGCCATTTTGACCTTTTTGTTGCCTACTTTTTATTTCTTCGTGTTTGTTTGTTTGTTTGTGTCTAAAGTTGGTCCTGGAGGGCTGCAGGCCTCTACATATTTTTTCAACCTTCATGTAGCACACTAGAAGCTTAGATTTTACTGAATTGCAAGTAAATGTGTAGCACTGCAGCCCTCGAGAAATAACTCTGTTGTAGACCATGCTGCTAGGATTCATTCATGTTTTGAATTTGTAGGGTTTTGTTTTTCTTGCCATGACTCTTGTTCTGTCTTGTTTGTTGAGTATTTTTTAATAAGCATGGTTTTTATGGTTTCATATGTATTTTATAATTAATTCATTTACAGTTCATTGTTTTATTGAACAAACTGCTTTGTCCTGTTCTCGTGTGCCATGTTCTCTCCTGTCTATTATCTTAACTCCTACCTTTCTGTTGTGTAGATGTTGGTTCAATGCCTCTTCCCATCCTTGTTTGGTAACATGTGCTGGTTCCTTTTGTTATTTTTACAAACGTTTGTTCTTTTTTGGCGGTATATAGTCTTTCCTTGTTGTTCAGAATGTAAGTGAATAACATTAATTTACAAAGGACATTTCTCACAGGGAAACTGTCCAAAGTGCTGTACAGTCAAGAAATAAAGCCAAAGAAATAACAACAGTAAAAAGGGAGGTAATATGTTTGAAACCCATGGCAAATTTTAAAAGCCATAGAATAAAAATAAATATGTGACTTGGTTTTAAAAGTAACAATATTGGCTGTTTTTTTTTTTTTGTCAAGTCTTGTGTGTCTGTTTATTTGCTAGTGTTTTCCCAATCTGGAATATCCAACTTCTATAGCATATCGTTTTATTCCTTTGATTTTTGTCTATAAAGACAAACTCCTCTCCCTGTCACCCATAGTGCTGTCAAGAAGCACATACTGTATAAAGCTATGGATGTTGTGAAACCATGAGTTGAGTCTGATTTTGAAGCTAAAAGTAAAAGTAATCCATCCACCATTCCGCAAGCAGTCGATGAACTGCAGTCACTTCTTTATTGGTAACTAAGGAGGGTAACTGAGAAGTTACTCCTTTCCTAGAAAAATCTGAAAAATTCAGTGTTTTCAAGTGTGCAATAAACAATATTATTGCTGTGAATTACTGCATGCTTAATTCTCCTATGAGGAAATCTGAATGTTAGCATGACGTAAGGGGCATTGTTAAGAGAAATAGACGGAGAGTCTCTGAGGCTTTTGATGCCGCCTTGATTCCCAGAGAGCTGAGCTCAGCCTTGGGCTCTGATTAGCCAGACACAGTGAGACTTTAGCAGGATAATGGCATATGGAGTGTGGCATTAGAGAGAGAGCGCTGGGGGTCAGGATTGCTGCTCAGCTCACATTAGGTTAGCTTAGTGCACAGCTGCCTGGAAACAGAGATGCGAGAGGAGAGGGGAGGCATGGGAAGTCTTACCACCTAGGTTTCACCTATACCATAATCAGGAAATCAGATTATTCATTAGATTTAAAACAGATATTGTCAATACAAAACCAGAAAAAAGATGTTGGATGTCATTGTTTTCAGTCTTGAATCATGTTCAGATCTAGAATCGTTCATGACAAAATGCTGGAAATTTTCTACTGCTAATTGTCTAACATAACACTACCTTCCACCGTTGCTGGTTTCCAAGGTTTCCTCAGGTGACTACTCTAGAAAGCTCCTGATTGGTTGATGTAACCATGAAAATCCTAAAAATTAAAACAAATTACAATGTCAGTACAACACCATGTCCGTAATACCCGATTTGCCTACTCCGCACATCTTTAGGGTTTACAGAAAAGAACAGGGCAGAAGGTAATGAGTCTAAGCACAAGGTTGAAAGTTAATATAATTTATTGACACAAAACATACAAAATTACCCTGAAAATAGGGCTCTCAAAGAAGGTTTTTAATGTTAATCCTCAAACTTCAAATTTGAATTAAATTTTATATATCATTTTATTCTTTTTTTTTTTATAGTTGTATGCCTAACTCCTCGTGATACAAGTTAAAAGAAGTTTCAATTCTTCCGTTGTCTCTGCGTTGATTTAAGATTCTCCAAATCACGTATTACAATAGAAGTGTAAGAATCGGACTCTGAAACATTTGATCTTTATTCAGCGTTCATGAATAATACATTTTACAGAAATCTTGATCTTTCATGCATCCTACTTTCTCCCTGGCACCAATGCTCAACGATGGTGTTCTGGCTCCTGTTGCAGCATTTATATACAGTATTTCATGATTCAGATCAACAACTGACTACCTTCGATCCTTAATTTAAGGATTTTAAATACACAACTTATATAAAATAACTGTGGTGTATTTAATAAATGAAATAAATGTGCATTCATTTAATGAACGCCTGTAACACCAAGTAACTAACCTATTTACTAATGTCACCATTGAAGCGATTAAATTGAGGACTAAGCTACTGTGCAATCAAGGCAAGAAGTCAATTATAAGCAAATCCCTTAAAAACATAACTAGTCCAGACTTTTTTAAAAAACCAAAATGCCAATCGATACTCTCATTGAGAATTATACCATTCTTTTCAAGATGAGAATACACCATATACACTAGGCGTAGCTTTTCTCAAAAATCTTCGATGATAAAACGGGTCGGGATTGAGTTTAATTTACATAATTGTACTCAAGCTGGAGTTGGGCTCTGGCTCTGCTGTACACGGTCATGTGATGCACGAGAAACATAAAAATGGACACTGAGGAGGTGAAACAGATGTTGCAGATTAAATATATTTTCAAGTGGCCTAAGCCTTTTGGCTTTTGCTTTGTTAGTCATTAGGAAATTGAGTTTCAATATGTATGTGCAGTGTTTGCATGCATTCATTTGAATAATCTCAAGCTTATGCCAGGTTTGGACACAAAATTTAGTAGTTGTCGGGCTAAATTCTCTTTGCTCTGGCCGGGACAAACTTTTAAAACTCTGATTACATTTCTTTATGGTCAGTTTCCTCCGGTTGGTGAGTCTTGTTGAGCTGATCAATTGGATAATTTTTTTTTTCATACAGTTTTGTTATTGTCATTTGGATCGTTTTGCATTGAAATAAATATAGTTTATTCTGAAAGCAAATTGTTTTTGTTTTTTCTGTGTTTTTTTTTGTTGTTGTGTGTGTACTATATTTGTGCATATCTGCTTCTTCTCAGTAAGACCCCTAACAGGATATTTCAACAGCATTCAAATTTGAGGAAGAAAAATTGTTACAACACATTTCCTTGCAATATCAACCTTGAAAATATAAAAATTGTATTTCTGTCTCAAGTTGGTCCTACTATATAATACAACTAGAATAGTTTTAAAGAAAAAAGTATAACATCAACTCCACGGTTAGTGATGACCTATGCTAAATGTGCTATCTCCAGAAGTGGAGAGTGACTCGGATTCTCAGAGTAGTGAAACACTACTTTTATTTTGAGACGAGCTATTTTTCAAGTACAGCTTTCCTCTAGAATGAGCTCCATTTCTGATTGCACAGCCAAACAAACATCTGAAGATTTTCATCATGAAACATCATGACTCTCTCTTCTCATTTTCAGCCGAGACCACCTGCTCTCCGTCTCAGTTCCAGTGTAAGACCACAATGCATTGCATCTCGAAGCTGTGGGTATGCGATGAGGATCCGGACTGCGCCGACGGCTCAGACGAGGCCAATTGCGGTCAGTCAATCACCCAACATTACCTCAGACTCCCTAAATAACCTAAAGAAAAATCAGCTTAAGAAATTCTTAGTCAGAAGCACACTAAAGCATGCCATTTGCTTTAATTTTGCACCGACTGTTTACCCAGAGGGCTGAGTCAGATGAATAATTATAGCTTTCGCTCTCAGTTCTTGGAGCTCTTGCTCTGATCTTGAGGTTTTCTGCTCTTTCGCTAGAAAGTGCTCACCCGAGCGCTAATGTTTCCTCTGGGCCAGCGTTGTCAGCTTGCGTTGTGTTTGCTTTATGAGCAGCTCTCCGATTAACCTTCTCCATCGGGCTCAGAATGGATAATTATTGTACAGTAATTATGCAGATTCTTAGGCTTTCTTTCATTTTAGCAGGGAAGTGGAGCTTCCTAATGAGAACTGGATTTAATATATCATGTAAATATATCATCTACTTTGGCTTGTAGATGAAGTGAACGTGTTTCAGGGGAAACCGTTCAGACCGAATCGAGAGATTTCTCTCTTTTAAATAACGTTAGCCTCCAACTAAACTGCACAAAAAAATCTAAAAACTCATTAGCAGATTAACGACATATTTCCTTTTTCTAATGTAATTGTGACTTTGATAAAAGTAAATTTATTAGTTATTATCTGAAAATAAATAAAAACAAAAATGGCACAAGACTGATGAAAAATAGGGTAAAACATTGTGTGTGCAGATCTCTTTAGTGACTTGGTGAATACGTTTAACTTATTTAAAAATTACACATCAGGCATGATGGGAATTAACAATATGAAAGCACCAATATTCCCTTCTGCTATTTGTATGCACAGAATTTTACAGATCAAAAGAGATGCAAAAATGTGACAAGGTTTGTGAAAAAATAGCAAAATTCATCGTTTGATTTAGTTGAATATTTACTTTGAATAAGTTTTAATGCTTCATTTGGTTGCGCCTCGATCATAAAATCCACTAGATGTTGCCAATAAACTAAATGAACCTTTGAGTACCAAACCAATTTTCGACTCAGTGGTTAAAAATTGTACAAAAAGCTTCACAACGCCTCTTTTGCCATCATTACAATTTACATATCTCAAACTCAAAGAAAATAATCTTTAAGTTGTAATTAAATTTTGTAGCTTAAGTTAAGCTTAAGTGGGGTTAAAACCAAGTGTCAACCTCCTGCTTTCCCTCTTGGTAGAGTAGGAAGTGACTGAACTGTAGTACCTCGACAGGCCGCAAGGGGGTGGGGTCAGAAGTGAGCAGGCTCTCATTCACTCCAATGTTAAAACTAGCCAACTTTGGGGCTGAAAAAACATGTCTACACCTCTGGTGCTTCAATGTTGTATGATTCAGATCGCTAGTTTAACCTTCATGAATACTCTGAGGGGGTGAATTATTTTAAAATTAGTTTGTTTAAGATATGTTGAGATTTAAACCTTCAGCCGATCAGACGTCTTCATTATGGACATGTCCCGCCTCTGTGGATGCTTTTGGATTACTGGCTACGCCCTCAGCCTCTTTTTAACTTTGCCAAAACCTATGGGTTATGTCACAAGCACTACTTCCATGTTGGCTACAGTTAGCGATTCAAAATTACAGCTACAAGTGCTTCAAGCTGGTGTTTCACTTTAATGTGTCCTACTAGGAACACATTTCAAATTGAACCAAAATTATTGTTCCGCTTTTTGTCGAGCTAATTAAACTCAAGGGGCAACCACCTCCTTTCCCTCTTGAAGCATGATAGGAAGTGAGGGATATGCAGTTCCCCGAGCGGCCATGTGAGGATAATTCTCATTCGCTCCAACATAGAAACTGACCAACTTTGGGGCCTGAAAAAAAAACGTTTTTACCCCAGACTCCATTAGATCTCTAGTTTTGACCTTCTTGAACACTCTGAGGTGGGTGAATTATTTTGTTTTGAATTAAATTAGGTGGTTTAAGATATATAAAATGTAAAACATTCAGCCAATCAGACACCTTCTCTACCGCCTCTGTGGACGTGTTTTTGAGCTTCAATTGAGTTTGCCAGAACCCTTTGCCTGATGTCACGAACACTCTCTCCATGTTATATACAGTCAATTATATTAAATTATATTCTAAATGAAAATTGAGCATGCTGTAGAAAAATAAAAAATGACAGCTATAACTACTGTGCTCACTTGTTTATATGAATCTGGTTTGTTGGGTTTGCTTGATATGCAACCACTGTTTTCCATTTTATTTAGATTAGATATTCCAATTTAAAATGCTTTTTAACAATAATACAAATGTTAAGTCATATTTATGTATTTACCTTAATACTCTGAGCTCTGATTGGCTAAGTAACTGGAATAGCTTCAGTGTCCTGCTTAACAAGCAAACATCAACATTTGCGATGTTTGAAAAAACAAATAATTACATTCAGTCCTCATGGAACATTCAGCACATTGTTTCTCTTTGACATGTTGGACAACAGCCCCTCACGCCACGGCACAATCCTGTTTGTTTATTTTGAATTACACACATGATCTGCTACAATTTGAGACTAGGTAATTACCCAAAACACTCGCTTTTGAGCAGTGAAAGGGAACAGACGCTATTCACAAAGTATTCAATGCACCTACATGTCTTTGTTCTAAAACATAATCCTGAAAACCTGTCCGTCTAAAAAATATACATAAACGGATAAACAATGCACACAGTTATTTCCGTCTCAAATATTTTCAGACTTGCTGTTTAATAAGGGTTTGTTCATCTAATTTTAAGTCTGGGATTTAGCTCTTGAACACAGCTTGTGATTGTCAATTAATCACGTATTATATTCTCATCATCTCCCAAGATAGCTGGATTAATGCTCGCTGATGTTTCGATGAGGGGAAATTGCATTTCTGATTTGCTGTCCTCGAACGAGCTTGGATTAATCTTGTGTTGATTATTTTAAAAACAAGCCGGTGATATTTGCCATTACAAACACCATTGTTCCCCATTTGAATTTACTTTATCGACTGTTAATGTTGTAAAAAGACATATACATGATATTAAGGAGCAGTTTATAGATGGATTGAGATTTGAATTAATCAGTCGATGAAATTTATTTTATACATTCCTTTTTTTGCTGTTGTTTCAAAGCAGCTTCATAAAGGCCTAATAGATTAAGAGTTAGATAAGAACTCCTATTGTATAATTCTATGGGGTAAAAATAAACTACGATATACTGCTACCCTAAGGATTGTAAAGTTCTTTCTGAGATCAGTAAGTATAATCATCCCAGTTTAGTCATTAATGGAACATTTTTTAGTGTAGTAGTACAGGAAAGTCTTGATTTAAATTGACCAGTATTCTCTTATTATAAAGGTCTAGTTTAAACCACTTTTGAGGTGAAATAAAGTTTCCATTTAACTTTTCTCATGTGGAAAAAACAGAGATCCCGGAGTGAAAAAAACTCATGATTAGAGAAAAGATCTCCCCACGAAGAACCCTCTGAGATCTCAGGGAGCTCCTCCTAAAGACGAATGGACCGCTCCAGCTCCACCAGACTGAAAGCTACTTAGCACCACCCAAACCTTTTCTTTATTTAAATGATTGAAAATAAATGCATTTTGAACTGGGAACATTTCAGATATATACAAACTAGTGGTTGGCCAGTGACAAATGCAAAGAAAAACGCAACAATTTTATTAAAACAACTTTATAGAAGTTTGTTTAAAAATGTCAAGAGTGCATCAATTAGCTCAGGGCGGTCTCCTTATTATTCTTGGATTTGCACCCTTTATAAAGCATCAGCTCGTCCAGCCTCATTGAACGGGGGGTGGGGGGTAGGGGGGGGGGGGGCTACGGACAGCTCACCTGGTACACATTTGTACACCCCAATTCTGCTTGCGCCACCTAGGCTCATTTATGCAAGTGCGCCCTTGTGAAAGAAACACAATACCTTTACGTTTGTCCAGCGGTGTAACCATAGAAACCCTGTATACGTTCAGAACATGTATTTGAGTAAATATAATATGATATTTATGGAATAAATGAACATTCTTATTTGTCATGCGTTTATGGTTGAATAGTTGAATAGTTTATGGTTAAAAGTTGAATAGGATTCAAATTCTTTAATGAGTTAAATATTAGAGAAATTGTGTGTGATATGTCACCATTAGAAATGGAAATTAGAAATGTAAAAGTATATATCTACAAGGTTTTTTAGGCAAGCTAGTAGCCTATTTTATAATGAGCACGTATTATACATGATACATATAGACATTCACGAATGTTTGTGTGTTTATTAAGCAGATGAAAAGACATGTGGCCCTCATGAATTCCGCTGTAAGGACAACAACTGCATCCCGGATCACTGGAGATGTGACGGACAGAGTGACTGCAGCGACAACTCCGACGAAGAGAGCTGCAGTAGGTTTTATTTCTGTTTTACGCCATTTTGTAACTATTTTGGGTGTTATTTTTTTATTTAGTTTAATGCTTATTTTAGTTTTTGCCAATTTGTTGCTTCGTTTTATTTTTTGCTGCGTTTTTGTGTTTATTTTTGCATAATTTCTTTTGCATTTTGTTTCATTGCAACAGTTAGTTTGTTTGTTTGTTTATTTTTGTGATTTTGTTGTTGCCTTTTATAAAAAAATATTGTTAATTGTTTTATTTTTATTCTTTCTGTGTGTGAGAGTTTTATTTTGCAGTGATTTTTTTATATTTTGTGGCAATTGTTTGTTTTTTTCTTTTTGTTTCACTTTTATGTTTGTTTGTGTTGCTTAATTTAGTATTTGTGTGGGTTTGATTTGTTGATTCTTTTTTTTCCTTAAATGATCTATTGCATTTTTAAATTTGTTTAGTTTTGTGCTGTTTCATTTGTATGCTTTTTTATTTCATTTTGTTTTGTGTCTTTTTTTCTTTTTTGTAATTTATTGTTTATTCATTGTTCAACCATTTCCTTTCAGTTTTCTGTTTGTTTTTAACTTTTGGATGTTTTTGTTTAGTTTTAGCATTTTTCTGTTTGTTCAGTTTGTTCAGTTCTTGTCCATTTTTATATACATTTTTTTTGTTGCTGAATGTTGCAAATTTATTGTATTTTTGTTGCATTTTGTTTGTGTTCCTGTTGTTTTGGATTTTGTGTTTTGCGATATTTTTATCAATTTGTTTTGTGTCGTTTTTGTTTCTGTGAGAATTCCTTTTTAGTCTGCTTCAATTTATCTAATTGGTAATCAATTTAATGAATTGGTATCTTGTTTATTTAATAGCTTTTGTGAGCACTAATTGGATTTTAACTTCTATCTAAAGTCGTCCTGTCTTTGGTTTTGAGTAGTCACATTTGTTTCTCTGTCCTTTGGTTTGTTAATAAACTTTTTTTAATTGCTCTATATATTTATAATATGGTAAAATAGTATCTGAATCAGTGTAATCTGGTTTCATGCTTGCCCCTGACAGTGAAGTGCACTTGCATACAAACTCAATCTGCTCTCGCTCCTATCTTTGTAGTTGAACGCTACATACTCAGCGGGGCCTCTCTTTGTAAAAAGGCGATCTATAAAACCCTCACAGTATGCGGCACGTAGATGTGGGGTCCTCGGAGAGGGATTTACAAGTGAAGAATACGTCGTTTTCCTCTTTATTCTAACTTTCCCCGCTGCTCGTGTCATTATGTACTCACAGAACAAGTTCTCCGCTAGTCAGAGAGATGCTAATACCCAGTGGACCTCATCACACTTCAGCCTCTAGCTTTACACATTCAAACGAGACAAACAGACTGTGAATGAGACACCCGCCAAGTGATTAGTTCAATTTTCGTGAAAAGCAGACAGGTACCTTCCTTGTCCTCCCTGAATGCTGCTAACTATCGTTCTCAGGAGTGCAGGGTGCGCTTTTTGTCAGCTTTGTGACTTTGATTGACTGCTCCGTCCCTGTAAATGATGAAATCGATCTATCACTCTGATCAGCACTTATTTCTCAGCTCCTGGCGCCACCTCTCATGATAGATGCAGATGCTCTAGACGGCGAGTTTGAGGACCGAGGTGTCCTGTTATGAGCTCCATCCATTTATTTATATAGTCGCTGTTATTATTTATGAAAAAAGTGATAATGGTGGAAGTCAAACTCATGTTTCTTGCAGGAAGACGAGCGGAAGGACATTCATTCTTAAAAGTTCTTTCAATGTATTTTCTTTTATTCCACCATTCATTCCTTTTGTTTCTTTTTCAAAGCTTTATGTTGTCGCCTTCTTCATTTTTTTCTTTTTCCATTAAGTTAGTCGTTTATTTGGTTGTGTCACCTCAAGATTTTGTGTTCATGTTTGTTCTTCTTTTGGGAAAATCTAATAATGGGATAAAGAGCTGCTTTTGTTCCTATACGCTGTTTCAAAGATGTATTTTTTTTCATATTTTGTTGGTTTATCTCATGTTAGTTGTTGTTTTTTACTTTATTTTTATTTTCATTCATGGGTGCGTTTTGGCCCTTTTTAGTGCTTTTGCACCCCTAAAAATAAATACATCTCATGATACATTTAATTCTCTCATCAAGCTATGGCAGCGGAGTCGCCCAATAAGAGAGAAAGCATAGAGCCCGCCCCTCGAAGCACTGAGCAGATGATTCGCTCATCTGAATAACCAACTCTTCTTCAAAATTTTAATATCTGGACACAATATGTAAGTTACTCAGCAGCATTTTATCATTTAAATCAGCCTAGAAGCAATATGCACCTTCTGAAAGTGAATCAAACATTTAAAAGGTTTCTGAACAGTTAAATAAAACGTTAATAGAGTACTAAGTAAAAAATATGAGATATTCAATTCATAATTTTTTTCACTGAATCTGAAGGGTTTCAACAGTTAATAGTTTATTCTGTAACCTTGAAAGAATAATCTTTATATTTTTCTGTAGCTTACTCCCGCAAAAGCTGACTTTAAAACGGCTTGATTTGTTTAATATAATGTCCGATTAACAACAGAGTTTAAATTATGACATTTCATCTATTCTTGTTATGTAAAACTAAAGAAATACATCCTGATACAGATTTGCATTTAATAAAACAAACAATGAAATTCCTTCATATTATGAAAACTATTCTTTTGAAAGTCATCTAAATGCAAAAAAGAAATATACATATATATCATGCTCAAGATTTATTCAGTTAACCAACATTTTTATCTCAGGAGGCCATGCAGAACCCTAAAATACATTTATTCTGAAAATCAGAAATGACTCATCTTTTACCCGGTACATCCAGTGATGGGAGATATCGAGTCGCTACGAGCAGCGACTGAGGCCTTTAACCAGAGGCTGTTCTCATCAATCGGTACCCAACTTTCCTCGAGCGTTTCGACCCTGAATCCTGACAGTCCGCTGCCCATCTGCCCCTGGTCTCCAGCCTACTTCCTGCTCAATGCACCACAGCCCACAAGAATCTGTTCGCTTTGAACCTGAAAATTCACAGAAGAAATGTCTAGTAAACGCTACCCATATGAAAAAATGGAGGAATACATGTATTATATAACAGAATGCTTATATTTTAACTAGTGCTTTCAAAAGTTGACGCGTTAATGCATGAGATTAATTTGAAATGTATAATGCGTTAAAAACAAATTAACGCAATTAACGTGGTTTCTGGTTTGTCTGCTTCCTGTTGTGGCGGACGTGCTTTAAATGAAGTATGAATAAGGCGTAATGATGATGAGAAGGCGCGGAGGATGGACACGTTACAGCATGCAACGGGGTTCTGTGAGCAATGAGAGCTACTGAGGCATCACAGCGCACTTTGTTGAAATTGCATTCATTCGGACTGAGGAACAACAGTACACTGAGGCACTGTCAGGCTTCCATTTACGGCAGCTGTTTTGGAAGTGTGCTAGCTAAATGTCGCGAGATTGTTGGGCAACTCAGAATGCCTTTATTATCATTTTACACATGTACAATCTGCATTTTACATATATGCAGTGAGATCCATCCAACACTTACCAACTAATGGAAAAGCTGTGCGTGGGTGCGTGAGTGTTTGTGTGTCCCGTGTCAAGGTATCCTGCAAAAATCAGAGTAGTGTAAAACAATATTAAAAGTTGAAGAAGTAATAAATATGGTGTTGAATAATGTAATGTAAGTAAGTGGTATTGCCAGCCTTGTGCCACATGCAAAAATAATCATTCTATAGTTAAATTCAAGCATCTAAAAGGAAGGACGGCACTAATCTCACACGGCTGAAGATCGCTACTGCAATATTTCCAAGGTTTAAAGACCTAAAGTTTCTTCCCAAAGGTGAAAGGAATGAGGCTTCACTAAGCACGTTGTTAATAGCAGAGAGTCCTGCAAAACAAGAGTCTAAAGAGACCACAAACTAACAGCCACCAAAGAAGAGAAGAGTTAATTTGGAGGATATTGATGGTTTATTGCAGGTGTGTTGTTTTAATGACAAAACCTGTGTTACAAATTAAACAAAAAAATCAATAAACAATCATATTTTGAATTTAATAATTATTTACATTGTTCATTTATAGATTTAAAAAAAGTTTCAGTCTTGTCATTGGTAATCATCCTGATTAATTTTTTACAATTGTGCGATTAATTGGTTCATTTTTTTAATCGATCGACAGCTTATTTTAACCATAAAGCCTTGAAAGCTCAATGTCAGGGATAAATACAGTAATAATAGTTTTTTTTTTTCAGCTTTAAAATTATTCTCAATTAGTAACTTAACTCGAAGCCCTATCTATCTATTTTTTCCTCTCTTAATTTGCACTGAACGGGAGTATTGAACCCCAAACTTCAGGATTTTTCAGAAGGCCATGTTCCAGAGCGCTCCTAAAATCCCTTTTATTTTATTTTATCTTTTTTTACTACCTCAAAAATAGACATTTCATTTGCTATGAGTTGTTTTTTAATCCAGTTGTTGACCTTTTTTTCAATAATATTTTTATTACATTATTTATATTATATTATATTACATTATTTTAATATTTTTATGGTTATTTTTGTTGTGCTGATTTTAAATGATATCTAAAGGCAAATAACTTTACAAATGTGAATGAAACACATTGCTTTTCTGTGTTTCTACAAAATATATCTAAACGGTAGTTTTAATTGAAAAGCTACCTTAAAAAACTTTTTTATTTAGCTGTAAAGTTATGGTTTGGCAACTTTGCAGTCAGATTATTTCTCATTTTGCATGATTTTTTTTTTAAATGCAAAAGCTGAAATCCATGCATTTTCTCTTTTCTCTCGTAGAACCAGTTACATGCAACTCCAAAAACTTCATCTGCGCTAACGGCGAGTGCATCTCTTCTCGTTTCCGATGCGATGGTGATTTCGACTGCACAGATAACTCAGACGAGGTTTATGAAATCTCACTCTTTATTAAGCCTTCTCCCCTTCCTGTGAAAGTGCTCACATCCACCTCGCATGCTTTCAGAGAGGCTGCGAGAGCCACTGCTCCGAGGATCAGTTCCAGTGTCTGAATCATCTCTGCATCTCGGTCAAGTGGCTTTGTGATGGACAGGAAGACTGCAAAACTGGAGAAGATGAGGCCAACTGCAGCCCTGCCAACACTGCCATGACAGGTTAGCGGCCGTTTAAATAATGCATCCACATCCAGAAGTGATAAAAGCTGCTGCCTGACAGCAACCCAGGCTCGGTTCTAATCTAACGTCACCAAGTAGACACTTTGAATCCAAAGATGAATCGCAGGACTGGAGATCTCAGCACAAATGTCAAACTGTGAGATTCCACTTAATTAAAAAAGTTACCAAAGATTGCTTTAAAGGGATAAGTTAACATGGTTTAGAGTTCTAAAAGAGAACTCTCTAATCACATCATTTGTTTTGCCTTTCCAGTGTTTGGATGATATGTAAAAGTGCCATATCATGTAAACATTTCATGCATTTTAGCATTGTTCCCTCATCAGAAACATGCATAGAGTCATAATCAGATGGGTTCATGCATGTTTATGTAATTCTATTTTCCTTTTCTGAGAGCTAAAAACCGACTGAATGACCGTAGCCACACCCATTGACCATAGCACCGCCCACTAACCAATCACATGAAACGATAATGCAGCTCATCTTAATGAAGGACGACTGTGCTGACTGACCTAGAAGAGAACCGTAGCAGAACCGTGTCGATAAACAATGAAAATACATTTTTGGATGTCCTGGCCCTAAAGTTTTTTTGGCACCACAAGATAAATGTATTCATCAGAAATGGGTGGATTGTCTGTGAACTCCAACAGGGGGCGTTGTGGAAGCATGGCAGTGGGCGGAAGCATATACAACCGTCTGCGGTTTACAAGATTAAGGTGCAACCCATGGCAGATGCAACAAACAGCTTTTTTTTTTTTTTTTACTGGTTTTCAGTGCAGAGGGGAGACAGTACAGTTTTTGGGAGAGATATCTCCTGTCGTTGGGTGAAGGTCCTCGCCATGTGCTTCTGCATCGAAAGATTTTTTATGTTGTATCGATTAGTTAATATCAGTAGAGGTGTGTAGAGTATCCAAATAAGTTCATCAAGTAAAAGGGAAAGAATTCATGAAAATGTTTACTCAAGTAAGAATAAAGGTAACTGCCAAATGATTTACTTTGGTAAGAGTAAAAAGTATCAAATGAAACATTTACTTAAGTAATTAGTTACTAGTTACTTCTGATCTGAACTATATGAAAAAAGATCTAATTATAAAACTACTAGAAGAGGATCTAGTTATCTCTCTTTAAAAGTAGCTTTGTTCTGCTTTTATGACATATGTTTAAGTGAAACATGATTTTAGTCTGTTAACATCACATAACTCAAAATTTACATAAAAATAATCCAACCTCTCTTACAATTAACTCTTTTTCTTTATCTGTTATATTTATGTTATAATAAATACAAAATTCTAAAACCTTAGTTTAATAAACATCGGCATCTTCAACGTTTTGTGAGACTTGCTAACTATCAAAAAATAATCATTTAATTAGCAACGGAGCCACATAACTAAGATTTAATTAAGTGAAAGGTAAGATTTTTCACAAAAAAAAATCTTAAGAAAAGAACAAATTCAGACTTTTAAAAGAACTCAAAAAGTCCCTCTTACCATAAAAATTAACAAGTAAATGTAACTAAGTAAATGTAAATATTTACTACCCCCCTCGGAATCTCAGTCCCTGCTGCGGCCATTTTGAATCTTTTATAATGTGCTTAAAAATTTAATAATACAATTTTAACTAAACAAATACTGCAATAATTATACAGCAACTAGACACATTTCAGAAGTGTTTTAAGATAATAAAGAGCATTTACAAAGTACAATCAATTTTGTCAGGTTTTGAGTGAACGATCTGCTTGCCGAGACAGCATTATTGAAATCTTTGACATTTAATAGTTCTTTATTTTATATTGCATACACATTTTGGTTGCTTGATATTGTAAGTATTTGATTTAAACATGCTGGACTGCGTTTGGAGTTTAATGCTCAATCGTGTCCTGACATTGTAGAACTTCTTAACTGATTTTACTGTTTATCTACATGAAGAATCTGTTATGTAGGAACTAAAAATAATTATTACACATTGGCCCTATATTCTGAAGGTAATGATCTGTTTCTTTCTTTTCATGTCATCTGCCAAACTTCTTTTCAATGTTTTATTTAATAGTAACTTTAAATCTAACACATCTTATATAATCAGTAGTTTTTGTCGAGGTTTTGTTTTTTTTACGTTTTCATTTATGAAAATTCACATTTTTTTAATCTTGAGGGATTTCACCTGATGCTCAGTGTACCCCAGTAAATAAATATCTTGTGTTTAACTTTTTCCTACAATTTAACAACCATCCAAAGTGTAAAAATGAGAAGAATAAGCTTAATTTTACAAGCTCATCTTCATCGAATACCAACCCTCAAGTGACTTTGGTTGTTTGTTCCCTTTTTCAAAGTAAGGCCCTCTTTTTTCCCCTTTTTTTTCTTCTAGTGTTGAATTTTTCATCGTGCTTTGCTGTGCCCTGAGCACCTGAGTACATTTCCACATGCGACTGCTGACTGAAATATCCTTAAGAGCCGCACCGAAACATTCAGAAAGCTCTCACTCTCCTGCCTCAGGTTTTCAAGGCAAGGCAGGGGAGTTTCCTGCTGTGATTAATATTAATGTGGCTGAAAACACTTTAGAAAGTGCGAGCGGAGTCAGGCCAGGTGCCCGAGGAACATGAATATGAGGCCTGACAGAAAGTATTTGACTGTTGGTTTGGAGTGACCAATGTTTTTGTCCGTTCAGCTCGCCCGGCGTCGTGTGGTCAGAACGAGTACGTGTGCGTGGGAGGAGGCTGTGTGGCGGCTGGTCAGCGGTGTGATGGGCAGAACGACTGCGCCGACGGATCTGATGAGGTCAGTGTGTGTCAGCGGGGAAGAAACAGGCGTCCGCTCAGCAAAGCTGCTTTGAGATCATTGGTTTAAAAGTAGGACAAACGTCAACTCAATATACAAACATTTTGTTTCAGAATTGTCTATGTCTATATCATCAAATCATTCCTTCCGCTTTTGAATGTTGTGTTCTAGATATAAAGCTATGCTTGGTTTCATTTGAAAGCTTGGACTCTGCTTTCTGAATGTAGAGATCAATTTGTTGATTATTTTACTAGTATTTTAAATAAAACATATTTTTCCTGTATTTTACTGAATACAGTTTTTTCCATTTAGTTTGTAGCCCCATGCATCGAGTGACTCCTCTCTGTATCAAAAACCACCTTCAGAAATTATTTTTGTTAAACATATTTACAAATTGAAAAATCAGCAAATGGGCAATTACATATGATGCTTCATAATATTAACAGGTTTTAAAAATAATAATAATAATAATATAATAATAATGCCTTTAATTTATATAGCGCTTTTCAGCATTTCCATACAGAAGAATAAGACACTGTTGCAATTATCAGAGCATTATTCAGTCACTCCACGTTCACTCTCTGGTGGTGATAAACTACCTTGGTAGCACTTAGCTGCACTGGAGCAGTCTGACAGAACGTGGCTGCCATTCTGCACCTACGACCTCCTGCCCACCACCAAACACACCCCACCAGTCACTCACATCCACCAAACACATTCCACCAGTCACACACATCCACCAAACACACTCCACCAGTCACTCACATCCACCAAACACCCCCCACCAGTCACACTCATCCACCAAACACACCCCCACCAGTCACTCACATCCACCAAACACACCCCACCAGTCACTCACATCCACCAAACACACCCCACCAGTCACTCACATCCACCAAACACACCCCACCAGTCACTCACATCCACCAAACACCACCCCACCAGTCACTCACATCCACCAAACACCCCCCACCAGTCACACACATCTACCAAACACACCCCACCAGTCACACTCATCCACCAAACACACTCCACTAGTCACTCACATCCACCAAACACACCCCACCAGTCACACACCTCCACCAAACACACTCCACCAGTCACTCACATCCACCAAACACACCCCACCAGTCACACTCATCCACCAAACACACTCCACCAGTCACTCACATCCACCAAACACACCCCACCAGTCACACACCTCACCAAACACACCCCCACCAGTCACTCACATCCACCAAACACACTCCACCAGTCACACCCATCCACCAAACACACCCCACCAGTCACACCCATCCACCAAACACACCCCCACCAGTCACACACATCCACCAAACACACCCCGCCAGTCACTCACCTCCACCAAACACACTCCACCAGTCACACACATCCACCAAACACACCCCGCCAGTCACTCACCTCCACCAAACACAACCCCACCAGTCACTCACCTCCACCAAACCCGCCACCAGTGCACACTCATCCACCAATCTCACTCCACCTATCACACTCATGCCACCAAACACACCCCCACTAGTCAACATTACATCCATACAGGGCAAGGTGGGTGAAGTGGGCTTTTCTTCTCCTTCCAATTCTCTTTCTTCTCCCCTTGCTACTACCTCTTCTCCTCCACCTTCTCCTCCTTGCCTTATCTCCTTCTCTTCAGTGCTCCACTCCTCCTTCTTCTTTTTTTCTGCTCTTCTTCTCCCCTTTTGCTCCTCCGTCCTTTCCTCTCTGCGCCGGGTGTTCTTCATCCTTTTATTTCTCCTCTTCCTTCTCTGGCCTCATCCTTCTTTTTTCTTCTTCTCCCCTCCTCCAACCTGCTCCTCCTTATTTTTTCGCCTTCTTCTTCTCTTTCTCCTCCTCTTTTTCTTTTCCTTATTCTCTTACTCCTTATTCTCAATCCTTCGCATTCCCATTCCCGCCTGTTTTTATTCATGTTACAATTAGAATGTGTTCAATATTTAAAACACATTTTTAACTATAAATGACTCGAACTCCAGCTTAAACAAAAGGTCCTAATAAACAGCATTAAATTGCTTTTCTGCCTTAAAGTAACCCCTTAAGACACTTCTTTAGCCAATCACAGGTGTGGGCTGTTGAAATCAGGTTGTTAATGTGTACTTATTTATTCGTTTGTGTGTACAGGTGGACTGCCTCTCCGAATGCAAGGAGGATGAGTTTCTGTGCCGCAACCGCGCTCACTGTGTTCCTCTGCGCTGGAGATGCGACCGAATGTTTGATTGCCTGGATATGAGTGACGAGGAGAACTGTGAACAAGGTAAAACTACACTGGCTGCCGATTTCCTTCAGAATAGATTTTAAAGTTCTGCTGCTCGTATATAAGTCCAAACATAACTCAGCACCTAAACACCTAACAGAGAAGATCAGAGAATACACACCAAACAGAGAGCTGAGATCCTCAGATCAGATAAACGAGATCTCCCCCGGGTTAATTCCAAACAGGGAAAATACTCCTTTAGTTCCCCTGCGGCCCACAGAGGAACCAGCTTCAGAGGAGATCAAGGGTGCCAACACTTTAGTCACGTTTAAAACCAGGCTAAAGACTATTCCTGTTTAGATGCACTTTTGCCGACTGAGCACCAACGTCCAACAACTATTTTACCTCTGCACTTCACATCTTAATCTGTGTCTTAATTTTCAGTTTTTAATTGATATGCTTTCATATGACTTCTTTAATGCTTGATTTTATTAAATGTACTTTGTTTTTTAGTCCTTGTTGCCAATGTAAAGCACTTTGATTTACCCTGTGCACGAAATGTTCTATACAAATAAACTTGCCTTGCCTGTAGCCTTCACATCAGCAAATTTGAAACGAGTGCATTTCCTGGAAAACAGTTTAACTTAAGTGAGCATTTGTTTTGTTTTCTGAACTCTAGTATAAATAAAACACAGCTTCTCTTTTGGTGTACATGAACTAAATGTAGCCATGAAAACAGCCGTCATGTTTCAGCACTGAGGGATTGTGGGAAACATGCACACATCACAGTGAGTCAGAAACACCTCCGGCCGCACCACAGGATACTTGTGTCTGTATTTGTCAGAGTTTGCAGAAAGCGTCTGCGTTTCTACATGATATCTGACAAGCCGATACATGAAAGACCAGATTTCACTGTTTTGAGAAGTTGTGCTTGTTGTGGTTTGTGAAGACGGTGACAGACGAATCAAAAACACACACTCGTCTCCGAGGATGAGTTTACACGAGAGATCAGCGGCTGCTTAAAAACACTTCCTTCACTCGTTTTCTGCTGATGTGAAGCTAGCTCAAAAGATGGCTCCTTGTGTTATTTTTAACTTTCACTAGATGAGGTTTGACTTTCAGCTATGATTTTGATCTTTAAGGTTCAATTTCTAGGATTTGTTTTTCATTTTATGATGTTTCATTACTTGAGCAAGGTCACAAAGGGTGTAGTGTAAGGATGCGCTTTTTTGTGACCTGAATCAGAACACTCCATCGTCTGGCCTTCACGATTTGTTCAAAAGCATTCAGTATCGTCGGTTTCTGTCAAGCACCCTCTCTCAGATCAGGGATGAGGTGTGAAAAGCGTCTGAAAGGCTTCTTAATGTGAATTGAGAGCTTTTAAAAGTCACACGATCTGATCTGGTTTCAGAATACAGCGTACAATTCATCCTCTTTGCTCTATTTTTCCACAAATCATCATTCTATTTCTCCTCCTTTTACTTCTCCACCCTTGTTCCCCTCCTCCTGCTTCTTCTCCACCTTTTCTCCTCCTCCTAATTCTTCTCCACCTTGTTCTCTTACTTCTTCTCCACCTTTTTCTCCTCCTCCTACTTCTTCTCCATCTGGTTCCCCTCCTCCTAATTCTTCTCCACCGTGTTCTACTACTTACTTCTCCACCTTTTCTCCTCCTAATTCTTCTCCACCTTTTTCTCTCCTCCTACTCTTCTCCACCTTTTTCTCCTCCTCCTACTTCTCCATCTGGTTCTCCTCCTCCTACTTCTTCTCCACCTGGTTCTCCTCCTCCTACTTCTCCTCCACCTGGTTCTCCTCCTACTACTTCTTCTCCACCTTTTTCTCCTCCTCCTACTTCTTCTCCACCTGGTTCTCCTCCACCTGTTCTTCTCTTCCTACTTCTTCTCCACCTTGTTCTCCTACTTCTTCTCTATCTTTTTCTCCTCTTACTACTTCTTCTCCACCTTGTTCCACTACTTCTTCTCTACCTTTTTCCTCCTCCTCCTACTTCTTCTCCACCTTGTTCTCCTACTTGTTCTCTACCTTTTTCTCCTCCTCCTACTTCTTCTCCAACTTGTTCTCCTACTTGTTCTCTACCTTTTCTCCTCCTACTACTTCTTCTCCAACTTGTTCTCCTAGTTGTTTCTCTACCTTTTTTTCCTCCTACTACTTACTTCTTCTCCACCTTGTTCTCCTACTTGTTCTCTACCTTTTCTCCTCCTACTACTTCGTCTCCACCTTGTTCTCCTCCTCCTGCTTCTTCTCTATCTCATCCTTACTCTCCTCTTCATCCTTCTGTCCTTCTCCTCCTTAAGCTTTTTCTCCTTCTCCTCCTTTAACTTCTCATCCTTCCCCTTCTCTTTTCTCTCCTCCTCCTCATTCTTCTTCTTTTCTATCTCCTCCTTCCGCTATCTTCCTCCATCGTTTTCTTCTCCTTCTTTAATGAATTGTTTTCATTGTATTATTTACATTATTATTATTATTACATATGTATGTTTTGTATATTAGTGTTATCATTATTACATTATTAATTATTATTAATAACCTTAGTTTGCACTTTTTATCCATTTTTGTATATACACTAAAAGTTAAATATGATGACATTCACCACCAGGTTCTAAAAAATGTTTTGTTGAAGCAAACGCATCCCTTTGAGCTGATCTTTATAAAAAAGCCTCTTCATGTCTGTTGGAATTTATTTATGTTTTATACAAATTCTTCAATTGAATTCAAGTGAATTAATCCTAAAACACTGAAAGCCTGAATGAATTTCTCATTGAATTCCAGCATTTAAATACTTATATTAGAAATGCAGCGCATATTTTTGTAAGAGCTACAAAGATTGTCCTTGAGCGTGACTGTTGCGTGTGAGAGGTGGAGAGGCTTTGGATCTTTGTCTCTAGGAAAGGAAATAATAAACGTTCGATGACTGTTTGGAATGAAAATGTGGTTTGCTGAAGTCAAAATGTCTGAGGTTATCGGGATGTGTATTGGGACGTGGGTGCTTGAGTAAAAGTACAAATACCTTACAGGAAAATTACTTTCACAAAGGTTAATTGTACTCAGTATCTAGTCATTTCTGAGAACCCCAGAGCAGGCTGCTGTTACTCTTTGTTATACTCACAACCGTGCTTGGAAACTCCACCTTCTCCTCCCCCCAGTCTCCTCCTAGGCAAGCACGAGCTTATGTACCTTCAGAATATAAAAAGAAATACTAACTATCTTCTTCTTCTTCTTCGGCTGTTCCCAGTTTAGGGGTCGCCACAGCAAATCATCTGTTTCCACCTAACTCTGGCCTCAGTATCCTCTACTCTTGCACCAATTACCTTCATGTCCTCCTTCAGCACACCCATATAACTCGTCTTTGGCCTTCCTCTTGCCCTCTTGCCTGGCAGCTCCATCTCCAACATCCTTCTACCAATATAACTACTATCCCTTCTCTGCACATGTCCAAACCATCTCAATCTGGCTTCTCTGACTTTGTCTCCAAAACAACCAACCTGAGCTGTTCCTCTGATGTGCTCGTTCCTAATCTTGTCCATCCTTGTCACTCCTAAACTGAACCTCAACATCCTCATCTCTGCTACTTCCATCTCTGCCTCGTGTCTCTTCCTCACTGCTACAGTCTCTAACCCATACATCATAGCTGGCTCTCACTACTGTTCTGTACACCTTTCCTTTGATTCTTGCTGACACTCTTCTGTCACACAACACCCCTGACACTTTTCTCCACCCACTCCAACCTGCCTGCACTCGCCTCTTCACCTCTTTTCCACACTCCCCGTCGCACTGGACTGTTGACCCCAAATACCTAAACTCCTCCACCTTCTTGACCTCAGCCCCCTGTAACCTCACTGTTCTACTTCCCTCCCTCTCGTTCAAACACATGTATTCTGTCTTACTACGACTGACTTTCATTCCTCTTCTTTCTAGAGCAGACCTCCAACTTTCCAGGTGTCCCTCCCACCTGCTCTCTACTCTCACTACAGATTACAATGTCATCTGCAACATCATTGTCCATGGAGATTCCTGTCTGACCTCATCTGTCAACCTGTCCATCACCATAGCAAACAAGAAGGGACTCAAAGCCGATCCTTGATGTAGCCCCACCTCCACCTTGAACTCCTCCGTCTGACCTGCAGCACATCTCACTGTTGTCATACTCCTCTCATACATATCCTGAACTACTCTGACTTACTTCTCTGCCACTCCTGACATCCTCATACAGGACCATAGCTCCTCTCTCGGCACCCTGTCATACGCTTTCTCTAAGTCCACAAAGACGCAGTGCAGCTCCTTCTGACCATCTCTGTACTTCTCCATTAGCATTCTCAGAGCAAAAATTGCATCAGTAGTGCTCTTCCTGGGCATGAAGCCATACTGCTGCTCGCAAATATCCACTTCCCTTCTTAGCCTAGCTTCCACTACTCTTTCCCAGAGTTTCATTGTGTGGCTCATCAACTTTATACCTCTGTAGTTGTTACAACTCTGCACATCACCCTTGTTCTTAAAGATTGGCACTAGGACACTTCTCCTCCATTCCTCAGGCATCTTCTCACTCTCTAGAATCCTGTTGAATAACCTAGATAGGAACTCCACTGCTGTCTCTCCTAGACACTTCCACACCTCCACAGGGATGTCATCTGGACCAACAGCCTTTCCACTCTTCATTCTCCTCAGAGCCTTCCTCACCTCATCCTTTCTAATCTTTTCAACTTCCTGCTCTACAATGTTCACCTCTTCCCCCCTTCTTTCCCTCTCATTCTCCTCATTCATCAACTCCTCAAAATACTCCTTCCATCTTCTCTGCACACTCTCCTCACTTGTTAGAACCCTTCCATCTCTATCTTTAATCACCCTTATCTGTTGCACATCCTTCCCATCTCTGTCTCTCTGTCTCGCTAATCTGTACAATTCCTTCTCACCTTCCCTTGTGTCTAACCTGGCATACAACTCATCATATGCCTTCTAGTTTGGCCTTTGCCACCTCCCTCTTCACCCTGCGCTGTGATTCCTTGTAGTCCTGTCTACTTTCTTCAGTCCTCTCGATGTCCCACTTCTTTTTAGCTAGCCTCTTCCTCTGGATGATGTCCTGTACTTCCTCATTCCACCACCATGTTTCCTTATCTTCTTTCCTTCTTCCTGCTGACACACCTAGCACCTTCCTACCTGTCTCCCTGATCACTTCTGCTGCTAGTTTCCCAGTCCTCTGGAAGCTCTTCCTGACCACCCAAAGCCTGTCTCAGCTTCTGTCTGAATTCCTCACAACCAGCTTCCTTTTCAACTTCCACCACTTGGTCTTCTTTTCCATCTTTCCTCCCCTCTTCTTCCTGACCACCAGAAACATCCTACACATCACCATCCGATGCTGTCTGGCTACACTCTCTCCTACCACTACTTTGCAGTCAGTGATCTCTCTCAGATTGGCTCGTCTACTTAGGATGTAGTCCACCTGCGTACTCCTACCACCACTCTTGTAGGTAACTCTATGTTCCTCCCTCTTCTGGAAAGTAAGTGTTAACTACAGCCATTTCCATCCTCTTGGCAAAAGTCCACCACCATCTGTCCTTCTGGTTTCCTTTCCTAACACCAAACCTGCCCATCACTTCCTCATCAACTCTGTTGCCCTCGCCAACATGACCGTTGAAGTCTGCTCCCACCACTACTCTCTCCCCTCTGGGAATACTCTCCATCACCTCATCTAACTCACTCCAGAATCTCTCCTTTTCTTCCAGCTTACAGCCTACTTGTGGAGCATAACCACTCACTACATTCGAACATCACCCCTTCAATCTCTAACTTCAAACTGATCACCTTGTCAGACACTCTTTTCACCTCTAAAACATTCCTCACAAACTCCTCCTTCAGGATCACTCCTACCCCATTTCTCTTCCTATCCTCACCATAGTAAAACAGTTTGTATCCCCCTCCAATACTACGCGCTTTGCTACCCTTCCCACCTGGTCTCCTGCACACACACAATATCTACCTTCCTTCTCTTATCATGTCTGCCCGCTCTCTACCTTTCCCGGTCATTGTACCAACGTTTGAGAGTCCCTATTCTCAGACCTATACTCTCGCCTTTCCTCTTCTCTCTCTGCCTACGAATCCTTCTCCCTCCTCTCCTTCTTTGACCAACAGTAGTCCAATTTCCACCGGCACTGTAGTCAACAGCACCGAAATACTAACTATGATAGTCATTAATTGTAATATTAAACATGTAAAAATGTATATCTCAAAGGCTTGCTTTGTGCCCGAAATGTTCTATACAAAAATAAACTTGCCTTGCCTGTAGCCTTCAATCAGCAAAATTGAAACGAGTGCATTTCCTGGAAAACAGTTTAACTTAAGTGAGCATTTGTTTTGTTTTCTGAACTCTAGTATAAATAAAACACAGCTTTCTTTTGGTGTACATGAATAAATGTAGCCATGAAAACAGCGTCATGTTTCAGCACTGAGGGATTGTGGGAAACATGCACACATCACAGTGAGTCAGAAACACCTCCGGCCGCACCACAGGTACTTGTGTCTGTATTTGTCAGAGTTTGCAGAAAGCGTCTGCGTTTCTACATGATATCTGACAAGCCGATACATGAAAGACCAGATTCACTGTTTGGAGTTGTGCTTGTTGTGGTTTGTGAAGACGGTGACAGAAGAATCAAAAACACACACTGTCTCCGAGGATGAGTTTACACGAGAGATCAGCGGCTGCTTAAAAAACACTTCCTTCACTCGTTTTTGCTGATGTGAAGCTAGCTCAAAAGATGGCTCCTTGTGTTATTTTTAAATTTCACTAGATGAGGTTTGACTTTCAGCTATGATTTTGATCTTTAAGGTTCAATTCTAGGATTTGTTTTCATTTTATGATGTTTCATTACTGAGCAAGGTCACAAAGGGGGGTAGTGTAAGGATGCGCTTTTTTGTGACCTGAATCAGAACACTCCATCGTCTGGCCTTCAGCTTGTTCAAAAGCATTCAGTATCGTCGGTTTCTGTCAAGCACCCTCTCTCAGTCAGGGATGAGGTGTGAAAAGCGTCGTGAAAGGCTTCTTAATGTGAAGAGAGCTTAAAAGTCACACGATCTTGATCTGGTTTAGAATACAGCGTACAATTCATCCTCTTTGCTCTATTTTTCCACAAATCATCATTCTATTTCTCCTCCTTTACTTTCTCCACCTTGTTCCCACTCCTCATGCTCTTCTCCACGTTTTCTCTCCTCCTAATTCTTCTCACACTTGTTCTTTACTCTCTCACCTTTTCTCCTCCTCCTACTTCTTCTCCATCTGGTTCCCCTCCTCCTAATTTCTTCTCCAACTTGTTCTACTATTCTTCTCCACTTTTTCTCCTCTAATTCTTCTCCACCTTTTCTCTCCTACCTACTTTTCTCCACCTTTTTCTCTCCTCCTACTACTTCTCATCATGGTTTCCCCCTCCTACTTCTTCTCCACCTGGTTCTCCTCCTCCTACTTTCTCCTCCACCTGGTTCTCTACTACTATTCTCTCCACCTTTTTCTCCTCCTCCTACTTCTTCTCCACTGGTTCCCTCCACCTTGTTCTTCTACTTCCTATTCTTTCCACCTTGTTCTCCTACTTCTTCTCTATCTTTTTCTCTCTATCTACTTCTTCTCCACCTTGTTCCACTACTTCTTCTCTACCTTTTCCTCCTCCTCCTACTTCTTCCCACCTTGTGCTCCTACTTGTTCTTTACCTTTTTCTCCTCCTCTACTTCTTTCTCAACTTGTTCTCCTACTTTTCTCTACCTTTTTCTCCTCCACTACTTCTTCTCCAACTGTCTCCCTAGTTGTTTCTTACCTTTTTTTCCTCCTACTACTTTCTATTCCACCTTGTTCTCCACTTGTTCTCTACCTTTTTCTCCTCCTACTAATTCTTCTCACCCTTGTTCTCCTCCTCCTGCTTCTCTCTATCTCATCCTTACTCTCCTCTTCATCCTTCTTGTCCTTCTCCTCCTTAAGCTTTTTCTCCTTCTCCCTCCTTAACTTCTCATCCTTCCCCTTCTTTTTTCCTCCTCCTCCTCATTCTTCTTCTTTTCTATCTCCTCCTTCCGCTATCTTCCTCCATCGTTTTCTTTCCTTCTTTAATGAATGTGTCTTGTATTATTTACATTATATTATTATTACTATATGTATGTTTTGTATATTAGTGTTATCATTATACATTATAATTATTATTAAAACCTTAGTTTGCACTTTTTTATCCATTTTTGTATATACATAAAAGTTAAATATGATGACATTCACCACCAGGTTCTAAAAAATGTTTTTGTTGAAGCAAACGCATCCCTTTGAGCTGATCTTTATAAAAAGCCTCTTCATGTCTGTTGGAATTTATTTATGTTTTATACAAAATTCTTCAATTGAATTCAATGTGAATAATCCTAAAACACTGAAAGCCTGAATGAATTTCTCATTGAATTCAGCATTTAATACTTTATATTAGAAATGCAGCGCATATTTTGTAAGAGTACAAAGATTGTCTTGAGCGTGACTGTTGCGTTGGAGAGGTGGAGAGGCTTTGGATCTTTGTTCTAGGAAAGGAAATAATAACGTTCGATGACTGTTTGGAATGAAAAATGTGGTTTGCTGAAGTCAAAATGTCTGAGGTATCAGGGATGTGTATTGGGACGTGGTGCTTGAGTAAAAGTACAAATACCTTACAGGAAAATTACTTTCACAAAGGTTAATTGTACTCAGTATCTAGTCATTTCTGAGAACCCCAGAGCAGGCTGCTGTTATACTCTTTGTTATACTCACAACCGTGCTTGGAAACCCACCTTCTCCTCCCCCCAGTCTCCTCTAGGCAAGCACGAGCTTATGTACCTTCAGAATATTAAAAAGAAATACTAACTATCTTCTTCTTCTTCTTTCGGCTGTTCCCATTGAGGGTCGCCACAGCAAATCATCTGTTCCACCTAACTCTGGCCTCAGTATCCTCTACTCTTGCACCAATTACCTTCATGTCCTCCTTCAGCACACCCATATAAACTCGTCTTTGGCCTTCCTTGCCCTCTGCCTGGCAGTCCATCTCCAACATCTTCTACCAATTAACTACTATCCCTTCTTGCACATGTCCAAACCATCTCAATCTGGCTTCTCTGACTTTGTCTCCAAACAAACAAACCTGAGCTGTTCCTCTGATGTGCTCGTTCCTAATCTTTCATCCTTGTCAATCCTAAACTGAACCTCAAACATCCTCATCTCGCTACTTCCATCTCTGCCTCGTGTCTCTTCCTCACTTGCTACAGTCTTAACCCATACATCATAGCTGGTCTCACTACTGTTCTGTACAACCTTTCCTTTGATTCTTGCTGACACTCTTCTGTACACAACACCCCTGACACTTTTCTCCACCCATCCAACCTGCAATAAAACAATATTTTTCCTGTATTTTACTGAATACAGTTTTTTCCATTTAGTTTGTAGCCCCATGCATCGAGTGACTCCTCTCTGTATCAAAAACCACCTTCAGAAATTATTTTTGTTAAACATATTTACAAATTGAAAAATCAGCAAATGGGCAATTATGTATGATGCTCCATAATATTAACAGGTTTTTAAAAATAATAATAATAATAATATAATAATAATGCCTTTTATTTATATAGCGCTTTTCCGCATTTTCCATACAGAAGAATACGATGCTGTTGCAATTATCAGAGCATTATTCACTCACTCAACATTCACTCTCTGGTGGTGATAAGCTACCTTGGTAGCACTTAGCTGCACTGGAGCAGTCTGACAGAACGTGGCTGCCATTCTGCACCTACGACCTCCTGCCCAACCACCAAACCCAACCCCACAGTTCACTCACCCTCCCACCAAACAACATTTCCACCAGTCCCAACACACATCACCAAACACAACTTCCACCAGTCCACTTTCAACATCCACCAAACACCCCCCACCAGTCACAACTCATCCAACCAACACCCACCCCACCGAGTCACATCACCTCACCAAACACACCCCACCTAGTCACTCACATTTTCCACCCAAACACACACGCCCACCAGTTCACTCACATTCCACCCACAAACACACCCCACCAGTTTTCCACTCACATCCACCAAACACACCCCACCAGTTCACTCACATCCACCAAACACCCCCACACAGTCACACACATCTACCAAACACACCCCCACCAGTCACACTCATCCACCAAACACACTCCACTAGTCACTCACATCCACCAAACACACCTCACCAGTCACACACCTCCACCCTAAACACACTTCACCCCAGTCACTCACATCCACCAAAACACACCCCAACCAGTCACACTCATCCACCAAACACACTCCACCAGTCACTCACATCCACCAAACCACACCCCACCAGTCACACACCTCCACCAAACACACCCCACCAGTCACTCACATCCACCAAACACACTCCACCAGTCACACCCATCCACCAAACACACCCCACCAGTCACACCCATCCACCAAACACACCCCACCAGTCACACACATCCACCAAACACACCCCACCAGTCACTCACCTCCACCAAACACACTCCACCAGTCACACACATCCACCAAACACACCCCACCAGTCACTCACCTCCACCAAACACACCCCACCAGTCACTCACCTCCACCAAACACACTCCACCAGTCACACTCATCCACCAATCACACTCCACCTATCACACTCATCCACCAAACACACCCCACTAGTCACATACATCCATACAGGGCAAGGTGGGTGAAGTGGCTTTTCTTCTCCTTCCAATTCTCTTTCTTCTCCCCTTGCTACTCCTCTACCTCCTCCACCTTCTCCTCCTTGCTTATCTCCTTCTCTTCATTCTCCACCTCCTCCTTCTTCTTTTTTTCTGCTCTTCCTTCTCCCCTTTCTCCTCCTCCTTCTTCTCTGCCTTCTCTTCGTCCTTTTTTTTCTCCTCTTCCTTCTCTGCCTCATCCTTCTTTTTCTTCTTCTCCTCCTCCTCCACCTGCTCCTCCTTATTTTTCTCCTTCTTCTTCTCTTACTCCTCCTCCTTTTTCTTTTCCTTATTCTCTTACTCCTTATTCTCATCCTTCTCATTCCCCCTCCTGTTTTTTTTCATGTTACATTAGATGTGTTCAATATTTAAAACACATTTTTAACTATAAATGACTCGAACTCCAGCTTAAACAAAAAGTCCTAATAAACAGCATTAAAATGCTTTTCTGCCTTAAAGTAACCCCTTAAAGACACTTCTTTTAGCCAATCACAGGTGTGGGCTGTTGAAATCAGGTTGTTAATGTGTATTTATTTATTCGTTTGTGTGTACAGGTGGACTGCCTCTCCGAATGCAAGGAGGATGAGTTTCTTTGCCGCAACCGCGCTCACTGTGTTCCTCTGCGCTGGAGATGTGACCGAATCTTTGATTGCCTGGATATGAGTGACGAGGAGAACTGTGAACAAGGTAAAACTACACTGGCTGCCAGTTTCCATCAGAATAGATTTTAAAGTTCTGTTTCTCGTATGTAAGTCCAAACATAACTTAGCACCTAAATACCAAACAGAGAAGATCAGTGAATACACACCAAACAGAGAGCTGAGATCCTCAGATCAGATAAACGAGATCTCCCCCGGGTTAATTCCAAACAGGGAAAATACTCCTTTAGTTCCCCTGCGGCCCACAGAGGAACCAGCTTCAGAGGAGATCAAGGGTGCCAACACTTTAGTCACGTTTAAAACCAGGCTAAAGACTATTCCTGTTTAGATGCACTTTTGCCGACTGAGCACCAACGTCCAACAACTATTTTACCTCTGCACTTCACATCTTAATCTGTGTCTTAATTTTCAGTTTTTAATCAATATGCTTTCATATGACATTCTTGATTTTATCAAATGTACTTTGTTTTTTATTCTTGGTTTCTAATGTAAAGCACTTTGAATTACCCTGTGTACGAAATGTGCTATACAAATAAACTTGCCTTGCCTGTAGCCTTCACACCAGCAAATTTGAAACGAGTGCATTTCCTGGAAAACAGTTTAACTTTAGTGAGCATTTGTTTTGTTTTCTGAACTCGAGTATAAATAAAACACAGCTTGTCTTTTGGTGTACATGAACTAAATGTAGCCATGAAAACAGCCGTCATGTTTCAGCACTGAGGGATTGTGGGAAACATGCACACATCACAGTGAGTCAGAAACACCTCCGGCCGCACCACAGGATACTTGTGTCTGTATTTGTCAGAGTTTGCAGAAAGCGTCTGCGTTTCTACATGATATCTGACAAGCCGATACATGAAAGACCAGATTTCACTGTTTTGAGAAGTTGTGCTTGTTGTGGTTTGTGAAGACGGTGACAGACGAATCAAAAACACACACTCGTCTCCGAGGATGAGTTTACACGAGAGATCAGCGGCTGCTTAAAAACACTTCCTTCACTCGTTTTCTGCTGATGTGAAGCTAGCTCAAAAGATGGCTCCTTGTGTTATTTTTAACTTTCACTAGATGAGGTTTGACTTTCAGCTATGATTTTGATCTTTAAGGTTCAATTTCTAGGATTTGTTTTTCATTTTATGATGTTTCATTACTTGAGCAAGGTCACAAAGGGTGTAGTGTAAGGATGCGCTTTTTTGTGACCTGCATCAGAACACTCCATCGTCTGGCCTTCACGATTCGTTCAAAAGCATTCAGTATCGTCGGTTTCTGTCAAGCACCCTCTTTCATATCAAGGATGAGGTGTGAAAAGCGTCTGAAAGGCTTCTTAATGTGAATTGAGAGCTTTTAAAAGTCACACGATCTGATCTGGTTTCAGAATACAGCGTACAATTCATCCTCTTTGCTCTATTTTTCCACAAATCATCATTCTATTTCTCCTCCTTTTACTTCTCCACCTTGTTCCCCTCCTCCTGCTTCTTCTCCACCTTTTTCTCCTCCTCCTAATTCTTCTCCACCTTGTTCTCTTACTTCTTCTCCACCTTTTTCTCCTCCTCCTACTTCTTCTCCATCTGGTTCCCCTCCTCCTAATTCTTCTCCACCTTGTTCTACTACTTCTTCTCCACCTTTTCTCCTCCTAATTCTTCTCCACCTTTTTCTCCTCCTCCTACTTCTTCTCCACCTTTTTCTCCTCCTCCTACTTCTCCATCTGGTTCTCCTCCTCCTACTTCTTCTCCACCTGGTTCTCCTCCTCCTACTTCTCCTCCACCTGGTTCTCCTCCTACTACTTCTTCTCCACCTTTTTCTCCTCCTCCTACTTCTTCTCCACCTGGTTCTCCTCCACCTTGTTCTTCTCTTCCTACTTCTTCTCCACCTTGTTCTCCTACTTCTTCTCTATCTTTTTCTCCTCTTACTACTTCTTCTCCACCTTGTTCTCCTACTTGTTCTCTACCTTTTCCTCCTCCTCCTACTTCTTCTCCACCTTGTTCTCCTACTTGTTCTCTACCTTTTTCTCCTCCTCCTACTTCTTCTCCAACTTGTTCTCCTACTTGTTCTCTACCTTTTTCTCCTTCTACTACTTCTTCTCCAACTTGTTCTCCTACTTGTTCTCTACCTTTTTCTCCTCCTACTACTTCTTCTCCACCTTGTTCTCCTACTTGTTCTCTACCTTTTTCTCCTCCTACTACTTCTTCTCCACCTTGTTCTCCTCCTCCTGCTTCTTCTCTATCTCATCCTTACTCTCCTCTTCATCCTTCTTGTCCTTCTCCTCCTTAAGCTTTTTCTCCTTCTCCTCCTTTAACTTCTCATCCTTCCCCTTCTCTTTTTCTCCTCCTCCTCCTCATTCTTCTTCTTTTCTTTCTCCTCCTTCCGCTATCTTCCTCCATCGTTTTCTTCTCCTTCTTTAATGAATTGTTTTCATTGTATTATTTACATTATTATTATTATTACATATGTATGTTTTGTATATTAGTGTTATCATTATTACATTATTAATTATTATTAATAACCTTAGTTTGCACTTTTTTATCCATTTTTGTATATACACTAAAAGTTAAATATGATGACATTCACCACCAGGTTCTAAAAAATGTTTTGTTGAAGCAAACGCATCCCTTTGAGCTGATCTTTACAAAAAAGCCTCTTCATGTCTGTTGGAATTTATTTATGTTTTTATACAAATTCTTCAATTGAATTCAAGTGAATTAATCCTAAAACACTGAAAGCCTGAATGAATTTCTCATTGAATTCCAGCATTTAAATACTTATATTAGAAATGCAGCGCATATTTTTGTAAGAGCTACAAAGATTGTCCTTGAGCGTGACTGTTGCGTGTGAGAGGTGGAGAGGCTTTGGATCTTTGTCTCTAGGAAAGGAAATAATAAACGTTCGATGACTGTTTGGAATGAAAATGTGGTTTGCTGAAGTCAAAATGTCTGAGGTTATCGGGATGTGTATTGGGAACGTGGTGCTTGAGTAAAAGTACAAATACCTTACAGGAAAATTACTTTCACAAAGGTTAATTGTACTCAGTATCTAGTCATTTCTGAGAACCCCAGAGCAGGCTGCTGTTATACTCTTTGTTATACTCACAACCGTGCTTGGAAACTCCACCTTCTCCTCCCCCCAGTCTCCTCCTAGGCAAGCACGAGCTTATGTACCTTCAGAATATAAAAAGAAATACTAACTATCTTCTTCTTCTTCTTTCGGCTGTTCCCAGTTTAGGGGTCGCCACAGCAAATCATCTGTTTCCACCTAACTCTGGCCTCAGTATCCTCTACTCTTGCACCAATTACCTTCATTTCCTCCTTCAGCACACCCATATAACTCGTCTTTGGCCTTCCTCTTGCCCTCTTGCCTGGCAGCTCCATCTCCAACATCCTTCTACCAATATAACTACTATCCCTTCTCTGCACATGTCCAAACCATCTCAATCTGGCTTCTCTGACTTTGTCTCCAAAACAACCAACCTGAGCTGTTCCTCTGATGTGCTCGTTCCTAATCTTGTCCATCCTTGTCACTCCTAAACTGAACCTCAACATCCTCATCTCTGCTACTTCCATCTCTGCCTCGTGTCTCTTCCTCACTGCTACAGTCTCTAACCCATACATCATAGCTGGTCTCACTACTGTTCTGTACACCTTTCCTTTGATTCTTGCTGACACTCTTCTGTCACACAACACCCCTGACACTTTTCTCCACCCAATCCAACCTGCCTGCACTCGCCTCTTCACCTCTTTTCCACACTCCCCGTCGCACTGGACTGTTGACCCCAAATACCTAAACTCCTCCACCTTCTTGACCTCAGCCCCCTGTAACCTCACTGTTCTACTTCCCTCCCTCTCGTTCAAACACATGTATTCTGTCTTACTACGACTGACTTTCATTCCTCTTCTTTCTAGAGCAGACCTCCAACTTTCCAGGTGTCCCTCCACCTGCTCTCTACTCTCACTACAGATTACAATGTCATCTGCAAACATCATTGTCCATGGAGATTCCTGTCTGACCTCATCTGTCAACCTGTCCATCACCATAGCAAACAAGAAGGGACTCAAAGCCGATCCTTGATGTAGCCCCACCTCCACCTTGAACTCCTCCGTCTGACCTGCAGCACATCTCACTGTTGTCATACTCCTCTCATACATATCCTGAACTACTCTGACTTACTTCTCTGCCACTCCTGACATCCTCATACAGGACCATAGCTCCTCTCTCGGCACCCTGTCATACGCTTTCTCTAAGTCCACAAAGACGCAGTGCAGCTCCTTCTGACCATCTCTGTACTTCTCCATTAGCATTCTCAGAGCAAAAATTGCATCGGTAGTGCTCTTCCTGGGCATGAAGCCATACTGCTGCTCGCAAATATCCACTTCCCTTCTTAGCCTAGCTTCCACTACTCTTTCCCAGAGTTTCATTGTGTGGCTTATCAACTTTATACCTCTGTAGTTGTTACAACTCTGCACATCACCCTTGTTCTTAAAGATTGGCACTAGGACACTTCTCCTCCATTCCTCAGGCATCTTCTCACTCTCTAGAATCCTGTTGAATAACCTAGATAGGAACTCCACTGCTGTCTCTCCTAGACACTTCCACACCTCCACAGGGATGTCATCTGGACCAACAGCCTTTCCACTCTTCATTCTGCCTCAGAGCCTTCCTCACCTCATCCTTTCTAATCTTTTCAACTTCCTGCTCTACAATGTTCACCTCTTCCCCCCTTCTTTCCCTCTCATTCTCCTCATTCATTAACTCCTCAAAATACTCCTTCCATCTTCTCTGCACACTCTCCTCACTTGTTAGAACCCTTCCATCTCTATCTTTAATCACCCTTATCTGTTGCACATCCTTCCCATCTCTGTCTCTCTGTCTCGCTAATCTGTACAATTCCTTCTCACCTTCCCTTGTGTCTAACCTGGCATACAACTCATCATATGCCTTCTATTTGGCCTTTGCCACCTCCCTCTTCACCCTGCGCTGTGATTCCTTGTAGTCCTGTCTACTTTCTTCAGTCCTCTCGATGTCCCACTTCTTTTTAGCTAGCCTCTTCCTCTGGATGATGTCCTGTACTTCCTCATTCCACCACCATGTTTCCTTATCTTCTTTCCTTCTTCCTGCTGACACACCTAGCACTTTCCTACCTGTCTCCCTGATCACTTCTGCTGCAGTTTCCCAGTCCTCTGGAAGCTCTTCCTGACCACCCAAAGCCTGTCTCAGCTTCTGTCTGAATTCCTCACAACCAGCTTCCTTTTTCAACTTCCACCACTCTGTCTTCTTTTCCATCTTTCCTCCCCTCTTCTTCCTGACCACCAGAAACATCCTACACATCACCATCCGATGCTGTCTGGCTACACTCTCTTCTACCACTACTTTGCAGTCAGTGATCTCTCTCAGATTGGCTCGTCTACTTAGGATGTAGTACACCTGCGTACTCCTACCACCAGTCTTGTAGGTAACTCTATGTTCCTCCCTCTTCTGGAAGTAAGTGTTAACTACAGCCATTTCCATCCTCTTGGCAAAATCCACCACCATCTGTCCTTCTGGGTTTCTTTCCTTAACACCAAACCTGCCCATCACTTCCTCATCAACTCTGTTGCCCTCGCCCACATGACCGTTGAAGTCTGCTCCCACCACTACTCTCTCCCCTCTGGGAATACTCTCCATCACCTCATCTAACTCACTCCAGAATCTCTCCTTTTCTTCCAGCTTACAGCCTACTTGTGGAGCATAACCACTCACTACATTGAACATCACCCCTTCAATCTCTAACTTCAAACTGATCACCCTTGTCAGACACTCTTTTCACCTCTAAAACATTCCTCACAAACTCCTCCTTCAGGATCACTCCTACCCCATTTCTCTTCCTATCCTCACCATAGTAAAACAGTTTGTATCCCCCTCCAATACTACGCGCTTTGCTACCCTTCCACCTGGTCTCCTGCACACACACAATATCTACCTTCCTTCTCTTTATCATGTCTGCCAGCTCTCTACCTTTCCCGGTCATTGTACCAACGTTGAGAGTCCCTATTCTCAGACCTATACTCTCGCCTTTCCTCTTCTCTCTCTGCCTACGAATCCTTCTCCCTCCTCTCCTTCTTTGACCAACAGTAGTCCAATTTCCACCGGCACTCTGTAAGTCAACAGCACCGAAATACTAACTATGATAGTCATTAATTGTAATATTAAACATGTAAAAATGTATATCTCAAAGGCTTGCTTTTAAAAAGCTTTTATGTGTTCAAAAAGACCATTAAACATCTCCAGCTCGTTTCGAACGCAGCGGCTCGAATTCGAACCAAAACTAGAAAGTCAGAACACATTTCTCCAGTTCTTAAGTCTCTAAACTGGCTCTACAGCTCTCACACGCTCAAGGACAATCTTTGTAGCTCTTATAAAAAATGAATTAATTGTTAATTGGTTAATTGTACTCATGGAAAAGTATCTAGATATTTCTGTACTTAAGATAGATAAGTATTGTTATGCATAAACAAAAAAAAAACTGAAGTATCCTCAGAGAGAGTTTTATTTTACCACGTAAGAATCTTTGGACATCTAGAGGAATTCAAATGGCTTCTCTGCAGGAGCATTTTTAATAGCTTCACTCCTCTGATGTTTAATGTTGGTACAATGACGCTTATTGTACCAAAGTATCAAAAACATTCCAACTGCAATGGTGATGGTATTCATCTGTATGAATCTATTTGATTTTTTGGTTGCAATGGAAAAAAATGCAAAATGATTAACATCTTCATGTAACTGAGAGTTTAAATGCTTTGTTTGGATCCAGTTATGAGTGCAGCAGTCGCTGTACTCTAAAAATATATGCTGTCTATCACAAAATATAATTACCAAAGAGACATTAACTCACATAAGTGTGTTTCTGAGGTTCGATGGCGAGTTTTTAGACTTAAAGGCAGACACAGGAGACTCTTAACCCTGTACGATCAACCCTTCTCCTTTGAACTACTTTGTCTTTCTGTGCCACAGAGACGCTGACATGTCGCGCAGACGAGTTTGTGTGTAACAACACGCTGTGTAAGCTGCTGGTGTGGCTGTGTGACGGCGAGGACGACTGCGGAGACAACTCGGATGAAGATCGTCACATGTGCGGTAAGTCTGAGTATTGATTTCCTCGTGGTTCTCCTCGTTCGGCGCTGTGAGCGTGTTCAATACACTCAGTATTAGTTCACCACTCAAGGTTACATTTCCAAACAGACAGGCAGCTTTGTGTAGATGATCAGGAGGCAAGGTTAAGAACACAACTTCACACTGGTTCAAGAGGGGCACTAACCTCCAGTAATAGGAAGTTAATGAACTGCAGTTCCTTTTTTGACAGCTGGAGACTGACTTTATAAGAGAGCAGGTTCCCATCGGCGGAAATCTTAAAAATGCTCAACTTTACAGATAAGGAAGCTTGTTTTCACCTCTAGGGTCAATTAGATAGTTTGGTGCATATTACTTGAATTTATTTACTGTTCTATATCATGTAAACTTGCATCACGGGGGCGCAGTGGGTAGCACGGTCGTCTCACAGCAAGAAGGTCGCTGGTGCTAGCCTCGGCTGGGTCGGTTGGCATTTCTGTGTGGAGTTCTCATGTTCTCCCCGTGATCGCGTGGGTTTTCTCCGGGTGCTCCGGTTTCCCCACAAGTCCAAAGACATGCGGAATAAGTGAATTGAGTAAGAACGATTCTCCATAGTGTTAAAGAGTGAATGAGTGTTTGTGAATGTTTCCCTGCGATGGGTTGCACATAAAACATATGCCAGAGGAGTTGGCGGTTCATTCCGCTATGGCGACCCCAAAAGGGAAAAAGCCGACATGAAAATGGATGGATGGATCATGTAAACTTGACTTCTCTGACATTTCTAGTATGTTTTAGGGTTCCTATTGTCTTCTTATTGTCTCTCCTGTTTTAGGGTTTCTATTGGTATTTCTGGGAGCTCAAAAAGATTTAATGATCATAGCACCTCTCATTGTCATAGCGCCACCTACTGACCAAGCAGATGAGCCACTAGTGCAGCCCTTCTCAATGCAGAACAGACTTACCATAAATCAACCTATACACCTGAAATGGTGGAAATCCAGGAAAGCTCATATTACGGCCTGCTCTGAGACAAAAATAGGCTTCTCCCAATTTTTCTTTTGAATATTCTTCGTTTGTTAATTCATTGGTTATAAGCAAACTGAACTATTTTAACTCACTCTACACTGGACTCCCAGATAAATGTAAATGACCCCGAAAGGGAAGAAAGCCGACATGAAGATGAATGAATAAATGTTACAAACACAACACAGAGCCACATTTAAAAGGTCAAATGAGTGTAAAAACTACAACAAAGAGCATAACAGATGCTCTTAAGAATCCTTTAATATGTGAGTAATATCTTGATTTGAACTTTTCAAAAGTCTGCCTGTAAAAGTGCTCACTTCTCACACACTTTAGCTTTTTCTGGTGGCTTGAACCGCTAATGACGTTTTGATGATGTTTATCTCTGCAGAAAAGCTTCCCTGTCCACCACACCGTCCCTTTCGCTGTCGAAATGATCGAGTGTGCTTGAGCTCCGAACAAATCTGCAATGGTGCAAACGACTGCGGCGACAGCTCGGATGAAGAGCGCTGTGGTCAGTAGAAAAGCTTCAGCGCCTCACACTCAGAGCTCATTTCTTATAAAAGCAGTATTTCGTTTGTAGCGGATGCAGTGATGACTCCGAGGCCGTGCGGGAAGATGGAGTTCTCCTGCCAAAACTATCACTGCGTTCCCAACCAACTTGTGTGCGATTTATTTGACGATTGCGAAGATGGTTCTGATGAGGTCGAGTGCAAGGCATGTAAGTGTGGTTTTTATTTAGATATTGTAGTTTTTTGTGGAGACAAACATGTCAAACTTGCATTATATTATAGATTCCGGAGATAGGAGTGTGTGAGGAACATCCCGAGCTCTGCGGAGATGAGGCGTTCTGCAACCAAACAACAAACCCTGCACTGTGTCAGTGCAAAGAAGGCTTCGAGCGCAACCAGAAGACTAGACAGTGTGAAGGTGGAGATTTTGTTTGAGCCTGTTGTTATTGCGTTTGGTTTGTATTACAGTGTTTATGTATCGTTTGCGGTCGCCTCAGAAGTGAACGAGTGTCTGCTCTTCGGGAGCTGTTCGCAGTACTGCACGAACACCAAGGGCTCGTACAGATGCACCTGCGATCCCAACTTCAAGGAGATCGACGGTGAATGCATCACAAAGGGTAGGAAACTAATAGGAAGTCAGAATTAGTTTGTTTTATTTAGGTTTGTTTTCATCATCTTTTTAAAAACACTTCACTTATTTCTGTACATCATCTTGTATTATCCTTAAAACAATTCCGGCCTAAAATATGTATCACCTTGTCTATATTTATATGAGGTTAATCATCAATTAACATACGTTTGGGAGAGCTTGGCTGATAACTGACCTTCCAATCATAAGGTCCCGCTTACCCATACTTCCAGTATAAAAAAACATGATCTACAGGACAACATTTATTATAATAACATACTATTATATATTTATTTCATGTTGAAGTTTAAAACTTCATTTTATTTATTTATCTGTTTTGTATGGATTTGGTATTTTTGAAATATTTATTTTAAAATTCAAATTATTTATTAGTCCGTTTTTGACATTTTTTTATTTCAAAATATAATATTTTATCATGTTCATTTTACTCCTTTGAAAACTTGCATTTTTTTGTGTGTGTGCGTGTTTTATTTAGTTTTTTTTTTTTTGCTTTGTTGCACTGTTGTGTTTTTAATTTTAGATTTTGCTTTGATGTGTTTTTTGTTTTATAGCTTATAATTTTGTTATTTTGTCGTGTTTAGGTTTTCTCTTTTGTTTTATTGTTTTTTATTGTTGAGGGTTGTTGTATTCTGTTTGTGGCCTAGTACTGTATTGGGCTTGGTTGTTTATCTTTTGGTTTGTTGTGTTGTGTTTTGATTTATAATTTTGTTTTTTGTTTTTTGTAGCCTTGTGCTGTTGTGTGCTCAGTTTTTTATGTTTTGTTTTAGTGTTGTTTATTTTGTTTTGGGTTTATATTTTTTGTTAGGTTTGTAGTTAGCTTTGTAGTTAGCCATGTTTTGTGATTGTGTTTTTTTTGTTGTTGTTGTTTTTCTTTAGTTGTTGTTGTTGTTGCTGCTGTATTTTACTTGTACTATATTGTACTTTGTATTTATCTTTTAGCTTGTTGTGTTTTTGTGTTATGGTTTAAGTTTTTTGTGCAAAGTTTTGCTGTATTTTTTTATTTTACATGTTTGAGTTCATATATATATATATATATATATATATATATATATATATATATATATATATATATATATATATATATATATATATATATATATATATATATATATATATATATATAGAAAATAAATAAATAGAAATAAATATATATATATATATATGTATATAAATAAATAAATATATGTTTATTTATTTATTATACTATATATACTTATTTTTATTTTTTATTGACTCTGAATTTTTGACTTGCCTGCTTTCAGGACCAGAAGATCAGATCCTCTACTGTGGCCAATGACACAGAAATCAGAAGTTTTGTTTACCCCTACAACCAAACCCATGGACACACGCAACACACTCGCATCTCTGACAGCGCTCGCATCATCGGCATGGATGCACTCTTCCACCATCACAAGTTCGTTTGGGCCACTCAGTTCAATCCTGGCGGAATGTTTTACAAAGAGCTGCAGGACAGAGGTCCTATCTCACCTAACAGCGGAGTCATAGTACGTCAAAAACAACTTCCTTTCCTCATAAAGCCTTCTTTACCAAAGAGATCTATCCTCCATAAGTGTGCCTCATTAATGTACTTTTTTCATAATCAGTTCTTCTTCATTAAATTATTAATAAAACCTGAAAAAGTGTGAGAGAAAAAAATGCACATTTTAATAGATTTTTGCAGTTTTACTTTGAAGTTTATTAACCCTTGTATGGTGTTCGGGTCTGTGGGACCCATTTTCAGTTTTCATCAAAAGAAAAATGAAACAAGCATGTATTATTTGAAGCTGAGATTGACTGGGCTTGGCTCATTTTCTGTGAAAAACATATATCAGAACAGATTTTTTATGACCCCACACGTACGCCCCCTACACAGTTTATATTACACAGGTGAACAGGTGTTCGGGTCTACTGGACCCGGGGCATGTTAAAGTGTGAAAATGGTAGATTCTTTACCTTAATTCTCTCTTCCCACACAAACATAACTCACACATAAACATAACATTTCACATTTTAGAATAAAATTGTGTGATTGTGTGAATTAAAAGCGCCAAAATGCAATGGGTCCAGCAGAGCCACCAACCCTGCCAAAGTAACAATAATGAGAACACCACACGTGGTTCAAATTCTAAACGTGAAGAAATCAGGTTAAAGAACAATAAATAAAGTATATTTGCTGTTTATATCACTTGTTTCTTGGCCAAAGGAAATATTGTTTTAACATAAAATGTTTTGATTGGGTGAATTAATATCCGCAAAAGGCAATAGGTCCACGAGACCCGCAAACACCGCCTGAGTAACAATAATATGAACACCACACAAGGGTTACTCAAACACCGCCTGAGTAACAATAATATGAACACCACACAAGGGTTACTCAAACACCGCCTGAGTAACAGTAATATGAACACCACACAAGGGTTACTCAAACACCGCCTGAGTAACAATAATATGAACACCACACAAGGGTTACTCAAACACCGCCTGAGTAACAGTAATATGAACACCACACAAGGGTTACTCAAACACCGCCTGAGTAACAATAATATGAACACCACACAAGGGTTACTCAAACACCGCCTGAGTAACAATAATATGAACACCACACAAGGGTTACTCAAACACCGCCTGAGTAACAATAACATGAACAGCACACAAGGGTTACTCAAACACCACCTGAGTAACAATAACATGAACACCACACAAGGGTTACTCAAACACCGCCTGAGTAACAATAATATGAACACCACACAAGGGTTACTCAAACACCGCCTGAGTAACAATAACATGAACACCACACAAGGGTTACTCAAACACCGCCTGAGTAACAATAATATGAACACCACACAAGGGTTACTCAAACACCGCCTGAGTAACAATAACATGAACACCACACAAGGGTTACTCAAACACCGCCTGAGTAACAATAATATGAACACCACACAAGGGTTACTCAAACACCGCCCGAGTAACAATAGTATGAACACCACACAAGGGTTACTCAAACACCGCCCGAGTAACAATAATATGAACACCACACAAGTGTTACTCAAACACCACCTGAGTAACAATAATATGAACACCACACAAGGGTTACTCAAACACCGCCTGAGTAACAATAATATGAACACCACACAAGGGTTACTCAAACACCGCCTGAGTAACAATAATATGAACACCACACAAGGGTTACTCAAACACCGCCCGAGTAACAATAATATGAACACCACACAAGGGTTACTCAAACACCGCCCGAGTAACAATAATATGAACACCACACAGGGGTTACTCAAACACCGCCTGAGTAACAATAATATGAACACCACACAAGGGTTACTCAAACACCGCCTGAGTAACAATAATATGAACACCACACAAGGGTTACTCAAACACCGCCTGAGTAACAATAATATGAACACCACACAGGGGTTACTCAAACACCGCCTGAGTAACAATAATATGAACACCACACAAGGGTTACTCAAACACCGCCTGAGTAACAATAATATGAACACCACACAAGGGTTACTCAAACACCGCCTGAGTAACAATAATATGAACACCACACAGGGGTTACTCAAACACCGCCTGAGTAACAATAATATGAACACCACACAAGGGTTACTCAAACACCACCTGAGTAACAATAATATGAACACCACACAAGGGTTAAATCATATGATTCGTTCAAAAGAACCGATTATTTGCAAAATGAACAATATACTTTCAAAATGTTTACTTTTTCCTCTCAGTGTCCAGATTTCCGAAGACCCAGAGACATTTCAGTCGATTGGGTGACAGGAAACCTGTACTGGACGGACCACTCCAGAATGCACTGGTTCAGCTATTACACCGCACACTGGCGGCGCTTGCGATACTCCATCAATGTGGGCCAGTTAGGAGGCCCAAACTGCACCCGTCTCATCACAGACATTGACGGAGAACCTTTCGCAATTACTGTAAACCCTATTCGAGGGTAAGCTGCCTTTTTGAATCATCATTGTCAACTATAGCAATTTTGGTCATACTTCACTCTAGTGTTTGCATTTCAGGATGATGTACTGGAGTGTTATTGGTGATCACTCTCACATTGAAGAGGCGGCGATGGACGGGTCACTGCGTCGAGTTCTACTCACCAGAAACTTACGAAAACCTACAGGTGAGGATCTATGACGATCTTTTGGACAAAAGCGTCTGCCAAATGCATAAATGTAAATGTAAATCTATGAAGTTCAATTGACTACACCTCAACACTTGCATTAAAATGTACTTTACGTATATATTTACGTATATACATCTATATTTTAGGACTTGCAATTGATTATTACAACCAGCGTTTGTACTGGGCCGACTCTGAGCTGTCTCTGATTGGCAGTGTGCAATTCGACGGATCTGATTCACTGGTGGTCATAAGCGGTCAAGATGGTGAGTTTAGTTTTGTACTAACATTTTATTTGCAGTTTTCTAAATTTAACACAAACATATTCAGTTTCAGCTTGTCGCGGAAGCTCTGAAATCTGTGCTAAAGAGCTGAGGGGTTTCCTGTACTGTACTTGATCAGGGTTTTAGAACCTTGTCTTAGAATAGTATTAGTCTCGTACTAAGCTGTTTAATCATTGATAAATGAAGTTGAATAAAAAATAACCTGTTCATATTTTGGACACCCCTATGCTGTGCAATCACTGGCAGACTGAAGATGTGCATGCAATGGAGTTAAATTAGGTTTATTTTGTTATTATTGGTAGACTAAAAAGATGTTTGTGCTGCATGCATGCTATTCTTACATGCAGATTAGCATTATGCTATGTTAATGTTGATTTAGTTGATTTAATTACGCAAAAATAATGTGTTATTATGCAACACTACTAATCATTGGCAGAGCTATGATATGCATGTCGCAAGGATGCAAATCTTAGAATGTCATTAGTATAAAACTAAACCATTTTTTTTTTCATTAAGAAATTACAAAAAAATATGGGGTGATATTTTTAAGCCATCAATGTGTCACCAGTCCGTGCAATCATTGGCAGACTGATTGTGTTGGTTGCAGCATGTATCCAAATCTTAGAAACATTTTCTTTTTTTTGTTTACAAGATTTCATGTGGTGATGTATTGAATACAATGTACTCTCAAAATAAATTAAATGAGCTTTATTTCAAAAGATAACGTGCTTGTGTTGAGCCAGCGAGCCCTATTTGATCATAGAAACAAAGCATTAGCTTGATGCTAAGCTAATATTTTATATTTATTTGACTCGTTTGTGTATAAAATAGTGACTTAGATTTATTTTTGAAAGATATGCAATTGTTGTTTTAAGTTTTGGATGGAAAGATCTGTCATTCGGAACCGGTCATTCTGTAACCGGAAGGTTGACGGTTCGATCCCCTCTAGGGCCATTCTGCCAGTGTGGCCCTGGGCAAGCCACTTGGCCCTGTATGAATGTGTGTGACTGGTGGGGTGTGTTTGGTGGAGGTGAGTGACTGGTGGGGTGTGTTTGGTGGAGGTGAGTGACTGGTGGGGTGTGTTTGGTGGAGGTGAGTGACTGGTGGGGTGTGTTTGGTGGATGTGTGTGACTGGTGGGGTGTGTTTGGTGGATGTGTGTGACAGGTGGAGTGTGTTTGGTGGAGGTGTGTGACTGGTGGGGTGTGTTTGGTGGATGTGTTTGACTGGTTGGGGATGTTTGGTGGAGGTGAGTGACTGGTGGGGTGTGTTTGGTGGATGTGTGTGACTGGTGGGGTGATGTTTAGTGGAGGTGAGTGACTGGTGGGGGGTGTTTGGTAGAGGTGAGTGACTGGTGGGGCGATGTTGGTGGAGGTGAGTGACTTGTGGGGGGGTGTTTGGTGGATGTGTGTGACTGGTGGGGGATGTTTAGGTGGAGGTGAGTTGACTGGTGGGGCGTGTTTGGTGGAAGTGACCTGACTGGTGGGGTGCTGTTTGGTGGAGTTGTAGTGACTGGTGGGGTTGTGTTTGGTGGATGAGTGTGGGACTGGTGGGTGGGATTTGGTGGAAGGTGGAGTGACTGGTGGGTGGGTGTTTGGTGGTAGGTGAGTGACAGGGTGGGAGTGTGGTTTGGTGAGGTGGTGTGACTGGTGGGGTGTGTTTGGTGGATGTGTGTGACTGGTGGGGGATGTTTGGTGGAGGTGAGTGATGGTGGGTGTGTTTGTGGATGTGGTGACTGGTGGGGATGTTTAGTGGAGGTGTATGGTTGTGGTGTTTGGTGAGTGAGTGCTGGGGCGTGTTTGGTGGATGTGAGTGACTGGTGGGGGTGTGTTTGGTGGATGTGAGTGACTGGTGGGGGGTGTTTGGTGGATGAGTGTGACTGGTGGGGCGTTTTTGGTGGATGTGACTGACTGGTGGGGTGTGTTTGGTGGATGTGAGTGACTGGTGGGGTGTGTTTGGTGGATGAGTGTGACTGGTGGGGCGTTTTTGGTGGATGTGAGTGACTGGTGGGGCGTGTTTGGGTGATGAGAGTGACTGGTGGGCGTGGTTGGTGGATGTGAGTGGACTGGTGGGGGGTGTTTGGTGGATGGGAGTGACTGGTGGGGGCGTTTTTGGTGGATGTGAGTGACTGGTGGGGCAATGTTTGGTGGATGTGAGTGACTGGTGGGGTGTGTTTTGGTGGATGTGAGTGACTGGAGGGGTGTGTTTTGGGTGGATGAGTGTGACTGGTGGGGGTGGCGTTTTTGGGGGATGTGAGTGACTGTGGGTGCGTGTTTGGTGGATGTGAGTGACTGGTGGGGCGTTTTTGGTGGATGTGAGTGACTGGTGGGGTGTGTTTGGTGGATCTGAGTGACTGGTGGGGCGTGTTTGGTGGATGTGAGTGACTGGTGGGGTGTGTTTGGTGGATCTGAGTGACTGGTGGGGCGTGTTTGGTGGATGTGAGTGACTGGTGGGGTGTGTTTGGTGGATGTGAGTGACTGGTGGGGTGTGTTTGGTGGATGTGAGTGACTGGTGGGGTGTGTTTGGTGGGATTGTGAGTGACTGGTGGAGTGTGTTTGGTGGATCTGAGTGACTGGTGGGGCGTGTTTGGTGGATGTGAGTGACTGGTGGGGCGTGTTTGGTGGATGTGAGTGACTGGTGGGGCGTTTTTGGTGGATGTGAGTGACTGGTGGAGTGTGTTTGGTGGATCTGAGTGACTGGATCTGAGTGACTGGTGGGGCGTGTTTGGTGGATGTGAGTGACTGGTGGGGCGTGTTTGGTGGATGTGAGTGACTGGTGGGGCGTGTTTGGTGGATGTGAGTGACTGGTGGGGCGTGTTTGGTGGATGTGAGTGACTGGTGGGGGGTGTTTGGTGGTGTTCAGGAGGCCGTAGGCGCAGAATGGCAGACACGTTCTGTCAGACTGCTCCAGGGCAGCTGAGGGCTACCAAGGTAGTTTATCACCAACAGAGAGTGAACGTGGAGTGAATGAATAATGCCCTGAAATTTGTAACGCCTCTGTGAGTGTCTTGAAAAGTGTTATACATTGAAGACATTATTATTATTATTATTGTTATTATTTGTTTCGTTTAAGTCATTGATTGATTTTAGCATTAAGATAAAGTATTAAGATATTGATCAAATTAAATTTAAAAATGTAACATTTCAAATCTTTTTTTTCTATAATTTTTTGCTGTTATGATATTTGTGAGAAAGAGTTTTAGATTACTTTCAGTTATTTTCTTTTTTGCCATTGCATCCTCTGGAGCATGTCTGAATCGGGAGGCACTCTGTGTCTCTGTTCAATAAACTTAAATATTCTTGGCAGTGATTGTGTTTCTCAGCTTTCTGACATTTTCAAATACCACCCCTCTTTTGCTTCGGACTATTGAATCCTGATCTTTCTCCAGGGTGGCAGTTGTAACATGATGGGGAATGAACGACAGAAGTATTTGAGTTTGAGTTTGGTTTTCTTTGGCAGCAGGGATCTCTCAACCGTTTCGTATCGACCTGTTTGAGGACTTCATTTACGGAGTAGGCCTGAAACACGAGGTCTTCAGGGTTCAGAAGTATGGAAAACAGCCGGCAGAAAAGCTCAGTCTGGGAGTGGAGAGATCCTCCAGCATCCTGGTGTTCCATCGCTACAAACAGCAGGAAGGTCTGTATCTAAAAGATCTTTTTCTATTCTCCAAAGCTTTTTACATTAAGAAAACAAGTTGCGTTGTTGTATTTGAATGGCTTAAAGGCAAAACATTTAACTTGGTTAAAGAAAACCTGAAAGGAGTTTTTAAAACTACAAATTTTCAGGTTTGATCTTAAATATTCAAAAGTACTGTTCGGGACACCGTCATGTTATAATGACCTGTTTTAGTTAAAAATGTAAATGCGAGGGTGTAAATGATGTCACTCTAAATGAAATAAGAAACATAATCTGACGTAAATGCACGGGCAAATATCAGTTCTAAAATTATTTATTTAATTTGAACAATTTTACCAAATGTTTAGAGTTGCAGAATCAATCGTTAAGCACAATGGTTGCACAGCTTGGGTCAGGTATGGATAAAATCAAGCTTTATCTCAAACCCCAGTAGTGGGGTCAATCCATATTTGACCCAATCCAGGCATTTGTAATTGAATTCTACATTAACTCTTTATAAAATATCGAACAGAAATGCATCTCTTGCATTTTTTCTTCTCTGCATCAGTGTGGAACCCGTGTGCACAGATGAGCTGTGCATTCCTGTGCCTGCTCAACCCCAGCGGGGGCAGATGTGTGTGTCCTGAGGGGAAGATTCTGCTCAACAGGACCTGTGTGGACACCAGCGTCTCAGGTACAGCTGTCAAACCCATACTCCGACAAGCCTCCGAGCAGGCCTCCAGCGCTAACCTTAGCTGTCAGATTCAACCCTTACGCTCCAGCAGTCCTGACTGGAGCCTCTAGTACACACACGACTCACTGTATGCGCTGGAAACACAGCCATTGTGTGGTGCTGTTATTGATTTTGCTGATTAAGAGTCGCGCTGTGGAGCGTTCATGTGTTTTCAAGATGCAGTGGTCTTTTAATTCAAAGCCTTTTTCGCTGGAAATAAGCAGGGTGAATAAAATCACTGCTTGACATAAGCTGTGATAAGCATACGATGTTTTCACCTCAGACTTGTTTAGTTTTATTCCATTGACTAAAGAGTTCGCAAAATGTTGCACTGACTAGCGAGATGCTCTTAATCTCATTGTACATGTTTATAATGCAAATTGTATATGTGTATAGTGACAATAAAGGCATTCTATTCTATTCTATTCTATTCTCTCTTTTAGTACAGTTAATTCAGGCAGGTGAGAACGCAGCCACCAAACTCTAGATCAAACCAAAAGCAGAATAAAAAAGTGATCAGAGACCTTTTCGAGGAGGTCTTGGTTTGGGTTTAAATGAACTCTAGAGCTGTTGGTTTGTAGTAAAACCATGATTTAATAACCACTCCGAAATAACAAGAAGTCAATCAAAAAAATGTTTTACATGAATTCAGCCATACTCATTTGCGCATGGCATTATTGGATGAGCTTCTCTCCTTGATGCTAGATGTACAGAGAAATGAATAGAAACAATATAGAGAAAATAGATAAAATAGAAACACACTTTTTAGTTTTTTTAATTTTTCACATTCATTCCTAAATGTAACAGAAACTACAAAGGTTTAATTTTAGAAAAATTGCCTCATGCTATCCTAACTCTGTGTAAAAAGGTCTAGTGCTCTGATTAGTGGTGAACAAAGTACACAAACCAAGTACTTGAGAAAAAGTAGCGATACATGAGGTAAAATATTACTCTAGTAAAAGTACAAGTGCTCCCTTCAGGGTTTCGCTTGAGTAAAAGTACAAAAGTATTTGCCTTAAAATGTACTTATCCAGTAAGTATCCAAAGTACTATGATTTATTATGCCTATAATATACTATTATCATTTTTATCAAGGTGCTTGCTTAAACAATATGTGAAAAGGCTTTATTGACACGTCCTAAAGCATATATAATTACAATATTTAGCTTAAACTATGATGTGCTGAATGAAATTGTATGATAGTTTCATTTTCGGTTTGCTTTTATTGTGGCAAACTTTGTGTGACGCTAAATGCGTGACCAATTATGTGTTTTATCCACTCATAAATAAAAATTAACGACTAATTTTGCAAAATCTAGATGAGTAAAAAGTAAGATATTTGACTTTTAAATGTAGTGAAGGTAAAGTAAAAAGTCTCCCCAAATTTAAATATTTCAGTGAAGTACAGATACTTGAAAAGGCTACTTAAGTATAGTAAGGAATTAGATTACGTTACTGTCCACCACTGCCTCCGATATAGATCTAGAGGCTGCACAAGGGTTTATTCTCTTAGAAATCAGAAGACCGCACTTCCTTCAAAGCACTACTTCACAGTAAAAGATGTTTCTTTATCAGTTAATGGAACACAAAAACTGTGTTTGAGAGATTAATCTCTCTGCACACATTTATACAATTATATCAAGTCAGGGAAATTAAGTGATGCATCAAGTCAGGGAAATTAAGTGATGCAAACAAAGCCACAGGGTAAAAATAATATGATTCGCTGCGTTCCTTGAAAATATACACACCCTGCGTTTTACAAGGCTAATGAGAATAGACTTAAAATGAAAGAATTACTGCAAGCAGCCACCATGATGTCACATGGCTGTATTTTCATTATGTACAGCTAGTATGCACAAGAGTAATCAGCGTGGTGTGAATGACGAATTAAAAAGCAGATCACAGCGACCTTCTTGCTGTGAGACGACCGTGCTACCCACTGCGCCACCGTGACGCTTCACTGTTACATTGTATCGGTTGGTTCTCTTGGTCCTGACCATATTAAACGAGCAAGAGGAGTGAAAACACCCTTAGAGGCTCCACAACACAAGGTGGTGCTATTTATTCATCAATAGGAATTTAGCATCGTTCAATTCAAGATTGGGTAGATTTTCTCTGATCCAACATAAACCCAAGGAAATGACTGGCTCAGCTAACTTCAGGCTTTCTGTTTGTTACTCCAAACATAAACTCATTTATGACATCACAATCTTTAGTCCCAATGCATTTTGGGTTTCTCTTTCAGGAAATCTCTGCCGGCCGCCGTGTGAGAATGGGGGTCGCTGTATCAGTAATGAACGAGGAGAGTCACGATGCGTCTGTTGGCCGAACTACTCCGGTGATCACTGTGAAATCAGCCACTGCAACGATTATTGCCTCAACGGAGGCACCTGCACTGGATCTCCACTAGGTAGTGACCTCATCAGAGTGGATATTTTCACACCTAGAGTTCGTAGTGCTAAGTCATGCATTGTTATTAAATATTTCACCTGCCTTTGGATGGTTTTCACTTTAAAGGGAGGGTGAATTAGTATTTTTAGAGGTGCAATTAGGGTAATGGTGCAGTTTTTACCTCTTAAATTAGTTTAAAAGCGAATAAAAACACATTACAACCGTGTATTTGAAATCTAAGCTGGATTTTAGGAGATGGAGATGACCCTAATATACCCGGATAACCCTAACCCCTAATCCTAACTCCTTAACTCTCAATTTTGAGGTAAGACTCCACCCTCAGTAGTCAGAGCGTGGTGAACAAACAAGTCGCTTCTAACCTAACACGCCAGCTCTGGCTTAAACAAATCACAAGAGTATTAGCTTTGCATTGTTGGAATCTGAGAAAATGAAAAGATTCTAAAGCTGGCGCAAGCGGCAGACATCACTGTTAATACAGCAACTGACCAACACAAACTCATCCTGGTGAAGACAGGAACTCGTGTGGATCAGCTTCGAAAACATCTCGCTTACTCTAGCTTCAACAGGTCGCAGGATAAAGATGTTATGAGCCCAAATCTGTGTTAGGAAGTCCAGAAATTGAGATGTTGTGTTTAGATCTGTTGTAATAGTGTTTTACATCTGGAAGTAGCCTTCATCACTCGAATGCATGGCGTGCTTGTTAGCGTTAGCCACTCGGCTAATTAGTGCTAAGGAGCTGTTGTTACTAGCTCAGGGGGAGGTCTTAAAAGGTCTCCTGACGTCATTAAACACTGTCTCAGAGCTTCTAACTCTTCTTTAACATGTTTTTATTGAAGCAGGCTGATTTTAGATCATCTCTCATCTTCTTTTAGAATTAACTACAGCACACATTTTTATGCAACAGAAGTTTAGAACACCAGGGTTGCCAAGGAGTTGATTCTGGAAAAAAAGGATGGAAGAAAAAAAACTGAAGTATAAAGAAAAGGATTTAGTAGAGCCTAAGGATTTTGGAAAATGTATCAATTGTGATTGTTTTTAAACGAATATTGCAATATCGAATTCCAATGTGATTTTTTTTTCCAAAGTGTACATTAAACCAATTTAAAAAATTATTTGTAAATTTCTCATATTTTAGTCATTCGAAGTTGCAGTAACAAAGATGTAAATCTATGGGATTGCACTTTTTGATAACTGATTGAAGTGCAGACACACTTCAGTTAAATAGAATTCATCTTTTCTCCCTGTTAAACTTCAAGTAAATCTTGCAGTTTCTGCAAAATTTGTGTTTTATTTGTATTGGTATTTAATTGCAAATGCGATTAATTGTTCAGGCTTTTGTATTTAGTCTGCTTTTTTTGTTTTAAAAAGTTACTATTCAATTATTAAAAGTTGATATTCATGCTTTATCTTCACATACTATATAAATAACCTTTTGTACTTGATTGTTGCAGGGAAGGCCACATGCCGCTGCGCTCTAGGCTTCACCGGCGCTCTCTGTGAGAAGCGTGTTTGTGAAGGCTTCTGTCTGAACGGAGGGTCATGTGACGTGTCTCTGGGGAATCAGGCTGTGTGTCAGTGTCCAGAGGACTACACCGGAGAGCGCTGTCTGCACCGTGAGCGCCGCACCCCCTGATAACGCACCTCAGCCTTCACCAGTGATTTTGGTCCAAGCTATTGTTCTTGTCTCTGTGTGGCCAGATATCTGCCATCATTACTGCGTGCACTCGAAAGCGTGCACACTGTCCAGCTCAGGACACGTGGAGTGTGTGTGTCCCACTCGCTACGAAGGGCTCAAGTGTGAGACGGACCGCTGTGTTCGTTGCCATGGAGCTCCGTGCATTGTAGATGAAGAGACTGCAGATGTATCGTGCAAGTGAGTACTTTTATGGCAAATGTTTGTTTGGGTCAATCCAAGCAAGGGGTAAACTAGAGTTTTACCAGTTCCTTAACCCGTGTATGGTGTTCGGGGCTGTGGGTCCCATTTTCAGTTTTTATCAAAAGAAAAATAATACAAGCAATTATTATTTAAAACTGAGTCTCACTGGTTTCCCAGCGATGGGTTGCGGCTGGAAGGGCATCCGCTGTGTAAAACATATGCCAGAGAGTTGGCGGTTCATTCCGCTGTGGCGACTCGGAAAGGGAAGAAAGCCGACATGAAGATGAATGAATGAATGAATGAGTCTCACTAGCCTCGGCTCATTGTCAGTGAAAAACATATATCAGAACACATTTTTATGACCCCACACCGTATACCCCCTACATGTTTAAAGTACACAGGAGGTGTTTGCTCTACTGGACCGGGGCATGTAAAAGTGGGAAAATGGTAGATTCTCCACAAACATAAATCACACATGAACATACAATTTTAGATTTTAGAGAACACCACACCTGGTTTCAACTCTAAATGTGAAGAAATAAGTAAAAACAAAACTATAAATAAAGTATATTTGCTGTTTATTTCACTTCTTTCCTGGCTAAAGTAATTATCTTTTAGTTTTTTAACATAAAATGTCTTGATTGGGATTAAAAAGCAATGGGTCCACCACAACCGCAAACACTGCCTGAGTAACAATAATAACAAGACTTAACAAGGGTTTTTTGTTTTTTTCGAGTAATATAAACAAATGAGGTATTTTCAATTTATTGAAATAAACACTTTTAAAGGTTTGCATCTAAAAAAAGAGTCAAGGCACAAATAAAAAGTCAGAAAACTTTGATAATTCTGCTATGAACACCTAGATTACAATGCTACTGGTACCATCTGAATCAATGATCTATGCTAAGCTATACTAGACGATAACTAGAGAACAGCTACAATAGATTCCAGAAAGGAAATACACTACCTACTAACTCCAGGGGAGACGTAATATGAGCCAATATTTTAAAAAGTTGAGTGTTCCTCTAATCATTTGTATCACATATGTAAATCAGTAATAACCTTCCAGCTTTAGTTGATTAACTATCAGAATCACTCATAAATTGCTCAAAACTTGTTTCTCCTGTTTGTTTGCTCATCAGCTGCACCAGTGGCAGGATCGCAGCCAGCTGTCAGCTGTGTGATGGATACTGTTACAACGGAGGAACCTGCCACCTCGACTCAGAGACCGGCCTGCCCTTCTGCCAGTGAGTCAGCAGCCAATCACCTCTCACTGTTTCCTTTGCTTCCTCTGAAACAGTTCTTTTGGCAGCTGCTGTAATAGAATTGTGTTCTGCTCAATGTCACTAGATAGAGGAAACGTTTTCTAGCAGAGATGAAATCTAAAAGGGCTGAATAATTTCGAGCTTCTCATTTGTGTGTTAGAGAGATGAAGAGGACACCAGTGGAAAAGTAATAAAAATGCATGAAAACCTACCAAAGGAGATGGTAATAATGAAATTTAAAGGGGCACTGTTTCAAACTAAGATGTTCCCCAACAACTTTCTCACGAGTGTTTCTTAACAAAGGAGTTAACTGTGAGTTAACTGTGGCAACCTGGAAACATGAATAAATAATAAAAATGAAGTTGTATTCAGAAGCAGATATAATGGGCTAATGTGGATGTAACCTATGTTTTGGCCTCGTTGCAGTTGCAAATCAAAAATTAACAAGTGTTTGTATAACAAGTAGAGGAAGGTCAAGAACGAGACCTGTTTAACTTGTCATCAGCCAATGACTGGTGCTTTGAATTCCACAATTTTGTACACCAATCTCAAGACCACGGTGAACTTTTTTTTCTTTTTTTTTTACTGAAAGTGATTTCTTTGATTGCAAATCACGATAAAAACACGATAGCACATGTAGAAATCTATTCATTCATCTTCATGTCGGCTTTCTTCCCTTTCGGGGTCACCACAGCGGAATGAACCGCCAACTCTCTGGCAAATGTTTTACGCAGCGGATGCCCTTCCAGCCGCAACCCATCGCTGGGAAACATTCACACACACTCATTCACTCTTTAACACTATGGAGAATCGTTCTTATTCAATTCACTTATTCCGCATGTCTTTGTTCTTGTGGGGAAACCGGAGCACCCGGAGAAAACCCACGCGATCACGAGAAGAACATGAGAACTCCACACAGAAATGCCACCTGCCCCAGCCGAGCCTAGAACCAGCGACCTTCTTGCTGTGAGACGACCGTGCTACCCACTGCGCCACCGTGACGCTATATGTAGAACTCTAAAAATATAAAATTTTGCACCTTTAAATTGACTAATGTGCTCCTGTCAGATTGCTACCCAAAGTGACCAAAATCCAATTTTTTGAGCCAAATACGACCTGTATCTTATATTTTCAGGGCCGTCTAAAAAAAAGCTCAATTCTGATTTTTTTTTCTCAAATAAGACCCATGTGATCTTAGTCTTAACAACCAGGTCGCATTATCCAATTTTTACGTCACGTTTATGGGCGTGGATGGGATTTTTACAACAATCATGGCTGAGAACGGAACTGAAAGCAGTCAGTGGAAGGAAAGTGAAGTAATAGAAGTAGAAAATATTTTTTTCTTTGTCTTCTTCTTTATACGTTTTGGTTGAAATGATCAGAAATGAATGGAAATAAAGCCACATAATCTGTCCATGTTTACTTTCATTTTGACCAAAGCCATTTTCTTATGCATGTGCACCTAGCTGCGACAAGGATTACGCTCATACACATGACGAAAAAAGTCTAATGTTGTAAGTAAATGTAAATGAGCACACAAAAAAATTCAAATTTCCTTTAAAAAAAACACAACTGAGAAATAAGATCTGCAGTCTGAATATAGCTTTGGACTCTACACACTTATGGATTGTTAAATAATTCCATGTTGGTTTTTAAAGAGTGATGAGTGGATCGATCTTTCATGCTTAAAATTCCAACACAGACCCTCTCTTCTTCGTTGGTTGTTTGTTCTTTTTTTATCTCAAGTGAGCATTTTGCCAGTATCACTTTCAAGCAGCAAGTTAAGTTACAATAGAACCAATCACAGAATTTTCACTCATTGTGATTGAATTCAGGAAAGAGGGGGCTGCAATCGTCAAATCTGTTTTTAGAGAGCTTGTATGGAAGTGCTGTTCAAGAGTTCGCTTACATCTACATCAATAGCTCAACCACAAATGTTTTTGGAGAGCAATAAGAAGTGTACTGAGCAGGTTGCCCAAGGAAGGGCTATGGAGCCTGGGAGCAACCCAGGCTGAGAACCCTCCTCCACTATAAATAAGAGGTGAAAGGGGCCGGTGGTGAGTTTTTGCTTTAAGCATTAATATGGAAAAATAGGCTTGTTTATATAGTAGTATGTGGCTGATAACTGGTGACAGCTGGGACTTACTGCCAATTATATGACCCTGCTTTTGAAACAAATTCCATGAAATTGTATTTGTTTTTAGCAAACGAGTGACTTAACTCTTACCTCTCTGACCGGAGTCAGTTTGTTCATGTAAATGGAGACTCATCGGACACAATAGCAGTAGAGTATGGAGTTCCTCAAGGATCCGTTTTGGGACCCATCCTATTCTCAATATACATGCTGCCCCTTGGCAGAATTATTAGAAGACATGGGGTTAGTTTCCATTGTCATGCAAACGTAACCCAGTCTAATGACCTTTTTAAAGCTAAATAAGATCTCAGAATGTGTCACTGATATCAATGATTGGATGAATGAAAATTTCCTAATGCTAAATCATGATGTGAAACAGAAATTTTACTTATTGGTTCTTAAAAAGCAATTACAGAATTTCTCAGTTTTAAATATGGAGCTGGTAGGGACAAACTGTTTATTTCTCCACTACAGTTATATTATAGATTATAGATAGTGAACTAACGTTTAAGAATCATATCTCTTATGTTACTAAGACTGCCTTCACCTCAGAAATATTGCTAAAGTACAGATCATGCTGTCTATTGTAGATACAGAAAAATTTAGTTTATGCTTTCAGGACCTCCAGAAAGGATTATTGTAACGCTCTGTTAGCTGCTGCTCAGCCGCCGCGCTACAAAAATTACAGTTAGTCCAGAACGCAGCAGCTAGAGTTCTCACAAGAACAAAGAAATATGATCACATTACACTGGTTCTGTGCTCTCTTCATTGGCTTCCTGTAAAATATCACATTAACTACAAGATTCTGCTCCTTGCCTTTAAGACTCTGAACGGCTCGGCTCCGTTCTACCTGAGCAGTCTCCTCTCACGATATATTCCAGCTCGTCTGAAATGGTTCATAGTTTATAGCTGTACATATGGAAACTTTCACAAAACGTGTGGAGAGGACACATCAGCATTGTTCTGTAATGCTTGGTAGATGTTTCACTATTACACTTACAAATTGTGCTATGTTTAAAAGAGACATATTTGCAGTTATTGATTGATTGATTAGTGGATGGGAGGAAATCAATTATATTTAATTTCCTCAAGCTGTCCGCAAAAATTAATATAGTATTACAAAAACTTGAACAAATGACTGTAAATACAACTTCAGGTGCGTTTCTGATGAGGGGACCTCACTACAACATGGTTAAAAAAAACTCTAAAAGGTTGAGTTTGCATAATATTGGCCCTTTAATTATTTAAATTATTTAAATTAAAATTTGTGAACACACAGTTTTAATTGCAAATGTTCTCTTTATACCAATACTTTCACTAATATTAGCACTGGAACTGAATATAATTGTTTTGAAACATCTATGTTATTTTTGCATTACTTGTGCTTCATTTCTTACATACTGCACATTTAAAGAAAACCAACTCTCTCCTTAATTCTCCTCACAATCTTACATTGAAAGTTTGATTCATTCGAATAAAACAGTTTACATAAAAAAAGTTCAATAGCAAACCTCTCAGCACAGAATGAATGAAAGACCTGTAATCCCTCAATTTCAGAAACTAATCGCAGAAATCTAATGCTAGCCTGTTATAATATTTCCGGAAGGAACTATTTGATTCATCTCTTTTTCCTCCTAAGAGCAGCTTTTGCTGAAATCCTTTTGCATTGAACAAAAACTCTGTCATTTGAGAGAAACGTTCACGAGAGAAGAAAACAGAGGGAGAGTGCAAGAAAGCCATCGAAACACTCAAAGTGCCGCTGCACCACTCGTCTCTCGACTGAAATGATTTGGGTTTTGTCAGAGTGCTATGAACCCCTCACTGATGGAGCTTTTCTTCCAAACCCTACCGGAGGATATTTCCAGCTGCCTACTTATCAGGGCACGAAAGAGAACGAGGAGCTTGAGGATATTCAGATGCAAAAATAAAGGAGTGATTCACAATATTTTGCTGCTGAACGAATCAAACATCACCAGAGAAGCTCGAGTGTGTGTGCGCTGTGGTTTTTAAAGCAGACCAAACAAAGCTGGATGGACACAAATCCTGCGTTGACTCCTGGTCTTCATTTCCACTCCTCTGAAAAGACCATTGTGTCCTTCAGAGGATTCGATTTGCATACTAATGATTCAATCTGCCTTCGTTTTGACGTTTCCTGCAGGTGACGGGTGGATGACTAGATTATTTGAGATGACCTGGAAGCGAGAGTATTAATAAGAGGCTGGATCAGATACATAATATTTTTGTTTTCACTTCTTTTAGTTGTGTTGTTGTGTGGTGTTTTTCTGCAGCTGTGGCTCATGTTTCTATGAATGGATTGCTTTTGAGCTCCTTTGTTTGCAGTCTGTCAAATGCTTTGTTTGGACACCATTACAAAGACACTCCGTTTTGAGATTGTCTGCAAGGAGAGAAAAATGAAAAAATGGAGAGATAAAAAAGCTTGTGACCAAATAGTATGGTATCAAAAGAGTGGCACAGAATAACAGCTTCTCTCACAGAGATCCCTCACAACCTTTATTTCAACTATGAGCAAAACTGACTTTAGAAGGGAGCAGGTTCTCATTCACTACCATATTAAAACTGACAAACTTTGGAGCTAAAAAAACAAGTTGCCACCCCTGGATTAACTCCACCCACTCTGAGCCTCTTTTATCTTTACCAAAAACCTCTGGGTGAAATCACGGACAATTTGTCCATGTTAGTTAAAGTCATCATATTTTTCACCCTGAAGGCCGGACAGAAAGTAAGCGGTTAAAGCAATGTGATTGAACACCATTTTAACAAAGTTTGTGCCAATAAGAAGAATAACTGTCTTAACCCTTGTATAGTGTTCATCTTTTTATTGCAACAAGTTTTCCTTTATTTTTGTCTTTGTTTACAAATTTTGCTTTGGTTAAATTGAAAATCAAATGAACAAATGATACAGTGACTCAAATGGAATCCGTGGAGGGTCAAAACCCTGCAAGAAAATTCAGCTTATGCAGTGGAATTTTAGATTCTGCGTCAATGAAAGTTGAGTTGTATTCACATTTTTGACCCAACTACAAAGCACTTGATTGGAGAGGGGATAGCATACGCTTCCTGAAATCTTGTTTTAAAGCAAGATTCAATTTTTTTGGACTTTATTGTTGATGTGGAGTACATCAGAGTGATCCCTTTTGCCATTTGGTTGCTTTAGATGTTGGTATTTTTAAAACAAGCTGCACGGTAGACGGAGTCTTTGTTGCTGAGGTCTCTAAAGGCTCTTTATTTGAACCGTGCTTCAGATCTTTAGCTTCAAATCAAGCTTTAATTGAGCTGATCATGTGTTTAATTAAATGAATCGGTATGCAAAAAAATGCTAAAAAGTTCTTCCCAGGCCCCCTAAGTTGTCTTTTAGTTCTTGTGCCTTTGCCTTAGCTGCCCCGTCACTCTGGAATAAATTACCAACAAAAGTACGAAACATCTCAGATTTGTAGAATTTTAAATATAGCGTTAAAACATTTTTGTTCAGACATTCTCTTAAATGTTTGTTTCACGAGGGCTCACTTTCAGAAATTAGCCTTGGTAGCGCAGGCAGAAATTGAATGGAATTGAATGAAGGCCTTTATTGGTCAGTATACTGTTACATGCAGCGAAATGGAATGTGTATATTGGCGTGTATAAACTGTAAGGCGCCATTCCTTTGCCCAAAGACGGAATCAAAGGTGGCGGGAAGGTGGTTTTGCGTGCTGCTGCTCTCTGCTGGATAAACAGGGCGAGAACAAAGAAATACACAAAGAACGCGCTAACTGCGTAATGATGTTTAAAATTTGGATAAAACCAATAAAACCTTTAAATCTGACTCCATTAAAATTATTAAATTATGGTAATGTTATTTTCTTCTTCTCTCGTTATATTAGTTTCTTCGGTAAATTATATTACTTTAAGAGGACATAATGATCCTTAAAGTTTGCCTCTTATCGTTATTTGTTCATATCTTAAGGTTCTGAATTCTGTCGCTTTCCAAAGGTCTCAATTTTTCATAAGCCTTCGACGATCAAGAGCCGTCTCAGAAGTGTATTATAATGGTTCAAGGGATTTACAAATATGCCGTCGCTTCTTGGGACTTCTCATTCCGGAGTTGAGTTCCCAACGGGCAAGAGCCGCGCAAATAGGAATTATGAAAACTTAGGAGTTGCAGTATAATTCATACAGAGAATGCGTTGATCAGACGCGCTCTTACTGATCAGAATATCTGAATATAACAAAAGTCTTCTTCACTAATCTGAACTTTTAGCTCCAGGTAACTGCATCCGGATACAAACAATGAACAATACAACTATCTGTGCGATGTCACTCCAGGTAACAGAAACGATACATCAGAAGTAATGATAAATAACGATTTCCGGACAAACTTCAAAACAAACGATTATGTCAATTTATTAACCAGGTAAATCATAAACAAATCCAACTCCAGTTAAAATGCAATCATCAAATACATTCAGTCCAGTACATTTTAAAGTTCCAACCAAATGCATTCTGACAGACCAAATAACAAGGAGAAAACTTAATCATTATTTACCTGATCATAGAGAGAGAGAGGCTGCGCACCACATGACCTGGTGCGGGAGCTCTGATTGCAGAGACTCCTCGAGCTTCGGGAAAAGTCCCTTCAAATACCTGAGATATCGATATCAAATTACATCATTTACACTGATTGGTTCTTTGACTTTGGAAGGCTGTCCTTCTGTGAAAACCCTTTAATTTAAAAGTTGCTTGTGTGTGTGATTGGTTCACTGAGAGAATGGTGAGAGACAGCAATTAAACCAACTCATATGTAGATTCAATACACAGTGAGGCGTTGATCACTCGGCACCCCGACCCAGTCTCTTGGCTAGACGTATTATCATTAATGTTCGAGTCAGGCTCTGTGATCACTCTCGGTTCTGTTACTAAAGAACAGGTCATCTTCTTAGTTTACATAATCATGTGAGCGGCTTCTCAGCTCAATCTGTGCCCTCTGCATAATATGCATCTGAAAAGGGTGGCCATCTCTGTTGGTTCCTGGCGCTCAAAGCAAATGGCCAGGCCGTCTCAAGCAGGATCACTCAAAGGGATAGTTCAGTTCCTTACAAAACGCTTACCAGGCGAGCTATCCGTAGGAGGGCTTCTGATTCGGGTATAATTGAAGCACGAAGACCCCCCTAAAGTGAGGGTTTTTGCTGTTAATCGTTCAATGAAACTGGGCGAACTGATGCCTCATAAAAGGTGTAACTCCAAGATTAATGGGTAAACCACCCAGCGCTAATTGACTGCGCATGCTACTCCCGAAACTTTGTTTATAAACATCACTTGTTTGACCTGTGTTTGTCTGTTGCTGTTCAGTTTGTTTTAAAACTGTTTTTGGTGACCATGAGTGTCTATGTACAGCACCTATCAAATACAGTTATTATAGTTATTATTATTATTATTCATTAAGGTTGCATCAGTGTCAGTGTAATGTATTAATTAAAGTGCAGCTTGTCAGCCCTCCAGAGATTTGGTTTGACATGTGTGATATGGAAAGTAAAGGTGGAAGAGACTTCTGCTTCCTGGAGTGTGCGAGGGCTTCTCAGTGATCAGTGTGTGTTTGTTTGCGTGTTCTCCTCAGCTGTCCGTCTGAGTTTAAACAGCCGAGGTGTGACGAGCGAACAAACCCTTGTGAGCGCTTCTGTCAGAACCAGGGCCTTTGTTCTCTCAGCGCCTTTAACAAACCCAGCTGCAAGTACGTAGCTCCCAATGCTGCCTTTCCCTTCCCATGATGCCTTGCGCCCCAGTCCGCATGATTCTACAAACACGTCTTGCATCCCTTTGTGTGCGCTGACTGAGCTTCCTGAGATGGACACGAGGGTTTATGATTGCTCCGATTTCATTCTGAGGTCTGCTTTTATGGATCTTTATCTTTATTTCTTTTTTTCCAAGAGAGCTTTGTCAAGATAGCACAATAATGATCAAAACGTAAACAATTTTTTATTAAAATGTAAAAAAAAAAGCATTTTGATTTGTTTAAGAAATCAAAAAAATATTTTTATTGTGAAAAAAAATTGTAGTTTGAATCATTCAAATGTATTTGTTAACATGCGCAACAATAGTTCTTTGTGAACCTTCTTTTCCTCAAAATATATCTTTTTATAAACTCAGATTGGCTGAGGCTGCAATAAAAAATTATTTAAAAAATCCTATTGATCTCAGTTTTTTTTATTTAGGGCACAAAAGCTCATTTTTAATAATCAAAAAAGATATGGTTTGGGGGTTGGATTTTTTAATTTGTTATTAAAAATCTAAATGCATAGTTTTAAAACAAATGTTTTTCTTATAACAAGCGCAATTTATTTTATAAAAACTGTTTGTTCTTAATTAAAAAAAAACATTTGCAGTTAAGTAAATGTACTACCTTTTAATTTGTTAACAACAACAACAACAACAAAATAATTGAATCTAAGTTGTAAAACTCTGGTAGCGTTTGTATAAGATCTTTAAGTCATGGTAAAACTCTCAAAAAATGTTTTAATATGCCTCAATGTTCTAATGAATAATGACCTCTAATCAATAATAAAAAAAATTAATTGTTAATTTTTGTTGTCTAGTTTGCTTAGTTTTGTTATTTTTTTATTCTTGTTTTTGTTTGTATTTGTTTTCATTTATTTATTTATTTTGTATCTGTTTTGTCTGGTTTTGGATGATGGATTTTTTTGTTGTTTTGTTTTTGTTTGTTTGTTTCAATTAGTTTTTTGTTATTTGTTTTGTTTCATTTTGTCTATTTTCACGATGCTGTTTGTTTTTTCGTTGACTTGTTTTACTAAGTTTACTTGTTTTTGTTTCTTGTAGGTTTTGTTTCAAATTGTTTTTTGTTTGTTTCGTTTCAATTTGTTTATTTGTTTTTGTTTATTTAGATTTTTTTTGTTTTGTTTCAATTTTTTGTTGTTTGTTGTCGTTTGTTTTGTATCAATTAGTTTATTCTGTGTTGTTTTGGTTTGATTTGTTTTAATTTGTTTATTGTAATTTGTGTTTTTTGTGTTTTAATCACAAAGTTTTCTTTTTTGTTTTTGTGAAGTTGCTCTCCAATCCAAGCAGACCAAAATAAAACCCAATACAACATATATTCATTCAATTATTATCATTTAATTTTATTCTTTTTATATTGTAAAAACTTTGATGTAAAACCCCCAATATAAAACCTTCTGATAAAGTGCTATATAACATTATAATATGTTTGAATTTCAGTCTCTCAAATGCTTAAAAGTTCAAAGTAGCCTAAACAATACATCCTTAACATATTTACATATTATTTACGCATTAAGTTTGAAGGCTGTTCATTTCGAGAGATGAAAACCTTACAAATCGTTCCATCACTTTACGAATATTTCCAGGTCAAAGTTGTACCCTGTCCGTGAAAAGTTCCTCAGTCATCTTCAAGTTTTTCACCTCGCTCTTCTTCAGACCTCATCTGCGTCCCAATCTGCGCACTCTCCACACTTTTATGGGCGCGAAATGAGAATTAGTGTGTCCCAAACCCTAGTGTACATAAAAAAGTATCCGACCGTGTCCCAAGTTCTGAAGTGAGGATCCATGAACACTCAACTGGCTGATATTACCCACAATCCCCTGCACTCGGGTGGAAGGAGTTTTCCCTGCGATCCAAACAAACAAGCTCTCTCTGTAATACGATTCATTTTGAAAGAAGAAGAGATAAATAAACAATATTAATATAGAGAGTGTTATTTTTATTATTAGGATATTTTTTAATTAAAGAATAGATAAAAAGAGTTAAGTTCCCGCACACGTCGTGTGTGATGACGTAGCGTAATTACTTCCGTCACGTGATGTTTTAGTGCGTCCCAGATCATCCACACTTTCATCCTACACACTAAAAAGTCTTCTTCTGAAAATGAGTGTCTACTTTAACGGAGCAGTGTAAGTGTTCAGATTGGGATGCAATGAGCAGTGTAAGTGTTCGGATTGGGACGCAGCACTAGTCATTGGTGTGCTGAGACAGAATCTGTGTCCACAAGAAGTTTGGTTAAACCTTGCTATCCAGAACTCATTCATGCCACCTTCCCTCATCAGCACACAATCCCTCACGCTCGGCGAGTCGAGCTTTAAACGCATGTCGTCTGGATCCAACGAGTCCCCGTCTCACTCACAAACACTTGCATGCGTCTCAGATAAGAATAATGCATCCTTTGTGCTATATTTATGCCTCCCTCCGTGATTCATCCAGCGTTTATCATTAAAGCTCGCTGTCATGCTTGTCAACAGAAAAATCAATGAAATAAATGACTCCGTAGGGGGGAAATGGGAAAGAAGAGTAATTATCATTTTAGCGACAGGTTCGAACCTGCTTTAGGTGTAAATAGCATCATAAAAACTTGAGTTTTTTTGGGGTCTGTTCGCAGGTGCTCTGGAAACTGGTCAGGAACACAGTGTGAAAGAGCCTCGTCCAAGACCAGCCGCTCGGAGAACGTCAGCGGGAGTGAGTGCCACAATCACAGGATTCTCACTTTGTTATTCTATTTTTTTTTAAAGAGCCTTGGCTTGGAAACGTTGCAATGGCTTATGAAACCCTTGTTCAATTTCAAGAGGCTTATTTCTGTTTCTATTTAAGGCTAAATTAGTGTCTATTAGTTTTAGTTGATAAAGTGGCTTTTTTCAATCTTTTCTTTAATATTGCAGACTTCACGGGGTGTAATGAGTCGCTCGTAAAAATCCGTCGATCGATTGATTGATTGATTTATTGACAGCTGTGATGTCTTGTTATCTAATAATTATCAAGAGCTTGTGTTATTTAGACACAGTTTCCTCCCAAAACAATTTTAAAGAGAGTTCTTTCATCAGAGACTTTACCAATTGGTGTATCATTCATTACTTTACGTTTCAAAAAATAAAATTATAATTCTTTGTCAAAAGGAAAAATTGATGAAAGGAAACATAATGTTTTTTCCAGTATTTTGTTGTAAAAAAACAAAAACAAAAACTACGATCTGTGGGCTTTTTGGCATTCCAATTTTGGTTTCAGAAAAGTGACCCAAAATGTAAAATAATTTATTTTATTTTAAAACTTAAAAGGTAAAAATCTAATTTTTGTTATTTGTTCATCAGAAAATTAAGAATGCAAGCTATTCTACTATTTTTGTTTTTGAGAAGCCTGATGCTGTTAAGACCAGGCATCTTTCGTGACATTATTCTAGAACAACTATTTAACGTTTTGCAGTATTCGCTGTTGAAGGATAAGAGTCAAGTTTAAAATGACTAAAATTTAAGAATACATTTTTTCTTTCAGGAAGTATCGCCATAATAGTACCTCTAGTTCTTCTTGTATGCATCATCACCTCTGTGACTCTGGGGATTCTTATTTGCAAAAGATGTCGACGGTAATTGAGTGCATATATTTACATCCCGGATTTGTAAATATATATAGATTGATAATGTTTTTACAACCGGTCCACTAGAACCAAACAGGTTCAGCGGCAGCCCATGGCCAACGGCTTGAGCGTAGAGATCGGGAATCCATCCTACAACATGTACGAGGTGGAGCATGACAATCACGTGGACGTCGGGGGCTTTCTCCACCCCAGCTTCACCCTGGACCCTCATAAGGTATGTTTAGTTCTTTTTCCTCTACTTGTATGACTCAAAAAGGAGTGAAGTGGTCATCATTAGCTTTTATTAGTAGTATCTCTTAATTGATTAAGCTAGTTTTTACTCGTCAGTGAGAAAAGCCATTATTGGCTGCTCTGTCGCTAAATTTGTTGGTAGATTTAAAAAGAAGTCTTTAGGGGTTATACGTCATTGACAAACTCTGGTTTTCTCTCAGTTTTGCCAACTCCTCAGTAAGAAAGGTCTCTATTGGCTGCTCAGTAAAATAGCCAAAACAATGGCAAGTTGGCAAAAAAGTTAGTAAAAGTCGAAGAATGTATCTGTAGATTATCTGTAGGGGTCATAAGTTAGTAAAAAAAATCGCTGATTAAGTTGGTTTTCTCTGCTGTTGCACGCAAAAACAAGTCTCTATTGTCTACTCTGTGAAAATAACCGTAACCGGAATGATATCAAAAGTCTCCAAAAACACTGAGGAAAAGAAGCTAAATCTGACTTATACCCACCTAACAACTTACTTTAAATCTATCCACAGTGACAAACATTTTTATCTTTTTTTAATTTTTTATCAGTGACTATGATTAAGCTGTAGCACTATTTTAACTATGAAGTTTTGTATTATTTATAGGTATTTCCAAACATCAATCATTTTTTTCACCAGGGATTACTTTTCTTAAAATGATTTAAAGTACAATACCTGACAAATATTCTATTGAAAGCTGAATTGTAAACTCATTCCTTCACATAGTTGCATTCTCATTATTTTGTAGTTATTGTAATCTTTAGGTTTGTGTATAGTGTTTGAGCGTTTCTTGTGGTTGTACTGAATTCCGTTGATTTCACTGTTATTCGTCAGGGCTGGTGCGTGAAATCAAGCGACCCGCGGAACTTACCCCCCGCACGACCCCTGACTGCGCAGACGTTACCCCTCCAGAGCGTTCCAAAGGAGCTCATTCCAGGACAGGTGCGTTTCCACCCTGCAAACATTTCAAATATGTTCACCGACGCCATCTAATTCTCCACGTAAAAAATGCTTCCATTTTCATTGTGACATTCGCTTTTTGTTAAAGTGGCGCAATCTCTCCAAACCTCTCGTCTCCCGGGTCAGCTACCGCAGTCTGCTGCGATTGAGACACTGTTTAGTTTGATATGCTAACACACACGCACACACGCAAGCACACACACACACTAATATAAGCTTAAGATAACCATGGCTCCATTTATCACTAAATAAATTGAAACATTCACTCTTGCACTTAAGAAATTATCAGTCAAAATTAAGTCATTTTGGTCATGAACGTTTGAAGTTTTACTTAAAATATTAGTTTTTTTAAGAAATAAAGACTTAAACACTTTAAGGGCGGTGATTTACAGATTAATGTTGACCAACCACACAACTTCCAAAGCAGACGGTTAGCTCTGACTTGTACTGGTTTTGGAAACTGAATAAAAACAAATCCATTTAAAAGCTTTCAAAAAATGTAAAGGTTTTTCACAAACAACTTTTTTGGTGTAAAAGCAAATGATAACACCCTTGATGCTTCTCTAAGAAGGCTACGCTAGCATTGTAAGAGTATGATAAATGCTCTAGTATGATTGAGTCAGCTCTCCAATTGAGGAGGGGCATAGGGAAGAGTTTTGCAAGTTTTTTTTTGCATGAGTGACTAACCTGTGTTTGGTTATTCCAGGCCATGAACTATTCCAACCCCATCTACTCAAAGATGTACCTGGACAGGCAGCAGTGTCGAAAGCCAGTCATCAACCTCGACATGAGACGCGATTTACTCCCAAAGAGACTAGAAAACACTATTCGAGAAACAGCGGCGTAACCTCGTCTTTACTCACCCTGCTTTTCTTTTCCAAAGTCTGTTTGTACAGTCAGAGGAGGTCCGCAAAATGGAACTGTCACAAGAACCGGAAGATTGGAGGATTTGTTCACATTCTACTTTCCAAATTGACACAATTTTTTCCATTTTTGTTCTTCAATGCAAGCTTATGTTTAGAATTAAACATTTGTATTTTAATTATTTAAATTCAATATGTTTCAAAACTACAGAATTTTAGAAAAATTTTTTTAATTTGAACAAAAAAGTTTCTTTGAAAAAATTTTTAAATTTTCTTTGAAAAAAATACAACTTTTCAAATCATACAAAATATATGAAAATGGTATAAAAAGTACATTTGAAAAAAAAGCTGTATTTGAAAAAAATTACTATTTAAAAAATACATGAGACATTTGTAAAATAAGTAGATTTGGAAAAAAAAAATTGAAACATATTACAATGTGAAAATATTTACATTTGGGGAAAATGGTAAATGTAAACAAATACAATTGGTATTTGATGAGTTCATTAAAATGACAATTAAAACAAAAAATAAGTCAAAAAATTAAGAGACTAAATAAAATAATGAAAAAATTCTGAATACTATTAATACAAATATTGAAGCGGTCTAATTTTGCCACAAACACTATTTTTCTGTTTAGATCAGTTTGCTTCTCTCAGTTGTGATTGTGTTTTCAGAAACTGCTTGTGATCTCATCTCCAGAGCAGACGACTCCATTCAGCGAGGAAAAAAAACGAAACTACATTAATTTTCACAAACTGTTTTCTTTGATTGCGTTGCAACAAAAGGCTGTTTTCAGAAACGCTGAGTGCTGCGTTTTCTTGGTGACTTTGTAAATGCACTACACAAACACACAAAACACTCGAAGCTGCTCCGTCAAAAGGCTTTATGTACAATAAAGACGTTTATATCTGTTTCTGTACATTCTCACGATGTCTCTGTTTCGCTGTTGGTGTTTCGATCACCAAGGCCTAGATATTCCCAAGTTGCCTCTTGCATTTACGACGTTAGAAAAAAAGAGACACATATTTACCACGTGTATCACAGATTTATTTTTGATATTACCTTTATGTTAAGCATCTTTCCCGATGAATATGCAGAAACTTGAAGACATTTCATGAGCACATCTCAAAAGTGCCATCAGCACTAGAAGAGCATTCACGTTCAGTCACGCGGGACTCTTGTATCGCTGGAAGAAGGACATAATATCTGTGCAAATGTACACAACTGAAAAAAAGAGAATAAAGTTTTCTAATTTTATAGTTGATTTGTATGTGCGGTTTGCTTGTATTTTCTGGAAACGTATGAATAAATGTCAAACTTTTCTACAAAAGGATGTACAAAGCACAGTGATCTTTTTTTTCCAATTAGAAGAAGTCACTGTGTTAAGCGAAGGGAAGATGGAGTCGAGATGAGAAGGTATGATGTTAAGATTTTATTACATTTTTTGAAGTTATGATGTTTAGAGATGTGGATCACTGAAAGAGCCGGACGTCATCCGCAAACTACGGTGGCCGAGAGGTGCAAAACACATTTACGTTACGTGACACACCTTTACAAATTGCAAAACAAATTAACATTTTAGAACGCACATTACAAGTTACAACACACTTTTACGTTTCAGAAAAAACACATTTAGATTTTAGAAAACACAATTATAAATTCCGAAACACTTTTACATTTTAGAAAACATGGTGTTCATATCATTGTCATCATAAATAGCTATTAATAATCATAAATAACTTGAAGCTCTTTCTCTTAGACGATCTATGTTCATCCACTCGTTGCTTTTATTTAAAATACAACAATTGTGTACTTTTCACATTATAGTGAAGTCTTTCCTTATTGCATGCTGGGTCTTTAATTTGAAAGAATTGTACATTTGAACAAAAAAAGTTTTTTGAAAGAAATTGAAAATGGAAAAAAATTTATATAAAATTTTTAAAAAATAAATAGAAAATGAAAAAATATATATTTTTAATTCATAAAAAAAAGGAAAATATATTTTTTTAAATACCTTTGAAATGAAAATAAAATAGTTAGAAAATGTGAAATAAATCTAACATTTGAAAAAAGAACAAAAAGAAAAAATATTACAACTTGGAAAAAAGCTAATATTTACATTTGGGGAAAAAAGCCATTCGAAAGGTGAAAAGTAATTTGAAAAGTGTGCAGGGGCAGGTATTCAGCGTGTGATCATTAAAAAAAAAAGAGTTCTTGTATATGTTCACAGAAAAGGAGCCCAGGCCGGGGCCTCTAACGATTGCGTCAGAAGTTTGATGGTTCTAAGGGAGGTAGTTCCAGAGCTGTGCATGAGAACATTCTGTCTTTTGTAACTGATGCTTGTTTGTCTTAAGGCATTTACTTTGCTGAATGTAGAATGTCTCTCTACTGCCGTAAATTAAGCACATCTTTAGACAGATCAAGGAAACTAATATCACAGGGAGAACTTGCAAAGTCTTTGTAGTATTTCCTGAAAATTATATATATATTATGTTTTTTTTCAATATGTTTCAAAATGAGAGAATTTGAAAGAAATGTAAATTTGAACGAAAAAAGTTTATTTAAAAAAATAGCAATTGCAAAGAAATTGAAAATGATATTAAATACATTTGGAAAAAAATTAAAAATGCATTTGAAATGTGAAAAATATTTATAACATTTGAATTTTGTTTTTATATTTAAAAAATGTAAATAATTAAATCTGGGGAAAATGGTAAATTGTAATGATAAATGAAGCGAAGCATTTGAAATGTGTAATTTGACAAATTAAAACTTCAGAAAAAGAAAATTAATAATATGACCAATTTCATTAAAAAAATATCTTAAAATAGGAAGACAAAAATAAGTTGAAAAAAAACCACAGTTTAGATAATTTCACAATTTTGAGAAAAGTTTTACACTAGCAATACAAATATTTAAACTGTCTAATGTAGGAAGCAGGGAGAATTTGCAAACTTTATGTATTAATTTCCTGAAAATGAACCAGAAACCTTCTGCAGATCAATGAATGCATTACTAAACAGCACAACGTGAGGTAAAAACATAAAATATTTCGATGTAGTGAAAAGCATAGTAAGAATGTTTGTGTGGTGCCAAAGACAAATAGCTTGACAGCTCATAATTAACTTCCAGCCTATAGCTGTAAAGAATGAGATGCGAAAAACATAGCTTTCAGTTTTTAAATACTTCCAAGAAGATTTGATAAAAAAAAAATGGTGCCAAATGTGAGAGGTTGAAAATAAGGTGGAGCGGTGTTCAGAAAGGCTGAACCCAGATGCAGACCAGCTTTTCAACTTAAAGTTTTATTTTAAATAAGTAACAAAAAAAGAAACAGAACACAAATGATCCACAAAGGGAAAACCTACCTGCTAACCTATAACTGGACTCGAACACTTAAAAAAAAAACTTACAAACACTAGCCGAGAGAAGAGCAAAAGCATTCATACAGTTTATTACCATTAAAAATCGCTTACATAAAATCACATTTGCTGACCCTGTAATAAAGGTCATTGCACAAAAAGCTTCTGATTGTGTCTTAATTAAGACAAATTGCCATCAGATCCATATCCCATAAGAGTATGCTGCTAAAAAAACAGTATTTTACCATTAATTACAGAAAGCTTTATTTGCAGAAAATGATAATAAACTGTTATAAAACAGCGCTATGCTGGAAACCCTGATGCCAGTATTTTACCGTTAATTGCTGAAAAGCTTTATTTGTAAAAAACGATAATACACTGTTATAAAACAGCTCTATGCTGGAAACCCTGCTGCCAGTATTTTACCATTAATTACTGAAAAGCTTTATTTGTAAAAAACGATAATACACTGTTATAAAACAGCTCTATGCTGGAAACCCTGCTGCCAGTATTTTACCATTAATTACTGAAAAGCTTTATTTGTAAAAAACGATAATACACTGTTATAAAACAGCTCTATGCTGGAAACCCTGCTGCCAGTATTTTACCATTAATTACTGAAAAGCTTTATTTGTAGAAAACGGTAATAAACTGTTATAAACAGTTCATTGCTTAAAATCCTGCTCCCAGTATTTTACCGTTAATTACAAAAAAGCTTTAATTGTAGAAAACGATAGTAAACGTTTATAAAATAGTTCACTGCTTGAAACCTTACTGCCAGTATTTTACCGTTAATTACAGAAAAGCTTTATTTGTAGAAAATAACAATACAATTTTATAAAACAGTTCACTGCTGGAAATTGTAGAATAATAAATAAGAATAATACTATAAAATAATAATACTAAACTACGAAATTATCATTCAACTATTTCATTCATTCAACCACATCTTATTTTTCAGACATGTAAAAACAGTCACAGTGATAAGAGTGATAATAAACACGTATTCCTTTGCTCTAATTTATGATTATTCAGCTAGTTATAAAGCATTTAATAGCTGCCAGTTACTTACAAGAGTTAAAGGCTAAACAGAGAAATGGGGAACACAAGCAGAGAGGACCAGAACTTTGAAATATTTAGTCTTGTGAATGCACCTTAAAGATTTTCTGGGCCACACTGTCCCAGTAAAGGTGGTGTGATGGCGTCTAAGTTTTGGATGTTTTTCAGTTGCTAAAACGTAATCGTAAAAATGGGAAAAAATGTGTTTGGAACTTCAGAAATTCCGATAGAACAGACGATTAAAGTGTCACACATGGCAGTTTGTATGTAAAGATTTCTTACAAGATCTTCTTCTGCTTACTGTAAAAGAATTCTTCTGGTTTGACTACATATTAAGATTGTTCACTTTTAGAATGAGATGTAAACCTGTTTCAGAGATTTTACGTACAGAAAATGGAATTTGGTTAGAGGTGATGGTATGAAGATATTTGTTGTGCGCATATTTCTCTGTGTATAAGAGCCAGGGGCCACAGAACACAACTGGCAGCTGTTGACGTCTTTACTACTATCGTCCTATCCGGTTCCTTTGCATTTTGAGCAATTCAGTGTATTTGTAAATTTATTTTCAAATATAAGAAAAAACTAATCGAGGATTTCCCATCAAGCACTTTCTGCTGGATTAAAGCTCCAACAATACACAGCACACCTTTGAGTTCCAGGTAAGTGGCTTTTATAACGACGTGAACGTTTTTACGCTTCAAAACATTTTTTAAAATGTTCCTCATTTGCAGGAACATCCTGACAAAGTTCTGAACTGGAGCTCAGAATTTAAAAAACAAAGCAGCCGTTGTAATCACCAAACCTATCTCAGAAGATGGCTGACGGTGGGGGTTGTAAATATTTGCTTACTTCTCTGAAACACAAGCTTTTTTTCTTCAATTTCCCGATGGGTGCTTCGTTATTTGGAGTAGAGATTTTGATGGACTTTATCTTTTCATGTCCATGCTCAGAAGACAAGAATAAAACTCTGGTAGTGCTTTTGTTCGTAGGACCTGCTTTCTTTTTTTTCGCTTTAATGTGCGTAATTTCCAGGCCTTTAACACATGGTTCCGTTCGTTGTCCTGCAGTAAGAAACCCAGATCAAACCAGTCACGCCAGAGAAACTAATAAAGACAGAGAAGCCGGTGAAGACCACGATGAATGCTGGCTAAAGTCTCTTGCAACTTGTCTGTTTTTACCAATTTTTTGGTGCATCGTTTTACTACTCGATGGTAGTTATGTAGCTTGTTACACAACAACCTGGAATGGAGTCTACATCTTTAATAAGACGCTCAGCCTCTCCTTCTGTAAACCTGATTACGGCGAGCTGAATAACACGCAGTTACTAAAGACTTACGAATCTATTTATTACTCTCGGGTAAATATCATTCTTTATTCCCTATTGAATGTTCAATGAGGATGGAATATGTTATTATTAAAGCTACATTTTTTTTTCTTTTTAGGTTGCAGGTTACTCCAGCTTAATACTCCTCAGTTTTGTCCTCGTCATCGTTTTGAGTGGTTTTGACTGCTGGACAAGTGGTAAATTTCTGAAGTTTCAGAAAAAGTTACGAAAACTCGATGGACAAGCAAACAGACATGAATCAGATGTGCCTTTAAGTGGTGTTAATTCAGGGAACACTACATCGATTAATTCAGAACAGCCCCTTATGTCCTTCGATTCTTCCTTACCCGATACATCGGCTGAAATTCCCACAAATTCTGTTTTCTAAGACCTAGACCGGTGTGTCTCAAAGTCAGCCCAGGATCCCACCTTTTTTTTCTTTTCTTGTGTAGTTCTTTATCTTCTCCACAATTGAAACATTTCTGTTTGTTCCATTCTTCGGATCCAATGATGCTACTTTGAACTTTTTTCCTTGGTTAAAATATGACCCAACTGCTGGGACCATGGGGTTGTTAATTTAGCTCAGTTCTAAGATTAAATTGACATATTTGCTTGATCTAACTGAAGTCATTGAAGAGTTTTAAACCTTTTAAATTGTTTAAAAACAACCCCATTAATATTAGTAAATAGACTCATAATAGTACAAGAAGCCAGACATAATGACATTTTGCAAAGCCACAAAAGGCTTTCTGTTTAATTATTACTTTGAAAGATTATATCATAATACACTTTCAATTTATTGGTCTTAAAATATTGTGTGAGGCAATTTCTTCAAGATCCTCTTTTTAATCTGCTGCAGACACAGAAAAGATTAAAGGTGCTGCATCTTGTAAACTCGACTTTTCAGACATTTCCTCATGTTTTTCCCTTATTAAAACATGCCTAAAATCATATTCAGATTGCTCGTGCATGTTTGTGTAATCCTATTTTTATTTTATGGGAGCTTAAAACAGCTCGATGGTTGTAGCCACGCCCATTGGCCCAACCGCCACCCACTAACCAATCAGATGAGACGCAAATGCATCTCAATTGAGAACGTATGCTCTGAATGACACAGAAGTGTAGCGCGACATTCAGACCAAGCGGCAAAAAACGTGAGCAGAACACATCTCCTGCACCGATCTGAAAGCTTTCGAACCTGGTGTTCACTCGTGTCACTCGTATGAAGACGTCCGCTCCCTTCGCTTACGAGAATGATGCGGATCTAGGCCCAAGCTTGCCGGGGAGGCACGGGAATGACAGGGCCGCAGCATACTTCCACCTTTTCCCTGAGCCAGCTGCTGTCTGCTGCCTTTCCATCTCTTCCTGCACACTTTCTCTGATAAATAAACTAACTAGCATGCTTATCTTTAGCTAACATAAGCCCAATGTCAGTATATATCAAGTTGATTAATAAAAAATGTGTAACTTACCAGCTTCAGCCACCTCCTCACCCACTTAATTCCATGCAAGGTCCTTTTTACATTTACATTTATGCATTTGGCAGACGCTTTTGTCCAAAGCGACTTACATTAAGGGGACAATATGCAATCTGTTACACCGTCAAAGTATATCTCAGCTTCTCATAATAGAAATTGTATCAACTGATCAATAAACCAGTGAGGAAGAAGATAAAGACAGAGGAGGGAAAAAATGAAAAAAGTTTTTTTTTTTTTTTTTTTTTTAATAGTAGTTTTTTGTTTCCACACGTATAATACAACGTCGAGTCCTTCAATTCTGGGTAACCACAAAGTGCGATAATATCTGTCCCCTCCATTGTTGTTGCAAATGTTTCCGCTTGATAAAAAAATCTCTTCATTCGTGGCTTTCGCATCTCTCATGTCTCATGGTTCGGATGCATTATCTTAGACTTTACATATAAATCATCCGCTCTCCCCGTATCAATTTGTGCTTGGTGTGTAGACACCTTAACTGTAGCAGAACCACATCAATAAACAAGCAAAACCCAACAGGGCACATGCCTTGGAGGAACAGGGGGCACACCACACGTTTTGAGGAGCAGAGCCATTTGAGGTGATTCAAAGACATTGTTTAAGATAAATACTGCCTTGTCTATAGGGCTTACATATTTATTATAAATTATTTAAAAGAGGCAAGATGTGGCACCTTTAAGAATACTGTTACACATTTTCAACAAGAAGACGTTATATTTATAGGCTATAATCTATAAAGAGAGCTTTCCTTTTGAGAAGTTCACCCAGTTGATTCTATAACTTTTTTTCCTTATACCCATTGGATTGCTAAAAGCGCTAACGTGACTGTACTTCTGTTTTTCACGGCTCATGTAAAATGTAACCATTAAGACCTTTTTGACGGAGCAGAAGAGACTTTTTATTGCATGTTCTTCTTTTCTGTTGGCTGTTTTGATGAAAATGATTTTAACAGAGATGTGGCTTTTTGTTTTACGACGTTTAAATGTGAGTTTGTATTCATATTGCTTTGTTTCTGACATCACATCGCATCAACCTTAACAGAGACTTCCAAAATGCATGTACAGTTCTTTTTTTTGGGGTGTAAAGATGAATGCAGAAGTGATATTTACTCACTTCGTCTCGTGATTGGAGGAGGTGGAGTCAGCAGGAGCTCAGGATTATTTAATTATACTATTGTTATTACAAAGGTCAGACTCAAAAAATAACTGAGATGTTTTTTTGTGTGAGGTGAGTTTTTTTTTTACATACTATTGAGTAATTTGACTTTAGTTTGTTGCATTTTGATCATCTGAATCTCATACCCCATGCAAATAATCAAATTATGCATTTTAACCCTAAATATAAAGAGGGTTCCCAGATTTGTTTTTAACAGGTTTTAAATAACTTACATTAATATTGTTTGATCCTCAACATGAACATGTTGTTTATATTTTTGTTACATGTCAGAGGTTCAGTTGATGGGATTTTTTTGTCTTGTTTTTATGTTCTTAAATACAGAGGTTTTTTTGTGGTCTATTTAAAACAGTTCCTTGTTTAAATTAATTTAACATTGTAGGTATGAAATGTATGGGTATTCAGGGTCTAGAAAGATAAGTTGTTATTCATCTTACATGTTTTATTGTTGCGTTGGTAATGGATAAAACCTCTTTAAAGAATATCATGTACACATGGGAATGAAAAAAGCTATTTTGTTATTTAGCAACTCTGAAAAACTTTTTCATGGTTTTCTTTCTTTACAAATCTTTCCCTTAACCTCAATTTGCAATTATTTCACATGTCTTGCTTTTTCTTGGCACTCAATAGCTCCTCATTTGTAGTTGTTGGCTGCCTTTAAGCTTTTAAGTTGTGTTAGGTGGCATGTGGATTTTCTTGACTTATCAGTTTTGCAAATACTTTTTAGCGAGGCTGTTAAATGTGAACTGCAAAATCATGAGGGACCGCTCGACGCTGATTTCACACATTACTGTGTTCTTTGCATGATAACTGAAACTGGGAGCATTTCATAGGAATTGCTGACATCAATCATTTTTCTCATATGTTTACAAAAAAGGAACGTCTGCGTACTGGTGGTAGAGTTTTAGGAATGAAAACTACAAGTCACACAAATCCACTAGTTTATATCTCATCACCTGTTTGCCTTTGGCTTCTAACGACGCATCCAACCAAGCAGCAGAAACTCAGCTCCCTTCATCAGACATAGCATTACTGTATATGTTTTTATTTTCTTGTTTTGCTTGTGAGTTGCTCATAAAATACTGATAATACTAATTTTGTTGATAACCAAATTAGAGTTTCAGGGCCTCCTGTGCTCAAGCGGTGTTAGGAAACATGTTACAAAGCACTGTAGCATGTCCTGCAAGGCCTTTTAATTTGATTCATTGTGATTTATTGTCAAATAAAAGTTGTGTGCTTGTGGAATGAAATCACTCTGTTGGTTTTCATTTGTTGGACAAATAGATTTCATTGGATGTTCAATGGAGCTTGTCCGGCTCATATCTTGAAAATGGTCGCCATTGTTCCTTTCTTTGTTTGATGTCTCTATTCATGTTCCTGATAAATTAGGTGCTTAGTTAAATAAAGATATCAGATTGCTCTGATCTGCTGGTCTTCATTTTTTGAGCAAACAAGAGTCGTAAAGGCAGAACGTTCTCATTCATTTCCTGTGGTTCGAGGAGCATGGTGCTTCCAGAGCTATTCACGAGCGATTCTGGAAAACCGGAGAAGAAAAATGATTCCGTGGTTTTAATGCAGTTCTGTTTTGCGGTGATTGGACTGGAGAAGCTGGTGGATCAGGAGTTCTCCTGCCCCTGTGACCCGGCGTTTAACGTCATCCTGGTCAGCTCCGTGTTCTCGGGTCCGGCTCTTCTGGCGCTGTGTGTGATGGTCTTCATCCAGAGACCTTGCAGACGCTCCTCTACTCGATGCGTCAGGGCGCTCCTCTTCAGTCTGATTCCTCCACTGCTGTGGATGTTTCTTCTGCTGCTGGAGGGGGAGTATGTGGCGTGTGGGGTCTCACACTGGAAAGGAGATTTTGTGTTGGATGAAGAGGTGAAGATTAAATGGTGCAAACCCTCTAGGTTGAATGAAGGCAGAGTGAATGGAACCGAACTGCTCGAGCGGACGAAAAAAGTCATTTTTTACTCCAGGGTGAGTCGAGTGTAGCATTCCTTCTGCATTAGGAAGCAGAAACGTTGAAGTCACCTTGTGTCTGTTTTGTTAGTTTTCAGCACTGGTGTTCATCACTCTGGTGGCTGCAGTTCTAGTTGTTGTTGTGAGCTGTTGGGATTGTAGAGTGAGACGTTTGGAGATGCACGGAAAGCAGAACAATCCTGGAGAGAGGTCCACATCATCTGTCTATGGATCTGAAGTTGAACTACAGCAGAGTTTTTAGAATCTAGATGGTTATTGACAGAATAAAGGTCTTTGAGCCATTTTTTTTATTTAAACATCTTCCTGCAGGTAAGGAAAGATCTCTCCATGAATGTAATTCAACTGTGTGAGACATAAATAGGGCTAGTTGGTATCCCTTTTAAAACGAATACCAGTGTTTAAATTTTTTAAAATGATTTTAATTGATTATATATCCCAATACCGGTGTGTATGTCTGAACAGCCAATCAGAGCGCTCTCTGGGTGTTATACCGTTTCATACTGGATACCTGTGTTTTAGGATTCTTTTATGTACTTTTTCATATACCGTAATAATGTTTGAGCGGGTACAAAATGTCGACAACACACTGAGCGATGAACTGCATGGACATAGTTTCCGAGGTGGTACTAAACAAGCGGTCATATTTGAGAATTATGGAAAAAAAGTCTGTTAATTCAGGAAATGTTGTCACAGGAACAGAAGAGCTTGTTCAGAAGCCAAATAGATTGTGTGGAAATACTGTGGATTAACAAAAATCTGACACTGACCAAAAAATAATAATGCCAAAGTTTTGAGGCAAGCAATCGGCTTCATCCTGTCCTGGAATATGAAACAAAGATCTGCATGCATTTTCATGTGTGCAGGTTAAAGTTGGCACTACAAAACACGACTCAAAGCGAACTGCCTACGACAAGAAAAAGCAAACACTATTAACGTTACCACCCGCTTAACGCTGCTGAGAAAGAGGGCTTCAACCTATTTAAATATTTCAAATGCTTGAATACTACCTGGTTGGACTTGAAGTGATTTTTCACAAAGATAAAAGTTGAATCTCTTTTGTAGTTAGCTGTTTTAAAACTATTAAATGTTACCTTAATGGAAGTCCAGTGATAAAGAATTTTCCACTTTGCAGTTACAGCTGAAGGTAGGCATGGGCCTGTATAAGAGTTTGGCGCTATGATAACCTTAGATAAAAAAGTCACGAAATTGTAATTACATTGTCTCTAAAAAAGAACACTGCAGGTACGCAGCTTAGCTTAGTAGAGTCTTGCGTTTTCACTTTAACGGCACAAAAAATGCACGTACCGTAGGAATGGTAAAACTTGTTTTGCTTGCGGTTTTGAAACCATGACTTTTTCAAACTGTGGTAAACCTTGAAATCATCTGATTGGACACAGGGTCGTCAAGCTGTTTTGAGCTCCCAGAAAAAAAAATTGCATGAACCAATCTGAATTTTACATTTACATTTATATATTGTGCACACGCTTTCGAATATGACTTGAGGAATGTTTTTGATGAGGGGAAAAATACTAAAACATGCACAAAATTTCTGAGAATTTCAGTTTACAAGATACGACACCTTTAAGTTTGAGAAATCTAGAGAAATCGTTAAGCTTTCCTCCCATTATGATGTGTAAAATTTACCTTGGAGCATGGATTCTCTCCTTCCCTTTGAGAATAAAGTTGCCAGCTATAGCTTTTCTAGACTTTTATTTAACTTCAGGGTGAGAAGCCACAATGAGCTTGATTTCTGGGCTGTTAAATTTCAAAGGTGAATTTTTCTACTCAACTCTACTTCTCAATGTCTCCTGGCACATAAAGGTCATCTTATAACTAACTACTTGTGTTCAAATTCTCACCTGATGCATGTTTTAAGGTTTGCACATATGTTTCAATTTATTTGTGGTTGCCTTTTTGTTTAGTGAAATACTTCATCAAAACTCTTAACTTGAAAAGATGTAAACCTTGTACCGTAGCCCCAACAAATAAAAACTTAAAGAAAAACCAGACATTTTCCACCAGATATTTTGCATTTTTGCAATTTTAAAAATGAAATCTTTGGAACGTTGTCTTCTAGAGTGAAAGTGAAAGCTTTTGCCAGCCTCGGGGTCTTTCTGAAGCAATTTAATCGATCATTCTTTTGGGATTTAGAAAAAGAAGCTGCAGAACATGTTTACACAGGCTTGCAAGTTCATTCCTCGAGATTTTAAAGAGAGGAGACAATGAAAAGTTTTCCAAGAGAAAACAAGTATCTTCAAGTTTTTGAAAGGCTGCTGTAGAATGAAAGCAAGTACGAAATCAACAAATATACTCAAAATGTCATAACTTTTGTAAGCATGAAAACTAAACTTCAAATTTCTAGACAAATAAACTAATAATTAGCCATGCAGCCAATCCTTAACATTTTTTTTCTAAATGTTTCAGACGCTGTCATTTAATGCCTTACAATAAAAAACTAATTTGAATTGAAGTAAACAAATATGCTTAAATTATAATGCAATATGTAAGCATAAAAACTAAATCAGGAACTGTTTAAGTCAATCCTGAAAGCAGATATAACTCAGACCCAAAATGCACATTTCTCTGCTTGTTTAAGAAACTTTTGAAGCTGCAGTTTAATACCTTTAATATAAATCAAATATGAATGAAAGAAATGGCCAAATTAAAATGCATTCTTTTTTTAACACAAAAACTAAATCTGAAATTTAATATTATAAGTTAAACTGTTTGGTTAACAATATTGTCAATCAGATATAATTGTAGATATAAAATGTACATTTTCTACATGTTTAAGATACTTTTGAAGCTGCAGTTTGATACCTTGAAATAAAAGCTAGTACAAATTGAACAAATGTGCTTAAATTATATATATATATATATATATATATATATATATATATATATATATATATATATATATATATATATATATATATATATATATATAAAAAAGTAAATAAGGAAAGATCCAGAATTTCTGGTCAGTTAAAATATCGATCCTCAAAAGAGTTAATTCAGGCCTAAAATGAACATTTTTCTACATGTTTAAGACATTTTTTAAAAACTATTGAAATGAAAGCATGAGTTGAAGAAATGGTCAAACGTTCTCATTGTCAAATTATTGGTCAAATTTCTAAGCATAAAAACTAAATCATCAATCTTCCAAACAGATATAATTCAGACATAAAATGTATGTTTTCTGCTTGAATAACACAAAATTAAAATTAAGGCATGCATGAATTAAACTCTAAAATTATGCACAGACTTAATGTAGGATTTAAGTAAATATGCTCAAATTGTTATTTTTACAAGCATAAAAACTGAATCAGAAAACTCTGGTCATTTAAACAGCTAATTAGCTTATACCAAGGCAGTCAGTCTGCATAATTCAGGCATAAACATCATATTTTTATATGTGTGAGATAAAATGTAATACCTTGAAATGAGAGCTTGTATGAATATGAATTTGTATGAAAATTCGAAAATCATGTTGTTGTTTTTTAAGCAAAAAAAGCAAATAAGCAAAGATCAGGAATTAAACTGTTATTTAGTATGTACCAATGTCTTCAATCCACGAAACAGAAATATGTAAGGCAGAAAATGCATACTTTCTACATGTTTAACACACTTTTCAAGCAGCAAACGCCTCGAAACACCTTTAAATTAAAGCAAGCATGAACTAAAGACATGCTCACATTATAATGTTTAAGTGTTAAATAGCTTACGCCAAAATAATCAAACCTCAGACGAGAAAGTCACAAAATAGACATTTTTCTACATGTTTAACACACTTTTAAAGCGGCAATTTAATACTTTCAAATGAAAGCAAGTTCGAATTAAAGAAATGCTCAAATTCTAAAATAGTTTTTTTAACATAAAAACTAAATCAACAATTTCTGGACAGTTACTCTTGTACAAATGAAGGCAATTCTCAACACAAATATAATTATTAAATATAAGCAGACTTTTCTACATGTTTAAGGCACTTATGAAGCCAGTGTGTTGAATTAGCTAAAGGCATCTTTTCAAGATTTATGTCAGAAACGATTCATTATCATCTCTAGCTAAAGTGGAGCTGCGTTTGGGAGGAAGTTCGGAGATCCTGAGTACCAGTCTGATGAGGTTTTAGAACACTTCTTAGAAGAAACTGCATAATCTACACCTCTCTAATCTAAAATTGTTCTGATCTGTTTATCTTGAGAGGCTTGTCCCGTTCAAGTCCTTCAGAAACTTTAGTGTTCAAGGCAGCAGGGGGCACTGAAAGGTCCTGTCTATGTAAATCCTGGAATGAAGAGCAGAAACGATTAGAAACCAAATTTATTCAGCCGAAGTTTCTTAAAACTGATTATACACCAAGACCTGTCTAGAGCGAGAGTCAAAAATGGTGAAAAATAACTACTCTTTAAACGAAATTAGGTTATATGTTAGTTAACATCACTAAATATTCTAGTAGATCTATTCAGTTGCATGCATTAATACATAAAAATGTTTTATTGCTAAATTGTACGTCATGTTTTTTTTTTTTTCAATCTTGCTAAAATGGACTATTTAGTCACCTTCACTCTTCATCAATCTTTCATGAGAACCTTTTTTCAGCTACATTATAAAAGCAAGAAGTAAATAATTTTTTTTTACTCCTTTGACTGTAAATAACGCGGACATTGAATGCGTGATTTCACCCATAGCTTTCAGGAGAAACCAAATGAGGCTCTGAGTTTGGGTAAATCCTTGACAAATCATTACTGCCAGAGTCTAAACAGATTAAAAGATGTGATTAGGGGAATCAGAAGTGACGAAAATAAAATCTCAGTGTTTGGAGTAGCCCAGCCCTTAATTGGGTAAAACTTAATTTTTAATCATTAAAACTGGACCCCCCTCAGAATTTAGAAACAAAATGAGTCCCTTTCTTTCTATCACGCATAGAAGTCAAAAGTGGCTAAAAAAGAGTAGCTTTGTCCTAATTATGCAAAATGTTACATCTTATTATAAAAAAACATGAATAACTAAAGCTGCAAGCAGCGATGTAGAGCTTGGAGCAGTCTGGCACGGAACCCTGGGTTGCCAATACCTTAAGCTGCTTAGCAGACTTGCAGGTGAGGATAATAATAAAAAGATTTAGGATAAATCTTAGAGCATTTTGAAAGTGACAATCTTCTTCAGGCCAGTTGGAGGCGCTCTATCCAAATCTCACAAAGTTCAACCCGGTACGTTCTTAATTCTCAGAGCTCTAATAATAAAAAAATCGACCCCCTCAGAGTTGTCATGAAGATCAACAATAGTGATGTGAATAAAAAAATTGTTTTTTTCATATGCAAAAATAACATTTGTAAAATGGAATTGTTTCAGTTCTGGGACCAGCCTCAAGTGGCCAGTCGAGGAATTACAACTTCAGTCACTTTCTATCAAGAAAGTAAGAAGGTTTTTTGTTAGAAGTGTTAAAAATCGTGTTGTTTATTTTGTGTTATGTTGCTTTTTGTTTGTTTGTTTGTGTCTCGGTGATGTTTTGCCAAAGAGGATGTTTGATTTTGTGCGTTGTGTTGTTTTTTGCTGTGGGTTGCGGATTTCTTGACAAAGACGATTTTTATTTTCTGTTGTGTTGTTTTCTGGTTGTGTCGTGTTATTTGTTTTGTGTTTTTTATGGTTGTGATTTTTTAGTTTTGTTCTGTTGGGTGTCTTGGCAAAAAGGATGTTTTGTTTTTGTGTGTTGTTCTTTGGTTGTGTTGAACAGAAAGAGACAAGTTTGTCAGAAGTGTTAAGAATGAATAACTTGCTTATAACTTAGGAATAACTCCACTTAGCTTGAAAACAATTGCAAAGGATAGCAATCTTGTTTTCAGCGCACCTCTGTAAACGATTCCCACCTCTGAAAGCATGTTTCTCAAAAGCAGCAGGTCTGAAGCAGCACTAATAATTACAATGCACGCATCACTGTGTAATATTTGGCTTCCAGTCGGCTCTCAAAAGTGGCTTGTAATCAACTGAGAGTTTAACCAACAAAGAAAACCTTTTCCTTTTCTCCTCAAACACTGTTCATTTTCTTAATCGCTGTAATTAGAAACCAGCTTTGATTAAATTAGAGCGGAGACACTTCGCCGTCTGTTTGAGGACTTAACGAGGATGTACTTGGCCTGGATTTATTTCAACTTAATTTAAACGTCAAAATTGTTTTAAATCACAAGTTTGTGCTTAATTCACTTGATGCAAATTATCTTTGTGGGACCTGAGCGGTGGTAAAAAACTAAATGATTGTATTGTAAGAGACCGTTGACTTTATGGTAATTTTGGGATTTCATGTTATCACAGAGAGCAGCTGGAGCAGAAATATTCAGAGTGCCATTCTGTCATTATTTTTGCAGCTTCTGTGTGCTCAGATATGACATTTCATGAGTCTGTCAGACACTGACAACAAGACTCGGATCAATACTTAATATATCATCTGCTCTATAGGTCAAATCATATTAAAAATATATCAAAAATGGATGTTTGCGTGTCACTGAGTTGAAAACATTGTAAGATTATACTGGGGAAATACAATATTGTTGCAGACATTGATTCACCCAAACCCAAACTTTCGAGGGTGTTCTGCACACAATATTGTCGCTTCAAACAAGAAGAGTTAATTGAATCGTTCACTCAACTGATAAGTTCAAGAAACATTATGCCATGTGACAAAATGCCACAAATGATTTTTTGATATGTTTTGGTTCAGCAGAGAATTAGCAATTAGCAGAATAACTTAATATTATCAACGCTTTAGCCTCTCTTGTTCGTTGCACTCTTTCCTATACTTTCTCTGCACTGCAGTATTTTTATTTTTTTTTTTATTTTTATTTTTTCAGCTTAAACCGAGGGCAGGTTACATACAAAATTCCCTGACTGGAACTTGCAAGCTTAGTTGATCATTTGTAAGCAGTGACTACAACCTTACTGGATGGATTTTTGTTCTGAGTAGACAAACCAAATAGCACAACCAAATTGGTGAAATGAAAGCATGTGAAACAAACATTTATTTAAAATGATTTTTAGTGTTGCTATTAAGTATCTTCACCTTCAGTATAACTGAAAAGTTAGAGACCACTCTGTTACCCTTTGAGATTTTGAGATATCTATTTTTCAAGAAAACGGCCTTAAAGATGGTGTTCTGTCAGCCACACCTTAAAGCTGAAGAATGTGGGCAGGGCATGTCCTGTCAGAACCAATCAGCAGAAGCTGGGCCGACTATTGATAAAGGGGTGTCAGATCCATGTTTATGGTCCTGTCAATTCATTTCTAGTTTGAATTGCCACTCCTCGTCTAGATTGAGTATAGCTGTGTTGACATTTACATTTATGCATTTGGCAGACGCTTTTGTCCAAAGCGACTTACATTAGGGGAGAGACAATATGCAATCTGTTACACCGTCAAAGTCTATCTCAGCTTCTCATAATAGAAGTTGTATCAACTGATCAATAAACCAAAGCAGTGAGGAAGTAGAGGAAGAAGATAAAGACAGAGGAGGGAAAAAAGAAGGTCGTTTTTTTTTATTTATTATTATTTTTTTTTATAGTAGGTGTTTCCTAGTTTTCTGACTGGATCAGGGAGTTTGTTCCACCATCCAGGGACAGTGAAAGTGAAGGTTCTGCTGAGAGATCTTCTGCCCTTGTGGGATGGAACCACGAGTCGCTGTTGATTATCTGCTCGTAAACTCATATGCTAATCATGACCCATACTTCCCACAAACCCTAAGTAATCTCCACTTCTACCATCACTTTCTTGTCCAGGAGAATTCTGTCAACAGTGCTTGGTTCTGTTCTCCTGGGGTTGACAGTACAAAAATTATGAATGCAAATAAACTCTTTACGTTAACTTCCAGGAGTCCATGGAGCCAACTCAACTCTTTTCTATGGATTTAAACAAGGTTAATTGAGTTGGATTTAACAGAGAATTTTAACAGCTTATTTTCAGCCGCATGTTTTTGATGTCTTTGGTTCGACTCATTTTTAGAACCTCATCCAAACAGGTGAAAAAAGGGTACAGATATGGTGGAAAAGCCACCCAAAGCATGCAGTCATCTCGTACCTTCCCTCAAGATGGATTGGTGAAAAAGTGACAGTCTTTTTTCCCTGTTAAACTGAAATAATAAGAACAGTAGCTTTTCAAATGGCATAAATGTGCCTTTTGGTTTACTACCAGTTTAAATGGTGTCTTTGTTGGTATCAGCTTAACTAACATAATTTAAATGTCCTTTATCACATTGGCAGAAGCACTCCGAACTAACCAATCAGATGAAGCGTTAATGCAGCTCATCTCAATGAAGAACTTTGCGCTGACTGACCCGAAGTAAACCGTAGCAGAACTGTGTCGATAAACAATGAAGAGAAAATGTGTTTTATTTATCCGGGGCCAAAAGATGAATGTATTTGTCAGAAATGAATATATTTTCTGTGTGCTATCTATCCATCCATCTTCATCCAATTGATACCGGGGGCCTCGGGGGCAGCATTCTAAGCAAGGATGCCTAGATCTCCTCCAGCACACTTCCTCAAGCTCTATCGGGGGATACCGAGGCCTTCCCAGGTCAATCAGGAGACATAATCTCTCCATCGAGTCCTGGGTCTTCAGAAAATATTGAAATCTTTTAATATCTTTAGCAGACATCTTTTAAACTTTTTTCATATCTTGTTCAAATTAAACCGGTTTGATATTTTAATATAATAATTGTTATACAAGACACTCTTTTTGATCTTGTTCAGTTCAATACCAGTTATATTGATATCCTCTTCACTTAATTTTCAGTGGAGTTTTATTTGATTTGATCTTTTGGTTCATCAGTTAAATGTCAGCATTGGATTAATTACACCTTTAGTTCATTATATTTTTTGATGTTCATTAAAAAAAAAATGTAATAAAAACACTGGTTCTGACAGACACAAAATAAACTTTCTTCAAAATTATTAGTTGATGGGCTACATTAGTGTTTGAAATGTTAACAAAGGCTCTGAGAAGTCACCTACTACACCAATAACTGACAATATTTAAAAGAAAATCAATACTAGCTTAAGTGAGTTGTTTTTCGGTACATGGTTTAAGTAAATATTCATTCATTCATTCATCTTCATGTTGGCTTTTTTTCCCTTTCGGGGTCGCCACAGCGGAATGAACCACCAACTCTCTGGCATATGTTTTACGCGGCGGATGCCCTTCCAGCCGCAACCCATCGCTGGGAAACATTCACACACACTCATTCACATCTTTAACACTATGGACAATCGTTCTTACTCAATTCACTTATTCCGCATGTCTTTGGACTTGTGGGGAAACCGGAGCACCCGGAGTAAACCCACGCGATCACGAGGAGAACATGAGAACTCCACACAGAAATGCCAACCGACCCAGACGAGGCTCGAACCAGCGACCTTCTTGCTGTGAGACGACCGTGCTACCCACTGCGCCACAGTGATGCTTGTTTAAGTAAATATTTTCTATATTACTGGGTACCAGTTTAAAGGACAAATTTATCATGATTATTTCCTAGTTGAGCGGCTCAGGCATCTGCTTCGATTCGTCCTGGACTTCTACACAGGGAGTTGTTCAGGGAATCTCTGTCTGGAGGCCCCAGGATAAGCTGCAGGGACCATGCCTCACAGCCAGCCTGGGAATGCTTTGATATTCGTTTGCAGAGCTGGAGGAAACGTCCAGAGATAGAGCCCTGGGTGTGCCTTTCTAGACCACTAGGTTTACGTAGTAGAAGATAATGTGAGATTATATAGAAACAATTTACCCTCCACAGCAAGTTAATGAGTGTTTGTGGGTTTTTCTTCGATTAGATTTATATGCTATTTGTGAAGCTGCGGTAACACATAACAGAGCGGTAGCTTTCCTTATCAAGATGTGGGACCCCCACAGTGAAACCTGGATTGACTTTCAACACACTGGCATCCAGACAGACCCCCACTGCCCCTTCATCAGAAGAAGCCTGTGTCTCGCATGCAGCCTCACGTCTGGTCCTGCCTTCCCCTGTCCACCTCCGCGTCCCTGGGATTGGATTTCTGAGGGAAATCACAGGGTGTTCCTGATAACAGCGGATCAACACAGTTCAAAGCGTAAAGGAATCAACTCCTGTGTCCATCCATGAGTAAAAGGTGTAGAATGCTTGACTTTTTTCACAGAAATATGAGATAACGTTTGTTATAGGTAGAAACAAAACAAAAAATGTATATGTGTGATTGCTGAGTTGCTGTAGAGACCCCTTGTGTGCATATGCCGTTTTAAAAATAATGGCAATAATAAACTTTATTTTATAAAGCGCTTTTAAAGCAGTACTATGTCAGAAAAAAATGCAGATCCTAAAAAAAATACAGCATCAATAAAACATGTTAAAAATAGTAACTGTAAAAACAACAAAATAATAAAACACAATAAAACATCAACAGTCAAAGGCCAGTTTATAAAAGTGATATTTAAAGATGGCGTAACTTTAAAGAAGAGAAGTTCCTCAGTGTCATCGCATAGACTGAAAAAGCCCTGTTTCCCATAGTTTTAGTTTGCGTACCTGGTACAGACAGATGCGTTAACTGAGTGGAGCAGAGCAAACGGTTTGGTGAATATACAGGAAAAATCTCCAAAAAGTATGCAGGAGTGCTTTGTATGGGAAGGTTAAACATTTTTAAATCAACACAGAAAAGAATCCGAAACCAGTGAAGTGATTTAAGAACATGTGTGATGTGTTCATGTTTTCTAGTTCTGGTCAAAATACGAGCCGCTGAATTCTGAACACACTGCAACCCGTCCAACCCGAGTAGACCTAGAAACCTCGTTCAGGAGAGCATCACATTAATCCGAACGAAAAACGATAAACATATTGATCAGTCTTTCAGTGACCGAGAACTGCAGCATAGCACACAGTCTAGCTGCATTTCTCAGGTGAATAAAAAAAATCTAAAGTCAAGCACGGCTCGAATGTCACACCAATATTCCTCATTTGGCTCTTAGTCTCAAGCCATCAAGTGACGGACAATAGAACCCAGATGTAGCACGCTCTATTTGGTGTCGGGAACCAATCAGCATCACTTCAGCTTTGCCACTATTAAGGCAAAGGAAGTTTGGACTGGACAAATAGACTTTGGTATAGAGTATTAAACAATCTTTTATGTCAGTGTTGCATGATCTTTATTTGAGAGGTTTTCAAATGGTTTAGTTTTCTATAAACAGACAAAATACTATGGTAAAAGTATACGGCACATATTTGAGCTCTATGGCCCTGTTCCACATGACACACTCTGGACTCCAGATCATGAAGGCCAGACCTTATAGGGTCTATTTGGTGTTGTTTCTTCATTGTGAATCCTCAGAGAGTTAAGACCTGTGACCTGAGAACGGGAGGAAATGCTGGGCAAGGTTATAATCTGTTTAAGACTGTAGAAGACTGTTTAAATCACCATGACAAAAAGTTCAAACCATGGTGAAAAGTTCACCATGTTCAAAAAGTAAAAAATATATATCCCTCAGTCATTTCTCTGTGAAATTTTTACGCTTTCATCTCTCATCTGAGTAAGCTCCTCCCATCAGTCAGCTGATTGGTCATTTGCAAAGATTTCTGGGTTGTGTAGTGCATGAAAACAGTGCAGGTTGGGGCTTCACCAAAGACTGCATAAAGAGGGCATAGGGAGTGTAGATGATCACATTTCAGAGCATAAAACTGGACACCCTATGAATTTGAGAACTTTGCAAGCACACGAGTCAGAAATTCTAATCAAATAAGAAAATTGAGACAGCGCCTAACGACTTTTGATTGGTTTAAAAGCCAGTACATTACATAATTTGCATAATTTTATGCAACACAATATTATTGTATAAATGGTTTAAGCATTAAGTAAATACACACAAAAAAGCTCGACATGTCTACACACAAAAAGGTTGCTAAATCATTAAACCTTTCGGCTTGAAACACTGACCCTCACTCAAATACTGAAACCAATATTCTGTCCCTCGTGACTAATTAAGACAATTATTAAAGACTTATACTTTAAAATCAATATACAACGAACATAACTAAAGCATTAATCCACATTTGCCTACCACAGCCAGATAGTAAATGTAATGTAAATTGTTCTTGTAATTCTCACCTTAAATGCAATGCTTTATCATCGCTACAGCATTCAAAGTTGCAAGAAATAAACCTGTTTAAATCAGACTTGTGCAAGCCCTCTTCCTTAAGCGTGGCATCGTTTGATCACAATAGCATTACCTTTAACCTTTAAAATAAAGGAGGATTTTTAATCAACTCATAGCGCATGTTGCATAAAGCGAGCTTGATCTGATCTGCAGTGATGTTTAATTAACTATAAATCACATCTGGCAGACAGCGGTGTGAAGAGGAACTCCTGACGCCTGCTGTAAGGAAGCTCAGGATGTCCTGTGGCTCAATCAGAGAATGATCTGGCCCTGTTAAACCCTTTATAACCTCATTATGGTGCGTCTCATTCACCTTTGGGATGTAGGACTTGATTACCGCAGTCTTAAAAGATTTCCTAAGATTTTTGTGTTGTTGTGGTGAGGCTGCTGCTGCTGAAGATAAGCTTTGTTTGCCAGCTGACCAAACTTCTAAAATCATAGCTACAACGTAAAAACACTGTTGCTCTGTATGAGGACGCAGCACACACAAATTGTGGAGTCCCACAATGGGGCTCAAAATTTTGGATCCGTATACCAATGGAAAAAACATTGGTTGAATGTTAAAAATGTAACAAAAAACAAATACATATGTAATTATTAAACTTTACTGTGGTAGTTAACATTGAAACTGAGTTCAGAGGATGATGGAACCATCTGTTGGATCCGTGCTAATATATATTGCATATATTGAAGATAATATTAGCCATCTGATCAAAACAATGGCTCTTTAATGGAAAAAGAATGCATAAAAAGGGACCAAAAGAGTGAACCACTTAAAAACAAAGAATATGACTAATCAGCAAGATACAAGATTCTAGATACTAATTAATTAACAATTGAAACAGAAAACACAGAAAAGTGTTTCCCCTTTTTTTCCGGGTGCAGTTTTTGTGCCTCCAAAAAAATGAAATTTTTATTAAATAAAAAAAGTGAATTGAACGCAATATTGCTCACAAATTAGTTTTATGTAACACATTAATGATTACAACACTCTTTCTTCCTAATATTAATCTGGATGTCTATAGATTAAACATAGACAATCATATTTTCTGAATTTAATCTAAAAATAACCATATACTGTAATTCTAATCTTCACAAACAATTACCCTTCATGACTTTTTCTTTAAACTATGTTAATCCACATTAGGTTTATTAATCTGCTTGGAAGCACCTGCGAAATAGAAATACTTTCATTGATTAATTCATTGAGTTGGTAAAAAAACATTAACACAGAAGGGACACTAACAAATCAAATCTAAGTTTCTAAAAAATCTAAACATTTCTCAAGGGGCTGTATATATAAAAATCAACAAATACAGATGTAATATAGATGACAAACCTGAAAATAACTACAAGACACACCTGGAAACATTGATTAGTGTGACAGGAAGTAGGTGAAGTTTTGACCGTCGTGAACACTCTGAGGGGGGTGAATTATTTTTACTCATGTTTGTTTAAGATATATTAAAATGAAACCTTCAGCCAATCAGACATCTGTACTAACTCTATGTCCCGCCTCTTTGGACCCATTTTTGCTGCCCTGTAAGTGATGCACTTCCATGATGACAATGGCTGGCTCCGTCCATTTTGGGCCTCCTTTGCCATTCATATGAAACATTACGCATGCTACGTCTATGTACTTTACAGCCAATGGTCCTGACGGCCAATTGCTAACTTAGTGTGTCCCGCCTCTAACACACACCCTGAATTAAATCTATTTATCTACATAAATTAGTGTTCAATGTGTGAAACAATGTGTTTAATGGTTAGAATTATTCCACTATACAGTTTAAGCTTCTTCAACACATTTCGGGGGGGAAAATAATGGATTTTGTTACTTGGCTGGCATATTAATTTAACTGTGACCAAAAAAGACTTGTTGCCCCAAGTCATTTTATTTTATTATTAGTGTTTTAAAGTTCATTAATGACAGTTAAGACCCAGTAGCTGAACACCTCACCTGTGCTCCGGTTAGTTTTCTCATCGTAAAGATGCTGCTCGACATCTGGAAGAGTTTTCCAGGCCGTTGTTCTCAGATTCTTCAGATCAAAGGATGTGGCTGAGGGTTTGCTCCCCTGTGAAGAAGAAGCATCTATTGCTGCTTCTGGCCTGAAACAATTTTTAGTCATAGCTTTCACAGGTTCTCAACAGACGCTCATAAAGGTTTCTGATAGAATCCACCTCAGACGGGGGTCGTGAGAGAATGCTGGTTTTGGCTACAGTTGTGTGTCATAAAACTGCAAAAGGTATCCACCACTGCTTGCATCCCCCACCCTCCAGCATTTGGTTCACACTACATTATAATGTTGCATCTGTGCATATAAAGAAATGTTCCAAAATCAAAATGAATATTCCAGGATGATTCTTCTGCTTCCCCCGCTATTGATTATCTGAGAAATGTTTAATATTTCTTGTATGAGTTCATGACTTCAGGAGATCTTCTACTCAAAGACGAGGCTTAAATGAAAATCCGTTCTCAGAGGAACTCGTCACTTCTGAAGAGGAGGGAAGTGTTTTCCTTTGCCTTGAGGTTTGAACTGTAATCCAGCTTGAGATCGAATGAGACTGGAGACTTTCACTAGAGCTAGTTCACGACTCGAACCTCCACTCTAGCTCTGGACAGACTGTAAGAGTTAGAAACGGATCAAACCTCGGACCCCTCAAACCCTTGGCCAGGTGGCATACCAGACGCTTCCTTCCAGGGATTGAGAGCATAGTCCCATTTGGCCACTCAGGAATTTGGTTTGGAGAAGAACAAGCCCTGAGAAGTTTGATGTTGGCTTGAAGGGTCGAGACCAGAAGCTGGAGGATTTTGAGAATGCAAACATCATAAACCAACCGATACTCTTAGGATATGTTTATGCTGTTGTACTGTCAGCTAAAATAGAACTCAGATTTTTACATAACAATAGCATGTTAGAGCCTGTAACGTTAGTTATGAAATCTTATATATTAAACGATAATTGCCTCCCCACGCTGCCCTACTTCCCAAACTATCAATCTGTCCATCATGCATCCTCACATCTCTTTTTCTGTCTGGACGTTATGTCCCAGAGAGCAAAAACCACTTGGACCAGCTTCATCTAGAGTGCCTTCCCTCCATCTGCCTCCTCTCAGACTCAGACAGGAGTGTTTTTGGCTTACGCACCAGTTCCCCAATTCCAGAGATCAGAGACGGTGTGATTCCATTTCCCTGAGCCTTTCCAACCGAGTAGCCCCACACCAAGCCAATTCTGGGACGAAGCTAAAACAAGCATCTTAGCGTATCCACACCAACTCCTGTTAAGTCTTGTACAGACTTCATAAATCCTTTAATGAAGCATATCAACTGTGAGAAACCTCTAATGTTACACAGGCAAGGTCACAGAGACCCATAATGAACCAGAATGAGTGAGGAACAAGCATAGAGGGTTGACTGTAGATTGAATTATTGCAAAGGTATTGGCTATCATTAAAAGCTAATCTTTCATCTGTCTCTCAAACATCTGCTCCTTTTAGAATTAAATATATAGAGATTCATAGCGTGACAACAGACAGTGAGGGATTTTGCCATATCAGCGTTTTGTAATGATTAAAATATTTATATAAAATATATATGTAACAAACTACTTTTGCTGTAGAGAAAGTATTTTTTCACCTTATGGTAAGTCCGCCCCTGGCAACAGATTGCAGGTCTGTTTTGGTTTTTGAATGAGCTGTACCTCTGAAAGTGAGTCTGGCATTACCAATAGTCCACATAAAAGATTTGAACTACTGGAAAACACTAAAAGTATCCTTCTGGAAAACAGAAGGAGGTTTCCAAATGGTAAAGCACACAATTTACATCACAGGCTTTAAGAAATACCCCCCAAAATTCTCTTCGGCTTTTGGGAAATATTCATTTGATGTTAAATTTTTATGTCCTCAAGATAACAATTTAAAACTTCCACTAATGGGTCAATATTCACCATGAACACATCGTTTTTTCTATCCAGTCAAATTGCCCTTTGAAAAGTCATTCATTAAAAAGAATGAAAAGCTAAGCAAACCAATATTGTGTGCTCCAAAAAGTGTGGAAGATCATCGCAGGCTGATAGTGGCTTGTGTTTATCTACACTCCTTTTAGGTGCTGAGGGCTGGTTTTAGGGATCAACCTTTAACAGGGTTGAAATGAAGCCCATCTGGAAAATCTTGAGCCCATGTGTTAGCAGTTATGTTTTGTTCCACCAATGTGTAAACTAAGTTTAATTCAACTATAATATTTTTACACCCAATTATTTTTCTATGCAGATCCAGCTACTTACCTTCTATTCATTTGGTAGATTTTTATATTTCAAGAAAGCCACGTATGTGTTTTTGCTTTAACTCAGAAACACACTACTTTAGGGTTAACAGAGAAACAAAAGGCGCCTAACAAAGACTTTTATTATGAAGATTGACATCCCATAAAGACTTCCTGTTACCTGCTTAATTGGTTTGCAACTTTGCATGTGGTTGTTAAGCTTTGAGCCAAAGTTGGGGCTTTTAAAATTATTTGTAAACAACCACTTTATTTCAAGGGGGGGGGGGGGAGGGGGGGGGTTTACCCTCAATTGCTGTTCACTCAAATCAGGCCTCAGTTGAAAGACAAGAGTTTAATTTATTTTTCCAGAAAATAGTTGAGATTACATGTATTGAAAGTCTTTAAAAATGTTTTTATTGAAGTTTGTTCGGAATTCATATAATTAATACCAAGAAAATAATGGAAAGTTGTTTTTTAATTGAGAAAGAATTACAATAACTGTCCAAACGTTTTTCAAACTGACGTTACGCTTTCCAAAATGGCGGATTAAGTTTAGACAAGTTGGCGCCAATTTAGCATCATTTATGCACTCTTCTGTGTGACGTTGTAATGTTAACGAAGAATTAATATTAAAGGGCTGCACTAATCTCTTCAAGAGAAGCTCAAAACTTACTTTACAATCATTAAAAACAAAAGGAAAACACTGTAAAATTGAAAAGAAAACGCATCGTTGACCGTATGTAATATTACAGCAACAATGACCAACTGGAAGAAAAAGTCGATTAATGGTACGTAAACGGCTAATCTTTTATGAGCTTCAGCTTTACTTTATCACCTCTCTTTGAGCCAGTTGTGACTATTTCCACCGAAGAGGCTGCAGTGTTTCTTTACTCTCAGTTAATTGAGGGTTTTCTGCCACCGAGAGCTAGCCCTTCACTCCCCGAGACAGCTGACTGTAAACAGACACACGGGGGAATGCCTCGTGCTGCCCAAAGATTAATGACAAAATGCTGTGTTTGAGGGAACTTCTTTAGTCTAGCGAGGGCTACAAGTTCACCCCAGGAGCTCCTCTTCAAACTTTGTGTTCTGTGAAGCTAAACGGCGCAGAAGTTTCTGATGGGATTCACGTGAACGTCGCGCAGCTGCGGGACTCAAACATGGATCTGTTAAAAGTGTTCTTAAACTCGTCCGTCTGCTTCTGGTGCCTGGCTTTATTTCCCCTGAAGATACCTGCGCAGCTGGGTGAGTGGAAAACTTTCTTTATAGTGCTGCAGATGTGTTCTAGCGAGAAATCTGCGCATTTTAAGCTTGCTTTGAATGAAGTGCGGACTTGCGTGCACTAAACGGGATTCGGTATGCAGCAATCATGAAAGAGTTTTCGATAACTTTGGGATCAAAAATGCAAAAACGTAGTCGAATCTAAATTATAGTTTTTTTTTGAGAACGGAATAAATTATTTTTTAAGCAATGCGTTCCGCGTTGATACCATATAACTTCTAATATCTGACACAAATCCTTACTCATTTGTTTATTTTCTTATTATTAATAGTTGTTTTTCTAATTTGCTAATTCATTTTCTAATATAAAAATGTGTTCAATAGAAATCAAAGGTGGGTAGAGTTGCCAAAAAATTTACTCAAGGATAAGTAAAAGTACCTCTTTTGGTACAAGTATTTACGCATGAGTAAAAGTAACTGTCAAATTATTTTCTTGAGTAAGAGTAAAAAATGTATCAAAATAAAAGATTTCCTATGTAATTTGTTACTTCTGATCTGGAATGTTCACATACTTTGCTCTTGAACCAGAAAATAAAATGTTGTGGTGACAAACCATCGTTTCTTTGACGGATGTTCATCCCTTTGCCTTATGTATTTGTTGTGTTTTTCATGCAATATTACATAAATAAACAACTACTGTAGATAAAACTGTAATATAACATGTAATTAATTAATAAAGACCTCAGATGCCAGTTCAACACAAGTTCATTTAGTCTGTAACAATCTAAGTTTGTGCTTCAGAATGGTTTTATAAAAAAAAATTACCTCAGCAAAACCACTTCATGTAAAAACTAGCTGCTATCGGCACTGTGCCAAATGACTCCGCTCACCCCACCCCTTTCTGCACGGAGGCGTGTTTAGCTGTCTGTTGTGTTTTTGTAATGTACTTTTGGTAGAAGCATGTGACAGCGATATAATAATAATACAAATTAATTATGCAATATATATTTAACTGCGTGAGAAATGATCGGCAGCAGGATTTTGTTTGAGTTTTGAATAGTATTGGCACCAAACATTTGCCAACATAAATAGGATTGCTATTGTGAGGTCATTTAGGTAGATATTTATGGTAATTTAAAATAATTTTCACTTGCTTGATCTGGAGCTGAATCACATAGAGTTGTTACAGATCCAAGTTTCAGTCTCAACTTCATTGCAAATCCTGTTTCGTACGGATCCTCGTTTAAAAACAGTCTGGAGCAAAATGGCTTGAGCAAACAATCACGTGTTTTGGTAGATCTGCCAAAGCATTTCCACCATAAATAAAGGTTCATTTGATGGGAATAAATAAGCAGAGTTGTGTTCTTCTTTATGTCCCAAAACATCACAGATCTTTGAAGCCAGCGGTACTCACAGGAAAAGTTTATCGTGTTCACAACCGTACGTGGAGGGGTGGAGTTTATGGTAATCAATGGATGGGTTTCACAGTATTTTATGTTATTTACTGTCAGTTTTACGTAGCAGCTCGTTCTCAGAGGATATAAAATGTTTGGGATAAAAATAAAAGCCATGGATGATTTAAAAAAAAAATTTTTTAGAGGCATTTGCGCACAAATCAATTGGCCACATTTCTGTCCAAAAAGCTAGAAAGTTTTGATTTTGGTCTCCTTTAAATTTTCCACAATAAATAATTATCTTTATTTCAATCTGTATGAAAATTTGCAATGTAAAATGGGCATTTAAACGCTGAGTGTAGGATCGTAATTTGATATAGACACCAGCCCACCAGTGAGCAACGATTGAATGAAGTACACCTGCAGGGCTGTTGTTCAAATCACACAGGTTCGAGATGCAACTTGCGAATGTGATTTTAAACAATGGTTTCTGGAAACGCTACATCTGGCACGAATGATAGACGTTTAAACTTGGCCAGCGGCTGGAGGGAGGGGCCTTTGATTTCATTGCACTAGTCTAGTGTCTGTTAAGAAAATTAACCAATGGGCCACGAAAATTAAGCAATGGCCGAAACTGTGTTCCTTTTTAATAATTATTATTAGTACTGGCCCAAAAATATGCGTCGACCCACCAGGCATTGCCCGGTACGCCCGATGGCCAGTTCAGGCCTGGTTACTTCACAACTCCTGAGTAATTAAGCTTTAATTTCACTCAAATATGCTGTTTTACTCCATTTAACTCCATATGAAAGCAAGCAATTAATCTTTTTTATGTATGTTGTATTTGTGTTGATATGTTTGTTTTTATACTTATATAAAATACGCAGGAATCCAACAAAAATTACATTTTGCATTCACTAATGCCGTCAATAGGGTGCAGATCACAAGATGTTTTCACCTAATTGCAGTATTACATTACAATGTGATTGCACCATCCATAAATCTTGATCTAGAGTCACACATTAGGAGACTCTTCATCAGTTTCAGGGACAGAGCGTCTACCGTTATCTGCTTGCACTAGTCAAAGGAAGGAGTAGAAGCGATGCTGCTTCTCTCTGTCATGTTTCGACTCCTCATTATTTCTTCACAGCAGATTTACTTCTACAGCAACACAATGTTTCTGATTGGATGTCTGTTGGCAAGCACTTAGCAGCAACAAGCAGCACTCGGTTGCACACCAAACAAACTTAGCACTGTAATACAGGGTTAACACCAGAATTATGGTGCTGATCCTGTTCCGAAGCAAGGTTTCAGAACATAATATATATACATAATAATACATATACATTTCCCCCCCCGTATTATATTATTATTACCCGAGGTCAAAAGCGGTGTTCAGAACAATGATAACCTAAAATAACCCTTAATTAATATCATGGATTATATCATGGATCATATCAATTTTATGGAAGTTTGGCAATAACAATATGAAACGATATTTTGAATGACCAAACATCCATAAGAATATTTTAAAAATTTTAAGAAAATTCAATCGTACACAATAAGTGTCATAACTTTGTTGTCATAAAATACACACACATTACCCCTTAAAATATAGAACAGAACATAGTAACAGAATGAAAAACATTTCCCCTCAAGTATTCAGCTAAATATCAAACTATCTTCACAAGGAACGTATATATTTTACCATCTGTGTGATTAGAGAAGTGTAATATTGATTGATTTTAGATCAAATAAATATTGCTATAATGATAATAAGTGTCAGTGTTTTCTTTGCCTTTTTAAACACTGTTTTGAAGCTGAGGATTCTTGTGTTGCTGCGTCAGGAGCATGCTGCAGACCTCAATGTGCTTTCAATCCGAAGTCCTTGTTTTCATTAGCGCTCTGTTCTCAAGAGGAACTCGACAGCTGTTTGGAGTCTGAAACGGAACCAAACTACCTTCCTTAACTCGCAACTCTGAGGCTGAACACCAAATGGGCAGCCTGTCTGCTCCGCTGGTGTCTGTCTCTCTCCCCGTCTGTCTGAAGCCAGTCAGAAGGTGAGCATTAAGCCTCAGGGGAGAAGTAACGGTGGGAATGTGAAGCCTCATGATTGTGGCTCTGTCTGATTAGAGAGCTCTGATGCTGCTGTTGTCTCTCAAAGCTCAGCCCCCAGCCCCATTACTGTTTAATGAGTCATAAAAGCACTCCTTTACAAATTTAAGGGCTGACTGGCTGTTTAGGTCCTTACTTCATTGACTCTAAATAATTAATAAAGTATAAAAAAAAATAAAGTTTTTTTTTTTTTCACATTACAAGTATGTGCCTGTTTTACAGTATGTCTTCTGTGTGAGAGGAATGCGGCTCATTATGTGACACATATTCATAGATGACAACACTACGTTACCTAGAATGCAATGCTTACAGAAATAAAAATTGCCATAAATGCTTCTCTTGGAATTATTGCAGCTTTGTTACTTCTAAATATGACCAAACATTTGGCAAAAATGTACACATTTCAGTAACAAAAAACAGTGACTCAAATAATTGAGCTGTCATATAAATATAACCATAAAGGGAAGGTCTGGTGTTTATTGCAGCTTTTTTTTTGCCAAGTCCCTCTCATAAAGACATTTACATTTACATGAAAACAACCAATCCTATTTTGTTTAGTGTTTTATAGGCGTGGAAATTTTGATGCAACAACATGCAGCAAGTTGATGAGAGAGAACACAGTTACAAGAGTGAAACAACAGTTGCACTTCAGTCCCCATTACAACAATAAACCACCTGAATCAACCATAAAGCTTTTGAATCAACCATAAAGCACTTGAATCAACCATAAAGCACTTGAATCAACCAGAAAGCTTTTGAATCAACCATAAAGCACCTGAATCAACCATAAAGCACCCGAATCAACCATAACACACCTGAATCAACCATAAAGCACCTGAATCAACCATAAAGCACCTGAATCAACCCATTAAAGCACCTGAATCAACCATAAAGCACCTGAATCAAACCATTAAAGCACCTGAATCAACAACTAACGCACCTGAATCCAACCATAAAGCAACCTGAATCAACCATAAAGCACACTGAATCAACCATTACAAGCACCTGAATCAACCATAAAGCACCTGCGAATCAACCCTAAAGCCCCTGAATCACACCCTAAGCCCCTGAATCCACCATAACGCACCTGAATCAACCATAAAGCAACCTGAATCAACCCTACAAGCCCCTTGAATCAACCCTAACGCCCCGCCTGAATCAACCATAACGCACCTGAATCAACCATAACGCCACCTGAATCAACCCTAAAGCACCCTGACTCAACCATAACACACCCTTGAATCAACCATAAAGCACCTGAATTCAACCATAAAGCACCTGAATTCCAACCATAACGCACACTGAATCAACCATTAAAGCACCTTGAATCAACCCTAAACGCACCTGAATCAACCATAACGCACCTGAATTCAACCATAAAGCACCTGAATCAACCCTAAAGCCCCTGAATCAACCCTAAAGCCCCTGAATCAACCATAACGCACCTGAATCAACCCTAAAGCCCCTGAATCAACCCTAAAGCCCCTGAATCAACCATAACGCACCTGAATCAACCATAAAGCACCTGAATCAACCATAAAGCCCCTGAATCAACCATAATGAACCCTGAATAAACCATAAAGCATATGAATCCTTTACTTGCAACTGAACAACATTGAGCTCTTCATCAACAGCCATTTCAATGAATTCCTAGAGCATATCCGCCTGATGGAAAACATTTGATGGTGTTTTACATGCTTTTTTATTTCTTTTGTTTAAAAACCTGTTTGACTGAGTATTGACTTGTGTGTCCATGAGAGAGTCTCAGCTCTTCAGGAGTAAGTCAAACGTACTTAAGCATTAACTGTTCTGGAAGTGATTAAAATTGCCATATCATGCCTCTTTAAAATAATGTAAAATAAATATTTGACTCTCCCCATACCTTTATTAACCTTCAAAGGCAGTATTTAAACAATATCTTTGAATCACCTCAAATGGTTGTGGTCTTCCAACAAGCCATGGACCTCCCATTGCCATGCCTCCACTATGTCCCCTGCTGGGTTTTTCTTGTTGGCACACAGCAAATCCACTGTTTTTGGACGAATACATTTATTTTTTGGTCATTTAAATAACACATGCCGTGGGACATCCAAAAATATACTTATTTAAATTTTTTTATTGAAACTGTTTTACTACAGTACATTGTTGAGCTACATTATCGGTTCATCTGATTGGTTAGTGGGTGGTACTATGGCCAGTTTGCTGGCTTCAGCCAGCGAGCCATTTCTAGCTCCCAGAAAAAGAAAATACGATCAAACAAACAACCCAAATTAATGACTTGAAGCATGTTTTTGTTACGAGGGAACAACACAAAAACATGAAAGAAATGTTTGAAAAGTGGGGTTACATGATACTCTTTAATAATTAGATTTTGATGTTTGGGACAGTGTATCCCTTTAACATCTTAACTTGATTTATAGTTCTGCTAATACCATGCACCTAGGTGTGTCTAGGTATCTCTAGCTCCTTGTGGTATCTCTTAAAATCCCTCATATGAAACCGACAGCATCAGAACGCACCAAAGTTTTGGTGTAATCCTCCCTGCACCATCTTTATCCCACCTTTTTGTCCTTTTATAACTCAAGAGATTGTAGTGGCTGGCGACATCCACTTTTAGCTTCAAATTCTCTATACAAAAAGCCATGGCTGACATCATAGTCATTGCAACCTTTGGGGAAAAAATCTTCCTCCTTTCTAGCACTTTTCTTCAACTTGAGCCCCTTTATGTGAGACTTCTTTGCCTGTGACTTCTTGGTTTTTATTAGATTCTGGCCGCTATGGACGTGAGTCATGTGAGCTCATCTCATATAAGCCTCACTCAACTTGACTGAGTGGAAAAGAGACAAGAAGCAAGTCAGAGGGTTTCTGTGATGCCCTGAATCAGCTAAAGGAGGAAATGGATGAGTATGGTTGGGCTTTAATTTCAAGGAGTTTCCTGTGGTCACCAAGTCTTCGTAAAATACACAGAGCCAGAGCTAAGATGGGAGTTTCATGGGTGGTCCTAGCTATTGTCAAAATGTGTCATGGTTCTGGTCATGTGGCATTGATGGAATTGAAATATAATGAAAAATTGATTTGTTTCAGTAACTCCATTCAAAAATTCTATATTGTATTCGTTTATTACTTTCATTTAGACCTCTAGGAACTATTAAAAGGAGGTAGAAGTAGTGGTGGCAGGACGCTCTTGTATCAAATATTTCCCCAACTCCTTCATTTGAGAAGCTTGTTTGTTCTAACTCTCGAATAGTTTTCATTTGTTTGGAGACATTGAAGACTCTGGGTTTGGACTTGATCCTCACTGATTTGTAAGAATGAAAATGCTTAAACGTTCCTAAAACGCTGTAATAATCAAGTCATTATAGTAGAGCGCAGCCGAGTCCTGAATCATGAAGTTATATCAACCAATCAGAAGCTTCTCTCAGCTCTGATGATGAGTGCACAATACATTACAAATACAATTTTTACTGGCAATACATTTTCCCACATTTTACTCAAACATCTTTGAATGACATTAAATCAAACTATTTTGTCAAATAACATTTTTTATCAAAGCTTCAACTAGCACATCTTGTCTGAAGAAATGTTGTGTTTTATTGTTTTATTTTAACTATTGTATTTTCAGTTTTTATTTTGAACTTTTAATGTTTTATAACTGTCTAGCCAAGCTATAGCCTGAGATGCTGACATGGATTGAACAACAAAAAAACTTTGTTCAAGCACATTAATAGGCAAAGGGGAAGAAAAGATGAGGTAGAAAAAAGTGTAGAAAAAAGAACATTAAGTAAATTCACTAAGAGTGGACTCCAGCTGGAGTCAGTGCTGGAAAAACCACCATTCTCAGGCGTATGCAAGACAAGGCTTTCAACTGACTCTCTTTTGCTGATAGATAGATAGATAGATAGATAGATAGATAGATAGATAGATAGATAGCGAAAGATGGAGTAATCTTCTATTCAATAAAGTTTCCATCATAAAAACAAGTTAAACAGCCCCATCGAGGACATCCAACACATGCCTTTTCTTATCTGTGAATGTTCTGCATTTGCATGGAAAGTAAAACAAACCCCAGCCGATGCTTCTACTTTCACGCCGTCCTGAAACAGGCCATGCTGAACCCCATTAACCTTCCCTCTCCAACTGTCCCTTCAAATCAGCTTTGTCTCTCCTGTTTAAGAATATATAAAACGAGATCTTAAGAGTCTTTATCTCCACTCTGCCCCATTACACCACACTTAAGATGAGATTGCAGTGTAACGATCCTTGAATTAAGGTTGATAAAGCGTGGCATTACGGAGGTGAGGGCAGCCAGACATGATCTCATGAGCGCTCCAGCGGTGCAGAAAACCTCTCGGCTGCCCCTCGCCGACTCAGACAGGATTATAGGAGAGATTTTCTGCTCTTTTTCAATTCTGGTCAAGGGTCAGCCGGACCTCTCCTTTATGAGGATGTTCAGATGGTCAGTTGAGACATGCTGCTGTGAACAAAGTCTGCTTCTGACAGTCAGTCCAGTGCATAGGTCAAGTGAAATCTTTTATTTAGAGGGGAGCAATAAAGTTGTGAGATTGCTTCAGAAAAATTTTTCATACAATACTTTTTATTGCTTTGATGTTTTTTTTTTTATCTTAATGAAGCATAGTTTTTATATCTTATTTGATTTGACTTGATCCAAATAAGTTTGGATTGTTTTGTTTCTCACTTTGTTTTTGGGTTTGTCATTTCAAATGTATTTATTTGATCTTTGTGTCATGTGGGTTTTATTCCTTTTTTTTTAGTTTATGTTTAGTTTACTTTGTTGGGATTTTTTTCCGTTGTACTTTGCTTTATCTGCAAAGTTGCTCACTGCTCAGTTTCTGTTTTGTCTGCTATCTGCCCTGTCTCCACCTGTCTCCAACAGAAGTAGTTATTTTTTGTACTTGAGTCCAACTTGGTCCCTTTTACTAGCTTTCTTGGTTTGATTTGATGATAGTTTTTTTATTTTCTGTGTGTTAAATACACATCAATATATATAATAATATAGATATATATATATATATATATTATATATAGATATATATATATATATATAGATATATATATATAAATCACAAAATTACTTATTCTCAATTTAAAAGTTATTATAAAATGTTTAAAGTGGTGTAGTTATAAAATATAATTTTCTTTATCATAGTCGTGTACAATTGAAATATTAATTAGCACCTCTTAGTTATCTTACAACTGTGCAAATAACGCTAGTTTCTGGCTTTTACATGGTGGTATAGATAGTGTAACAGCGTATTAAAGTCTGGTGTGAGTGTGTGCACTTACCACGACATGTCTGTGTCGAATAAAAATAAGCATCTCTGCTCACAGAACTACATAGAGTAAATAATAACAAATTAAGTGTGTTTTATGCAGTTGCTCCCTTTTCAGAAGTACAGACTAAACAAGGTGAGGGGGATAAAAACTCTTGCTTGCCATCCTGCTTGTTGGTTTTTGTTATTGTTCAGACTGCCTTGACATTTTATTTGTTCTGCCTTTTTGCTTCGTCTGCACTTTTCCCACTGGTCTGTTTTGTCTAGCTATCAGCCAGGTCTCCACTTCTCAATAAATGCTCCTGCCATCCTACCTAGCTTTCTTTTTTCACATACACAAAGATTTAGAGGATTATGGTCTGTTTCTTGCTCCAGCCCTGCTAAAAACTGAAACACAAGACCAGTTCATCACTCCCGTACCTTCATAATTAGCTGTAGAGGTGACATTCGGCCCAGTTTGGCTCTGAGATACAGGAAGGAGAACGGAAAGGTCTTACAGATGTGCTGTCTTAAAAAATGGCAAGGGATTAAAAAAGGTTTAGCCTGAAGGTCACATGTCTATTTCTGTTCCTTCATTTTGCCGCGAGACCTGGACACACGTCACAATTTCATGCAACCTTTGCAGCACAAAGGTAAGAGGCAGAAAAGGAGGGTCAGATAAAGGTGCGTTATTTTTTACCACCGGTTTTAAACATCGGAGGAGCCTTCATTTAGATTTAATGAACCGAAGCGACGTTTTCAAGCCACTGTACTGACACAGTTTTTGACCTTATCTTCAGCTGTATGGAAAGCGCTGAACTCTGTCTTTGCCAGAAGCCTGTTTAAGCTCTGTTTATAATATTTTGCAGTGGCGTGCTGAGAGGTCAAGGGCGGTTAGCGCTGGATAGTCACAAATTATCCATGTATGAACCCTAAAGGGATTAAAAACTCCAGTTTTTTATGTAGCATGCTTACTCATCCTCGGGACTGTAAAAAAAAAAAAGATGAGAGCATATCGATTTTGGGCTGTCCAAGCAAGCACACACATGAATTGCTAATAAAAATTTGTTGATGCTAATTCACAAGGTGGAGATAATTAGGTTCAATGATTGATGGATATGATATCCATTGTTAATAATCTGAAAACGTGCTTTTTCTATTTTTTCTTTTTTTTTGTGATGATTTGACTAATCAGATGTAGGCCTGGATGTGTGTCTTTTTGAATTCTGATGTCAATAGAACACAAACCAATGGAATTTTGAGCATTCATGGAGAAAAAATGCAACCGTTCATGAAAAACTTTATTTTTTATATCACACATCACAGTTTGCACAGCTAGTTGGAACAGTGTTGCCAGATTTTTTCTTATAGTTGAGAAAATGCGGTGCTTGAATTTCACATGGGTTTTTGCTTGTTTCAGGACCTGAATGTTATCCGGGAGGATACAGGACCCTGAGAATTCCTATCGGAGCGTTGATTTCGAACTCCACCGAGCTTCAAAACACTGCGATACAGGATCTAGTCTGTGACCATTCCGCTGATGGCCAGGATGGTATCGATTTTACTTAACAACAAACCTGCTGAGATGCCGACGCCGCTGTGTTGAGGTAAAAGCTATAAAAAAAACTCATACATTGCACTCTAAAGTGTTCTTGGAACCCTTTTACTACACCAGGGATCTCCAAATCCGGTCCTGGAGGGCCAGAGGCTTAGGTGTTTGGTTCAATCATCATGAAACACACCGGTAATGTAATGAAGGTCCTCTGTTTTTATGAATCTAGAGTAGTATGCAAACTAAAGCAGGGTTGCAACTATAATGTGCAGGACTGCAGCCCTCCAGGACCGGATTTGGGTAACCCCGTCCTAGACCTGTCGTAGACTTAAACACAAAAAACCTATTTGGTTGTGTAAACGATACATGGCTGACTAAAACTGATTTCGCCAGATGAACCACTGTGGCACACAAGCCCCAGTGTGGTTGTCCCTCAAGGACAGTGCTCTTCCTAGACCTGGAGAGGTCAAGAAGCTCTCGGCTTGTGCCCACGTGGCAGTTCTTCCATGGGAGTCTTAAAGACTGCTGTTTGTTCCGTATTCCAATCTCTGTCCGCAACTGCGGCGACTCCTTCCTGCTCTACTTCTTGCAGCCCACACAGGGTTGGCATGGGATACTGTGCTGAAGGTAAGGAAGCATGACTCATTTGTTCAGAAACTATTTAGAACCTAGGGCTGCAACAGTTAATCGAAATAATAGATTGAAAACAATTATCAGTTAACATTTTTGTGAATCAGAGGTAATAAAATGATCAACCGGCGCACCGTTCTGGAGCATCAAGAAGACAAGCGAGTTATTAAAAGCAGCGGTATAGACGAAGATAAAAAGCAAGTCTGTGAAGGCTCTCATAAAAAGTGGCAGAAGTCATCTCAGATCCGAGAAGATTTCAAGCTTTAGCATGGTTCAGTGCATACACGTAAGATGAGTTCTGTAGCATGAGGAAGTCTACAGGTGGTAAAGTGATCTGTATACTTCTGTGATCTGTAGAGTGGTAATGCTAAACTCTAACGGTACGATCTATTTTATCTTTTAAGGTTAGAAATCCTTTAGCGTTTTAGATATGCATTGGCAGGTGGGTTTTTTTTTTTGTTAACTCATTGATTGAAGGTGTATAGTACAGCAAGATCATGCTGAATAACGTTAGAATTCTTTTAAAACTCAACTAATTGTGCTTCGAAGCCATGGCTTTTTGTATGACTATTGGAGATGAAGGCTCCCTTTGAAGAGAAATAAAATTTATTATAAATAAATATAGTGTACAGAACAGAAATCTAGTCCCTTTTTTCAATGCTTCAACCTTCACACTATTTATTTTTCTGTCATAATAAAAACATAGACAAACTTTCCTGAAATATTTATCAGTATTATTAGTTGGGTATTTCTTACTTTAGTGAAACCATCTATTATGTGTAAATAAGCGTATATGATGTAATTAGATTTAATTTCTGGCAAATTCAATCGGCAATTATTTTCTCCCATTCTTTAACATCAGCATACAGCGCAGGAATAATGTGTACATCTGATAATGTGATCCTATACTCTTTTTAAAATTCTCTGTAAAGTAAAACTATCAGGAGATTAAAAAAAAGTGTAGGAGCTTTTCAGAGCTTAAATTAGACTATCATATTAACTGATAGCTGCAGCCCTAATAAGGAACATAAATGAGCAAATAAACTTCAAAAATGTAAAGCAGTGCTCGATTTAGATAGTCACTGTATCTAAATCAACATATCAGTTTGTTAACTTGCAGTTTGTCGAGGCGCATGTCAGTTTTACGTCTGTAGAAACAGCGGAATATTTTCTTTTTTTGCCTGTTAAATGATTCACTCGCTCTGAGAGAAACCACAGGCCTCTTTTATAGTCCCTGTGATCAATATTTCTCTTTCTCTGCGGCCGTTCCTATTTCCTCCTCTTTTCAAACATCGCCTAAATCCATATGAGTGATCGTGTCATCCACCTCAAGCAAGTCTTTAGTTCATTTTTGGGGGTGGATTGATTTCTAGAGAGCCTGCAGAGAGAGATTCATCATTGTGGGATTCATGTAGCAATATTTCATGGATTTATGACGCTGCATGACAGGCTACAGGAAGGAGTAAAAAGCTTGACTTTTAGAGCTTTGGCCAGACTTTAAAGCCAGGCTTGGATTTTTAAAGTGAACTTTAGAGTTTTAACTGACATCCGTAATTCTCCTTCTGATCTGACGCTGACGTTAAGCTGTGCAAACTAGATGAATATGTATTAAAAAAAACATTGCTTGTATATTGTTTACTGTTTCATTTATTCAGTGTAGGAAGTGATGTTTTGTAGAAAATATATTTAAGTTTAATAAATCTTCAGATTTAATTCAATAAATGAGGCGTAATGCATATTTGTGCAACCATTGATTATTTAGTACTTGTTTACATTTGAGTTCAAATTATTTCTATTTATAATTATTATTTATTATTTTCTTTCTTTATTATTTATTCATTTACTTAAATTACTCATTCTACTTTATATACCTTTTTATTATACTACTCTAAAGTAAATTGCCAAGTTTTATGTGTTTTATAAAATAAGCCTCAAAAAGCTTTTTTGTTTTTCATTCGTTTATTTACTTATTGGATATAAAATTGTTGTTTATTATTACTTTTTCTTCTATTTTGGCAAGTATTTATTGCATTTATCTATCTATTTTGGTTTAAGAGTATTTATAATTGTATTTTATTTGTCTTATTTATTTATTTCTCTTTATACGTTATTATACGTATACGTATATATATTTTTATGTAAAATGTCAAGTTATATTTATATACAAAATAGGCCTCATAAAGTTGTTTCTCAAGTTTTCAGAAAAGAGGCCTGCCTTTTAATTTATTAATTTATTGTCTAGAAATGTCTTTTGTTTGTTTACTTTATGGAGAGTTCTATTTAATCTCTCCAAGAGTTCTTGCAAATATTCATTTATTCATTAATAAGAGGTAATCATTCTACTGTACCAACTTTTTTTACCAGACAGGTTGGGGTGGAAAGTATTTGTTTATTATTACGATTAATTATTTCTTCTTGTTATTACTTTTTATGTATTTGAATGTCGATACATTTTATACATAAAATATGTTAGGTCTCCAAGACGTTGTTTTCTTTTACGGGTCACATGACCAAATAGTTTTGCAAACAGAAGTTCTCTCAGTCGTTTGGATGCGGCAGCAGCTAGGTTTTATATCAGTTTCTCTCTATCACAGCATCCCAAAATTTCTGGCTGCTGCGTTTACGTTTGCCCTAATAGATATTTTAGAAATTAAAAATATGAATAAATATTTTCATTACCTTGACAGACAATCATACTCGAGCACACGCATACCTGAAGCATATTCATTGTTTAAAAGTAAAAATTCTACAGTTAGAGGGTCTTGATAATTGTATAGAAATCAGATGGCTGAACAACAGAAGTTATAAGTATGCATTTATTTCTTTTGATCAAGCTTCTTGTTTCTTTAAGTTGTTTCAACCATACGCTCCTAAAACCCTGCCCCCCGGGTGAAGCTGAAGTGAAACGGCGTGTGTAAGGGTACGATTTTTTATATTCCGTATTTTGGTAATGTTCTTCCTTCAATTACTCTGATCTGTCTCTGGCCTTTTTCCGTTTCCTCTTTCTTTTCTCCGTGAAGTGAACGTTCCCTCTCTGCCATCGAAGCCGGTGGTGTCGGCTGAGCTGGTGGGCAGCAGTGTTCACCTCCGCTGCTCCTTCGGCGCAGTCACCTACACGAGGCCCCTGGGCTTCCTGGTGGTGTGGGCCAGATACTCCTCCAGCAGCATGAAGGTGGAGATCAGACGAGAAACCACCACAAGGCTCTACTCACTGGTGGAGATGGACGGAGTTCACTTCAGGCTTGGAGAAACGGTAAAGTTTACATTTGACATTTAGTCACGTTTATGCATTTGGCCGACAATTTTGTCCAAAGCGACTTACAGAAGTGGAGACACGATATACAATTAGTTACACAGTCAAAGTCTATCTCAGCTTGCTCATAATAGATGTTGTATCAACCGATCAATAAACCAGGAAGAAAATAGAGACAGAGGAGGGAAAAAAAGATTTTTTTTTAGTAGGTTGTTTTCTGAGAGCTGTTAGTGTTGCTGCTCTCCTGACTGGATCAGGAGTTTGTTCCACCAGCCAGGGACAGAGAGAGAGAAGGTTAGAGTCGGTTTAGCTGCCGATTCAGTCTTTTGTAAATGCTATAAAAAAACAGAGATGGATATCAGTTGTAGATTTGTGATGTCACCCACACAGAAACACGATAGCCTAATATTGTTAACAAAATCTATTGTAGGGTTTATTGTATGTTCAATCGACAACTCTGTATAATTGGGCCCCAATTATAATTAGACTAATGTAAAAAAGAAACGTACTTCTTAATCGCATGGTCCTGAAAAAAAATGTTGGGGCTAATCGCTATTTAAAATGTTGTACATGGCTTTTTAGAATTTTTTTAGACGTTCAGTACAAATGGTTGGAGGGAAAAAAAAGGATTAAATCAAAGTTTATTTATTATAGAATTTTTTTATTTTAAAACTGAGGTACTTCTGGCTGAGGTACAGGATTCTTTGTTGTGAGGAAACCAGTTTCTGAATAAAAACAGACTGAAAGTTATTCTGCGAGAAACACTGAATCAGAATAGTCATTTTTTTTTCATTAAACATATGCTTGCAAAGAGAATTCGGCCATTGGTACGTCATCCGAAAGGTTGTTAGATTTAGTTTTTCATTATTACTTTTAATAATGGGGGCAAAATAGGCAAATGTTTAACAATTAGCTAAATAAATAAAAGCTTAAATATTTTTAAAAATGAATGACCGCTTCGTTGTGTCCAAAAGTAAGTGAAAGGGCTTTGCATCTGTACATGTACAAGATATTTAAGCCTTTTTTTATTTAGCTAATTGTTAAACATTTGCCTATTTTGCTCCCCTCCTGAGAAATAAGATAACTTATGTTAAAAGTTTGGATCACTGAAGGAAAACTATATCTATCAAGCATCCTGATGAAGTACCAATGACCAAATTCTCTTTGCAAGCTTATGTTTAAAGCAAATGAAAGAAAGAGTTATTTTGATTTTGTGTTCTAAAGTTCCGGATTTCTCAGGAGGGGGAAAAAATTGACTCCTTCACGTGTCCAAAATCATGTGAAGAGGGCTTTGCGTCTGTAAATTTTTGTTATTTATTTTTATATTTACAACTTGTAGCTTTTGTAAAGTAGGTAACTTTGTAAAGCATTGTTTGTAAAGCATTGTGATTCATTATGTTCTCATGAAACCAGCTCATACAAGAGGAGAAAATCCTCACTCATCCATCAAACGCTTCACTCGATGTGTTGAACTCTGCCGTGGGAGCAGGGCTCTACCTCAGACTCGTTTACTGCGCACGACAGAGTGCATGATCAAACCAGATTCAAACTCAAAAGACAGAAATTAAAGTTGCATCTGACCTGATTCGTCATGTCCCAATGTGTCCAGTTTATAGACTGGCCTTTCCGCGTCACAAGAAGTGCAAACTATGTTATTTTAACAACAATAAATTGGTTCCAATGCAAATCAAATAATATTCCCTTCGTTGTTGGTTTTTATTTGTATGTATTTATTTATTCTTTCTTGCCTCTGCCCTGCTTTAACACCCCAGACTCTCATCTCACACCAGACCTCGAAACATGTGGATCTGTTGTGTGGGATTCTGACCTTTGACCTCTGATACTGGCTTAAAAAGGGTTTCAGTGGAAATGAATGCAGGCCAGGAAGGGTTAAAGTTCAAACTGAGGTTAAATGTGCAGAAAACAAGCCGCCCATAACATGCTCTTGATATTATTTCACATTCTAAAACGCAGATACGATGATTTGGGATTAGGATTATAACATTCCACGTGTGTTTGATCCCAGAGGGCTCGTCCTCCATGGTTTAGCCAGTGTGCTCTCAAACATGCGTCACAGCTGGATTCGGTCAAACATGAGCGCTCACATGCATACAAACACACCTTGGGCTCCCTGTACTGCCCAAATACAGTCAAAGCCCAAAACTCCATCAAACGTGGGTGACTTTAGTTCCATTTATGGTTTACGCTTTTATCTGCGTGATGATTTAACGAAGCAAAGCATGATTTCTTTGAACAGTTGTGTATAAACTTGTGTTTCAAAGAGCTTGATGATGGTACACTGATGCTTTGATTGACAGTTCTCCTGCAGCGTTTCCAGCTTCCTGTTGAACTCCTCCAGCTCACAGTCAGCTTCCAAAGAAAGCGCCGGCTTCTTCGCAGGTATTAAGGTAAATCTGGTTTCGTCTAATTCTTTGTAATTATGATGGATCATGTGCCTTCCTGAGTGTTTAATTAAAAGCTCTGAATTCTCTTTTCACGGTTTCTGCAGTTTGCTCCAGATGTTCTGTACGTTCGTGAGGATGCCAGGAAGCATGTTTTGAGCGTTCACAGCACGGTTCCTGTTCCCTGTCACGGGTTTGAGCACAGCCGCCAATGCAAGTGACCCTTGACCTGCGGATTTATGAATCAGGTGTGTGTGAGGATGTGTTTTTTTAGGAATGTTTTCTTCTTTAAATCTGGTTATAATGATGTGTTTGACTGTCTCAGACAGCGTGGTTGTTGAGGTGTCGAACGTAGCCCTGACGTCCTGCTCTCTTGAGCTCCTATCTCAGGCCTGTCGAGGGGGCGTCTGCGCTCAGGGCTCCTTAACCCTCACCGCTGTGACGGATTTCACTCGGGACGGTAGCCGTGTCAGTTTCCTGTCTGCAGAGCCTGCTGAGGGAAGCCCTCGTCTCTGGAGGGGTTACAGACCGGCTGATCTAAAGGTGAATCAAGTCATTGTTCGAGTCTGATGTAAAGGGTGGGGTGTAGCTCAGTGGTAGAGCGCATGCTTTGCATGTATGAGATCGTGGGATCAATCCCCAGCATCTCAGCATCCTAGGAGCATTGGTGATTTCCCCTTCTGTAAGTCGCTTTGGACAAAAGCGTCTGCCAAATGCATAAATATAAATATATCAAACCATTATATACTGATATACAACAAAATTGGGAAAAGGCATTCTGTAAGCACAAATACGCTTGTATCATTTTAAATATATAATTGTGTCAGATTAAAATTGAGTTAAAAAATTATAAATGTGCTAAAGCTGGGTTAAAAATCAAATTACGATATTTTCCACTGTATCGCGATATGACGGAAAAAAATGGAGATCACATTTTGCAGGATTAGACAGAGAAATTAAAACGTTTTTTTACAACTTTTAATTTCTTTTTTTGTTAATATGACAAATATTTTTGTTCATTTCTACCAGGTTACTTGCTGACGTTTCCCTCAAACTGCACTCAGTGTTTAATTCTGAGCTGTTCTTATGTAGATTAGTTGTGAAGTCTGCTACCAGAGCCTGCTGGAATATTTTCATGATGAACCCTTAGTAAGAGTTTATACTTAACTGCTAATGTGACAACTTAACACTTTCTCTGTCATTTTTTAAACAATACATATATTAGTTTCTCTCCCGTGGTTTTTACGTACCGTCCAGGCTGTTTTGCCGCTGTCCCAGTTTGACCGAACTTGACACGAACACTTTCAATACAGACTGTATGTCATTATTTTACACATTTTCACCGATAACCCGAGTCCTGATTCGAGAGAGAGAGAGTGAGTTAGAGAGTGAGGGAGTGCGCGTGCGCTGAGGAGACGCCCCGGGCAGCCGTTCTCACAGACCGTCCAGTGTTGCCAAATTTTGTCACTGGATTTAGCGTCTTGCGACTTTTTTTATAAACCAGCGAATAGTGACAAATCTAGCGACATTTTCTGCTATTCCTTGTGACTTTTAGCAACTTAGTTTGTTCTGGCTGATGGGCTTTTTAGAGCAGCGCTGGCGCAGTCGCTACCTGACAGGCTTCCTCCTCTGCTCTCGGCGCAAGCGCTCGCATCACATCACATCAGCTCCTGCAGAGGGCAGGAGACAATACATCTCCTCGTCTAAGCATCAAATAAATTGAGCGTGTGCAAGTGAACTATCAAACTGAATTTATGAAATGTATGAATGTGACTGTATCCATGGTATTACAAAATCCATATTTTGACACAACACAATATTCAATTTCATACAGGTATAGCATCCAGCCCTAGTTTGTGCAATAAAAGAGCTCATAAAAAGGCAGCATTAAGTGAGCACTCAAATGCAATAAAATATTATTATAATACATGGTTTCTGGTGGATCTTATAAGTTCTAAAATTTAAAAGTCTACATGGCAGGCCTTAAAAAGCCTTAAATTAACTGTTCTGGGTTATATTTCTGATTTCCATGTAAAGCTCATCTGATATGTGTCTTTTCTTGTTGCTTGGGGTTGCCAAAAATTAGGAAAATGCTTTTAAATGCTAATGAAAGTTAAACTGATTAGGTTCGCCATAGTCTGAAAAAATGCACATAAATGCTAAGCATACTACACTTTATAGACTTTTGTTCAACTGTTTACATTTCATCAATACTTCAAAATACTCTACCTCATAGCCTTATGTTTGTTACTTGTTCTTTGTGTTGCACTTTACTGTACTTATGTAGTTTGTATTGTGGTTTGTATTGTACTTATGTTGTTTGCACTGACGACTCTATTGTACTATCGGAAATTCCTTGTGTGTGCGTGCACACACACACACACGCGCACACACACACACACACACGCGCACACACACAGCAATAAAGCTGATTCTGATTCTGAAAACCATTAAAGTCATGGTTGGAGTTGTTTGAGAAAACTTTTGTAAATCCTCAAAAACATAAAAGTTAAGTTTAATGGTGCAATGCTATGAAAAAAGACTTATATTCTCAAATCATAAAAGTAATTGTTAGAGTTGCCAGATATTGACGTAAAACTCATAAATGTTAAAATATGTAAATGTGATTGTTACAAGATTGAGATAAAAGCATAAAAGGGATGGTTCGGGTTGCCAGAGTTTGACAAAATACTCCTAAATGTTAAAAAATGTAACAATGACAGTTAGTGTTGCCAAAGTTTGAGATAAACCTCTTAAATAGTAAACTTTTAAAAGACACGGATAGGGTTGCCAGAGTTAGAGAAAATCTTCGGAACTCGTTTATTGTGCATGTTGTGCCCGGTCTAGGTCAGGCAAAAACAATGAAAACAGGCTCAGTAACGAACTCATTTTTAACTTTTACTATCACCAAACAGGAAAGACATATTAACAACATTATACCTCAGGAGCCTGGTGAGTAAATTAAACAAAATAAATAAATAAACAGAAACCCCACTATAACACTCGGTACTAACCAAGTATATTTACAACTATTTACATTCAACGTCCAAATCCAGTTAGGGGGCAAAACAATCAGTACAGCAAGTTAAGGTTAACAAACTGAAGTGAAGAATGATGGTGGAGGCTTATGTAGAGGTGGTAGATAGCTGTTGAGAGGGACATGGGACAGGAACGGGGTGGTGGTGGAAATCGGAGTGTTTGACTGGGACAGTGAGAGGAATATCTCTCCTAAAAAAGCTCACTAAACACTAAACACAGACAAAGACCGTAACAATGCAAAAAAAGTATTTGGTATTAAGATATAGGACTTAAATTTTAAAGGTCTTAAAAAGTCTTACTTTTGACCTCATGATATGTGCAGAAACCCTGATAAGTAAACCCCTAATTTCTTTTGTCAGAATGAGTTTAAAACACTCCTAACTGACTCTTGCTGCCTAAAAACAACAGTGAAATTACAGACAAGAATGCGCTGAAAAAAACTAAAGCATAAACACACATCAGTCCCTTCAAATAATGCTTTTCCAGGTTCAGATCTCCGTCTGTGTTGTCTGTAAACATGAAAGATGTCCAGTGCCCTTTAATAATGGATGCAGACTATACTCTCCTGCATTATAATTAGACTCAAGTCAGAATCCCTCCACTGATTTCTTCTAAAACGTGAATGTTTGGCAACTGTAAATAGTATTTTAAAGGTCACTGCCTTTTTCTCAAAAATGTGTTGTTGATGTTTTTTTGTTTGTTTTTTTATATTTGTTTTATTTTCAGATCACAGTTCAAGATGTTCCAACCGCGACCTGTTACTCTCTGACTGACCCTCACATCATTACATTCGATGGCAGGTAAAATTTTATGAATCTCTTGACAGTGGATTCTTTTCTCTCTTTTAGCTAAACCACTGTAGCTAAACCATGTCAGATAATATGTGACTGTTGGAGCGCACATTGAGGTGCAAAGATTCGGGTCTGCATTTGAAATAAATAATTATTGAAACAATGTAAACAGTGAAAGACATTACATAATTTAACAGTAATCCACAGCAATACATTGTTCAAAAAAAGTCAAATGAATAGTCAGAATAAAGGCAACTGAAACCTGAAAAGATGTTTTCTACTAGAGTGGGTTATTTTGTGTGGGGACATCTTTACACCCGGCAACATAACGCTACGCTAAGCGTCATGAGATTGGTTGTTTTACATATCAGTCAAAGTTTGCCGCGTGAGTGCAATGTGGATGTGGTTTTACACATCGAGCTGGTAAAGCAATGAGCGAACAACTAACACAAACTACCTACTTGTTTAGAACTCTTTTACTTATTTATTCATAGTTTTTGAGTTGAGAGTAACCCCTCTACAATATGAGTTTTTCATGTAAATATTTTTTGAGGGAACTTTTGCTTTATCTTAACAGCTATAGGGTTAAAGATCACATCTATCACTTACTTATTATTTATATATATATATATATATATATATATATATATATATATATAATATATATATATATATAGATATATATATATATATAGTATATATTACACAATTCCAATAAAATGTAATATAAATCCAAAGCTTGACAAACTATTAATTTTTGCCATACCTTTTTAATACACTTTAGATAATTTCGCCAAATAAGGTGCGCATACGTGGGCTTGTCATCATTGTTTAAAGAAGGGTTTTATGTCTTCCAAACCTGTAAAGATTTTGTTCCTCCTTGGAACACAATTTGCGATGTTGCTAATCAAAACCATGTTAAAAAAATACACTGAACGTCTTTTTGTTGGCATTTACGCAGGACAGTTTAAGTCCTTCTAGATAACCTACAATTATTTTGACACAAATCTGGTGACTTTTACATGAGACATTCTCTAATGGTACATGTTCAGATAATGACCGGAAATGCAAAGGTCACTTTAGACTTTAGGTTTGTGCTGCACTGGTTTATATCCGTCGGACACTTTGAATGTGGCTCAGAAGGAGGGATCATTATGAAGGTGTGCAGGAACTGTCCTCATTAATGATTGTGTCCTTGAAAGACGCCTTTTGCCACAGTTTCTTCCAGTGGAGAGGCAGATATAGCCTGAGTGTACAATAGAGTTGTTTTTAAACACCCACTATAGAGAAGCTGAACTCACTCATTGAACTACTCTGTGCCTCAAATTTAAGAGCACCTCTCAGATTAGTTGTTGTAGGTTTTACACAGTGATCAAGTAAGCCCAAGTCAACATCCATGCTGGAGAAACCATTAGGCACAAACAACATAACCTTTTATCAATAAAACACTTAAAGCTGATCCACTGAAAAAGCATTTCCTTGCTTCACTAACGAGTGGATTTGAGTATCATCAGCATACAAATGAAAAGACATGTCATGCTTTCTAAAATTGAGCAGAGAGGAAGTAAATACATGGAGAAGAGAAGAGGCCCCAGCATAGAACCTTGTGGTACTCCTTACGTGAGGGGCACTACAGAGAACTCAGTAATTCCTCTGTGAGGTAGGATTTAAATCTCTCTAGAGCAGTACCCAAAAAACCAACTCACTAAACACTGAAAGAAGCAGTGTGTGATATGGAGTGTTTTTAGGACGTTCTTACCACAGCCTCTAAAATGTTACATTTACTGTGCCGTTTGGAAGATGAAACATTCTGTCCTGTCATGTTGCTGTGCATAATGAGCCATCTAGTCTGTTATTGCTTCATGTCACATGTCTTGCCCATACCTCCACAACACTGCTGAAACCGAGACTACCTCTCGAAGCGGTTGTGGTAATGGCTCCTGTAAACTAAATTTTCACACGCTACAATAAACCGTTAAAAGTCAGAAAGGGCCCTTGTTGTAGTATAAAGTACTTTTATTCAAATTATGAACCAAAGTAAGCTTGGATTTCTTTTAAAAAGTGGGTGACCTGAAAGTCAAATTACACTGTTTGGTGGTTCCTCAACCTTGGAGCCATTAAAGGAATTTAGATCTAAAAATAGTTTGTTATTGCTTTATTCAGGCGTTATGAGAACCATCAAACTGGTACATTTTTGCTTTACAAGAGCACAAAGCGTGCTTTTGAGGTCCACGCGAGACAGTGGGATTGTGGGAGTCGACATTACGCCACAGCATGTACCTGCGGAGTGGCTGCTCGAGAAGGAAATGAGGTTGTGACCTTCGACATGTGTAATGGACAACTGCAGGAAACTCGGCCAGACTTGTCCATCAAAACCTTGGATCCGTCTACGACCACACGGGTGAAGATCTACGAGACACATCAAGGGAAGAAAGTCACGGTAGGCTTGAATTCCAGTGCTTGTGGATTTTTCAATTAAATGTTTTAAAACAGAATTGTGTATATTGTGATGCAAAAGTCATGATTAGAGAAATAGGTCATGCCCATACATACATGGGTGTTTTAAAAAAAAGTCACTCTAAAAACAATACAAGTATGGTTTTAAAAAATTCTGTCAACAGGAAAATACTAAAATGCTTCTAAAACACTATAAAGTATGCCAATCGACAATTCTTAACCATGAGCTTTAACCGACCAATCAAAAGCTAGTTTCACTAGTTTGTCTCCTCATAGCTTCTTCTATTCAATGCCTGGGAAAAGCAGCAAGCCCAGATAACTCAAAACAAAAGATAACTTATTATAATATAAAGATATGTAAAAAAATAACTCAAGATAATGTCATTGATAAAAAAAAAATATATATAAAAATATATATATATATATGTATGTATGTATATCCTGCCATTCCAACTGTTTCACTCTCAAACCTGTGCCATTTCTGTAAGGCTTTTTCCGGTTTTGTTCAAAACCTGTGCTGTTTGTGCCTGTGTTGGGCTCACAAAGATAAGCAAAAGACAATAAAACTTTATCTATAACTCACTTTAAAAGCAACAAAGATGACCAAAATGCTGTTCACAAATAAAAAAATTCACACACAACACAAAAAAGCAGAAGCTGCTCTGCTACATACATACATTGACCAAGAATAAAATAAATTGAGTGAGAAAGTGTATGGCTGAAGTAGGTAAGGCCATGAAGGCTTTTACAAACAAGTAAATAGTTTGACCTGCATTATGTTGCTGTTTGAAGGGTCTGTTGTGTGAATAACTACACTATTAGATATGTTAGGTCTATGTGTAGTATTGCACATGTCTTAAACCATGCTTTAGCTCTGTTCACCATTAGCCTTAGAGCTTTGTAAAAAAAAAAAGAAGTTTTTTTCAAAGATAAAAATACTGTGGATATACTGTCTACACGGAGGGCTGGGAGATGAGGCCTAGAAATAGATCACAATATAATTTTTCATATTGTTCAATATCAATAATTAACAATATTTTACATTTTTTATTTCTGGTAGAAATAAAAGCAAACATACTTGTACTCCAGGGCAATGTTTTACAACAAGGCAAACATTTTCTAAACATCATCAGTTTAAGGTAATAATCAAAATCATTACTCTCTATATATACAGTGGTTGATCAGTCAGAATATCTTACTTTAACATGTAACCACCATTTGGCGCAAAGGGGCAGATTCTGCCAGGGCATATAGAAGATTAATAAACATATAAAGCTGAAGTATTCAAAATCTACTTAAAATTCGCTTTCTAACAACCGATATAAGGTACATTTTATTTATTCTTTTTTTTTAATTAGAGGAATTTCTATTTTTCGGTTTGGAGACACTTTCAGATAAATTGTTAAGAAACGGTAATCACAACCTGTAAAAATAGCACAAAACCCAGACATTGAGTATTTGTATTCAGTCATTATCAGTTATTATTTTACCAGTTAGCCTGGTACTTACAAAAGGAGTTCATAAGTTTAATTTAAAAGGAAATATTAAACTGATTATCTTTCCACTTCCAGGGCTGTCAGTCTTCTTCTGATGTGTTGTTTTCTGCATCTTCATGATGTGAAAGAACTGTACCTGAGCTCAAGAGAATAGGCTGTTGTGATGAACTTACACAAAAAAGTATTATTAGACTTTAAATAAACCTCTTTTAGATGTACATCGATGTAAAGCATAGCGCCATCTCATTGACTTATATAACCTCTGCCAGAGCGATAGCTTTATAGAGTTATGCCAGTGTTTGATCAGTGTTAAAATCACAGCCGAGTTTCCTGGCTTCTAATTGGTCATGTTATGTTAATACATCACAGAAAAGGATTCGTAGGGGAGTTGTGGGAGTATAACAGACTAAAATAATATAGATTTTTTTTTTCTGGAAAACTAGAATAAAAGTTTGGCGGTTTAAATCTCAGAGCAGGGATAATGTGAGTGTTTTATCCCATGCGACTGGAACTTATGGCAAACAGAGGAAATGAGAAGTGCAGTTAGCAACTCGCTATTCAGCCAGCCCTACTACACAGCAACAATGCTGCCAACATTGTGCTGCCAACTTCCAAAAAAATCACTTTGGCTGACATAAAAAAAAAAACCAGGTTAGGCTGAAATGCTGCTCAGTTTACATGTCGTTCAAATAACCAGATGCGTGTTTACAGTGCCATAAGCTCAATTCAGTTTGAAAATGAAATATTTTTGATTCCAAACAGCCTCCATAGACTATTGATCTGTGTGCAGCAGAGTTTAGAGATAGATAAAGGTATCTAGAATTCTAATAGTCTGGTCTGGTTCATGACAAGTTGCTTCTTATTTCCTCTCAATCAGCTGTCCGTGAGACGCAAACAGCTCACAGATGTTGTCCAAAACTGCACATTACATAACTATAGCATTAATTACTTCAGATACAAGATTTTAAGTTCTTTCAACTCGCCAACGTACACTGTTTCCCCTACTAATATCCAAATACTTGCCTTTTGCTGCAAGGTGAAATTCCATAGTCTAATATTAAATATTGGTTTTCTTTGACCCCTACAGATAGTATTTGCCTCTGGCGCATTCGTGCGAGCAGACGTCAGTGATTGGGGAATGAGTCTTGTCGGTCAGGGCTCCAAGTCAGGACTTTAATGCCACCAGAGGCCTCTGTGGGTTGTTTGACCGGAATAGCCACAATGACCTCCATCATTCTGCCAGCTCAAGTCACCATGGCAAAGACCTGGAGGAATTCATCGAGGGCTGGAGGTGAGAGACGTTCGATATCTACAGAGGCTGGTGTTTTCATTTGAAAATGTATATGGTACATAATTGAGCTGCTGAATTTAAGATGGGCAATAAATCTTGTCAGAAACCAGAGATGTCATAAAGTGAGCTCTAGTGCATGTGAGTTTATCTTGATGGTCATGGTTGGATTTATGGAGCTGTTATATTTGTAAAACATGAAATGCATAGAAAGGATATAAAGAGTTCTTTCTTGAAGCATCTCTCCATTTAACCTTGGTTTAATTGTAATGTCAACCGTAATTAAAGCAGAGGAATCTCTTGTCTAATAGGCTAACCTTTCTCAAACTCTAAATCCTCTCTTGAGGGCTTAATTCAAAGGCTGATTTGAGACAGTCATATTTTTGTTTTATTTCCCTGTGTCAGGATCGTGCCTGGGGAGAGCCATGTTTGACAGCACGCCACCTGCCACGAATGAGGAGATGAAGTGGAATTTCTGTGCTTGTCAAAAGGGATACAGCCTCTCTCTCCATTCAACACATGCCACAAAAGGCCCATTAAACCCACCTCCCATCTCTCGCTGCTCATCTCACGACGACGCATACTACACATCTCTGTTCCCCTTCAAAGATTCCACTCCTGAGTATGCAGTTAGACCTTTTTCCAAAAGGCATGTCCAGAAGCGGGAGGCTTTGACCAAGCCGGAAGGCACTAAACCGAATTTACAGGAGCCACACGCTCTGTTTGACAACTCTCCTTCTTTAGCAGAATTGGAATTCGACTCATTATTAAAGCTGATGCTGCAAGCTTGAATGACTCTAAGGCTCCCTTACTTAGGCCTAAGAGACAAGCTCTCATCTTCCAACCAGTTTACGCCTTTCAGGCTCTAAGCCAGACCTGACCTCGAAAGTTTCGCCTACTTCTTTCCAGACGACCACCGTTCAACCAACCGTCCAGCTGCTAAACCTTCCTGGCCAACACCTAGTGGTCTCACTTATTCGAAAGCTTTGGAGATCTGCCAACTGGTCCTGGCAAACTCAACCTTGGGCAACCGTTTGTAAGAATCTTCTGGGTCGACGCCTGGAAGAAGCTGTGGATCTGTGCATCCTCGATCTTCAACTGAAAGACGATTTGGCCTGGGAGGACGCTCTCGTTACTTTTCTTGAAAATGAATGTGAGCGAAAGTGGCTGGAAAACTGGACCCAGAGATCTCAAGAAGCTTCCAGAGCTACGGCAGATGAAGTTGCAAGAACATTACGTTGTCCAAACTTCTGTAACGGAAATGGAGAATGTGTTGAGTGGGGGATGTCGGTGTTATCCAGGCTACAGCTATTACGACTGCAGTCTCACCACAAGTAAGTGATCAGTTTGCGTCCTTTTGGTGCAGCAATGTGGTTTCTAGTTGTCTGATTGATTCTCATTAACTTTTATACTTTTATGTTAACATCCTTATTGGCTAATGGAACTTCATTTGAGATGTACTCGTAGGAGTTACAGGAGTTACTTGTTACAGTTATATCAGTGTTTTGTGGCCCGTGTTTGTGGATATGGCCAATCTTTTATAGAGGATGTATGATATAGGAGGAATTGTTTTGTTGTTGTTTCTCTTAAAATAAGAGTATGTAAGATAGATGAGATGTTGAGAAGTTGTGGGTTCTTTCACACCTGTTGTTTGGTTTCCTTTGGCATTTAATGTATTTGTATATGTGGCCTCTTGGATGAGAATACTGACATTTTTTGCTGGTTTAATTCTCAGGTCACCAGAGTTGAAAGAGCAATCCAACTTTTCAACACACCAGAAACCACATCCATTGCGGTCCAATGATTTGTGCACTGTGTGGTTGTTCCCAGTTTTGTTTAAGCACTGATGCGAATGGTTGAATGTGGAGCACAAGTTCTGGGTTTGGGTCTTTCCATATCTGAACACTCACTTCATTTACATAGACTTAAATGATTGTTGTGGTCTGAACTAGTTTAAACTTATCAAAATGGAGCAATTTGACTTACACATTACTTATTGGCCAGGCCAGAATGAATCTACAGTTTTTGGGCGATTTCTGTGCAGAATCCTTTTGGAATTTATGTGGAATTCTGTGCAAGAGTTTTAAATTCAATGAGAACAAATGCTAGAAATACTTCAGGTCTGAGAGTGGAACCTAGAGAGTTGAAATTTATACTCCAATTAGTTTGATTTCAGCCTGCTAGCAACATTAGTATCTTATGTTAGTACCCATTCCTAGACTCTACAATATGCAAACATTTTTCTGCAGTTTTCTGTGGAAATCTTTGGTCTCAGACTCCGTCAGGCACCAAGTCTCTAGAATAATTGTTATGAATTTTTACCCAGGACACTCTGACATTCAGACTTTACTACACTTATCCTAACCCCTGCATCATTCAATCTGTGAAACCAAATGCTTCTCTCACGAAAGCACATGGTAATTGCTCTCAATTATGGATTACAGCTGCATAATTCCAATGAATCCAATTAAAAAATCACATTTTGCAGCTTATATTTTAACCAATTATCTTTAATTGTTTAGGTTGTTTAGCCCCTTTTTAGGGAGATGCAGCTGTGGGGCTGCTGGGAGACTGACAGCTGAGTCAACCAATAAAAGAGCAAACAGAGTCCGCCTCTGCAGAGCTGAACAGATGATTGGCTCACCTGAGTAGCAAAACTTTACTGCATCTTATTCCACATCTGCTCGTTTAGAGACTGAGCAGAAGTGTTATTAAGCAGGCATTTTATTAATTAAATCAGTTTAGAATCCAGAGAAGCTTTAATTTTAAGGATTTCAAGCATGTAAAAGCTTACTAAACAGAGAAAATCATTCATAAATCCAAAGCACCATAATTCAAAATTTTTGATTATATTGATTTTATAATTAATTTCTTCACTAAATGTGATTTTTTTACTTGATTATGAAAATGCAAAAATATTTTTTTAAAGAATGTAAAAATACATGTAAAATGTAAAAAAAAACCAAATAAATAATGATCTAGATTTGCAATAAATAAAATAAACAATTAAATTTAAAAAACTTTTATGAAACCATTTTTTTAATCTGCAAAATAATTTTTGCACACACACACAAACACACGTACACACGCACACACACACACACACACACATATATATATAATTTTTTATTTATTTATTTTTTTTTAATAATCTTTCCCTCAGGAGGCCATACCGGATAAATTGTTTTTTTTTTTCAACAATTTCAAAACATACTGAAAGTTCTCTAAAGAGGCTCTATGCCCCTGAACACCATTTATAACAACAACAAAGTGTAGAAATAAAATTAGAATTAATTAAAGCAAAAAATGTTATTAAATAGAACAAAATTTCATTATTTAAAGCAAAACATTTTATTAAATAGAACAAAATTTTATTATTTGATGCTTTCTTTTTAAGTACTTATCGATAACATATGAAAAAGAGCCACACTTTTTACGTTCAAATTCTCAAACTTAACTTTGAAGACCCTCATTTTTTTTTTTTCATTTCAAACCTTTTTTCATACCTAAATTTTGAACCCAACTAAAGCGGTAAAGCTGAAATTTCTTTGAACATCGTGCTCCACAACCCTCTCTAAACCCATTGAGATCACACCTCTTTGTAAACGTGTATCTAATCTACATTTTTATAACAGGTTATATTTATAACTTATGTTTTATAAGAATATGTTGTTTTGATAATGGAGTAGAGCACTCCTAAAGCTTGGATCCTAGATCTGTCCCCAACTCCAGCTTTGTCCGGTAGTAGATTTATAGTTGGTTAAGGATGAAAGTAATAGTGCACAGTTTTAACAGTGTTTGCCAAATGGTTGTATAACATTATATGAATATAAATTACGCTGTGATAACATTCTCTTTATAAAACCCAACTTTTCCAATCGCTTCTTTCAATGTGTGTAATTAAATATCATGCACTCTGGCACATCTATTGTGTTCCCTACAACTGCTATTACCAGATGGTGTCCGTAGTGCCAGAGCATTTCTTTGGCACAAAACAAATGAGTTTTTGTGCCAGTGCATTTCATCAAGTAGTCTTGTATGCTTTCCGTTCCTTTTAATTATGTTTGCTTTGGATAACGCTGTTATGTTTCACTCTACAAAGAATCATTTCCTACTCCCTAAAGTACGCCTTCAAAGAAGCCACAGATGGAGAATGGTTGTGTTTTCGTTGATTGTCTGAATTATTTGAATTGTTGTTTGAAACTTCTGTCAGCAAAGTCTACTTATCAACTGATTGTTTCAGGCAACAGTGATGAGCCTCAGAAGTGCCTTTATCATTGCTACCCAACCATCATATCAGTGAAATATTATTATGCATGTATGCACGCTCTGCTCAAAGCCAGACACCCGTACTGTCTCTCTGATTAACATTGGGATCTTAGCTAAGCCGTTAGCTCCCTGCATGGGTTTTGCATGCTCCCCAGGGCTCCCTTAGTGACGAAATGGGAGTTTTAACACAAATTAGCAAGCAGATTAGGAGCACTGGAGAGAGTTGTTTATCAGAGGCTGACGTTTCTCAGAGAGCCGGGTCTGATTTATTGGAACTTTATAGGATCAGTGCGCAAGGTAGGATTTTTAGATAAATCTGCTTAATTGCTCAACTGATCATCGCTGATGTCCCTTCCACACCTGCGATGCGATATTTGTAGTTTCCTGAAAGCCCATGACTCATTTATATGCACTTGATCCAGTCAGAGCAGGATTTCTGTTGAGCTGCACCTTGCTTGTTTTCTTTCTTGATTAGTGAATAAAAATGTTAGGATGTTGTTTCTGCATTCAACTTCATGAGCCAAAGCGTGTGGCACACAACTAAACACGGTAAATACTCGGGGAATAAGCCGAGTTCCGTTTTGAAAAATGCATGGGTATGTGTGGACTTGGCATAAAATGGGAAGAAAGACACCGTCTATAAAATTGCGTACTTGTAAAAATGTACTTAAAAGTATGTGTCAATATAACAACCAATAAAGGTTCACTCTAGGGGAGAAATGATTCCTTGAGTTTCTATAATTGCATTACTATCGAATAACTCGATTACAAAAAAATATCGATGCAAAACTTCCCCGCAAGTTCTACCATTTCCTTTTATGCGCTGATGTCACTCCTGTTTTCGCTCTCCTTGTTTCTCTTATTCTCAGCTGCTCCTCGTTCTCTTCATTAGCCTAACACTATTTATTTCCTCCTGCTTTCCCTTTTCTTTACTGGTGTATTCGTTCATGTTCCTGCTTGTGTGGTTTAGTGTACTCTTAGTCTACCTGCCTCCTCAGTTTTCTTCTCCTCCTTTGTTGTTCCAGTCTGGCTTTTCTTTCCAGACACCCAGAAGACGGTGCTTCTGTAGTTTTTAGTTAATAAACCTTTGTACTCACTGCATTCGGGTCCTCCTCCGTTATTTGCCTGACGCATGGTCTATCTGAATACTGGATTCTGATTGGCTGGCAGGTGTTAGTCCAGATCGTTTTTTTTTCGCTGGATATAGCCTCGCTCAACGTTGGAGGCAAACATTAGCCCTTCACTCAATGCAAGCGCTCGAGCTCAGTTCAGTAATCATTCATGGAAGATCATAGCGATCGTATTATTTAAATTGCATTGCTATTTTTTATTCTGTTCAGTGGTATTTTCTCTGCGGAGTATCTCCAACATCTGCGGAGTATCTCCTTCCGGTTAGTTGAGGCACTGTGAAAACACTAGTAAAGTCAAGTCAGATTTACTATTTTAGTAAGTATATTTATTTCTTGTATTAAAGTTCACTAAAAACTGTTTACAGTAACTAGCGAGTCAGTAAAGCAGATATTTTAAATAATTTTATTGTCGATTTGAAAGCTTAACATCATGCGCCATCCCACGCAAATACTTTTCTTTTACTTGTTAAAATAAATTGTATACATTTTACATATATACATCATACAAAATATATTGTGTTCATACGTTTTTAAGTAATTTAAATAAATTCCCATTAATTCCTTCGAGTTTAAAACTTGAAATATTCAAAAATTTTCAAGACAATGTTCCCATTGAAAATTAACTGTATATTTACCATCCCTTTGCAACTGTAATAGGAACAAATATGATATATTTTTATGCAAGGCCAACTAAAGCTTTTAGTTTTTAATGGTGTGTAGCTGCACGTGTCCATATAATGAGCCCGCATCAATACAAATGTCTTGTTGATATTCGCTTTCATTTTCTTATCATTCACTTTCGCTTTGAAACCAACATAACATCATGATAACTGAAAGAAATACAAAATAAAACTTAGTATCTCACACGTACACGCGTGCACATGCACGAGGCATACAAAAATAATATCTATACAAATCAACATTCCTATAGATCCTAACACAGTAACAAACAGAAATAGACATTTACCGTGTGCGCCTTTATGAACAATGCAGCTGAAAACTTCTTTGAGCTTGATCAGACGTCCGTCTCGTGTCAGAATTCTCTCTCAACTAAACTTAACGTTCAGCGTCCGCTTGTCATCATGCAACACACGTGTCAAAATAAAAGTCCTTTGACCGCATCCAATTAACATCATTTATAAACACTTATACAATTTATTCACCTAGAAATACCTGTGTATTTCATTACATGGCGTCCTCTGGTAGCATTTTCTACAATCTTTGTATAAGATTCACCTCAAACACAAAACCTGAAGGGAGTCAATGCCAGAGGCCAGAAAGTGCACATCACGTATTCACTGGAGTCTAATAGTGATTTTTATGGCGTTAATGTCAACAGGGGGTGTGAATTATTCCAGCCTTAGAATGAAACACTGCATGGAATGATAGGAAATAAAAGAGTAGTAGAGTAAAAAAATCAAGTCCATTGAAAAAGCAATCAGCCCAGATTCAATACCTCTGCATATCTGGAATTCATTCAATAGAACGAGCTTAAAAAGGTGACTTTTGTGCTTTATTCAGTCGTAATGTTCATCCATGAGGCCGAGGTCACATTCTGTCGAAAGGATTTTGCTGAGATTTATTATTTTTTTCACAGGAGTCATAGCTCCTCTTTTATCATTTCTGCTCAAGCATTCGCCCTTGTGGCTGAGATTTAAACTCCAGATAATCTCTCGAACTTCTTTTTTTTGTGCAAATAAGGGACACTTGTGTGAACACCTCGGGATCCTTACTTTCAGAGTGATTCATGAGAAGAGGGTATAAATTTTCTTGCTTTACTTTAGCATCCTGTCCCAGCAGATCCATTTGCATTCTCGTATCCAACATGTAAATTAAATCAGCTTCCCCCTGCGGAGATCTCAGTGTAAGGTTACGCTCCGCAAATAAAAACACTGGTTTAAAATGAACCGAGATGGGAGCGATAATGGCATTAATCAAGCGTTATCCCTGCACACTACATTCACTCCAGCCATATTAAACGTTGTTGAGTTTTACGTCCTGGGAGACATGGAAACAAGCGTGTGTTTGCTGGTTTGAATTATTCAAGAGCGCCGGTTATGGGAAACGGCGTGTTTCCCAGCTCTAATTATACAGTAATGTTTGGCATCTAAATTTGGTTTAATGACAAATGCCGAGAGGCAAGATCAGAATCTAGAAGTTTGAATATATAAGCGTTTAAAGCCAGGGGTGTGTATTGTTGTTTGTTTCCTAGTAGCAGCGTACTTGAAAATGACTTTGGTAGTGTGATGCTCTATGATTTTTCCTTTTTTGCCTCGTAAAGTTTTTTGCGAAGGACGATCTGTTTTCAACATCATTAATAGACTTGTGTCGACTTTACAATGGAGTTTCTGGAGTTAACGAGACTCCTGCGGTGCCTTTTCAATGAATCAACAATAGGATGAGTGCAGACTGGCGCTTTTTTGTAGACTTGTTTATCTCTATGCTTGTATTTTGTGAGTATGTTGAGTTGGTGACAAAGCAGAGCATGGGATTTGACCTTGCAACACTGAATTATGGAGACTGTTCACTCTCCATATGTGCTACTAACAAGATAGAGAGCAGGATAGATAAATAAAATACTCAATAACAGCAATTCCTTCTTGGAAATTAACAATTTCCATGATTAACATGATTTATCTTAAATGCATTTGATGCAAAATGTTCACTATTTAGTCAAGCTTAAGTCATTTCAGTATTTTTGCAGTAAAGTAAAAAATAAAATGTCTTCACTTGAATTTAAACATTTAAGGACTATAATGTGTTCTGACTAATTTTAAAATAAAATATTTGTTAATGTAATATTCAGACCTTTACAAAAGCCAAAGGCATGCAGGTGTGGGGTATCGACACCGAAATATACTACACAAAAAATATTTATTTGATGTATAATAAAATGGTTGCATAAAGTAAAAAACTACTGTGGCCGATACATGCAATGCACATTTATATAACGTGAAACACTTTTACAAGTACAAAACTTTTTTGCATTTCAGAAAACAAATGTGCATGTCATAAAACTAATTTACAAATTCAGAAACAATTTAACATTTTTGAAAACATTTACTTGTTCTAAAACACTTTAACAAGTTCTGAAACCCAAATACATTTTACTGAAACCAGAAAGGGTAGGTACAATGAGAACCCACAACTTGGTGCTGATTGGACGAGACTTCAGTCAATCAAACAACTACCCTGTTCTCCTGCAAAGTGACAGCTTACTTCATTTAAAGACTGGTATTTATTTCATGGAGCTCTGACATGTTCACAATCACTGCATAAGCATGTCCGTCCTCATAACAGTGTTTAATTAATTCCATTAATTGTGCAATCGTCATGATTGACAGAAGCCTCGTCCAATCAGTACCAAGGTGTCAGTTCTCTATTGGTACCTACCCTTTTCTGAAATGTATTACGAAATACTTTTACAAATTCTGAAGCACAAATACATTGTGTCATGGTTTATGTTGAGAAAGCAGATAATAAGAAAAAAAAGGCATGGTTGTAACTTATCCGATTTTTTTGGCCTTGTTAATATCCAAAAATGGCTACAAGGCAATTACTGCTAGCAGTTCAAAACCACTTTCTTGAATAAGATGTCTTCCCTGTTGGGTAAGTACAGTGTGTTGTGTTTTATACGAGCTAAGCATAAAATTTGTTTCTTTTAATCTAGCTCTGGGTCAACAAATGAAACCACCATTTAACAAAGCATTCTCGATTTAATGTTGCTAACTTTAATTTAAACCCAACTAGCATTTCGAGAACAGGGCTACAGAATACCAAACAAGTTTCGAAATGTAACAATAATGGCATCTGAATCACCCTATTTAGCATAAATAGTACTTTATATAGATTTAATTAAAAACTTGAAATGTGTGTATCTTGTTACTACTGTTTTTAGTGAAATAGTTTAACTACTCATCCCAGAGGGATTTTAAAATGACAATAAAGACATCAAGTTGAGGATGATTTCAACTTTAACTGCAACCTAGCAAGAAAATGACCTACCAAGCTTAAACCAGCGGATCTACAAAAAAAATTAAGAACTTTTTTTTTTCCTGAGTGTACTGTTCTGCTTACTCCATTTGCGCTGACTGCCAGATCAGCCATCATGTTGAGTTTTTATTTATTTATTAGGCACAAAATCACATTGTACTCACCTTTCTACCTTTGAGGTAACATGTGTTTTTTTTTAAGCCCTTTTCATTGGCTTCCTGTACAATATCACATTGACTACAAGATGCTGCTCCTTGCCTTTAAGGCGCTGAACGGCTTGGCTCCGCTCTATCTGAGCAGTCTCCTCTCACGATATATTCCAGCTCGCTCTCTACGATCACAAGAAGCAGCTCTACTGATTATTCTGAAGATTAGTAAATCCACAAGAGGTGGAAGAGCGTTCTCATATAGATCCCTGAAGCTCTGGAACAAACTCCCGGATGTTGTTTGGAGCTCAGCGACACTCATAGAGTTCAAAACTAAATTAAAAACATATCTGTTTAATATAGCATTCGAATAATTATCTCTTGGTATTTGTCAAAATGACTTGGTGTCTGAGCGCTATAAACATACAAACTGTGGACAAAACAATGTGATTCAATGTTCCTCTCTAACCTCTCCTTATCATTTATCTCTCCTCCTGCAGCTGATGCTGATCACCTGTTTGTTGTCTGTTACATTTTTCTAACCGTTGTTTTTCGTTTGTTAGTTTCTGTTTTGTCTTTGTCTTTTTTGTTTTTGTTGATTGATTGATTGATTGATTGATTGCTTATTATTATTATTTATTTTATAAAATTTTTTTTAATCATATCTTCTATACTCTTTGGTTAAATGTTTGTTTTTTTGCTTGCTTGTTTTTCCAGGTCAGCTAGTAGAAGTGACCGATCTGGAGAACGGCGGTTTATGTGACGTCCGCGAGTTCGACTGTGACAGCGTGAGGGTTTTCGGCATGGGCTTCATCCAATCCCCCGAGCTCTCTTGTCTTGTGATCAGGCTGAAAGTAAGTGGAATTTCATGTTTATTATTATTTTCATTTAAAGGGATTCAAATACTGTTTATTTAAACATTGTTCTGAATAGTTAAGATCAATATAATTAAGTACACCTATAAACTGTCTGTTAAATGGGGATATAGACTATGCATCAAAATATATATATTTTTAATTATTTGTTTATAAGACATTGGTTTAGAAATCTATTTCAAACTCTAAATTACAAACAAAAAGTTACGATCAAGTTTTCGAATCAATCACAGGTTTATAGAACAAAACTTTTAAGTACTTTAACTTTGTTTAGTTAAGTTCAATGTAGTTACCTCAAACATTAGTGTCAGCATTACATATGTATTTTAGTGCTGTCAAAATGAACGTTAACGCATGCGATTAATTTGAAATGTATAACGCATAAAAGCTTTTTTATGCGGTTTCAGTTTTTCCTGTTTTCTGATTCCTGCTTCCTGACGTGCTTTAAATAAAGTATGATGCATGTTGTTAGACAATGAGAAGGCACTGAGTGTGGACACGTTACTGCACGCGACACACATCGTGCTCACATGAGACCGCTGGGCTTCTGTGAGTAATGACAGCTACTGAGGCATCACAGCGCTCTTTGTTGAAATTGCATCTGTTTGGTCTAACTTTGGGTAACACTGAGGAACGGCGGAATGCGGAGTCAAGTGTGGATCAATGTCTCGAAATGGTGAGAGAAAGGAGAAAAAGCGAGGACAAGTTAAAGCACACTTATGGTGCTCATATTATGTTTGCTGCTATGACATTAACGTTACTTTCTTGTGAACACCTGTCCTGCGCGACCCACAAACTGCACCGAACTGTCAGGTTTCCATTCACGGCAGCGGTTTTGAAAGTGTGCTTGCTTAATGTCACGAGATTGTTTGGCACCTTAACCATAGTAACGTTACATCCAACGCTCACAAACTAATAGAGCAGCTCCGTCTCTTGTCTGTTTTGTGTGTGTGTCCACTGTCAAGGTATACTGCATAAAATATAAATGAGTTCAGAATAGTGTAAAACCATTTTTAAAAGTTGAAGAAGTAGTAAATATGGTGTTGAATAGTGTAATGTAAGTAAAATATATTTTCTCCTGCTCAGTGCTGTTGCCAGAAATGATGGAGTCAACAGAGGAATATCAGCATATAGTTTATCTGAAAAGAAGGACAGCACTAATCTCACACGGCTGAAGATCGCTACTGCAGTTGATCCAAGGTTTAAAGACCTAAAGTTTCTTCCCAAAGGTGAAAGAAATGATGCTGTTAATGGCAGAGAGTCCTGCAAAACAAGAGTCTAAAGAGACAACAAACTAACAGCCACCAAAGAAGAGACACAAAAAGCTAATTTGGAGGATATTGATGATTTATTGCAGATATGTTGTTTACATGACAACACCAAGTTACAAGTTAAACAAAAATCAATAAACAATCATATTTAGAATTGAAATAGTCTCTATGTCTTCAATTTACATTAATTAATTTACATTTTACATTTATAGATTTAAAAAGTTTCAGTCTTGTCATTGCGATTAAATAAATAAATTGTGCGACTTAGTTATTTTTTCAATCGAATTTACTATTGTGTTTACATTATGTTTCCGTTGTATTTAGTTTTTCATTTACAATAGACTTTTGATTCTGATCAACTTAAATACTTCTGAAATCTATGTAACAATAATATTAAATTAATTAAATTATTTACAGTTCAATTAAATTGTAGGAAAACAGTTCACAGTAATTAAAGTAAAAACTCAAATCTTTCATTTGATTTCTATCAGATCAATAACAGACCTGATCGAGTTTGTTTTGTGATATTTCATATTAAAAGTCTTTATGGTTCTCAGCTTGGAGTTTCTTGCGCAGTGGCTGGCCATCTGTTTGTACGTTTAATTAGAAGAATGAGAAGAAAGACATAAGGGGCGTCTGTGGAGTTAAAGCAAGCAATAAAAACTGATCAGTCAACACAGCAGAGCACACATGAAGAAACACTGCGGTAAACAACGGGAGAAGCACTCGTAATTGTTTCAGCCTCTCTATCCACTGTTGCTTCTTTCATTCAATTACCGGTTTTCTTTTAAACTTCTGGTTTGATGTTAATTTAACAAGTCTGCCAGGATCTGTTTCACATGATGCTCTTGTCTAACTTTTTTTAATGAGCCAAATGTTATGGTAAAACAAAGCGTCATTTTACTGTTTTAAGGGCTGCTGTTGTGTTTGTGAGACACTAGAATATAAATATAATTATACATTTGAAACCCTACAACATGCAAATGAGTCTAGTTTCCTCTCATCCGCATTCAGTCGGAAAGTTACTATCAATTCTTTATTTCCTCAAGGCCTCTGGCATGTTGTGTTGGGTCATTCCATTTGAGTAAATTAGTTCAGATTTATTATTCTATCTGCAGTTTTGCTGCAATGTAGTTTTAGTTAAAAAACGTTTTCATGTTCTGAAATTTAGTAACTCATGTTCAGATTTTGTGATTAGGTGGTATAGGGCTGAAAATTATTTGCACTTTTTTGTCAAAAAAAATAAAGTTTGACCATTTCTTGATATAAGTAGTTGGTTTTAACCAATTGCATCTAGAGCTGCTCTATTATGGCAAAATTGATAATCACGGTTAGTTTGGTAATGATTGAAATCAAGATTAGTCTTTGTCTTTCGAAATAACTTTAATTCGAAGTCATTTGTTTTTATAAGACACTAATCTAGAATGATGCAAAGTCTCTATATGAACAAAATTGTACACAAAAACTGTATCGTCGCTTAAAAAAATTATTTGTCATTCAACTGTTCATTTCAACACCTGAATTAAAGAATGAAGATATTCAACAACTGGAGTTTTGAAATAAAAAGGAAGATTACTTATATTTCTATCTGCAAAATAGTAATTGTTTTCCTCTCTTCTCAGCAGAAGTGCTTTGAATCTCTCTCTCTCTCTCTCTCGCGCTCTCATCGTCTCCTCTCTCTCCTCTCTCTCACTCTCTCTCTCGCACTCTCATCACTCCTCAAATCTCGTCTCTTCCTCTCTCATCTCTCCGGTCCTCTCTCTCTCTCCTCTCCTCTCTCTCTCTCTCTCTGTTTGTCCTGTCTGTCTGAAGATGATATTTTTTGCAGCTAGCATTATTTATTTAAGAAGTCCTTTGGCTTCCACGATAGTGATCAATAGTCTTCCCAGAGTCCTCAATCAACTGATTCTCAATTCATAAAGTACTATAGACACATAATAGTATGCACAAAAAAACAATACCATTCACAGCACACAAAATACATTAAAATTAGAATACAAAATATCACAATAAATATAACAATGCAGTGGAATTATTAACAAAAATATGGCATATCACATGTAGACTTTAAACATATCTTTATTTGTTTCTTAAGTTTTACAGCCGGTCATTGCTCTACGTTACAGTGTTACATTTGCTCTTTCTGAGTGGCACAAACTTGTATTATTCCAATAATAGTTTATCTGGGCCAGAAGGATTCTCGTGAGCATCTTCAAGCGAGCTTTCAGTACATAAGCTTATTTTGTTTCTTGGATGGATCTGCCATCTCCCCTATTTATAAAACATTGTTCTAATTCTATATACATCTGTCTCCTGCACCGGATCCTAACATTTAAAGTGAAAATCATAGAATGAGTGCTTTCCCACTCGAGATGTTGCTCGGCTGAGAGATTTGTTTAGGTTAAAATGCGATTATTAGTAGAAAAAATGTAATTGTTCATCAGCGAATAGTTTAAAGAGTTTGTTTGTTTTACATAAAAAATAAAGAAACGGTTTAACACATCCTAATCTTGGAAGTCAAGTAGGAACAGTTTGAAACGGATCTCTCTCTCTTTTTTTTTTTTTTTTTTTTTAGAAAACAGAGCAGTGAAATCTTAAAGGAATCGCCAAATTCTCACTTTTGTTTTTGTTTCTTTGTAACTCATTCCATCTACTCCTTCTGTTTTCAAGAACACAAATGGAGTGTGGATCCCTGAGGAGGAAGCCAGAACCCGAGCGACCTTCCTGAGCTCTAAAGCCATGGACTGCTCTGTCCCCCGAATCACCAACATGGCGCTGGACACCTTGGACTTCGCTGCCCGTGAGCAGCCTTACGCCAGATGGGAGATAAAGGTACCCGTCAATCAATCTAGGGGACCGGGGCCTCTCGTGATTGATTCTCCTCTGCCATTCCCCGCAGTGCCAGAATGAATCAAAATGTCACCGCTCTGATAAAAGCACACTATCGTTTGCACCTGAAAGATGAAGCGCGACTTTGAATGGAGCACTTTGAAAGAATGTAATCACGCAGGAAGTCTCCTTCACACTTTTGGGGTTTAACAGTGCAAATCATCCTGAAATTATGCCGCTCACACAAGCTAAAGATGCTTTCAAATAGATCACATGGAAAGCACCAATGCATGAAATGGAAGAGAACGCTCCTGTTCTGAATGACACCAGTCTCATTTCTTCACCCTAGCATTGGCGCACAGCGTATGGCTAATAGAAACACACACTCCATTTCAGGTTGACCTCTTCACGTGGTCCCAAAGTGCACCTTGATCTATGTGTGTCCTAATGAAAGTGTTTACCGATGTAACAAATGATGAGCTGAGTCATTAACATAAATTTGAATGTTTAAAGCGCCAATGAAGGTCAAAGCAAAGTCGCATCCAGGAGGTAATACATCTGGAAATCCACTTAAACTCCTGACTGCATTAATCTCAAAGGCTTTTGGGATTAGCGCTCACTCAGGGGTTGAAAAATTAACCTGACTTTTAGGTTTTCGGGATTTTGCGCTGAAAGATTCTGTGAAGTGTTGCAAAGGTTTTGCATCATCTCTCAGTTGCTAGAGAACTTGGAAAGTTTATTGATCACAGATGATTGCGGGGATGTATTTTTACATCATTTTAGTGAATCATTCTTTATTAGTCTCTGAAATTATTCTGAGGTGCTTGATGTAGCTCTTTACAGCTGCTTGGGTTTGTTTCTGAATAAAACATTTGGCTGAAAATTAGCCATTAAATTAGCCATTGGCCATTAAAACTGAAAAAAAATGTATTTTTCAGGTAACCAATGGGGGTCTTCAGTTCAGCGAGGGGAAGATTTTAACCCTCTATGATGGCATTTGTCAGATATGTTTGTCAACTTCTGGAATTTGCAAGCTAAAGGTAAGGATTTCAAAGTCTTAATTAATAAAACATTCTATTTCTTTTATAAGCATTTCTTGTTTTGAGTCTTCTTTGAATATATGTTGTAAGTCATGAAAATGTACATGATGGATAGGAATAACTTTCTCATCTGTGCTCACTGAAGTGACTCCCACTTTTGATTTTGAGCATTACTGGAAACTGCAGTAAAACCTGAGATGAGGCAGAAGAACACAGCTGTGTTGTTCTCTGTGGATTGTGTCTGATTGGTCTGTTTTACCCATGCTGAACGAATCACCCAATCAACAGTATTGACAATAAAGTTGCAAGAAAAAGTATTTGAAGAGCACATTTTATGACCAATTCATGCAAACCTCCTTGTAATCCTAAAGGGTTCTCATACTTTTTCTTGCAACTGTAACTACAGGTCACAGCTAGCATTGCATAAAGTGTTTTGAACAAAGAGACTTGCTGCATGAATCATTTGGAAGTTGCTCTGAAATTAGGTTAAAAACATTTTTATCAATATTGAAATAAATCAAGAATGAAAGATTTTCTTGAATCTGTGTTAACTTACTGTTAGAAACTCCCCAAAAAACAAACTATCAACATTTTAAAATAATTTCAGGAACACTAGAAATTTGCATCCACCACACTCTCATTCTAGAACCTGTTAAACAGCCTCTTGTTCAAGATTTACATCTATTCCTGATTGTTTCTGCACCTTATCCCTTGTGCCTCTTCTGCTCGGTTATCCAGCCTCTCATCATCCTGAGTTTTATATTCACCACATGCAAAGGGAAACTTCTTTCACGTTTACCTCCATTTTTCCACCTGAAAAAGTCACAGAGGAGTCAAGTTTATGGATTCAAGAGGCAAAAAGTCTGTCGCAGCCATTTAGCATCTCCAGTGTTCACAGGGACTGCCTTGCGTGAGGTCACGAGGGTGTGCAATTGGGAATAGCCACAAGAGTGGATGTGGAAAACAGACAATGTTGGAAATTATTCATGATATCGAGTCCAGAAACGGATCCCTGGAGCACCTGATGTCCTCCTCTTTCTCTGGTTTCTACTGCCATATCCTCTCAGTGTGAGAGATGAGTTATCTCGTTGAATCTGTTTGCTCTCTGTTTATTTTCTGTGCTTTTCCTGCGAGTGCTGTGAATTACATGTTCCGGTGGCTATTAAAAGGTTTGAAATGGAGAAATTGTATCTGTGCTGGGGTTTAGTACTATCCCAAAGGTTTGAGGAAGGAAGTTGGTTGGAGATCAAGTTGAAAACGTGTTGATGGAAGTAGATTTCTGCAGCATTGTTCAACTTAGATCCTCTTACTTTCGCACTTTCTTTTTTAGGTACATTTTTGGCCTGACGTTCGGTTGATATCTAGTTGTACTGTAGTTTAAAAATGTGTCTCTAAACATTATTTTAATTGGTGGTGCTTGGATTTTTTAATTTTTTATTAAAGACTTAATAAACAAGCAAAAATGCACAAATACTGTTTTTGAGATACACCGTGTTTCACTTTTGCTAAGAAATATGTTTGTAATTTGTAAAACGTTTAGTGATTTAGTGATAAACAAATTTACAAGTTTAGTATAATTCCACAATAAGAGCTTCAAATTGGTCTTTGCCTGTTTTTATTCATTGTTGTGAAGCTTTTCTTTTATGGCATTCGTTTGTGTTGTGGTATTAGTTGTAGAGCAACATATTTTGCTCAACTTCAGCTCCTTCAGCTAATTGGAAGGTTGAATTAGTTGGGGTTAGGGTAAGTTGTTGATGTTAGTATTTTCCAGTGACTAATTTCCCTCACGTTCGGCAGGTATATGCAGAGTCTACTATGGGAAGGTAATTGCTAGCTCGGAGTAAATGTTCTGTGTATTAAAGTAAGTTACACAGAGGCAACTGCCGTCCGCTTCGCATCAAGAGGTTCTGCTCCTCCACTTCATGCATTAAATCTGAATAATGCACGCTTAACTGTTATATTTATATATATATATATATATATATATATATATATATATATATATATATATATATATATATATATATATATACCAAACATATCTTGATCAAGCTTGTCAAGGTGAACTTGATTTGGTCAAAACAATCAATTTGTCTTTACTCAACCTTACCTGACTTGGCTGATCTTGACATGACTTTGCTAAGCCACTGCTTATTTTACCATAGATTTTTTTTATTTCAGGAGAAGACGTGTAATATAGAGGGCATGTGTTTTGCCGACGGAGACTCCAACCCTTCAGTTCCATGTCTTCTGTGTAACTCCACAGCCTCCAAATATGTTTGGTCCATTAATCAAGGTAAACACAATTTTGTATATCATTTTAGTTATTTATTGATTTTTATTTGTCTAATACAAACCAAATTGGCCAATTCCCTAGTGCTCGGCCACCCGAGGGGATTAAACAAACTTTTTTAACTTCAGATCATTCTTATTCAAATGTTTACAAAGTTCGATGTGAATTCATTTAAGCCATTTTTGGACAAAGGTGAAAAATTGCCTTATAACCATGCTGGAGTTCTTAAATTCATTTGAAAACAGTTTAACGAATACATGCATGCGCATTTTGACTATTTTTAAAATAGTCAACATTGTAAATTTGGATGTGTACCAACTAAACATGATAATCAGAACTTGTTGGGACCAATTTAAGGAATTTTGGACAGATGAATTTTTTTAATGGAATTGCTGTAGGAACATTTTGGCTAGTTTGCAAAAAAGCAACAAAAAAAAATCAGCTGGCAGGGTCCGAAGATGATCTGGTTCAAATTTTGTGAACATCAAACAAATGGATAAGGAGTTCAAAAGTGTGTTTTTGGTCCAATTCTAAATAGAAAAAAAAACTTTCATGATGGACAATGATTCCTTAGGATTCATTTGCATCAGAATGAGCCAACGAATACAAGGAAGAATGTATTTTGTTTCTACACAGTAAAATTCAATAGTTATTAGCACAGACAGGAGTGAACGTTCTTCCTAGAGTTGGAGCTAGAGTGTTTGGGACTCCTATTAGGGGCGGTTTGTTGTTCAAACACTTTTTTCAGAATAAGAATAATAGTGAAGAACAAAACCAGTTAATATGTTGGTTAATTTTGTTATACATTGATACATTTGAAAATAATTTATAGCAAAACATATTACTAGTTTATGTTAATTTCATAATTTCAGCTCAAATGCTGAACTAACTGCTGATCTGTTTGGCTGCATGATACAAGTCTCAGAAAAAAAGGCTCGACCAATCATATCTGAAGACTCTGAAGATAGCTGCAAAATCACTGACCTTCTCCCCTCACACACTTATCCTCCTGATTCTCATTTCCCTTCTACTTCCTGTCTTACTTTTCCATCCTTCTGCTGCAAAATTGAGTTTCTTCATTCTTGCAGAGAAATTAAATTGAGACGGATTATCATCAGGGTAAAATCTTGAAATTGAAGTGTTAAAGTGATTCAAATGAGGATTTGTGCCGGAACCGACTCCATCCATAAACCAAAAAATCACTGGAAAAATAGAAATCGAATGTTAATGCAGATTTTTTTTTTTTAATCTAACTTGACTTTGTCGTTAACGTTTGTTTTGTTGAATTTATCATCGTTCTGTTCAAGCTTTAGTTTATAAAGACTTTAACCGAAAATTACATTTTCTCTAAAAAAATACCTTTTGCAGTAGGCTGAACCAAGAAATAATAACATATTTAGTTTCTTTTAGATTTAAAAAATAAAATGGCTTACAATCTCAGATGTTAAAATATGAATTATTATACAATTAATTCATTATTTTGGTTCCTGAAAAAAACTGTAAAAATAATGTATTTCTCTTGATCTAATAAAACAGAAATTGTTTGTTTTCAATAATACAGAGTTAGACTTTAAATTACCTTAGCAACCTGATTGTTTACCCTAGCAACCGTGTTAGAGGATAGACGTCTCTGCATAATAATTAAATAAACGCTAGCTGTTTTGTTTGACTCGTTCTTGGCCTAGCAAGGGCAGATTTTGTCATGGTTTGTATTAAAACATCAATTTAATGTAATCTTACATCATTTTGCAATACAAATAAGTTACAATGCTAAGCACATATGCTCACCGATTTAAATAAACACTCATGAAACATTCATCAGCAGATGTTTTCCTTAATCAACTCTGTAAAGTTTTTTTGTGATTGCATGATTTAAAGGACACTGCTATGTTTCTGTGGGTTCTGTTGTGATGTGTTGCTTGAAAGTTGTTGATTATTTGATGTCGGAACAGATTAAGGATTCCATTTTGTGCGCGGTTGACATTTCTCAGCTAGAAACACACAAGCTCATATGCGTCACGCTGCTCGAGAATGAAATCTTGAATAGGAGTGACATCTTTGCAGAGAAAACATGCATATTGGATATTCCCTTTGTTTTTGTTGGGGATAATTGAATGTCGCTGAAAATGTGTTTGTTTTTGTGTTATAAAAAAGTTTTGTATAGAAAGCAGTCAGAGAGGGATGTAAATAAGATTTCCTGGTAATCTCATCATGCCTGATGGAACAAAAACAGATTTTTTTCTTTGCTCTCTCTCTTCCTTTTTAAAGCGTGTTGCTGTTTTGAGATATAGTTTTAGCACTTTAACTCTTTACTTTCATTGGTTTGTGTGAAAATTGCAACAACAAAAAAAAGAAGACAACTGACATTTGTGGATAGGTTGTAGTAATGATTAATTGTCTATTCCTCAAAAGCAAAGCTTGATTGTTATTATTTGTGTTACTATTGAATGTTTTTTTAAAGTCTAACTGTTAGACAAAATAAAACCAAAGAGTTGCTTTGGTTAGACTAATTGTATGATTGTAATCGTAAGAGAGCTAAATTGTCGAAATGTCGAGAAAGTTGTGTGATTATAGTAAGTTTAACAATAGTTAAAGTGGCTTAAAAAGGCTAGGAGGAACAGCCTTTGCAACTGAATTGCAACTGAATTATCCAAAGGCTAAGTTTGTTAGCTTTAGCCTGTTAGATGAACGTTAGCTTTCTGTTGTTATATGTGTAACGGTTTGTGGTACGTTAGTGGAGCAAAGATGTTGACTGACTTTAAAGTCAACTGCAGCGGGTACCGCAACAGCAGAAATTAGCTTTAGGCGCGCGGGCTAAGCGCGTTTCTGTAGCACCTGGAGCCTTGAAACTCAGAAACGTCTGTACAGAAAAACAAGTGGTTCCATGTATTAAGAATATTAAAGAAGCCTGTTTTAGCTGAGTAGTCAGTAGTGATGCTTGAAGTAGATGTTTGCTTCCGCTTCTTGTTAGCGCAAGTAGGCTAGCACAGCAGACAGCAGGGAGCGGATGTGACAACAACATGAAAAGGTTTATTTATTCCTTTTAAAAGGGAAACTTTGTACATTATGTGCATTCATCACTTCGTTGACATCCCTTTTTCCTTTATTTTGACCATTGTGACTGACAACTAATTAAAAAAAAGTCATTCAGTATCTTCAAAAATTTGAATATTGTGAAAAGGTTCAACAAAGGCATCTTCTGGAACACTCTAATCTCCAATCTTAACTCAAAACACCTGCAAAGCCCTATAAATGCCCACCCAGTCTAGTTCTGTAGACTTTACAATGATGGAGAAGACTGCTGATTTGTTGAGAAAAAAGACAAAAAAAGATCATTGCAGAAGTGGCTTTGAGCTCTGTTAACAGAACTCTGTGTCTGAGCACATTAATAGAGAGGCAATGGCAACTTTGGGTAGGAAAAGTTGTGGTAAAAAAAAAGTGTACAAGCATTTGGTATAACCACAGTTTGGAGAAGATTATGAAACAAAACTTATTCAAAAATGTGGAGGAGATTCACAAAGTATGGACTGCAGCTGGAGTCCGTGCATCAAGAACCACCTCAAATCGATATATGCAAAACTTATCTTTCAGTTGTCGCATTCCTTGAAACAGCATCAGAAGCATCTCTTCTGGGCTAAAGAGAAACAGAAATGCTATGGATTGCTCCAGAGTTATGTTCTATGATGAAATGAAAGATGTATATCAAGGCCCCTGAGTCTGGAGGAAGAGAGGAGAGGCAGAGAATCCATGTCGCTCAAGGTCAAATATAAAGTGTTTTCAGTCAGTTATGGTTTGGGGTGCCATGCCATCTGCTGTGGTTGGTCCACTGTGTTTTCTGAGGTCCAAGCTCAACGCAGCTGTCTACCAGGAAGTTTCTACCACTTCATCCTTCCTGCTGCTGAACAACTTTATGGGGATACAGATTTCTTTTTCCAACAGGTCTCCTGCACACAGTACCAAAGCTAACTTGTTTATGGAGCTGGTATCTCTGCTGTTAATTGACTAGCAAACTTGCCTGACCTTAACCCCAGATAAAAGCTGTGAGGTATTATGAGGAGGAAGATGCAGTACGCCAGACTCAGCAAGCAGAAGAGATCAAGGTCACTCTCAGTGCATCCCAGCTTTCAGATCCTCACCGTGCCACACTGCTTAAGGAATTGAGGCAAAAGGAGTCCCAACTAAATGTGGAGTGCTGTATATCATCCGACCTTTAAAATATGTTTCTAAAAACCTTTTTTTAATGGCCTTAAGTAATATTCTATACTGATTTTAGGAGTTTCATTAATTGTGAGTTACAGTCATCTATCATTACTAAAACATTTGAAATATATCGGTCTGTGTTTATTGAATGAATATAATGAGAATATAACGAGATCCGGTCCTGGACGTCTAATGCACTGCACATTTTAGTTGCAACCCTGCTCTAACACGCACACTCCTCTAGCTTCTCTCACAAATAAGCCAAGAGGAGTTTAATTAGTGCAAAATGTGTGCTGAACCATCATGAGATGGTTGAATCAAAATGTGCATGGCTCTGGACCTCTAGGAACAGATTTGGTGATCCCTGAAATAATATACAAGTTTGACTTTTTTGAGAGAAATTACTGAAATAAATGTACTTTTTTATGATATTTTAATTCTATGATCAGAGCCTATTTAATAAAACACAGTTTGTTTAAAAAAATCTAAAAGAACTGTTTCATTAATATATAAAAATAATAGATTAATGATAATATGTAATGTCTTCATTTTACCTTTTTTAATGTGTTTAGAAAAAATGCCATCTAAACATTGTAATTGTATGTTCAGATTAAAATGTTGCTTTAACAAGCAAAATAATCTAATCGGAATGCATAAACATAAAATAAAAAAGTGTATTCCTTTAAAAGTATGCATTTTCTTTAAAGAAAATGTGTTATTCTCCTTTTTACCCATACCGATTAAATTAATGTTCTCTGTAGTCGAAACCAGTAAAAAGCTTTTCGCTAACAATGTTGTTTTTTTAGTAGGTGTGTGTGTGTTTCTAAATGTTTTAAATGTAAACACATCCATGTAAAAAAACACAATAGGGGATTTGTTTGTTATCTATTAAATAAATAGTCTAAAAAGTTGTGAAAGTTAAGGAGTATGGAATTTTCTGTAAGTCAGCAGCAAATTTGCTTTTGACCAAATGAATATTTTTTTCAAAGTAAACTCCCATTTGTGTTTGTATCAAACTGAATATAATGAGTTTATGCCAATCTTAATACAGATCGTTTCACTTGTGTCCTTGATCTACAAAGCATCATCTTACATCAGATTTTCTTCTATGAGAATCAACTTTTCTCATTTCCCTTTTTATTTTTGCAGCGAACCATCCACCGAAGTTCCTGGCACCGCGGGACGTCCTCCAAACCTTTGCAGGGGAGAACTTTATGTACCAGCTAATAGCCACAGACCCTGAGGGCTCAGCACTGCTCTTCCAGATGGAGTCGGGACCCCTGGGGGCCTCCATTTCCCCAGCTGGGCTGCTGGTGTGGAGATCTCTCGGGGAGAAAGCTCACTCACTTCTGTTCTCGGTGTCTGATGAGTGTGATGCGCAGAGCACATTCACTCTGCAGGTGAGAGACTGAAACGCCGATTGACGAGTGGCATGACTTTCAAACTAGAAATTATTACTTGGATATGTAATGATCTGAAGTGAAAGTTAAAAGTGGAAATGAAAGTAACCAGTTGGCCAGATATGGAGTAACCCCTACCTGGAATTTGTGCTCTGCATGTAACCCATCTCAGTGAACAAACACACCGTAAACACTCATCCATAGCAGTGGGAGCCATGGCTGCGGGGCCCGGGGAGCAGTCGGGAAACTGGTGCCTTGATCAAGGGCTCCACAGATGTAGTGGCAAGATGGAGAGCAAGTGTTTCATCACTCACACCACCTTCAAATCGGTGGATCTGGGGATCGAACCAGTGACCTTCAGATCACAAGTCGATCTCTTTATCCACATGCCCCAAATAATATGCCTCTTTTGTTTGTTTAATTAGCATAAAAATAAAAAACTAACCAATGTTTGGTGGAATAACAATCTCTTTGAATCACCTTAAATGGATGTGGGCGTTTGCATGTTCTCCCCGTGATCGCGTGGGTTTTCTCCGGGTGCTCCGGTTTCCCCACAAGTCCAAAGACATGCGGAATAAGTGAATTGAGTAAGAACAAGTGTCCAGAGTGTTAAAAGTGTGAATGAGTGTGTGTGAATGTTTCCCAGCGATGGGTTGCGGCTGGAAGGGCATCCGCCGCATAAAACATATGCCAGAGAGTTGGCGGTTCATTCCGCTGTGGCGACCCCGAAAGGGAAGAAAGCCGACATGAAGCTGAATGAATGAATGAATGGTTATGCTCCACCATTGAGTCGTGTTCCTTCTGTTCCTCCCACTGTCGCTGAAAATCCTCCCACTGAAAATCCTCCCCTTCCACCCAAACTGTAAAAAATATGCAACTCAATTGTACTCACTTGACACAGACACAAACAGCAAAGGTTTTGTCAAAACCTCAAATGCCTGCCAATGTCTTGAAAGTGAAAACGAATGGCAGTAGAGTTTTTGTTTATCAAGAATGTTGTTGTTCTCTTTGTGTCGGTTGCTTTGCTCTCACTTTGAAGGGAAGGAGCTGCGAAGAGAGAGTGAAACTAGTTTGACTGCTTCTTGCGGATGTTACTTCAGGGTTAAAAGTTAAATGCCTCCAATTGAATTGACATACAAAAGCACAGATGATCTGGGAAGAGTGAGAGCTTTACATGTAAAGCCAATGTGAAGATGTGAACTTGCACTCTGTGGGGTGAAGGACTCCAGCGTGAAAGACATGAACTTCCCCTCATTAACCTTTAAACCTATTACCTTTAACAGTTCACATTTAGAAGCTTTTACCTGGTCTTTTTTGATAATAAAAAGTAGATCAAAAACTCAGGTAATGTACTGGTTTCACTTCAGAGTACAAGCGGAACAACAGAAGTTAGCATTGGAATTTATTTTGATGTTTGTATGTTTAGAAAAATATAAAGAAAATCATATCATGCCCCGACAATAATACAAATAATAATAATGCCTTTAATTTGTATAGCACCTCTCCTGATGCTCAAAGACGCTTTACAACGTTCAGAGCATTATTCATTCACTCTACATCAGTGTTTCTCAATTATTTTCTGTCATGGCCCACTAGGAAGAAAAAAAAAAACATCTCACACCCCCCCACGCAACTATAAATAGTATTATTTGTTATATAAGTTACACCTCTTATATATAAGTATATATAAGATATATATATATATATATATATATATATATATATATATATATATATATATATATATATATATATAAGTCTTATATATTATAAGTACACCTCTGCATAACACAATATCCTTATTAACGAATAAGAGAAAAAAGAAAGAAATATGGACCAACTTACAACAAAGAATATCTTTATTAACTGTAGCAGAAAAGATTTAAGGTCCATCTGAAATGTAAAAAAACATTAACTCCTTAATAAAACTATAAACATTGTTTGACTGATCGTGATTGCTGGCAATATTCGGCACGTTTTCACTGGAAAAACTCAAGCGGCTCATCAGCGTGATTGGGGTGTAATTTCTTTGTGACGCCTTCATTTATTTGGCTTCATGCTGTCCGCTGCCAACATTTTTAGACTCAGTAAGCACACCTGTCTCTCCTCGTCTCCCACCGCAGTCACAGTGAAGCCAAACGCTACATACGCGTCATATTTCCTCGTCTTCGCTTTCGGGAGACTTTCGTTTGTCTCTTTATCTCCTTGTCTCTCTGCCTGTCTTCTACACTTCATACTCTGCTAAAGAGAGCGAACCTGTCCCCTAATGTAGTGGAGTGGTATTGCACTGTATTCTAAAACAGTAAAAAAAAAAAAATAAAATAAAAAAAGCATGTTCCCCGAGGTCAAACGCGCCCCCCTTGATGGAGCCTCACTATTTGAGAACCACTGCTCTACATTAACATGGTGGTGTAGTGATAAGCTACCTTGGAAGCCCTTAGCTGACCTGGGGCAGTCTGACAGTATGTGGCTACCATTCCGTAATTACGGCCTCCTGCCAAACACCAGTCACACACATCTATACAGGGCAATGCGGGTGAAGTGGTTTGCCCCACAACAGCAGAATGTACCTGGCGGGGATCAAACCGCCAACCGTCTGGTTGTAGGACGACTAACTCCACCACTCTGTCACACTGATGATGCTGCTGTTTAGTCAAAGCCAACCTTCAACCACTTTTAGGATTTGTTGTCTCCACGCACTCTTGTCCTCGATTACTTTTTTGAGTTCCGCTACTGGTGGCCACCCCAATTCAACCAGTGAATTCTTTCTGGTCCTCGTCTTCTCGTCCCTCTGACTTTTCCCAGCATCATCAAATTTTCCAACGTCTTAGCTCGCTTGATGTGTGAAAAAATGGTTTAATCATTTTTCCTTCAAGGGACATTTTTGGCTTGATATTCTCAAGAGCCGTCTTGTTTGTTGTCCACGCCATCCTGGGTATGCATAACAGCATCCTCCAATACCAGAGTTCAAAAACATAAATTTTTCTTCTATCCATCTTAATTGTCCAACTTTTACATCCACATGATGATATGGGGAAGACAATTGCATTGACGAGTTTCATTTTTGATGCAATGCTCACGCCCTTGCTTTTCCAGATCTTGCGCTGAGACTCTGGCTCTTCATCTCTGTTCTTGATCAGCCATTTATATAAATTTTGGAACCCAAGAAGATGACTTCTTGGTTTAAATTTTAACTATGCTGTTGCCAGCGGTTGTCATAACCTTTGTTTTTTTATGTTGAGGTATAGTCCTATACTTTCACTTTCCTCTTGAACACGTCAAATGAGATATAGTCTCTTTCATTTTCTGTGCACAAGGTTGTATCATAGGTGTGTTGAAGGTCATCAATCATCCTACCGCAGATTTTCACTCCGATTTTTGCGCTCGTCAAAGCTTTGCCACATGACTGTTTTGGCATAAAGGTGTTGGCGATTCGATGGACCCCTGTCTGGTGGCAACCAAAAAGTCCTCACCGCTGCTTGTTGACTGGAGTACGGCAATCAAATTAGCTGATCGGTGTATTCTGATATGCCTTTTCGTTTCAAACAAAGCCAAAGTTTGTCATAGTCCATGCCAGGGTTCTCCAAATCCAGTCCTGTAGGGCAGTAGCACGGCATATTTTAGTTGCAAGCATACATACTAATCTAGCGTCATACAATCAGAGAGGACCTTAGTTAGTGCAACAAGTGTGTTTCATGATGATGATACCAAAAATGTGTAGACCTCCGACCTTCTAAGACCAAATTTTGAGAGCCCTGGTCTATGCAATAGAAAGTCTTGGTATCGATGATGAAACAAATGAAGATCCTTCTGTTATTCCCTTGTCATCTCCATAATAAAACATATGTCCTTTACGAAACCAGTCTGAACATCTGGTAGTTTCTGTTCCATGAATCCTGCAATACAGTTCTGTATGATATTTAGCTAGATCTTGCTGGCGTGAGACTTGAGGGTGATAAGTCTATCGTTGCAGAATTCCTGCTTATTTAATTTTTGGGGGATTGTTACAAATATTGATCTTGTCCAATGATTTTCTGGTCCAGGTCATCTTGCACATTTTGGTAAGGAACTGGTAACTTAAATCCAAATAAGTTTCAGGATTCTTGGTGTCAAATCAAATGCTTTATTAGCAAATGCTGAACATGTGTGATGTCTCTATATTTCGACCTTAAAATTTAATTTGGCCAGAGAGATTAAAATGAATTATTGTATAATGAAGAATGATGCTAATTTCACTATCAAGATCAGGTGTAATAATAAGTGTTTCCACTAAAAGCTTTTTTTCGCAGCTGAGCAGAGCTGTGGCATTGCAAGCTGTTACATCATTATATGCCACTTTACTGCCCTGTGACATTTCTACTTAACAATTCCCTCCCTTTGCATTGAGAAACCTGATTTTTTTTTCAACATTTGACCAAAACCGTGAATTTGCTCAAGCACAATATGCATACAGTTGAATGCTAATCACACTTTCTTTCCTATTCACAGCTCGTTGTTCATCCCTGTGCCTGTGCGAATGGTGGCACTTGTGTGACCAACATCAAGTTTCCAGCAGGCAGCGGTGAGTACCTGTGCATGTGCCCGGCCGGTTTCCATGGCGACCTGTGCCAGGATGAGCTGGATGAATGCTCCTCGAGCCCGTGTGCTGCTGGAGTGTGTGTGGATCTGAGCCATGGCTTCAAGTGCCAATGTCCTGCAGGGCTCACAGGTACAGATTCTCCTGCAGATTGATGTTTCTGAAGATATTTGTTACTCTGGTTATTGTAGGCTCCAGCTTTTTTTGGTTAGTTCTCAAAATGGTGAATTGGGGGTTGACATGGGAACAAAAATTTTTTATTGGATATGCAATCGAATGTTCGGCTTAAAGGGTTAGTGTTAGGTTAGGGTTGGGGTCAGGGGTGCAAGCTGGGGTCATGATTGTGGGTTGGGGCTGGGTTTGGGGGTCAAATTGGGGTCATGATTTCCATGGTGACTTGTTGGGGTCAGGGGTACTTTTCTATGTCTTAACATTTCTGAACAAAACAAAACCGATATTTTAACTCTATTCAGATAATAACTTAACAACAATGTTTTCCCTCGTAACACTTGAAATACAAAGGAATACAATACTACTTATAGTGCAGAATATACAGTATTTGGGAATTAGGAATGAATTGTTCCACACAAAGATTCACATTGAAATGTGGCCTTAACTATATGAATTTAATCGAGCATTTCAAAGTACCATTTAGTTCTTTTACTGAAATCTTTGACTTCACAGATTTGTTCAAATGCAAGAAAAATGTGCTACAGAATTTACAGTTCAAAGTTATCAGTACAAAATTCTTCTGTCTTTTAGTTTGAGTTTTGTTAAATGTTTTCCCCTGAAGGGATTGACTGTCTGCCCTTCTTTCTTTTCTCGGCTTGTTTTGGGGTCATTAAATAAATATATTATTACTGTCATGCGATTGGGGTCCACATTTCTCTCTTGGCCTCCCCGGCCTGACAATAATAAGATGTGAAATAAAACCTTATCATTTCAAGAGAACGTGTATCAAAATTAGAACAGACTCTTGGCTTGATTTTATTCCTCTAGCCAAAACTCCTGAAGGAGTTTGGAAAATCTGTTTAGTCCATCTCAAGTTGATAGAAAAATCCTTTCGTCTGATGTTTTGTGTTTGTTGTACATAGATGCAAAGTGAAATTGGGTTCTCCGAAGAATTTGGTCGTTTCACTTAAGCTAATAGTGACGAATGGACACAGACTGAATGGGAGTTTGCATTGTGTTGCGCTTCATGCTTTGGGGCTTGCAGATGGTTTGAATTTGATTAAAAATGTGCTTCAAAAAAGCCACAAATACAAATAAAAACTGGAGGAATGCCCAGCAGCTCCTGAAGCCACGCAGAGCAAGCGGATGCATGTGTTTTTCTGCTGCTGGGAGTAGAAAACAAGCCAGGAGGATTCGCTCTTGAATGATTCATTTTGCTTTTGCAGTATTGTTTTGGATGGGTTCTTGATGTATTATTTTTTAAATCTATAAATAGTCTTTTGCTTCTTTCTTATGTTGTACTTTAATACGATTAATACACCATGTGTAAGACTTTGTTTAGATTTCAGTATAACAGTTCTTGCATTTTTGGGTTTCCATGGGGTCTTATAAATACCTAAAATACCTGAAAATTGTTATAGGTAAATCATTTTTCACAATAAATTTACATTTTAATTTTTAGATAAAGAAGCAACTCTGATCCTCAAACACAAAGCTGTTAAATAAATGGCAAAATTATAAAGTTCTTAAGTATGCCTATGTTTTAATATATTTGTCAACATAGCGTTGTATGAGCATGTGAAATGTTCTTTTAAAATATTAAAGGAAAAAAAGGTTCTATGAATGATTGGGGTTTGCTGTCCCCCGGTAAAGATAGATGTTTAGCAATGCCCCTGGCTGATACTGTTCTGTGCCTTCTGTAAGTAAGACTAGGATTAGTAGTTTTAATAATAATAAAATATAATACATTTTATTTTTGGTGCCTTTCAAGGCTCTCGAGGTCACCGTACACTCAAAGCATAAAGCAGGATAAAAATAATGGGCGCAGGGTACATGAACACAGTCCTGGTAAAATGAAGATAAAAATATACGGTTCATTTTTTGCTGTGTGATAATGTTAAGATCCTCTTTCTCTCCTACGTTGGTTCTCTCAGGAGCTCCAAATGGATGTCCCAGGCATTCAGTCACATGGCTCCAACTCTTTGGAACAAACTGCTGGCCACATTCTGTTATCATCTTGAATGTAGCATTTTTAAATCTGATCTTAAAACGTATCTCTTCAAAGCTTTCTTCTATTAACCTGTTGTTTTCTGCGATATTTTATGTATTTGTTTTAGCTTTATTCATGTTACTTATTTTCATATTTTACAGTGAGGTGTCTTTGAATGTCAAGGCACCAAACAAACAATTATTATAACTATTGTAAAAATGGCTGCCTTTTTTGGTCATGCTTTATTTGACTTGATAAATAACATCTTTGTAGTCACTCAAGTAATTTTTTTACTTTTAAAAGGGCCTCCAGATCACCATGCGGCCCTACGTGATGCTTATCTCTTGAGCCAGCTCTGTTTTGAACGAATCACTTGAATGAGCGCTTTACATAGTCTCTGAAGGAACAAAAGCAGCTCCACTCACAAGATCACTGGCTTACTGAATTACCAGCAGGGGTTATTGTGTGTCCTCAGGTGTTACCTGTCAGAATGATATGAATGAGTGCGAACGAGGGCCGTGTTTCCCTGGCGTCCGGTGTGTCAATGGCTTCGGCTCCTTCAGATGTGGCCCCTGTCCTCGGGGTCTGGAAGGAGACGGGATCGACTGCAAAGGTAAAATCTTGCTACAACCTTCCTCCCAAAAGTGGAGAAAGAGAGCAAGTGCTTTCTTTATTTGATTTGATTTGGAACATCGAGTAGTTTGCCTCAGTGTATTTATCGAACTATTAGAAATCAGAAAAACTGAATCACTTATGGTGGCTAGACTTTCTGTCTAAATTCATAACATAGAGAAACATCCTCGGGGTTATATTCAGTTTAATCAATTGACAACCTTGTCATGAAGAGTTATAAATGACAAGCTTAAAAAATGGCTTGGTTACAGACATCTAAAACTTTAACAATTGTAACTTGCATCTCAGCATCAATAACTTCGCAAAACAAAGAAAATAGTGCTTAAAGTTATTGATAATCTGCCAGCAAATGTGTTTTAACATGGAAAGAATACTAACATACGTCAGAGAGTCTCTGAGACAGTTGTGAGGAGCTGTTGGTGCTGCTGTCACACTCTGAAGAGGAAGAGCATCTTCAGAGACCTGATTGGCACAGAACTCATCAGACTGTTGTTTCATTCACAAGCACAGGTTAACAACAAAGTTCTTCACGTTTTCTTTTCTCACCCTCGTTTTTAAGTGCATAAAGGCTTTCTAGCTTAAACAAGTTCCAAATGACTAAAGAATGATATGGAATCAAGCTGCATTGTGATTGGTCAGACATATTGCAGTTGCCGGGAGTCTGAAAAATCTGAGTCAATAACATTTATTTTTGTGAAATTCGTCATTGATTTGAAAGGAATTTACTAAAAATGTTAATGTTTTGAATGCTATTGTTTTGTGAATAAATTGTGCGTTAGGACCACTTAATGTGCAAGGACTTTAAGTCTGAATCTGGTTTAGTCTACATTGTTTAGTCGTTTTTGACATCTCAAAAGATAAGTTGTATTGAGATAGATTTGTTAAGGCTAGTCCTCCATTATCGCTAGGCAAAAATTGTTTATTTGTTTCAATGCTTTTACTGCTCCATATAAACTTCTTGAGCAACACTTTGCACTATTTATATATTTGAAGAGACATCTTTGTAGAGACAATTCCTTATGTGTAAGTAAACTAAAGAATTACTGCCTTCCTAATTCAGTTAACCTTTCCCCACAAAGATAAGTCTAGTCATAAAAGTATTTTTATGATTTACTTTCTTCTTGTAAAAATTACTGTGTTGTTCATGTATTGGACTCCATTCAATAGTATAAAGTTGAAAAAAAACTACAGTTTATGACCACTTTAAATACATTTCTTTGAATATTTACAGACCAAATTAAAAACATTTTTCTTTATAGTTTTGCCCACATGTGACCTGTGAGAATGGGTCTTTGTAAAGATTTAATAGGCATCTTGTTTTTTTTTTTGTTTTTGTTTTTTCACTTTTATACTTGAGTAAAAAGCTTGATCCTTCCACTTTTTGAACGCTACTATCTGTACCCCTACTTAAATTATGAATGTGAATGCCTCTGACACCTCTGCATCTGCCATTAATCATGTATCGCAACACTTAAAAAAAAACTCCTTTCTGAGTGGAGAGGCACTTTAATTTCTGTTCAACGTTGAGGAGTTTTTGTCTTGTTCATTCTGCTCATTAAATCTTCACTTCAGTTTGAAAGTGTTTCAAAACGTTGTCGACGACAGACTCAGAAATGGTTGAGTGCACACCAGACTAGCATCAGAAATCATATTCACTCTTTCCTTTCATTTATTCAGAGGTTGAGGCTTCAGTGGATTTTGAATACTTCCTCTCTTCTCTTTTTCATCAGCACCGGCAAGGCTGATCACATCTCGCCCCATCACCACTCCCGCTGTCTCCTCATCACCACCTCCCGCCGTGCAACCCATCAAACTCACTGTCCCCCTTCCTAAAACGACCTCCACTCACTTCTCAACGGAGGCCAGCGAAGCTCCAAGCAAGCCCTCAGACAGCAAAGCTGCCACCAGCACGAGTCAGAGAACTGGCAAGTAGATATTTCCTTTGTTCTGTTGCAGCGTGTCCACAGATGGCCAGGAAACGGAGCCGTGTGGGTTTCATTCGGAGCCAAATCGCCCACTGCTGGTGTCATGACACTGCAGAAAACGCTTCTTTGTCTTTTGCTGGCGCAGTGTGATGTCCCTTCCATTCCCCTAGAGTCATTTCCTGCACTTTTTCTGTGTGATGTTCCCAGGAAATGACTTTCCTCCAGCTGCTAAGCACAAAGCAAGACGAGGCCTGCTGGCGTGTCTTTGTGCTCAGGCCTCGTCCCCTCTCAGTTTGGGATAACGCCTGAAATAATTCATTCTAATTGGCCTTGCTGGGCATTCAAACTCATTCTGAGACTGGACAGAGCGAGGACGTGTCAAGGGCATCTCTCAAACTTTTAGAAAACAAAACATCTCATTATTAGTGAACAGCACATTTAGCTTACACTTGTTTTACAGCGGCTTTGTGATTAGAAATACTTGAATTTTACTCAGTCATTCGATTAAAGATGGTGGTTTATCGTAGTTCAGCTCAACTTTCAGCCTGCCCAGAGGAACACCTCTATCTCTTAATGATCTTCGACAAGACCAGGTTCAGCTTAGACTATGTAAACACTTATTTTTAAAAACTTTTTTCATTTACAAAGAAATTGCAAACGAGCAAGGGTAGAAAAACTCAGGTGGAACTCAACACAAAATGCTAAAATGTGCCTAAAATGCTGTGAAGAGCAAGTTATTACAGTAGAGGGCGACAGACTAAATTCTTCGGAGAACCCAATTTCACTTTGCATCTATGTACAACAAACACAAAACATCAGACGAAAGGATTTTTCTATCAACAGACTCAAAATTTAAGTTATATCGGCCAATCAGAAAGCTTCTCTCAGCTCTGAAGGCAAGGCAAGACAAGGCAAGTTTATTTGTATAGCACATTTCGTACACAGGGTAATTCAAAGTGCTTTACATTGGCAACATAGAATAAAAAGACAGTACATTTAATCAAGCGAAAAAAGGCATATAAAATCAAAGTGATTTAAAAACTGAAATTTTAAAACATTGTTTAAAACAAATTAAGATAGTGAAGTGCAGAGGTAAAATAGTTGTTGGACGTTGGTGCTCAGTCGGCAAAAGTGCATCTAAACAGGAATAGTCTTTAGCCTGGATTTAAGCGTGACTAAAGTGTTGGCACCCTTGATCTCCTCTGGAAGCTGGTTCATCTGTGGGCCGCAGGGGAACTAAAAGAGTATTTACCCTATTTGGAATTAACTCGGTGTAGATCTAATTTATTTGAACCAAAGGATCTCAGCCCTCTGTTTGGTGTGTATTCACTGATCATGTCTGTTAGGTATTTAGGTGCTGAGTTATGTTTGGACGTAAGTTATGAAGTACATAAGATGACTGTTTCCCTCTGAAAACTTCTCCACTTATCTGAGGCTCCATCCAGTTTAAAACTGGCTCTCTTTGCATCCGTTCCAGTTCAGCGTATCCACACCATTAACCGCATATTATTGTGGTTTGGGATGTCTGTTTATTTAATATTAAATAATTGTCTGTGTGATTAGATTAGTGCTGTCAAGCGATTAAAATTTTTTATCTAATTAATTACATGGTATGGTGATTAATTAATCTAATTAATCGCATTTAATCGCAAATACATACAAACATTACAAGAAGCAGTTTTTTTTTACCATTTATTATTGAAAACAAACCTATAACTTAGACTACAATGGTCATGACATTTTTGTTCATTACTGAACACAAGCCTATAGGATATATCAACTAAATTGCAATGGACATGACATAGAACATAAGCCTGTCCCTTATGCTACACTATCTAAATTCTTATTTCTCTTTTAACAAGTTGCTAGGACAGACTAACTTGTTCACATTTTCTGAGTTTAAAGATGCCCTTTTATTCTGCACAACGGTCATAGTGTCCGCGAATCCACGATCAGACAGGCAAACAGTAATGGTCCGCTGAAATATGGGCAGCGCACAGCATGTGATGAAAGGGAAGCTTTTTTTGCCGCTGCGACCATGTTGCGGGCGCTGTAAGTTCCGACTGTGGTCACCTTTTCCTGGATGCCTCATTCGCCAGCCACTGTTAGAAACTGTTCGGACACGCATCAGAATAGTGCCGTGTGACTGACTTCAGCATAGTTAACGCGAAGGACATAAGTTTCCAGTTACAATCAATGACGTGCGCAGTAACACCTAGATAGTTGTGATTACTGATAGACGTCCAGTGATCTCCGTTTAAGGCCACATGTTTAGCTTAAGCTAAGCTGTCCCGTTTTTATATTTTTCGGTGTCATACAGCTAATTTATTCTCGAAACTACTGTGCCTCTTGACGGTAGTGTGTAGGTTGGGTCGGAGGCAGCGATTCGAAACACATCCACAAGCCCCTTGTCTTCCACAACATTAACAGGCCTACAGTCCATTGCAATCCATTTAGATATCGCATTTGTTAATGATTGCGATGTAGACTTACTTAATTGGCGGTGACTTGTATCAGTCAGCGTGGTTTTGCGTAGCTTGCTGACTGTCGCAGCCGGGGGTGAGGTGACTATCGAGCTCGCTAAAACACGCTTCGAGTTCAGGTGGTATTTCAAACTAGAACTGCTTCGATGATAGGCAAATTCCTTGTCACAAAAAACGCAAATGACTTTTGTTTTATCAATGGCTCCACTAGCATCTCTTTTGTATTTAAAATTGCCCTTAAGCAGACCATGCAGTTCTTCGTCCTTTTCATTTGGCATCTTGTTAGTTTTGTTACTAGCTTGCTGCAGCTTTACAATGTGTAGTTACAGATCTGTAGGGGGGCAGGGCGCGTTAATTGCGTTAAAAATATTAACGCGTTATTTTTTTCTGTGATTAATTAATCTAATTAACGCGTTAAATTCCCAGCCCTAGATTAAATACGTTATTAAATATACTGTGTGGTACATCTCAGAAGATATGCCTCAGCACAGAGAACCTTAGCACAAACACTGGCTCGCTCGAACTTTCAATCTTCATTCGTAGTGTGCATTAAAACTAAAGACTGTTTTACTATTGGAGGGAAATAGCAAGAGGACGAGAATGCCTTTTTTTAACTCCAGCACTATTTTTTAATATTTATCATCTTTTACATTTATTGGCCATTTTGTCTGTTTTGTGTATTTAATTACTCACCAATGTATTAGATCCCCCATATTTAGTTCAGTGGTCATTTTTTTTAGTTGTATAAATACTAGTTTACAAACCAAAATAAAATAAAAAAACGAAAACATCAATATTATTTGCAGGACTAAAATATTTTCAAAAATTAAAAAGGGTAAATTTCTGTGTCTTTACTGCATTGTCAAGATCCAAAAATCATGCAACTCATCAAATCCATTATTCGTCCTACATAAGTAATGCATAATAAACATGTTATGCAATAGACACACAAAAATTACTTTTGATTATTTGTTTCTTAGGAGTGTTCTCATTCTTAGGCGTATACTGTCTGAGAGAGAGAGAGAGAACAGAGTGTAAGACATGTTCATGCTCGCTCTCCCTAAAAACCTCCCTCAAGTTTAGAAAAAAAATAGTTTTTTTTTAACCAATTTGCCGGCTTATTCTTATGATTACGTTCCTAAAAATACCTGTTGTGGAAGCCCATGTAGAGTCTTTACTATCTCTCAAAGTCTGGCTTTTTGCTCTTGTCCTCAAGTGTGGAGGAGACTGGGATTAAATTAATGGGCTCCTTTTCTCTGGAGAATAAATACGAGAGGCAAACATAAACAGAAAGGAGAAGGCCATTCTGTAAAGGTCATCGAGTTTTGGAGGAGATTGCAATGTTAGCTGAATGTCGCTGTACCCTGGGCATTGCATTTAATAGGTCTTATATAGAGCTTGTCTGAGACTTTAAAGACTACATGGAAATTATTGTACAGTTTTATGTATATCTTGATCTTCCTATGGATTGCCTCCCACAGACTTTTCAAGATGACACAAGTCACCAGACCTGTGTTTATGGCACTTTGCAGCAAATAGCTCTGGGCCTAAAGATATTTGCTGGGACTGGCACAACAGGCCCTTGGAGGAAATGCGAATGGGGAATGTAAATTGGGTTTATGGCTCCATTCCCTCTTCTCATCTTCTCTCCCCGAGGTTGAGTCTTCAGGGAGTAAAATGGAAAGATGGAAATAGGAGACATCAGCTAGACACTGGAGGCGGTTCCTTGGGAGTATTTGTTCTAGAACTACAGATGCATCTTTTGTAGATTTTCATGGCATCTTATGGAGATGGTTTTTGTCTTGGATTGTATTCTTAAAGGAGCACTCCACTTTTTGGAAGCAGCCTAGTTATCTGGTGTTTTACCTTTTTTTTATCAATTCACCCACAGGTTTTGGCGATAACAGTTTTAGCATAGGATATAGATTTGCATTAGACCAGTTTCTGGCTAATAAAAAAACGTTGCCTGTAAATGTTACACTCTATCCGTTTAAGTATTTGAGGGTTTTATTCACGAGTGAGGGAAGAATGGATGGACTGTGTGATTGACAGAAGGATTGGTGTAGTGGCTGCCGTGATGTGGTCGATTTACCACCAAAATGAACTGCCTCCAGAGGCTGGAGCCCCTTAGAGACCGGGTGAGGAGCTTCATCTCTTGGGAGAAGCTTGGATTTGAGCCGCTGCTCTTCCACATTGAGAGGAGCCAGCTGAGGTGGTTCAGGCATCTGTTCCGAATGTCTTTTGGATTCCTACTAGGAAGACCCAGAACTCTGCATTACACCGGGAGAGCTGTAGGAACTGTCCTTATGAGAGATGTCTGGGTTTCTTTGCTAAAACGACCTAAAGTGTAATTGCAAAATAACAGAGAGTTTAGACTTCTGTCAAAAGTGCTCATATTGCCCTTTAAGTCAGTTTAGGATAGGGTAAATATTTCTACTTTTAAAATAAGTGTTGAAAATAGAAATACATTCTATAATCTCTTAGGTTGTTTGTAGAAATCATTTCTTTTTTGATACCAATAAAAATGCAGTCTGATTTAGAGCAAAATACAGTGATTCGGAGCAAGTAGTGATTGAGTAATTGAAACCTAATTAAAGGGGAAAATGTAAGAATAAAGGACACAAATGAGTGAAAAGCCTATACACATCAGAAAACAATTTAAAGCAAGTAAGTTTTTGTGCGTAACAATGACAATGTTTAAGGTATGTATAAAAATAATATTTATAAAATAAAGTAATAAAAAATTTTTTTTAATGAAGTATTCTTTTATAACAAAAGCCAGCAAATTGACCAACTGTATTAAAAAAAATATCTTTCACTGAAGCTTTCACGCTTTACTTTTTGTGCAGTTATGGTGTGTACTTAGATCAGTGGAAACCTTGAATTTGCAATTTTGTTGGGTGGCAAATGGCACAGTGTTGGAATTAGTCTTTCTGTAGCTGGAGGGTTGGCCGGGACAGGCCACTTCACCCACATTGCCCTGTATTGATGTGTGAGACAGGTGGGGGGTGTTTAGTGGATGTGAGTGACTGGTGGGGTGTGTTTAGTGGATGTGAGTGACTGGTGGCGTGTGTTTGGTGGAGGTGAGTGACTGGTGGGGTGTGTTTAGTGGATGTGAGTGACTGGTGGGGTGTGTTTGGTGGTGGGCAGGAGGCAGCAGGTGCAAAATGGCAGCTACGTCCTGTCAGACTGCTCCAGGGCAGCTGAGGGCTACCAAGGTAGCTAATCACCACAAGAATGGGAATGTGGAGTGAAAGAATAATGCTCTGACAATTGTAAAGCTTTTTTTAGCATCTGGAAAAGCGCTATTCAAGTTGAAGGCATTATTATTATTATTATTATTTTTATTAATATTATTATTGAAATGGGGCAAGGAATTAAGCATTAATCTTTGATACTATAATATGGCAGGTTCAAGGATTTGACAGAAAAAAATAGAAAACCTTGAGTATGAAATCCAAAATGTGAAGAAGTGGATGCAAGAGACTTTTCGAATGGAACGAATTGATAGATTCAACACGTCATTACACTCGCTCTTGTTCTAATTTTTCAAACTAGGAGGGTCACAGCAGACAGGTCATTTAATATAATTGTTTTGAATCGCTGTCTACAGTTGAGCTTCCCACGTCAAGTTTTAAATGAACAGAAATCCCAATGAGACTTCTAAATGTGAGATATCAAGTGTTGTAAAGCCAGAGGTTAAATGAGTTCTTGTCATTTTTCCCTACCTCGATCATCCCGCTGTAAATAGGAATTGAAAATTAATTTAAACTGTGACCCTGAAGGCCATTTTTGTCCTCCGTTAGACAGCGCTCAAACTACAGTTCCCGTTGTGCTCATACACTTAGGCTATCCCAGAAACGGCATGCGAGGAGGATTTGTAAAGTCCACAGAGATTTGCTATCCTGTGAGTCATCTCTCCTGTAAGGTAGATGAGAGGACACCATCGTTGAGAGCACCTCATCTCTTGCTAATACAGTCTTGCAAATAGCCTGTCATCACACTTCTGGAGGATTATTAGATGGAGATGCAAGCTGTCACCCACTCGTCCGATAAATTCTATCTAAGGGATTTAAACTGACCTTGCAGAAATGCGACAAAAAGCCTGGGCAACAACCCTTGATAAGTGTAATCACAAGGTCGATAAATCTATTTTTAATGGAAGACAGCTGCTACCCCTTTCATCCTTCTGTGCTCTGTTGACAGAGGCCAGGCTGCAGTTTGAGGGTGGGTAGATCGGGATGTACCTGTTCAATAAATGAGTGGTCTTACCTCATATGCTGTAAATTTTCAGTTTTATGTGCTCAGATGGATCTCGTAACCTCTGGAGGGTGGAGGAAAGAGGTTACTAGTTTGTTTATGGGTGTCTTGAATAATGAGGCAACTTATAGTCAAGAAAGTTTCAAGGTATTGCAGCACATCTTCCCTTGAGTGTGAGGAAAACCTCAGTTTCCTGAATAGCTAACCACGTCTCTTGTGATGGAATAATGCCAGTTTCATTCAGCTTATGTACAGCTTGCAGTGGGACTTATGCATATACAGTGTGTGAGCAGCACAATATGCTTATGTTTAAAAAAAAAATTGTGTCCACACGAAAAGAATAAAATGCCACTTAAAACTCTACAAAGTGTATGTCGATCCAATAGGTGGCAGTCTATTAAGCTTCAGCAAATCAGTTTCCAAACTAGTTTCCATTTTAGTTCTATTTCATCTTTTCAAAGAAAGTAGCTCATTCAAAGAAAATCTTCCCACCATTTTTAATAGAAACCAATTTCTTCCTCTAAATTGTCCCATAAACTCAGGGTGTACTCAGTTGATTGAGTTGAGAGCGCTTTAATTGACCGGCATTTTGTTGCAGTCTCACAATCTGTTCTGTGATTAAATTTCTTAAGTGTACATTTAATTCTGTGTATCAGACGCCATGTTAACACAATGCACAGTTAGCATTGACTGTATATAACAGAGAATAACTTAATTCTGCTTATGTCCACCAACGACAAACAAACATGACATTTAACACCACAAAAGACACTGTGTGTACCTGATTTTTGTTTCAAATCATCTCATCTCATCTCATCTTCTCCCGCTTATCCGGGGCCGGGTCGCAGGGGCAGCAGTCTAAGCAGGGATGCCCAGACTTCCCTCTCCACAGACACTTCTTCCAGCTCCCCGGGAGGGATCCCGAGGCGTTCCCAGGCCAGCTGGGAGACATAGTCCCTCCAGCCGCTGGGTCTTCCCCAGGGCCTCCTCCCAGTGGGACATGCCCGGAACACCTCCCCTGGGAGGCGTCCAGGAAGCATCCGGAATAGATGCCCAAGCCACCTCAGCTGACTCCTCTTGATGTGGAGGAGCAGAGGCTCTACTCCGAGCTCCCCCCGGGTGACGGAGCTTCTCACCCTATTTCTAAGGGAGCGCTCAGCCACCCGGCGGAGGAAGCTCATTTCGGCCGCTTGTATCCGGGATCTTGTCCTTTCGGTCATGACCCAGAGTTCATGGCCATAGGTGAGAGTAGGGACGTAGATCGACCGGTAAATCGAGAGCTTCGCCTCTCGGCTCAGCTCCCTTTTCACCACAACAGACCGATACAGCGACCGCATCACTGCAGATGCTGCACCGATCCGCCTGTCGATCTCGCGCTCCATCCTCCCCTCACTCGTGAACAGGACCCCGAGATACTTGAACTCCTCCACCTGAGGCAGGAGCACTCCACTGACCTGGAGAGGGCAGGCCACCTTTTTCCGGTCGAGAACCATGGCCTCAGACTTGGAGGTGCTGATCCTCATCCCAGCCGCTTCACACTCGGCTGCAAACCGCCCCAACGCACGCTGTAGGTCCAGGCCCGAAGAAGCCAACAGGACAACATCATCCGCAAACAGCAGAGATGAAATCCTGAGGTCCCCGAACCGGACCCCCTCCGGCCCCCGGCTGCGCCTAGAGATTCTGTCCATAAAAACTATGAACAGAACTGGTGATAAAGGGCAGCCCTGCCGGAGGCCAACGCGCACTGGGAACAGGTCTGACTTTGTGCCGGCAATGCGGACCAAGCTCCTGCTCTGGTTGTACAGGGACCGGACAGCCCTTAGCAGGGAGGGCCCCGGACCCCATACTCCCAGAGCACCTCCCACAGGACACCACGAGGGACACGGTCGAACGCCTTCTCCAAATCCACAAAACATGTGTTTCAAATCATTTTAAAAGTAAAGTCTGGGGGCTTTTAAGAGTACCAACTTAAAAATAAATAATCAGAGCACATCACGTATAGCCACTTGAGGACAACATTGTGTAGCAATATCACATAGTAGAAAGAGAACATTTATTGGCTGAAATCAACAAAAATGTTTTCACTTAGCATTAAATACAGTAGTCCCTTTTTATCATAGGAGTTTAAATAAAAGTTATGATAGGCAAAATGGCAAAATCTGTGTTATGAATTCAGCTTTATTTATTCGAAATTTTTACAACTATAGTAGATGTTTTAAGGGTGAAAAACCCCTCACTATACACTTTATATGCTTTTCTCAGGCAGCCATTAAAGGTCACCTATTATGCTTTGTTGACATGATGTGGGTTTAAACTTATGGCTCTCCTAAATGAGTAAAGTGAAGTTTTAGCTCATGAAACATTTCAAATAGTTTTTAATTCCTTTTTGCTTGTTACAAAATGTTGTTATGTTTTAGTCAGTTTTAGTCCTGTTTCAGATGAGGGCCAAGAATGAAAGAGAGAAAGATGGCGTTAACAGTATGGCCAGCAGTTTTTACATTTATACATGTGCCCTGAGCCTGATTGCTAAATATTATTTAGATATTTACCAGAATAGTATAAATGGCTTGCCACACTCCCAAACGAAGTTCTTCAACATGAAGACTTTGACTGAAAGCAAGCTGTTTTAGGACACAAAGTATAAAACTTAGTTCTTGAAGTGAATGAAAATTAGGATTGTTCAGGGGAAGAATAATCATTCAAGAACAGTCCTTTAGTAAATCCAACATTGGTTTGCTGCTCGATCAAAAATAAGCAAGACAACAAACATCTATTTTATTCAGTTGCAATGTAGAGTCCTGTGCCCCTGAAAAAAATCTTGAAATAGAGCAACAGTGATGCTTTTTTGGGGGAAATTGCTTCTACTCATGTGTAAAGTCAAAACTGTGGCAACTGTCAAAACACTGGTGGTGAGGGACAGGGTTAAATGTGCTTGTCAATCAACATCAGTGGACAAGGATTGTACATCACAAACCATTCACAACTCATGAACTGACCGGTCTGAAAACAGCTCGGAATAACAAAAACAACTTGATTAATTTGAACAACTCTGAGAGGAGTTTATTTACACCTTTCATGCATAGATTTATTGCCAAAAACCTTCCCAAAGTTGAATTTTTCAAATAGGCGGTCATTTACATTTTTACCATTTTCTCTGTTTGTTTGAAAACTCTTAAAGTTCAAACTTTCCATTAGCATGCCCAAAAATCTATCTTTTTTGTGTGATAGTGAGCATCTTTCTTGATGGTGCAAAATGTTCATGGTGTTTTTTTAAGAAGAAAACTTGCACACACGCAGTATAGAGTTATACTGTTAACGATCCAAGATTCATTTACATTTGGCAGAGCATTCTGTACTGTACAGGAGACACCACACCGAGGAGACAATTCTGATGCAGACCTTTGAGCTCGTATTACTTGCTGCAAGGGATTGACATCCGACTGCACCTCGTTCCAGACACACATGGACATCCATTTGAGATTTTTCTGTAAAAGAAACCATTTTTACTACTTACTCTAACCACAACTAATTCAACCTTGACACAGGCAATCGATCTTCAAGCAAGATCTCCAACTCCTCCCATTTGATTCTGCAGGACCTTTTGAGAAAAAAATGCATAAAATCTGCAAAAAATAAATAAATAAAAAATATTTATATTTGTTTTTGCAGAAGCAGGTTTCCAAGGACCACTTTACTCATATACTTTACCGTATTTACTGATACTTTTATAGAGCAGAAATTAATAATGGACGCAGGAATACTCATAACCCCACTTTGCCTTGACTGTATATGCTTAAAACAGGATAATATATATATATATATATATACACACTTCCTGTAGAGCTGTGCTTTTTAAACCAACTTATTCTTAGAGATATTTTATTTAATTAATGCTAATTGCACCTTCTTGATCTGCATTTACATTTATTAAAAATTCTACCCTCTTTTATTAAAAAAGGCCACTAATTTGTTGACATGCGTGCTGAATGCATCGTGTATGCAGCTGACATGCATTGTGAATCTAACTTGTTTTATGGGACGTGAAGGCCACGTGTTGGATCAGGCTTGACTTCCGGTGCATTTCAGTCTCTTGCTAAAATGCTAATTAGTTTGACACCACCCTCTGGAATAGAATTCATTGCCTATTTTTTTTCTCTGTGCTGCAGGTTTTCACAATCCCATGAACATGACATTGAAGTGTGCAAGCAGGCCGTGCTTTCCAGGGGTTCAGTGCGTTGACCTCCGGCCGCCATACACAGGACACGTCTGTGGGAGATGCCCACCCGGTTATAAAGGCAATGGGCGTGTCTGCAGTAAACATCCGAATCATGGCAGTGAGTACTTATCGGTTTCCTATTCCTGGTACTTCTTTTGCTTTTGAATGAAGGCGTAGGGTTTCATAGTCTCTCAAAAGGAGCTGGGAGCAAAGCACACTCCAAACAAAGGGCTGCAATGGATTTCCATTAATCATACCCATAAGTGTAAATCAAAAGTTATTCATTATAGTTTTCTCATGGTTTTTAAACAGTATGTTGCTTCCGTTGATTTTGATTGTTCAAAGCTTCATCATAAGAATTGTGCTGCAGGGTACTCGACTGATGGTGTGTACCTGGTAAAATGCAGAAGTAGCATCGAGCTTTTGAAATAAAAGCTAAAATATACTGGAGCGCTGAAAGTTGTTGGGTCTTGAACCACAGAGTTTATATTCCCCTCTGGTTCTTTAGACTCTTTCTGTGGTTTGTCTTTTGCTCTAAATGTGCTTGGTTCTATGATTACAAACCAAAGAAGCAGATGTGGTTTAAGAGTGTAGCCAATCCTCATTAAAATGCCCTACTTTACTTTACAGCAAAAAATGTGTTTCAAAGCAATTTTTTAACTGCTTATTCTAAACTTGTTTTAAAACCTTTATTTTGTCAATAATTAGTGGCCTGATAACTTTTTTTTAGCTCAATTTGGGTTAGCAAACCCCAACATTAACCCTAACCCTATACATTTAATCTGAAATCAGTTTGTCTATAGAATCATACATTTAAGATCATTAGACAGAATTTGCTTTGACACAAATGCATGAATCCAGCAAAAGAAAAAACTCTCTCTCTCTCTCTCCATATATATATATATATATATATATATATATATATGTATGTATACATATATATATATATACCGTATCTATACATATATATATATATATATATATATATATGAGAGAGAGAGCTGAAGAGAGACATAGACAGAGACTTTGGGATGCTTTAGAACCACCAGCTAGAGCTTACCCTCTGACCTCAGAAAAAAAATTTGCCTAATTTCTGAGTAGAACAATTCAGATGCATAAGCAGAATTATGAAGAACGTACACGTTGACTGACCCGAAAGTGGACTGTTGCTGAACCATGTTGATAAACAATAAAAAGAAAGTTGTTTGGATATGCTGGTCCTGAAGCGTTTTTTGGCATATTTTGGTATATTTTATGGGTGGATTTTCTATATGTGCCCACAAGAAAAACCCGAAAAACCCAGCAAGGGCCGTGGTGGAAGCATGATAGAGGGAGGAACAGGGGATACATGGTTGCTTTTGCGGAGCACAACCATTTAAGGTGATTCAAGTTCCATTGTTTATGAGAAATACTGCATTTTGAAGAGTCAAATATTTATTATAAATTATTTAAAAGGAAATAATGTGGCACCTTTTAGCAGCGATGTAGCCAACTGAAATTATATGCGCGTTCAAAGAACCAACATGTTGTTTTGTTTACTAAAAAGTTGCAAAATTACCTAAATATGTGTCATTAAATATGTGTTATTAATGAACAATCGTATTTAATGTTTTAATGTTTATATGTGTGTTAATGAATCCATTTATTTATTCTCACAATAAACTCAATGCGGTTATAGTTACACATACGCATATACGCATATATATATATATATATATATATATATATATATATATATATATATATATATATATATAACGAAACAGCAGCAATGCCGTCCTGAAAGCCGTTGCTGCTTGAAGCCCCTCTTATTTGATATAGAGCTTTTTTCAGGTAAAAACTGCTGGGCAAAGCACTTTGAAATCATACAGGAACATACTTCCCCTCTGTAAGTCACTTTATTGGTAAGTAAAATAAAATGGGGGAAAATATCCAAAATCACAAAGCGCCTAAAACTAGTAGAACTTTCAATTCAACTTTTAAACTGTGTTTGCACTTTTCATCGTCAATCCACCTTTAATCCCTCTTCCAAAAGCACAAAGCTCTAGTAATTAGAGTAAACATACCAAACAGCAAACAAAGCTGTCGTAATCCTCAAAACATGGCAGGTGCTTTGATACGGTTGATAAGAGACCTGGAAACGTCTCATGCGCAGTCATGCACCGGGTGCGCCTCACTGCCTGCTGACCCACAATGTGTTTTTGGCTGATGAGAAGGGATGTGAAAGAAACGGCACAAAACCTATTTAGAGACGGAGGAATAAAGTGAAGGAAAGTTGACACAAAACTTCAGAACCTTTTGTTTCTTGAAAAGCAATCCACCTGCATCTTATCCCCTAGTGTACAGCGTGTTAAATTTGACTTAAAGGAAGTGTTAGAATCTTAATCTGCTACTTTGCTTGGAAAATCCACTAAATATGTTTTCTTGGACTGCCGTATCGCAGCATGGTTGTAAAAGGCTTCAGAGAGGGGTAATGACTTTTAATGCGTTTTCTCTGTCAATGGGCCACTGCTGGATTTATTCCTAATGGGGCCATAATCAGGATTGAATCCATGAGCTGCCACAGTGGGAACTAGAAAAGAAACGACTGTATTTTGCAAGCTAATTCCCTCATTGTCACCACATGCTGCCTGGATTCTGATACACTTTGAAGTGCATATGTTCCTAAGTTGTTAAGACTGCATTTTATTGTCCAAGACTCTTTATTGTTGTTGCTCTTTTTTAGGATGGGATTGAGAGCAAGCCAACATAAATGCACATCAGGTGGTTCCACTGCTTAAAATTTTCAGATAAGACCCAATTCTCAAACTTATTTTACAACATCATGACAAGTTTTGGTTAAAGGGTCCATGCATATCTTTAAAAAGGTTTTGTTGAACTTGTAATGACTGCAATCCTTCAGGTAACAGGCTAAATTGGGATGTAACAGTCAGCTGAAATAGAGTTTAACAAGTTTTTTTTCTTCATTTAGCGCTTCACTACTTACCACAGATGACCCAAGCCTCCAATGACCCCCCTCCTTCAGTTGCTGATCAACACCTCCCCGTGCTTCCATTTAGGCAAACACAGAAACGCCTGGCCTCCCTGAGGACACCACACCTCGAGATTTCCACCAATTCCCCTCTCGATCCAACCCTCGCTCCATCTATTTTAAACAAAGGCAAGTTGGTGCAGTCGGCAGGATTCACGTCTAGCTCAACTCGAAGAAGGGATCGACTGCTTTCTGCCTCTCACAACATTTCTCCAAGTCCCAAAGAGAACGATGCTTCATTTGAAATCTTGACAGGTGGATTTGCAGGTGTCACTTCTGGAAAAATCACTTCGTCTCCCAGTGCAAGGCATGCTGAGACTCCGAGACAGTTTCCAAAGCAATCCAGTCTGGTCCCAATTACTCAATCTCGACCTTGGACACCCCCGGAGACCCAGAAACCTCTTACAGCAGCCTTAACCTCCCTCTCTTTCTCCTTATCTGAGTCTGAGTTCTCTGCTGATGGAGGGCTTGGACCCGGAATCCAAGACTCCTTTGAGTCACAGCCTCTCCCCATAGAGAGCCTCTCATACCTTGAACAAAGCCATTCACAGTCTTCGATTCAAGAAACACACCAAAGCAAATCCAAGAATGTGGTTCTCTTGGAGGAGAGAAGTTTCACCTGTGCAGGTGTCACCTGCTTCCCAGGAGTGCACTGTGAGATTAAAGAGGATGGACGGCCTAGATGTGGACGGTGTCCTTTGGGGTACACGGGAAATGGACGAATTTGTAGAGGTAAACTGTTCTTTTACTGTTTCAGCTTTAATTCAAATGGGACATTATGTTTAGGTTACCAATAATGTGACATCATAAAAGGTTAGAGTCAAGTTGTCCTACAATAAAAAGGTTATAAACTGCTGTTCAGAAACAAAAGTTAAACTAAGACACCATTGTTTCACACGGGGGTTTCTTAGTGGAGCAGATGTCCCAGGATGTGGTAGACGTACGACTAAACAGGATGGTTAACATGAGTTTGGGAGGAGACTGGCTAATAATTGACCTTCTAATCATATGGTTCCACCTACCCTTAACATCCCCAGTATTCAAGACTTGACCAAAGGGACATCGACATCATGTTATTAGAGCCCCTTTGCCTCTTCGAGGGCAATGTTCTCCATGCCCAGGTCGCTTCCTAATCCCGGACTCCAAACTTGAACAGCTCAGCTTGTACCCTTTTCTATTTGCTCACCACCCACCCTTGTGATACTAGTCAAATATAAGCAAGAGCCAACTAGTGAAGCTATTGCTTATAATTATAAAACTGCCTCCTTAGCAAGATCCAAAAAACGACAAATATATTTCTTTTACGTTGATGAATCATTGAAATTCTATTGTCCCACATGAAACTATTTAAATAGAGTTTTAATATTATTACGGCCTACTTTAAAGGCCATCACAGATCTAGACACATTTTTGATAAGAATTTTGGGCACATCAACAATGGGTGTGGACGCAAGTACACACATTTGGCCAAGCGATGGGCGTGGGCGAAAAAAAGTTTGGCTCTTAAAAGTCGACTTGGTTTTTCGCCAGCGGAATGCTTGAGGTGAACCAATGAAAGTTTGCTCTTTTGATCACTTGTTCAGAGTACTGTTGGGATTAAAAGACCAAAAAGATCAGCTGGGTGGCGCTTGATACACACCCTCGCACTGACCTCATGACAGGAAACAGGGAAGAAGAAGAACAACAATGATGTGAAAAAGAGCAGATGAAAAAAGATGAGTGTTTAAATGGATTTTAGGGCTTTTAATACTCAAACCAAAAACTTTCTTTAAACAACATAAAAGTAAAAATTAAAAGCGAAAAAGGGCACTTGAACGCGAGTCAAGTTCGCTAGATACTTTCTGACCAATCATTGAGCTCAGCAATTGACCAATCAAGCAAAAGTCATGCCTTGTCACACCTTTATTTTTCAATCAGAAAAAGGTATTGCTTCAGCTAAACTCAGCTGGCTTCATGAAACTCTCTACACAAAACGTTCTCATGAAAATCATTTCTACAGCGCAACATGTACAAAACATGGTTGAAAACCTCTAGAAGTATGCCGAGGTTAGTCAAAACTATGTCAAAACATTCAACATGGATTAAAACACTATGAAAGCTATTAGTTATGTCGACAAAACTGTTTAAAAATATCAATTTCCAAAGCATTTTATTTCAGAGAGAGGTGGATGTTAAAATGAATTCTGTAATTTTTTTTTACCTCTCTTATAAACGATAGGCAACCAAATCTTTGATTAGATATTGAACAGCAGGCTTAAAGCTGGAGGTGTAGATTTAGACTGATGGCGGATCAGGAAGCAGAGTTTAGAATGCACAACTGACAGGAGCTATATGAACACAAAACCCACTCCTCCAGCAAACTCTGGGCATGAGGGAAGAACACGTTCCTTGAGCTCCGTCCCATGGTTCATGAACCTGGGAAAATGTGGAGCAGAGGAACATCCAGAGATGTGTTCACTAATCCCACGATGCTCTATTACTATTCAGAAGCCACTCAGCATTGTTTATGATTACTTATGCATTCATGGATTATTTTCAGGTACTGTTTTCTTATGACTACAGCATGAGCGTGCACAGGTGTGTTTTGTTGTGCTCTGCTAAGCAGATGGCGATGGATTCAACATTTTAATGATAACGGAGGTTTATGCTGTTGAGACTGCTTGAAGGAAAAATGAGAAGAATGTAATGATCTAAAAATACAACTTTTAAAGCAGCTTTTAATTTAAAGTGAGAGGTTCATGCTTAAAACGGTGCAATCTCCGCGTGTGCTCTGGCTTCCTCTGCTTCAGGCCACAGATGGAGGCGAATCTGTATTTGTGTTTTGATGGAGTGAAACTGACCATGTGTTATTTGTGTTTGCATACCATTTGTGTGCCTCAGCCGTGTGCAGACATGCCTGCGGTAGAAACATGGAGTGTGCGGCCCCCAACACATGTCGCTGCAAGAAGGGCTACAGAGGTCTCAACTGCGAAACAGGTCACAAACAAGTACACAAAGTTTTCTTATGGATAATTCTGCTCACATTTCTGATTGCTTATGCAAATGGCGTGTATCGTTTCCCTCAGCCATCTGTAACCCAGCCTGTCTGAATGGAGGGAAATGCATAGCGCCGGATGTGTGCGACTGCAGGTCAGGATATCATGGAGAGAACTGTGAAAGTGGTGAGTTTAAATCTAGAGTATCGGTGCATGACTTCAGTTAGAAGAAAATTTAACTATTTGTTATACGGGGTGGAACAAACTCCCCGATCCAGTCAGGAAAGCTAACGTTCAGACTGCAGCCCAGAATGACCCAGACCCATTTTTTTTTTTACCATATGTGATCTGTACCTGATATTTTCTTGACAGTTCGAACAGCTCAAATCTTATTTATTTTAAATCCAACCCAGATCGCTTTCATATGATTGTTGAATCCTGTAGTATGTGCATGTTTAAGATTTGAGGGAAGATAAAATGCAAAGAGCCTGCATGTGTGTGTGCTAAAACCAGATTTCCTTATAGCATTATGAAAGTCATGTATTGGGTGCTCGGGTTGAGTTATGAAGACTTAAATATACGTATTTCATTAATGTATTTAAGCCTAGCACAAGTAAAAAAAAAAAAACACTTAATGCATGGACCTCCAAATCAATGAACACAGGACAGTTGTAAGAGCCAGCCTCGTCACAAATCCTTTATCGAACTGTTCTTTGTTGATGAACATACAAGCAAAAGTTATCTTTCCAAGTTTTATCTAATGGGCAGACACACAATCGAGCCAATGGGTGGGCAAATCGACAAGTGGGTGGGGCTTGGGCGGGGATAAGGAAAAAAGGTGGTGTTAAGGAAAGTAAGCTGTTTTCAGCTCACAAAAAAGGAATAAAGGATTGCTCAAACATGTATTAACTAATTTGAATACAACTTGAGGCATATTTTTGATGAGGGAGCAACAATTCAGGATATCAGGAATGTCAGAAAATTCACGTTATCATCATATGGCACCATTAATACTAATATTATTTGGCTCTAATCAGATATTCTGATCAGGAGTACAACCCGCCATTTTTACGAGAACTGCTTTGCGATCCTACATGCATTCAATTTAGGTTTCTCTAAAAGGCTTTTGATAAACAATGGATCCAGTTCTCACTTTATTCAGTGCAGCATCTTCCTCCTAGTCAATACCGGTGAGCACGATGCTAAAAGATGCCAATGCTGTATCCAATAACAGCAGCCTTCAATCTAACTTCCAATCACTGCATAATGAATTGCGTAAAGGAGGAGTTTTATATGAGATGGCATATCATACTGTGTATGTGACAAATAAATTTTGAATTTTAAATGAGACGCAAAACGAATAATTTAGGATTCATTGAAAAATCAGGTAGAAAAAAATGCGTATTATTACAAAGTTAAAGTGTTTTTGACCTTGCATTGATGTCATCCTGTTGTTTGAGACACCATAACACAAATAATCAACATTTCAGAGCCTGAAACGGATATGTTAATGAGATTACTGGCTCTTAAAAGCAAACATCCCAAAAGTAAATGTTAAAAGTAAAATTACAACTATATTTATTCAGATAAAACACGTATTCAAAATGAAGAACTGTTTTTTTTTGATGGTCAAGTCGATATTCTTATAAATTATGTAAGCATAAAAAATTAACTGTCCCATAAAAAATAAACAAATAAGAACATTTTAATATAAAACTAATAATGTAGAAGTTTTTATCAAAAGTAAGTTTCTGTGTGCTGAAAACAAATATCAGGGCACTACATGTGACTCCAATGTAGTGTGAATGCTGGTGAAGATTGAAATAAAATGCCATTCAATGTTCATAAGTCTTTTCATAACCTTCCAAGTTTTTTTTTTTTTATGTCACTTGTCCTCTTCTAACTTTGCTCATCTTCTCTTGATTTATTCCAACAACGTGACTGAAAATAAACAAGAAATACTGCCCGTTAATACAATTTAAAGCTGCATTATTCACGAAACATGCAAATATAATGTGATTGATGCAGAGTCTGAAGGGTTAACTTGCCTGTTTTTATTTCCTGTTTTCGTTGGATCAATGTTTTTTTTTTCTTCTGTAGAAATTCTGGTTTCCAATGATGTAGATAGCAGCACACATTTCAAAACCTACCCAAAAATTACACGTGAAAAAACTCTGTTCAGGCGAGATTCAGGCGAGCACATTTAATTCTCTATTTTCCACCGCGCTTACAAACCATTATTAACCAGGACACTGAGGATTAAACTCCCATCATAGCACAAACCAAACAGCTTTTATGAAACTATATTGCACTCATTTTGTGTTCTCTTAACACACTGATGGCCAATTTTCAAACCTGGGGTGAATTATCAAAAAAATGTGAGCTGATGCACAACACAAAGCGACCTGTGTTCATTTCCAGTTCTCAAATAATTATATAAACATAATTTAGTTTTCTGTTGTCTGCACCCTGCAATTCTCTGCCCTAATGAGGTCTCTGCAGCCATCAAGAGCTGTTGCCGCTGTTCTTTTTTTTTTAAAACGAGCTTATTTGAAGCATATTCCCGCAGCTCTCTGCAACCTGCCCTGCCTCCACGGAGGCACCTGTGTGGGTCGGGACACCTGCTCCTGTCCCTATGGCTTTGTGGGGCCCAGATGTGAAACCAGTAAGTATAAATAAATCATGTTGCATTGGATTTCTCGCGCAAACGCTTGAAACGTGGGCTCTGATGCCCCTGCTGGTCACACTAAATATGACATGTGTTCTGGTTTGATTTCTACAGTGGTCTGCAGCCGTCACTGTCAGAACGGCGGGAGGTGCACGTCTCCAGACGAGTGCGCATGTCTGCTGGGGTGGACGGGACCGTCATGTGAAACAGGTGAGCGTGTGTGTGGTGGGCTCCCAGTGGGACCAATCTCTTCTCACTAAATCCATCGTGTCTGCTTGTTCCTAGCTCTGTTCATTTTTCATTCCTTTCCAGACACCCAGAAAAGATCTCGCTCACATTTAAGTGATACTCTCATCCAACTTCAAGGAGCAGGAGAGCATTTGGCAATATAAAAAGAAAAACTTGTTAATTATGTATGTAAAAGCCTTGAGAAGTTGACAGAAACCAACAAACCGTTTCCTTTGGTGTTTATTTTATTTTAATGGAAATGGCAGTGTGAAAAGCAGCTTTTTTTAATCATGGATAGTTATGTAACCTTTGAGAACATGGAAAATAATTTGGATCCATTTGTGAGAAACATACTTTGATTAATAAATAATAAGAATAAACCTGGACAATTATTCTAAGAGTTTAATGATGCTTGAATAGCTTTAATTTAAAAATTTGAGTCTTACCTAAACAGCCCAAAACTCATTTTAGCTATAGCGTCTTGACAAAAGTCTGTTGAGGTTTTTGAATAAAACGTACGGTTAACATTATGTACTTAAAGATCCCATTATGCCCCTTTTTCGCATTTAGAATAAATATTTGAGCCCTCTATACTAGCGCTGCACTGTTAATAACTTTCAAACGACAATGTTTTTTGGCACGGCAAAATGTGCTGTTAACGCCGATCCCTCCCACAGACATGCTTTCGACACGCCCCCTACTGACCAACACTTTCATGTTAGTCCGAATTCAACAACAAAAAATTTAACATATTGAATGAGTGGCGCTCTTATTGTTTTAAAACATTTTAATCGACAGACAACAGCTATGCATGATGCAACAGTGCCTTATATGTGTGAAGTAGAGAGCTGGAGATAGAATTTGAGTCCAGAAACTGCAAAGTTTCATCAGGACGGTAAATATGACGTACATTTTTTATTACACTGTATGATTTCTATTATAGGCATACTGTTTTATAAATTATTTATTTTGTTATAGGTGTACTTGTGGCAAATGCATTAAAATGCCAATAGAAGTGTGAGTTTTGTTTTAGGCGCAAGTCTGTCAAAGTTAACATCCTGTAGTTTGTGATGCACAGTGATTTTTTAATCTTGTAGTGTGTACATGCTTAAGGTTTGAGGGAAGATAATATGCACAGAGCCTCTATATGTGTGTGCTCAAACCAGATCTCCTTATAGGTTTATGAAAGTCATGTAGTGTGCACTCAGCTTGATGGATAATTGATAGAGAGTTAAAATGATCTATTTCATTCTTGTTTGTCTTGTTTGTTAAGCGTAGCACATGAAAAAAAAACACTTACTGCGTGGACCTCCAAATCAAAAAACACAGGACAGTTGCAAAAGTGCCCATTTTTAGAGCCAGCCCTGTTTAGAAATCATTTGTCTAACTCTTACTTGTTCACAAACCAGTTGAACGTAAAATTCTGCTCACAAACAAAAGTGATCTTTCCTAGTTTTTGCTGAAGGGCAGACACACAATCGAGACATTTCTGATGAATAAACTCATTCTTTGGTAATTCAAACAAAACGTTAAGCTCCGGACATCCGAAAGCGCACTTCTCTTGCACTGTATATCAAGCACGAGTCTGCTGCTCTCACACTACCTGGTCAAACTGGATCTCCCGCTCGTCATAGAGAGGGGCTTTATTAGCTATTAATCTGATTGGTCAGTGGGTGGAGCTACAAATTTGAGCATGGCTAAGAACAACGTGCCATTTTCAGTTTAGAAAAAATTATTTAAGAGTTACTCAAAGATGCCTGAACTAATCTGAATGTAACTCGAGACGTGATGTTGGTGAGGGAACAACACTTCTCTTAGTTATAAAAATTGCAGAAAAGCTAGTTCACATTATTAAAAGCATCATCAAAGAAGTGGGTTTTGATTCAGTGCTGTTTATTTTTCTGTGCTATATTTATCTGTACTGTTTCTTTTGTGTTTTTAGGAAAACATTGATCATCAATTTTTTAAGCAAGGGGAGATTTTGAGAACCTTGTCAACTTCAACTTTCTCCATCTCTCTTCTCAGTCTCTTCTCTGTCTTTCTATTCTCTCCTCCTTCTATCATGTCTCTCGTTCTCTCATCTCTCTCTCTCATCCTTTTCTCTGTCTCTCTCTCTCTCTCTCCAACTCTCAATCTTGCTCACACTCTCTCTCTCTCTTCTCTCCTCGTTAAAATGCATAAAAATTATTTCCTCTCTTGCTCAATCTCTCTCTCTCTGTTTCTCTCACTCTCTCTCCCTCTCTCTCTCTCTCTCCCTCTCTCTGTTTCTCTCACTCTCTCTCCAACTCTCCTCTCAATCTTGCTCTCTCACTCTCTCTCTCCTCTCCTCGTTAAAATGCATCAAAAAATTATTTCCTCTCTTGCTCAATCTCTCTCTCTCTCCACTCTCTCTTCTTCTCTCTTCTTCTCGCTCTCTTCTCTCTCTCTCTCCTCTCTTCTCTTCCTCTCTCCTCATCCTCTCTCTCTCTCTCTTCTCCTCGCTCTCTCTCTCCTCCTCTCTCTCTCCTCTCTCTCTCTCCTCTCTCTCTCTCTCTCTCTCTCTCTCCCATTTTTGCATTAAAAAGCATATTATAACAGTAACATTTCACTTCTGCCACTAACTAATACTTTGTTTTCTTATCAGTATTAAATAAATGCAGATAAATTATTTAAACGAATTTTAAACAGTCAGCCATGAACTTATGGAAATGAAAACCAATTGTGGGTGTATACTTCTTGTTTTTATATATATATATATAGTACTTTTAGATAAAAACAAATACGTATTTGTAGATTTGGGGGGGGGGGGGGGGTCTATTGATAGATTTTTTTGGACAAAGTTGCATTTCCACACGTTTCACATCGTTATTGTTAAAATGCAACAACTAGCGTGTTTATTTACTTTAAAGCAAACAATGGTTCTGGTTCTTTAACTTTTGCCGACTTGTTTCATTGATATAAATATTTAATTGTAGCTATCTGCCAAAAATACAGCTGGTGAAGTTAGCTTATCTGGTTAAACAATTGTATCTAGTAAAACCATTAACTTCTGTGAGCAGTTTGAATATAGTGTTACTAGAAGACTACATTTTTGACATACAATTAAACACAAAGTTTACATTTCTAACAGTGTTAGAGTTACAAGAATTGTTTTAGAGCTTTAATATCATTTTAACCCTTTTATACAGCTTTCCTCTCTTTTCCATATTGATCATGAACAGCATAGCTAGCGCTTTGACCTCTCAACCTCTCCGGCTGCAAGAAACATCATGTGAGCCATCAGCTATGTTTTTATTTAAGCTCTCCATGTGTCTCTGTGCAGCTCTGTGTGACCCTGTGTGTCTCAACGGTGGAACCTGCACCCGGCCAAACTCCTGCGCCTGCCAGCATGGTTTCTACGGGGCCCGGTGTCAAAACGGTAACAGCTTCTTTTCTCGTCTTGTGTTTGTGGTGAAGAGCTCAAGTGCACCGAGGTGAAACGTGCCTTGTGAGCTCTAAAAGGTTCAAATGGAGCAATGCTAAAAGAAATGGCCGTTTATGGAAGCCTGGTAGCCTCAGATGGAGGATGTTTGATGAAGGCGTATCGATTGCTTCCTGTCGCGAGGAATGATTCAGCTAATTGCTTGAAACTGTTCGCTGGTGAAGATGTTTGGGATAATGGGGAATGGCTCGTATGTCGTGGAGGCTTTACTTTTGTTGAGATGTTGCTGCTTTTAGAGTCTGTTTCTCAGCTTGTTTATGGTTCTACTTAATGGTGACATTTTACTCTTTTTCTAGCTGTTTGTCGTCCCCCCTGCAAGAATGGTGGACACTGCATTCGAAACAATGTCTGTTCGTGTGTGGAGGGTTATTCCGGGCAGCGCTGTGAGAAAAGTACGTATTGAACGAGAGGAAATCAGTGATTGTGTTTGTGCTCTTTGAAATGATTGTTAAGTTACTTCGAAAGCTATGACGTGTTTCTTTTCTTCGCAGGTGTGTGTGAGCCGGTGTGTATGAACGGAGGCCGGTGCGTGGGACCTGATGTGTGTGATTGCATGTCAGGGTGGAGGGGAAAGAGATGCGATAAACGTGAGTCTACAGCACAAGCGGGGTAAAGCTTTGGGTGCTTTCATTCCCCCCTTTTTAGTTCGGTTGAAGTTTATCTGAGCTTTCTTCCTGTTTGTTGCGGCTGGTTGTGCAGGAGAGAACGCTAAAAGCACATCCAAGTGCGCAGTTACAGAAGAAGTCTGGAGCTGTTTGTTTGTGGTGCAGAGAAAAAAAAAACTATGCATTTGATCTAAACCAGCTCACACACAAACCTATGATTCATTCTGGAAATATAACATCTTTATAAAGTGGCTTTAATGATGCTCAATCAGCACCGTCCAATCTCCATTCTGAAAGCTTCTGGCAGTTTCTTGTCCTCCGTGATTTACTTGCTTCTATTTACTTCAGATCATACTTAGTCATTAGGTTGTTACGTTTTAATAGTTACTAGCAGAGTGTTCAAAATCTTTTTCCAGGCATAAAAATGTGCATATGAACTCATCCTTTATTCTTTACACTTTTAACAAAATTATTACAAATTTAAATCGATTTATTTTTATGGAAGTTTAGTCTTGAAAATGGGAAGAAAAATGCAATTCCCGGAAGCTCTCTTTCTGCTGATTGGACTATAGTCTCACAAGACAAAACCAACCAATCAGGAGTTAAGAAATGAACTGTGGAACTTGTAGTTTCTCAATTGAAGTCAATTGAAGCCTGCTTTCAGATAGATGTGCGTATGTTTGTATTAAATAAACATAAGGATTTTTTGCAGGGTTTCTGGTACAGTTCACACACACACGCATGCACGCACGCACGCACACGCACAGACACACACACAAAAAAGTCAGTTTTCATGATGCAAACACTTTCACTGTTTCTGTAATCATGAAGCACAAGCACATCTTTTTTTAAACCAGTTGATCATGTGATCCTGATAACAGTGCTCTGTCTCCAGGTATAATAGTTTTTTTTTCTTCATATAATATAATAGTAATTTTTTCTTCATCTGTGTTGTAACCCCAAAATCTTTTGTTAAAACAATTGCGCCAACAGCAAGACAAAAAAAGACAGAAAAAAGTTCATTTTTGTCAGTAAAGAAACCTTTTTCATTAGACTTGGAAAAAAAACCCCAATAAAAACGCTATTTGTGGTGCAGCTGGCCAATGAGGGATGTGTATGCTGTGAGTCATTTTAAGAGACCATCGTCTGATCTGATGGATAGTAAACCTGTTAAAAAAGCCATGCTTCCTCTCTTTAGCTCGGTACTGTGCTGCCCAGTGTTTTCTAGGGCATGCTTTCAGCTTCTACCTCGTTGATTCGAGTGATCTCGACATTGTTCTGTCCTGTTTGTGACGCCCGAAATTTTGTGGAGACATGAAAACATATAAATCCATGCCATTTCACACCTCCTCCACACAACAACGAGCCACTTGGACTGCAGAAAAGGGAATTATGCAAGAATGCTGTTTGTTGACTACAGTTCGGCATTCAATACCATAATTCCCTCTACACTCACATTGAAGTTGGAGGTCCTGGGTCTCAGCCCACTCCTGTGTCAGTGGATCTCCAACTTCCTAACAGACAGACCACAAGCAGTAAGGATGGGGAAACACACCTCATCCTCCATCACTCTCAGCACTGGAGCCCCCCAGGGCTGTGTTCTGAGCCCCCTGCTGTACTCGCTATACACATATGACTGTGTGGCCACTTTTGACTCCACCACCATAATCAAGTTTGCTGACGACACTGTCGTGGTGGGCCTGATCTCCAACAACGATGAGACGGCCTACCTACAGGAGATCATAAACCTGGAGAGATGGTGCCAGGAGAATAATCTCCTCCTGAACGTCAGCAAGACTAAGGAGCTAATAGTGGACTTCAGTACTAAGCGGGAGCGAACGTACGGCCCTGCTTCCATCAACGGGACTCCAGTGGAGAGAGTGGACAGCTTCCGGTACCTCGGCGTACACATCACGCAGGACTTGTCTTGGTCCTGCCATGCCAACTCCCTGGTGAAGAAGGCCCGGCAGCGTCTATACCACCTGAGACGCTTAAGGGACTTTAAACTACCCTCTCAGGTGCTAAAGACTTTTTACAACAGCATCATTGAGAGCGTCTTGACGGGCAGCATCACTTCCTGGTTCGGGAACAGCACCATGCAGGACCGGCGAGCCCTACAGAGGGTGGTACATTCAGCTGAGCGTACCATCCACACCGAGCTCCCAGACCTGCAAGACATCTATAACAAGCGGTGCAGAGCCAGAGCCAGGAAGATTGTGAAGGACTCCAGCCATCCTAACATTGGACTCTTCTCACTGTTGCGTTCAGGAAAGCGTTTCCGCTCCTTGAAGGCAAACACAGAGAGAATGAGGAGGAGCTTCTTCCCGCATGCCATTCGGACTCTAAACGGGGACACACCGGGCACATAAAGACAGACTTTCTAACCTTCACTCATCACCTCTCTCACTCCACACATTCACCTCACACTCCGCACAGTTTGCACAATCGTGGACTTGAAACAGCGCAAGTCACTTTAAAACATCCACACTGCACTTTAGTGACCTTCTGTCACACACAAATCACTTGCCATTCTTGCACGTCACATCTCTATTCCATTTGTACTTATTTCATTTTGTACTTTATTTCATTTTCATTTGTATTATATTGTATTCCATTGTACTTTATTTCATCTGTATTATATTGTATTTAGTACTTATTTAAATTCATATCTACTTTGTTTTCTTATAATTTATGTTTTATTTTTATCTTTTTATCTATTTCCTAATGGTTACAGGTTGGACAGTCGTACAATACATTTCACTGCACGTCGTACTCTGTATGTATATGTATGTGACAAATAAAATCTGAATCTGAATCTGAAATCTGGAATTCTATTTTATTAAAATAGAAAAAGACAATCTTCTAAAAAAAATGACAACTCTTGTGTCAACAGAAACAAACTTTGTTGGTGAAGGAACCTGTTGAATTAGAATCTGAATGAAAACAGGGGTTCTGACCAATAGAAATGCGGTTTAAGTGATGCCGCTGACCAATCAGGAATGTGTATGTCCTGTACGAAACAATCAGTGCAGTATAAAAGCAACCTTCTTACTTCACCTTCTCCCACGAAATGGCTCAGTTTCCTGACGGAGAGCCAATCTGAGATCATCATGCACCCAGTGCCCCTAAACACTTGTTTTAATGTTAATGCCAAGCCATTACTTAAAACATTTGTTATTAATACAATGCAACACATGCATAAAAATAAACGAACTGAGCTCTTCTCGTGCTCTCTTTTATTCAAACTTTTATTCAAAAAATATACATGTTTTTAATAGCTATAAAAAATGTGGAAGTCTTCTCCCCAAAAGCAACAGAATTGTGTGTTCCTCCAGCGGTGTGTCTGCAGAAGTGTTTGAACGGCGGCGAGTGTGTCGGGCCGAACACCTGTCTTTGTGGAAGCGGCTGGAGCGGCACGCTCTGTCAAACCCGTGAGTCACGTTTCTCTCCTTTACCAGTCTTTCACACACTCTCAGTGTATTTGTTCTAAATTAATTTAAAGATTAACATGAATAATCAAAACAACTTTTCACTAACCTGCATGATGAAACCTTAACTATTGTTTTGGATTAAATTTGAATATACTTCAAGTTAAAACTAATTTTAAACATGTTCATATATTAAAACCCTGCCTAAATGTTTCTTAGCGATCTGTGAACAGCGCTGTTTGTATGGAAGCCGATGCGTGCGACCCAATGTTTGCGCCTGCAGAAGCGGCTACTTGGGGACTCTATGCTCTAGAAAAGTAAATAAATCAACAATACTAAATCAATATTTCCTTTCAATGGGATGCAAAATAAAACCAAACATACAATTTGTTTTACAGCTTCCTGTCGTTAGAGGATGAGGACCGGTCGTTTGGGTTATCAGGTTAATTTCCGAGTGTAAATATCATCTGAGAATATTTATTTATCCTTGAGGTATAATATAACATTTTTCACGCATTTTAAATGACATTTATGACTCAACAATAAATATTTTGTGAAAAAAAACCTGTATCTTTGCTTAAAAAACATGTTTTCACACATTTCACCTTATCGTGACTTTTGGTTGCTGAGCAAATGTACGCTCTTGAAATTCAAGCCCAGCCTCAGACCGCTTAGCACCCTCTGCCATCCTCACCCCACACCGACGTGTTCTGAAACTCCACCGCTCTGACTCTCAGAGGACGTCCCCTGTAATGTGACTGGAATGATAAAAAAAAGCAAGTAAACATGCTGTTTGTGTCATGCCTGCTGGAGCGTGTGCTTCCCAGGCAAACAGAAACAGACATCTCGGTGACAACGCAAACAAGCAGCAGAGCTAATTAACAGCCATTGATGGCGGCCATTAATGAGTCGGTTTCTGATAGCGGTTCTCATGCATAGCTAATAATCCAGCTGTTCCTATACGATTGCCTGAGGAGTGCGCCGAGAAGAGAAAAGGACAGGAAACATGAAAACCCTTTACGAGGACAATAACTAATCACTGAGCTGAGAGGAGGTTGATTGGCATTTGATCCGTGTGTTGTTGAATTCTAAATTTGTTCTGTACTTCAAATGAGCCGTTCATTACACATTCGATTTTCTCTCAACAACAACAAAACAAATCACTTGTGTATGCATGATGACGTTGTTAGCCTTTTTTTTATTTAACCAGTTTATTCTAGTATATTATAGTTACTCTAATTCATTCATTTATTTAAACTTGTCCTAATGAAACCTAATGAACCCTTTGTGCTGTCCTTGAAACTAATTTTGTCGGCAAACTCATTTTAACCCTTGTGTGGTGTTCATATTATTGTTACTCAGGTGGTGTTTGAGTAACCCTTGTGTGGTGTTCATATTATTGTTACTCTGGCGGTGTTTGAGTAACCCTTGTGTGGTGTTCATATTATTGTTACTCAAGGCGGTGTTTGAGTAACCCTTGTGTGGTGTTCATATTATTGTTACTCAGGCGGTGTTTGAGTAACCCTTGTGTGTGTTCATATTATTGTTACTCAGGCGTGTGTTGGAGTAACCCTTTGTGTGGGCCGTTCATATTATTGTTACTCAGGCGGGTGTTTGTAGTTAACCCTTGTGTGGTGTTCATATTATTGTTACTCAGGCGGTGTTTTGAGTAACCCTTGTGTGGCGTTCTAATATTATTGTTACTCAGGCGGTGTTTGAGTAACCCTTGTGTGGTGTTCATATTATTGTTACTCAGGCGGTGTTTGAGTAACCCTTGTGTGGTGTTCATATTATTGTTACTCAGGCGGTGTTTGAGTAACCCTTGTGTGGTTCATATTATTGTTACTCAGGCGGTGTTTGAGTAACCCTTGTGTGGTTTCATATTATTGTTACTCAGGCGGTGTTTGAGTAACCCTTGTGTGGTGTTCATATTATTGTTACTCAGGCGTGTTTGAGTAACCCTTGTGTGTGTTCATATTATTGTTACTCAGGCGGTGTTTGAGTAACCCTTGTGTGGTGTTCATATTATTGTTACTCAGGCGGTGTTTGAGTAACCCTTGTGTGGTGTTCATATTATTGTTACTCAGGCGTGTTTGAGTAACCCTTGTGTGGTGTTCATATTATTGTTACTCAGGCGGTGTTTGAGTAACCCTTGTGTGGTGTTCATATTATTGTTACTCAGGCGGTGTTTGAGTAACCCTTGTGTGGTGTTCATATTATTGTTACTCCGGTGAAGGTGTTTGAGTAACCCTTGTTGTGGTGCTCATATTATTGTTACTCAGAGCGGTGTTTGAGTATCCCTTGTGTGGTGTTCATATTATTGTTACTCATGCGTGTGTTTGAGTAACCCTGTGTGGTGTTCATATTATTGTTACTCAGGCTGGTGTTTGAGTAACCCTCTGTGTGGTGTTCATATTATTGTTACTTCAGCTGGTAGTTGAGTATCCCTTGTGTGTTGTTCATATTATTGTTACTCATGGCGGTGTTTGAGTAACCCTTGTTGTGGTGTTCATATTATTGTTACTTAGGCGGTGTGTTGAGTAACCTCTGTGTGGTGATGTTCCATATTATTGTTACTCAGGCTGGTGGTTTGAAGTAACCCTGTGTGTGTGTTCATATTATTGTACTCAGTGGGTTTGTTTGTAGAACCCTTGTGTGGTGTTCATATTATTGTTACTTAGGCGGTGTTTGAGTAACCCTTGTGTGATGTTCATATTATTGTTACTCAGGCGGTGTTTGAGTAGCCCTTGTGTGGTGTTCATATTATTGTTACTCAGGTGGTGTTTGAGTAACCCTTGTGTGGTGCTCATATTATTGTTACTCAGGCGGTGTTTGAGTATCCCTTGTGTGGTGTTCATATTATTGTTACTCAGGCGGTGTTTGAGTAACCCTTGTGTGGTGTTCATATTATTGTTACTCAGGCGGTGTTTGAGTAACCTCTGTGTGGTGTTCATATTATTGTTACTCAGGCGGTGTTTGAGTAACCCTTGTGTGGTGTTCATATTATTGTTACTCAGGCGGTGTTTGAGTAACCCTTGTGTAGTGTTCATATTATTGTTACTCAGGCGGTGTTTGAGTATCCCTTGTGTGGTGTTCATATTATTGTTACGCAGGCGGTGTTTGAGTAACCCTTGTGTGGTGTTCATATTATTGTTACTCAGGCGGTGTTTGTGTAACCCTTGTGTGATGTTCAATATTATTGTAACTCAGGCGATGTTTGAGTAACCCTTGTGTGGTGTTCATATTATTGTTACTCAGACGGTGTTTGAGTAACCCTTGTGTGGTGTTCATATTATTGTTACTCAGGCGGTGTTTGTGTAACCCTTGTGTGATGTTCAATATTATTGTAACTCAGGCGATGTTTGAGTAACCCTTGTATGGTGTTCATATTATTGTTACTCAGACGGTGTTTGAGTAACCCTTGTGTGGTGTTCATATTATTGTTACTCAGGCGGTGTTTGAGTAACCCTTGTGTGGTGTTCATATTATTGTTACTCAGGCGGTGTTTGAGTAACCCTTGTGTGGTGTTTCATATTATTGTTACTCAGGCGGTGTTTGAGTAACCCTTGTGTGGTTGTTCATATTATTGTTACTCAGGCGGTGTTTGAGTAACCCTTGTGTGGTGTTCATATTATTGTTACTCAGGCGGTGTTTGAGTAACCCTTGTGTGGTGTTCATATTATTGTTACGCAGGCGGTGTTTGAGTAACCCTTGTGTGGTGTTCATATTATTGTTACTCAGGCGGTGTTTGAGTAACCCTTGTGTGGTGTTCATATTATTGTTACTCAGGCGGTGTTTGAGTAACCCTTGTGTGGTGTTCATATTATTGTTACTCAGGCGGCGTTTGAGTAACCCTTGTGTGGTGTTCATATTATTGTTACTCAGGCGGTGTTTGAGTAACCCTTGTGTGGCATTCATATTATTGTTACTCAGGTGGTGTTTGAGTGACCCTTGTGTGGTGTTCATATTATTGTTACTCAGGCAGTGTTTGCGTAACCCTTGTGTGGTGTTCATATTATTGTTACTCAGGCGGTGTTTGAGTAACCCTTGTGTGGTGTTCATATTATTGTTACTCAGGCGGTGTTTGAGTAACCCTTGTGTGGTGTTCATATTATTGTTACTCAGGCGGTGTTTGAGTAACCCTTGTGTGGTGTTCATATTATTGTTACTCAGGCGGTGTTTGTGGGTCTCGTGGACCCATTGCCTTTTGCAGATTTTAATTCACCCAATCAAAACATTTTATGTTAAAAACTTAAACAATATTTCCTTTAGCTAAGAAAGCAGTGATATAAACAGCAAATATACTTTATTTATTTTCTTTAACCTGATTTCTTCACGTTTAGAGTTTGAACCATGTGTGGTGTTCTCATTATTGTTACTTTGGCAGGGTTGGTGGCTCTGCTGGACACATTGCATTTTGGCGCTTTTAATTCACACAATCACACAATTTTATTATAAAATGTAAAATGTTATGTTTATGTGTGATTTATGTTTGTGTGGGAAGAGAGAATTAAGGTAAAGAATCTACCATTTTCACACTTTAACATGCCCCGGCTCCAGTAGACCCGAACACCTTGTGTGTAATATAAACGTGTAAGGGGCGTACGTGTGGGGTCATAAAAAATCTGTTCTGATATATGTTTTTCACAGAAAATGAGCCAAGCCCAGTCAATCTCAGCTTCAAATAATACATGCTTGTTTAATTTTTCTTTTGATGAAAGCTGAAAATGGGTCCCACAGACCCGAACACCATACAAGGGTTAAGCAGCGTGGTGTGGCAGGAAGGTGTAGCTGTCCTGCACTCAAGACAGACGATTGTCCACTCTGAAATGTGAAGTTTGAAATGTCTGTTTATTGCGTTCAAAATTTCCCCGGTACACTTCTAGCAAGAAAAGTTCGTGGGTGGGGGTTAAAACTGTGCACACCTTTCCTCCAGTGAGGGACAAGCAAAGGGCAACCTCCTTCCTTCCCTCTTGATGTGCAATAGGAAGTGACTAAACTGTAGTTCTTCAAGCAGCTGACTCCAGCCGCAGTTGGCTCTTTAGGCTGACTCCAGAAGTGAGCAGGTTCTCATTCACTCCCATGTTAAAACTGAACATCTTTGTGGCTGAAAAAAACATGTTTTCACCCCTGGCTCCATCAGTTTTGTTGATTCAGATCACTAGTTTTGAACTTCATGAACACTCTGAGGGGCGGGGGGTTGTTTAAATGTGTTCGTTTAAGAAATATTACAAATATATGGTCCGTGTTATATACAGTCAACTGTGCTAAGTGAGGGAAGGTTTGATACACATTAGTTCAACACTCCTAGTGGCAGGCTTAAAATTCACCCACCCATGCATGCAAGAAGAGAAATGGAGAGAAACAGAGAAGAGAAGAGGATGAAAAGAGAAGAGAGAGAAAGTTGGTGGAAGAGAGAGAGAGAGAAAAAAGAAAGACAAGATGAAAAGAGAGAGAGAGAGAGAAAGATAATAAGAGTAGAGGAGAGATAGTTAGGGAAAGAAAGAGAGAAAGAAAAACAGTAGAGAAAGGAATAAGAAAAAGAAATAGAGAGAAAGTAAGAAGGAAGAGAAATAGAGAAAACGGTAAAATGAGGAGAGGAGAATAGAAGAAAACCTGGATAGAGAGTTGGTGGAAGAAAAAAAAGACAAGAAGATAGAGAAAGAAAGATAATAAGAGAAATAAAGAAAGATGAAAAGAGGAAGAGAAGAAAACCAGAAGAGAGAGAGAGAGAGTTGGGGAAGAAAGAGAAAGGAAAAAGAAAAACACGATAAGAAGAGAAAGGAAGAAAGAAAGAAAGAAAGAAGAGAAATAGTGAGAGAGAAGAGTAAACATAAACGGGTGAAAGATAAGAAAGAAAGAGCGAAGAGAAGTAAAGCAGAAGAGATACAAACAAGATAAGAAGAAAGATAGAGAGAAAATAAATACATGAAGAAAGAAAGAAAAAGACAGAGGAGAAGAGAATGAGAAAGAAGGAAAAAAGAAGATAAATAGAGAGAAAAAAGAGAGAAGATCGAAAACAAATAAAAAAAATAAATAAAAGAAAGAAGGATTTTTATGAAGCAAATTATTAAGGGAAACCCGAGCTCTCTCTTTGCGCATCATGTCTGGCTTGAAACATTTTCCTTCACACGTGTGCTGTTTCTCTCAATCGGGTTTTAATTGTTATTTATTGTGCACATATAAAATGTACCTTTAATGAAAGAAGATCGTTGGAAGTCCTGCTGGATCACGGAATAACTTCACTTAAAAGTCGCACAAAAATTCAGTGCATTAAGATAGCGCGGTTCTCGACGTTAAGCACCTGTGAAATGTGTCCGCCCCTCGTGTGACAGCACATGTGTGTTCCGGAAAAGATCCGTGACTCGTACCACCCGCCAAGATGTTATGACAAAGTATTTCATCATCTCGCTGTCAGACTCAGGTTAGCTTACAGCCACAGGAGGTGTGAGCCTCTGCAGAGCAGGAATAAGAACATGAGGATTATGAGAAGAGAGAACTAAAACCTGGATATCCATCGTAATGCTCAAGACTTCATCAAGGACATCTTCCCAAACGAGCCTGTTCGATGCAGCCATAGAGACTATGATCATGCTTATAAGTCTTGTGCTTTAGTTCATTTTTGTGCTGCAACAATGTTCGTTTAATGTCTGTTTTTAGGTTCACATACAAACCTGATTAGGTTACGGCAGTGGTTCTCAAATAGGGGCACGAGGCTCCGTCAAGGGGGTGCGTTTGACCACGGGGAACACGCTTTTTTATTTTTATAATTTTTTTTTTGTTTTTTTACTGTTCTAGAATAAAGTGCAATACCTCTCCACTACATTAGGGGACAGTGGTGCTCTCATTGAGAGAGTATGAAATGTAGACACAAAGTGTAGAAGACAGGCGGAGAAAGTCTCCCGAAAGTGAAGACGAGTAAATATGACGACGCCTTTGTAGCGCTTGGCTTCACTGTGACAGGAGAGACAGGTGTGCGTAATGAGTCTAAAAAAAGTTGGCAGCGGACAGCATGAAGCGAGATGTTTTTTACTTCCTTGGGGGGGTGCGACAGAAAATAATTGAGAAACACTGCTCTAAGGTTAGCTGAGAACTTAAGGAATTAGCATACACCAGTGACTGCGAGATTTGTTGTCTGTATTACAATGGCTCATCTGACATCATGAGGAGTCATCTTTCATCTTTTTTCTCCCTAAATGACGATTAATAAAATTTTAAACACCCAAAAAGCATGAATAGTTCCTAAGTAAAATACAATGTTAATTTTCTCTCTTCAAGTAAAACTTTTTAGCTACTTCTGATAATCCTAAAAAGCTAAAAATGAGCTAAAATATACAATATACCACATAAGCTAAATGTACTATATCTAAATTTCATTGGTTTTGGTAAATTTCTATATCTAAAATTCATTGCAGCTCTTTAGCTGCTTTTGCTAATCTGTAAACCAAGTTAAATAGGCTATCACTAAATGTTCTCTCTCCAAGTAAAGCTTTTTAGCTGCTTATGCTAATATTTAAGCCAAGCGAAATACCATGCAGTTAAATTTCATTGTTTAAAGTCCTTAAGTTGCATTTGCTAATCTGCAAACCTAGTTAATTACGCTATTGTCAACCGTTTGTTGTTCTTTAGCTGTTTTTGCAGTGTAGTTTTTCACCATAAACGTATATTATTTTTCTCTCTTGGAGTCCCTCCGAGTGGTCGCAGTGAAAGATTGCACTTCTTATTTGGTTTCACACCTCTGTCAGTGTTGTTATTTAGCACGTTGAGATGTGTTAACTGTGCTGCAGAGGTTAATGACAGCTTACGAACATATTTTTGTCAAGCTGTTATTTGCACGTCATGTGTTTAATTAGACCTGGCGGGGGCCGTACTGATAATACTAGAGAAGCATTTTCACTTAAATTATCCGAATACTGAGGTCACAGTGGAGCTTCATTTCAGCTCATCTTTTAAATTGACTCGAAGCAGAGAGTGAACTAGTCTGACTGTGTAGTGGTTAACTATTACTAGACAGTAACAACCCAGTCTCACGGCAGTCTGTGATAGTCACCAAATGTTATCTATTGATTCGTGCTCGGGTTCACAAACGAAACTGGGTTTTTTTTTGTGTCCGTCAGAACGAATTTGAATCCTGTGTTTCAATAGGACCTCAGAAGCTTTATTTTTTGTTGTTGTTTATGCTTTTCCTGCCTAATAACTTTTGATCTAAGCACCCTTAACAAACAAATAAGTGCTGTTTTGCCTCGCATACTAGCAAGCAGCTGCTTAGGGACCGTCTGAAAAGAGTCAACCTCAAAAAACCATTACAGCAAACGACCAATAGCATCATTCTCTACATCAGCCCCTCCTCACAGTGTTATTTTGCTGGTGTTAATACAAAAGTATTAATTTTTTGCGAACTCTCAATTGGTGATCATAGTTGTTAAATTGTGAAACATGCACAACAAATTATAATACAGAACTATTTTTGGCAAATTGCGAAAAATGGTTACCGAGCCTGTTCAGCTAGTTTTACATATTAATAAAAGCAGCTAAAGAACTTTACTTAGAGAGAGAAAAATGAATAGCCTATATATCTTGGTTTACGTTTCAGCAAAAGCAGCTAAAAATTTTTAATTACTTAAAAAGAGTACTATACACAGTCAACGATAGCCTATTTAGCTTGGTTTAAAGATGAGCAGATGCAGCTAATGATATTTACTTAAAGAGGGAATAATGAAAAGTTAGCAGTAGCCTATTTAGCTTGGTTTAAAGATGAGCAGATGCAGCTAATGATATTTACTTAAAGAGGGAATAATGAAAAGTTAGCAGTAGCCTATTTAGCTTGGTTTAAAGATGAGCAGATGCAGCTAATGGTATTTACTTAAAGAGGGAATAATGAAAAGTTAGCAGTAGCCTATTTAGCTTGGTTTCAAGATGAGCAGATGCAGCTAATGATATTTACTTAAAGAGGGAATAATGAAAAGTTAGCAGTAGCCTATTTAGCTTGGTTTAAAGATGAGCAGATGCAGCTAATGATATTTACTTAAAGAGGAAATAATGAAAAGTTAGCAGTAGCCTATTTAGCTTGGTTTAAAGATGAGCAGATGCAGCTAATGATATTTACTTAAAGAGGAAATAATGAAAAGTTAGCAGTAGCCTATTTAGCTTGGTTTAAAGATGAGCAGATGCAGCTAATGATATTTACTTAAAGAGGAAATAATGAAAAGTTAGCAGTAGCCTATTTAGCTTGGTTTAAAGATGAGCAGATGCAGCTAATGATATTTACTTAAAGAGGGAATAATGAAAAGTTAGCAGTAGCCTATTTAGCTTGGTTTAAAGATGAGCAGATGCAGCTAATGATATTTACTTAAAGAGGAAATAATGAAAAGTTAGCAGTAGCCTATTTAGCTTGGTTTAAAGATGAGCAGATGCAGCTAATGATATTTACTTAAAGAGGAAATAATGAAAAGTTAGCAGTAGCCTATTTAGCTTGGTTTCAAGATGAGCAGATGCAGCTAATGATATTTACTTAAAGAGGAAATAATGAAACGTTAGCAGTAGCCTATTTAGCTTGGTTTCAAGATGAGCAGATGCAGCTAATGATATTTACTTAAAGAGGAAATAATGAAAAGTTAGCAGTAGCCTATTTAGCTTGGTTTAAAGATGAGCAGATGCAGCTAATGATATTTACTTAAAGAGGAAATAATGAAAAGTTAGCAGTAGCCTATTTAGCTTGGTTTAAAGATGAGCAGATGCAGCTAATGATATTTACTTAAAGAGGGAATAATGAAAAGTTAGCAGTAGCCTATTTAGCTTGGTTTAAAGATGAGCAGATGCAGCTAATGATATTTACTTAAAGAGGAAATAATGAAAAGTTAGCAGTAGCCTATTTAGCTTGGTTTAAAGATGAGCAGATGCAGCTAATGATATTTACTTAAAGAGGAAATAATGAAAAGTTAGCAGTAGCCTATTTAGCTTGGTTTCAAGATGAGCAGATGCAGCTAATGATATTTACTTAAAGAGGAAATAATGAAACGTTAGCAGTAGCCTATTTAGCTTGGTTTCAAGATGAGCAGATGCAGCTAATGATATTTACTTAAAGAGGAAATAATGAAAAGTTAGCAGTAGCCTATTTAGCTTGGTTTAAAGATGAGCAGATGCAGCTAATGATATTTACTTAAAGAGGAAATAATGAAAAGTTAGCAGTAGCCTATTTAGCTTGGTTTCAAGATGAGCAGATGCAGCTAATGATATTTACTTAGAGGAAATAATGAAAAGTTAGCAGTAGCCTATTTAGCTTGGTTTAAAGATGAGCAGATGCAGCTAATGATATTTACTTAAAGAGGGAATAATGAAAAGTTAGCAGTAGCCTATTTAGCTTGGTTTAAAGATGAGCAGATGCAGCTAATGATATTTACTTAAAGAGGGAATAATGAAAAGTTAGCAGTAGCCTATTTAGCTTGGTTTACAGATTAGCAAAAGCACCCAATATTTACATGGAAAGAGAACAATGAAGAGTTAGTGAAAACCTATTTAGCTTGGTTTTGGATACTGCTAAAGAAAGTTACTTAGAGAGAGAGAAATGAACAGTTATTGATCAGATATTTAGCTTGATTTACAGATTAACAAAAGCAGCTAATGAACTTTACTTGCAGAGTGAACAATGAACAGTTATCTCACAGCAGTTTCAGCTAGAATTGCTGTTAATATAATAATAAAGGATTTGTACTGTTCATTAATGACAAATAAAGAACTAAAAACACGATGAAACAAAAGTAAAAAAAGACCTTTTATTTATTGCTTTGTTGGATTGGATTATTGCTTAGCAATTAACCAACAAATGGTAATTATTGATGAGAAATACAACAGCTTACACCGATTTGTATTTTGGGAATAAACCCAGCAAGCGTCATTTCAACATCTAGGCTAAGTATAGACATGAAGTAGACCGGCTAATTGTAAACCAATTCTAGACAAATTAAGTATTTTATATACTTTTTGTCAAAATAACTCTTATGAAACTAAACAATATAGTGTGTCTTATAATTAGCATTGTGTCAGCAGTGATTAGTAAGTGTCTGGTTTATTTATTTTTTAAAGGTTGATATGTGGGCTACACATAGTCCTATTTTAGCTCGTCTAATATTAGTCTATTTGTAGCCCACGTTTAGTCGAAAATTATTTGTTTTTGGACTGTCAGCGTATTTGATGGACTATATCTCTTTATGTTTGCAATATCAATAATACAATTACAAAAGTTAAGTGTCTGTTTATTACATGGTCTTTATGTAGCCGCAATTTACCTCTACAGTAGACGTGCAGCCGTAGCCGCTATTTTACCGGCAAGTTAATAGTTTATATATAGCCCAGAGTTAGACCGGCTATATGCAACCCAAGTCTAGTCTAAACAACCTTTTGTCATTTATGTCACACTTACTAAAAATAAACGGAATATAATAATATGTCTGCACATAATCTGCAATGATTACAATATGCTAATAAAGATTAAAAAGTGAAAGTGATTTAATAAAATGGTAGGCGGAACATTTGAGAAAGCCGTAACCTTTTTTCTAGCGCTGGAAGTAACACTGAACATTGCCTTAACAAAATTAACTAAACATGGACTAAACACTGCTTGTCAATGTTCAGTAAAAGTTGAAAAATACTAAATATTTAAAATATGGGAATTAAATTTATGAATGTAAGACATTATATTTATATTGTTAAAATGGACATTGTGGATTAATGACCAAAAAAAACATAAACAAACAAAAACAGTATTTTAAGATGTTTAACAAGATACACGATTAAAGACTTTGCATCAGTGACTAATAGACGTTGTCAAAATGTTAAAAGAGAAAAACAACTTTATGGGAAAAAAAACTGAAAAACAAAACAAAACATAAAATCCCTGTTTGTATAAAAGAGAATTATTCAATAAATGTGAACTAAAGTAATAATTGTTAGCATCTTCAAAATACAAAAAAAAAACTTGCTGTTAGCAATGTTAGCTTGAATCCCAGACTAACAAAGAATTTATCAATATAACGTTTTATTGTAGTTTTCACTTTGTAACCACTTTAAATACAAACTGTATCCTAAACAAATATTTTAAATACCGACCTACATTATAAATACAAATTTTAATAGTCATTTTTATAGTAGCCCCTGTCTACCTCCACGAGCTCCTACACTCCTACATGTGCTCCAGAAGCTCCTACACTCCTGCATGTCCTCCAGAAGCTCCTACACTCCTACATGTCCTCCAGAAGCTCCTACACTCCTACATGTCCTCCAGAAGCTCCTACGCTCCTACATGTCCTCCAGAAGCTCCTACATGTCTTCCAGAAGCTCCTACATGTCCTCCAGAAGCTCCTACACTCCTACATGTGCTCCAGAAGCTCCTACGCTCCTACATGTCCTCCAGAAGCTCCTACGCTCCTACATGTCCTCCAGAAGCTCCTACATGTCTTCCAGAAGCTCCTACATGTCCTCCAGAAGCTCCTACGCTCCTACATGTGCTCCAGAAGCTCCTACGCTCCTACATGTCCTCCAGAAGCTCCTACGCTCCTACATGTCCTCCAGAAGCTCCTACGCTCCTACATGTCCTCCAGAAGCTCCTACATGTCTTCCAGAAGCTCCTACATGTCCTCCAGAAGCTCCTACGCTCCTACATGTGCTCCAGAAGCTCCTACACTCCTACATGTCCTCCAGAAGCTCCTACGCTCCTACATGTCTTCCAGAAGCTCCTACATGTCCTCCAGAAGCTCCTACATGTGCTCCAGAAGCTCCTACACTCCTAAATGTCCTCCAGAAGCTTCTACATGTGCTCCAGAAGCTCCTACACTCCTACATGTCCTCCAGAAGCTCCTACATGTTCTCCAGAAGCTCCTACACTCTTACATGTCCTCCAGAAGCCTGCGCTCAGAGAAGGCTCGTGGTTCTGTCCCACAAAGGCAGAAGATCTCTCAGCAGAACCTTCTCTCTCGCTGTCCCTGGCTGCTGGAACAAACTCCTGATCCAGTCAGGAGAGCAGAAACACTAACAGCTCTCAAGAAGCAACTGAATCTCTTCTCTTAAAGGGAATATCTACTATAAAAAAAAATCATCCTCTGTCTTTATTTTTTTCCTGCTTTGGTTTATTGATCAGTGGATGCAACTTCTATTATGAGCGAGCTGAGTTTTTTTTTTTGACTGTGTAACTAATTGCATCTTGTCTCTGGGGTTCTGTGAGTCGCTTTGGACAAAATCGTCTGCCAAATGCATAAATGTAAATGTAGTAGTTGGTTGTTATTAGCATTGTTAGCCAAATGACACAACCCCCTTCAGTTACTTTGCATAATAATATTAATATATTTTATTTGGAGGCACCTTTCTTGGTAATCAAGGTCACTGTGAAAGGAAACATAGTAATAAAACAGTAATAACAAAAGTAATACAATTAGTAATAAAACCAAGAAGGTAAAACATCAAGGAACATAAAACTACACACTGTCTAAAAAGATTTTAAGACTTTAAAATGATCAATATCAGGGCTATTCCGTACATCCAAAGGCAGTTTATTCCAAAGGAGGGACCAGCGGAGCTAAAAAAACACGAGAACCCAGCGATGATCTCGAGGGTTTAAGAACAACGAGAGACTGTGAGGCTGCAGATCTAAGGAACGGAGCGAGTTCATGGAGAGATTTGTACGTTAGCAAGAGCACTTCGATATTTTAGAGGCAATATTGTATGTCAGTCTCTACGTCTTATGGTAGTTCATGTTCAGCATCATCTCTGGAGTCTGTTGGTTAAAGATTTTGTTTCTGTGATTTTACTTTCTTTAGAAGCAGCTTGTGTGTCTGTGTACAGATGGGCTAGAAGCTACACCAATGAAATCCCTGAAGGCTGCAGTGCGCAGAGATTACCAGAGAAAAGGGAAAAGCGAAGAGAGCACTTCTCAGGCCACAGATCAAATCTTTCGAGCATGATGATTCAGAGTAAACCTATCTCCCAGAAAGCCATTACCTCAAACACGCTCTCTCTTCTTCTTCTTCTCTGCTCCCTCGAGTTAAAGTGGTAAACGTGTGCACGGTGGAGTCTGGTCCAAACCTGCCGCAGAATTTATTTTATTCCTCGTGGAGATCTTCTCAGGGAACACTTTTCTTTCAGAGTTTTGTGTAGCCTTCGGAGCTGTTCGTCCCTGGACTCCAATTAGTTTCCTTTAATGGTCAGCAAGGGCCCTCGAGAGACCCTTGTGAGGTTCTCTAGCCTAAGAGAAGAAATGAAGGCATGAAGTGTGTCTCTCATCTGGGCCAGACTGTCATGTTTCTTCACCTTATTACAGGATATTTATCTTTCCTTCTGTTTGATGTTCTGTTTCATGAGCTGCTGATTTTCTTCAACAGCGGAGGAATAATAGAGCTTGAGATACAACAGCAAAAAGGATCAGAGGAAACAAAAGAAGCCTGTGTTTTGGCATTTTCTTTATGAAATGTGAGCTTCATTCTTCACAGTTTAAATGTTGTGAAAGAAATGTGTCTGTTTTAAATATAAATCCTTGTTTTAAATCAATGTCTTATTTTGTTCCTGTAGGATTGGATGGCTCTCCTTTTTTGTGAATTCATGTTTTTATTGGTTTTTGGTTTTTGGCCTCCCACCTAAAGGTAGACCTTTACAGAATTCAAAGACAATCTAACTTGTTTTAGAAGTTCCAGCTTCTAACTTTCATCAGAAATGAGAACTATTACCAGATAATCACATCTTTTCTTGTGTTTGATTCATGATCACGTGTGGAAACATAGGCTGGTATTGTTTTAACCTTTTTGTTACCTGTACCCATTATGTTTGTTTAAAACCTTTTTTTTTACCTTTTTAATTTTATTTTTTGTACAAAATGATATTGCTTTAACTTTTTTGTTACCTGTTCCCATTATGTTTGCATTTAAAACAATTTTTTTAACCTTTTTTATTTAATTTTTTGTACAAAATGATATTGCTTTAACTTTTTTGTTACCTGTTCCCATTATGTTTGTGTTTAAAAACCTTTTTTAATCTTTATTATTTTATTTTTTGTACAAAATTATATTGTTTTAACTTTTTTGTTACCTGTTCCCATTATGTTTGTGATTAAAACTATTTTTTTTACCTTTTTTATTTTATTTTTTGTACAAAATGATATTGCTTTAACTTTTTTGTTACCTGTTCCCATTATGTTTGTGTTTAAAAAATTTTTTTTTTACATTTTTCTTTTTTTTTAATACAAAAAGATATTGTTTTAACCTTTTTTGTTACCTGATTCCTCTATGTTTAAGTGTTTAAAATGAGTTTTTATGTGTTAATGGAAAGCACTGGGGGCTAACTGTCAGGTTGTGTATAAGTGTTATACAAATAACGTTTTGATTGATTGATTGATTGATTGATTGATTGATTGATTGAATCAGTTTGCAGCGGAGAACGAGAATCTAGCATAAAAATAAGAGTGGGGAGAGCCTCCATCAGAAAGAAGAGTTTCGAAGGCTGAGGCGCAAGATTCTGTTAATCTTCTAGAATCAAAATAGTTTCTGAAGACTTTAAATATTTGTTCTTTTTTTAACTTTGTAACTTTAAACTACTAATCGTTACTTAAGCATTAAATGAAATAGTTAATCGGTACTTAAAAAATCACTGTTTCTATGTTAATATACATTTATAAATAGTTTATGAATATCATTTTAAGCACTTTATTCTTGGTTAATAAGCATCTATATAATGCGATTAATAACATTAATTAACACGCACGCACGCACACAAACTGTTTTTGTGAGGACTTATTTTAATTGTCTGACTCCCTGTTTTTACCCCTTTTGATATATATAACCGAGCCTTTAAATCTCATGTGTAAATGCTTTAACTTGCATAATAGTCAAAGCATTAACTGAACAAGTTATTAAGCATATTATATAGATACTTCTAAACCAAAGATAAAGCGGCTAAAGTTGTGTTTACAAGCTGATTTCTTCAAAAATACTTTATGCATATTTATGAAATCATTTATTGTGTGTAGTTATTACAAAAGAGCGTACAGTATATGAATAAAGGTTATCACACGCAAAAGTGTTTTTAGACAGATGTATTTTGGAAAAAAAACATGAGCAGAAACCTTGCAAAAGAAATTCGCTCTTTGAGGGGGCGCTATTTTGTGCTCTCCCTTGCGCTCCTCTAGTGAACTCCTGAGAGTCGTGAGGCGGCGAGGAGAGGAAGAGTTCGGTTCATCCTCCTCTCAACCGCGGAACAGCCGAAGATTTGAGTTTTATTTCAGGTTGTCAGTTCTTCGGTTTGGTGCGTGCGTAAATGTTTTTGCCGATGGTGGTAAAAGATATTTTCCCTCATCCCTGAAACACACGACTAAAACCGATTAATACGAGATCTTTTTGGTTAACTGAAATAATCATAATTTTTCACTAGAGTACATGTAACTCTCCACTTTCCATCTTGGCTGTGTAGTGTGTAGACTTAAATAATATAGCACAAAAACAAAATAACTCAAGACACGGCGCAAAAAAAATCTGTCAAATATAAAAAAAATTGGTTTATTGCAAGATGGCATGATCACTTTGAACCTTTGTTTGGTGTAGTGTTTTTTGGTTTGTAATCCCAATCAAGACATTTTATTTTAAAATACTTAACAGATAATTACTTTACCCAGGAAACAAGGGATTTAAACAGTAAATATACTTTATTTATTGTTCTTTAACCTGATTTCTTCACGTTTAGAGTTTAAACCATGTGTGGTGTTCTCATTATTGTTACTTTGGCAGGGTTGGTGGCTCTGCTGGACCCATTGCATTTTGGGGCTTTTAATTCACACAATCACACAATTTTATTCTAAAATGTAAAAGTGTATGTTTATGTGTGATTTATGTTTGTGTGGGAAGACAGAATCTTTCACACTTTTACAAGTCCCAGGAGCAGCTTGTGTGTAATATAAATGTGTAAAGGGGCGTACGTGTGGGGTCATAAAAATATGTTCTGATATATGTTTTTCACAGAAAATGAGCGAAGCCCAGTAAATCTCAGTTTAAAATAATAATAGTTTTTTTTATTTTTCTTTTGATGAAAACTGAAAACGGATCCCACAACATCATACAAGGGTTAAAGCAAATGATAACGTAAACTATTATGTTTCCTCTATCTTTTTTCTTCAGTTTTAGTCTTTCTAGGAGGGACCCATCAGTTTTTCTATCTTCTTCCAGTTTTTAAGTAGATTATATTATTCATAATTTTTCTCAGTGGGAAATTAGGCCTTTCAAATGCTAATTGGCTCTCGCCTTCGCTCCACTGGAACTGCAGTGTAAACAGGTGTGTATGTAATCCGCAGCGATGAAATTATTCAAGGTCTGCTGCTTACTTCCATGACGGATATCTTGGAAAGCTTCGTTACGAATCAAAGCCTGACTTCCGGAGCTTTAACCATTCGGTTTAACTGCAGAACAAACTCATTGCAGATTGTGATGGCCCGTAGAGAGAGAGAGAGAGAGTGTGTGTGTGTGTGCGTGCGTGCGTGCGTGTGTGTGTGTGTGTGTGTGTGTGTCACAGGAGTTTGCAGACTGTAGGAAAGGTTGTCATGTGATTGTGAAAGGAAGGATCGACATTGGGTTAAATGACGAAGGAAGTCAGTGCCATTTAGATCTAAATAAAGCAGGATTACAGTCTACAAAACAATAATGCTTAATAACTCAACATTTAGCACATGCTGTTAGTTCACTGCGAGGAGCATTTCCAATCTTCAGCTGCTACGTCAGTGGTGTGCTACTGACATCTAGTGCAAACTGCTTAAATACACACATAGAGTCTTTATGTTTGAGTGAAGCTAACCCTTAAAAAATCTAAATCTGTGAAACTGTTATCCCACCAAAGCTAGTTCTGTATTTAATAATGAAAATAAAATAATAATAATGCACTTTATTTAGAAGTGCTTTTCGGGAAGCTTATAGTCACTACAAACAGCATTCGAAAAACAATCCAAATGTTTTATATAGCCCTTTTTTTAGCAAGTCCAAGACCATGGCGTTCTCAAGGTATGCATACATACAAAATTGGCAAAAAGTGTTGTAAAAACACAGTGAGAGTGTTTGTTTCTGTAAGAAATGCAGGCCTTTTGTAATGTTCTTTGGATATTGGTGACATCTAGTGGTGACATTGCACACATTCTGAGCGAGAACTTTTGTTTTATTCACTGATCCCTGAAGATGTGTGTGTGTGTGTATGTATATCACACTTTTTATATTATCACACAATTTTGTGAAGGTCAATAAAAACCTATCACATGCCCTGTATAAGTGTTTATCTTATGTAAAGCGTCAGCTCGCCAGTGAAGCGGAAAGCCGTGTTTCGACTGAGAAATGGAATACACGTGGAAGGATCCTGATAGGTTTTTCTTCTAAGCGAGTTCTGCTTTTGCTGGTTTTCCTCGTGCAAAAATGGTAGGACTTTTGAAATACAATACAGTGTTACTTCAAGATATGAATGCTTCCCGTTTTGGAGATTCAAGATGCGAAAGGCCGCGCTAAAAATATTTTGCTTCGTGATACCAAAAAATGTCAATATATGAAATACGTGCATGATGAATATCATTTGAAATTCGGGTGGAACACTGAGCATCACGTGAAAGCATTCCACACGCCACCAAATGTCCTGCTCTCCTATTGGTCAGTTCCAGCCCTGATGCTACGTGTTCGTTTGTAGTAGCTTCCTCTCCTATTGGTCAATTCCAGCCCTGACGCTGGGTGTTCATGCATAGTACCCTGCTCTCCTATTGGTCAGTTCCACCCTAGACGCTGTGTGTTCATGCATAGTACCCTGCTCTCCTATTGGTCAGTTCCAGCCTAGACGCTGCGTGTTCATGCATAGTATCCTGCTCTCCTATTGGTCAGTTTCAGCCCTGACGCTGTGTGTTCATGCATAGTACCCTGCTCTCCTATTGGTCAGTTTCAGCCCTGACACAGTGTGTTCATGCTAGTATCCTGCTCTCCTATTGGTCAGTTCCAGCCTAGACGCTGTGTGTTCATGCATAGTACCCTGCTCTCCTATTGGTCACAGTGTGTTCATGCTAGTATCCTAGTATCCTGCTCTCCTATTGGTCAGTTCCAGCCCTGATGCTATGTGTTCATGCAAGTATCCTGCTCTCCTATTGGTTAGTTCTAGCCCTGATGCTGCTTGTTTATGCATAGTATCCTGCTCTCCTATTGGTCACCTGATGCCCCATGACGTCTTCTTGGAAAAGCTCTCTTCATGCACACTTCCCTACCCCTACTTTGTCACATCATCTCACTCAAAAAGTAAGGGTTATTATTTTTCATTTATTTTATTGTTTTCATTGTTTTATTATTATGTATTAGATTTATAATGTGTACTCTTAAGGATTGAAGAATACTAGTTTATTTATCTCCATTTTTAGTGTTGTTTCTGTGTCGCTTGGAATGTAATATGCAATTTACATGTAAAACTTGCTTCGATATGCAAAAAATTCAGCATACGAAGGCCACCCTATCCCAAAAACACCAGCCCTCATCCATGCTTCAGCCACGCCCCCTTCTGAGAAAGCCTCGCCTGGTGGTCAAAGCTTGCTGAAACATCAGCTCAAAGGGGCTTTTTTAAAGTCTTAAAATCAATCAATGCTCAGAAAAACAGAAACAGGCTCTGAATTGTTGTTCAGCGCAGTTCTGCTATTCTTACACTTCCATATTAAGTGGGTGGGGCTATAACAAGGGGAGGTGCTATGATCATCGAGCTGTTTTGATCACCCAGAGAGTGAAATAGGATTACACGAACACCCACGAGCGACACAATTAAGGCACACTCATGATGAGATGATGAGGGACAACACTAAAATACACGATAAATATCAAGTGTACATATTTGAGCCCTTTTAAACACTTTCAGATGCTTTATTTTTCATTCATTTCTTTCTTCTAAACAAAACAAGGCCTGCGTTCATACACTTCTTGGAGATGTTTTATAAATCCTAATGTTTTAACCCTTCAGACCCTGCGTCCATTTCAATGGTAAGCATATTTGATGAAAACTTTTCCCTCAATGTTTGTGTTGGAACATCAGAAACCTGTTCTGAACTCCTAGACACAGTTTGAAACACTGCCCCCTATGTGCTGTTAAAGCCCAGCAGAGGCGCTCTGCTTTAGGACCTGGACTAACAGCCCATGTGATGAACATTTTACAGGCAACAGCACCAGTCTCTGTCTGTAAACCTCTCTAAATTTAGCACTGGGTCAAACAGAGTGTGATTGCTTAACTATTGCATTTTAACCAACATAGAGGACATTTAGATCCTGAGAGAATGTAAACGAGATTAGAGTTTATCTTCAAGACAGCAGATTTTTTTGTTATCCAGGTGTACCAATCCCCATATGTGTGTTAGTGTGTGCACTTATTTATAAATCCTCAAACATCCTCCTTCTTTGGGGCATGACAGGTGCCCCCCACCAGACCCCCTGGTCCCACCTGTCCATCCTTTTCCACAACCACATGTTGGCGGACAAATCCAGAAAGGGATCAGTCATTCAAGAAATGGCATGCTGAAGTGCCACGGGGCCACGAAGATCTCTGGACACCGGATCAGACGCAGCTGCCCCCGGCTGCTATTTTCACTCTGCTTAAAGCATCATGGGCAGCCAGCATCTCTGCCGTGGGCTACCCACAACTCTACACGCCATGAAGTCAAACGAACATCCTGCACACGACACCCAGAGCCTGCCCTCTGACCCCGACGAGCTGGACAGCGGTAGCGACAGCTCCACCGGAGCTGGGAGCCCCAGAGAGGTCGTGAGGCGCAGGAGAGAACGCAGGCTTGCAGGGGTGAGCAAGCAACGACAGGCAGCCAACGCTCGAGAGCGAGACCGGACTCACAGCGTCAACACAGCCTTCACAGCCCTGCGCACGCTCATCCCCACGGAGCCAGCCGACAGGAAGCTGTCCAAAATCGAGACTCTGAGATTGGCGTCCAGTTATATCTCCCACCTGGCGAACGTTCTTCTAATCGGGGAGGACTGCAGGGACAGCGAGCCCTGTCTGAAATATCACGTCTTACAAAGCGGCGCCAATCTCAAAGCGTCAGCGGTTCGGCCCATCTGCACCTTCTGCCTGAGCAACCAGAGAAAGGTGGTGAGTCATGCTGCAGCCTGAGAAGGTTTGGAGTCCTTCGCAGTGCTGGCTTTGATTGTTGATTTGCTTTGCAGCTTAGGGAAGGAGAAAAACACACGACTGCGAAGCAGCAGAAGTTCTTGGACTGACAGCTGCTTGGTTTCACCCTCTCAATGTTTACATGTCAAGTGACGCCGCACGGATGAGGTACTTTTTTACTTTATGAATTGAACTGAAGAACTGCACTTTTGGATTTCCGGCTGATCAACTGATTTGGTTGATGTAACTGGAGATGATGTGTAAAGTTGCACCTGGCGGGGGCTATTTCAGTATCAGATATTGTAAGCCACACCAAGCCTTGCCTTAAAAAAACCGTCTAGTGTCTGCCTGTCGCACGTCACATGATGTAAGTGAGACCCTGCGGTCTGCTGCCAGTACCACGGAGGACAAGTTCTCATCCCATGTTCGAACAATCTACGATCCCAAGAGACTGGGAAGGATCTTAACTCTCCACGTGATGTTTTTGGGTTGTGCAGAATCTGAACCCTCTCATCGTTTCTGTTGTTGAGCACCAAGTCTGCTACTCGTTTATCAATCCCATCAGAACAAAGCTTCAGGTGTCTTTCGCTGAAAGGTTTTACCTTCAATTGAATTCCAAACTTCCACCACGTCTCATGTGCTGTCGGTGCATGTAAAACTTTGTTGGCTGAACTCTAGTTGCATTGTTTACATTACGAAAGTACCATTTGTGCATTAATAGAAATGGTGTACATTTCCTCTGCTATGATGCGGTGTCTCTTTTGGCTTCTACGTTTCTCAAATCTTAAAAGTTCAATTTGCACATCCCCCCTCACCAGCTGTATAGAATTTTTAATCACTTTCCTCCATGCCTCAGCTCCTGTACAGTACAGAATTTTGGACCCCTAGCGATGCGACACTATAAATAATTGTATGTTTGCAAGTCTTTCTGCAGCAAATCAACACAATGTGGATGAAACACTGCAAATTCATACTTGTAATGTGAAAATATATATTTCATAACAAAAGTACTTTTTCCTTTTACATATTAACTACCGAATTGCATTTCACTACTCCTATGCTTCGACAATTTAAAGGTAATCTGCAGTTTTTTCTGTGACTTTTATATTCAATACTTTTATTTTTAAAGGCAACTAACTCCTTAGTAAAACAACATTTTTACTTTAGAATGACATATTCCTTGTTTTAAAATGCATTCATCTGCCTTTAAGCAGAATAATCAGTTGATAAAAAATTTTGGTTTTCCATTTGTGGATATTTGTAGATTTCAAAGCAAAAAAGTGGATTTAGTATTTGCTTCAGCATGTGGGGTTCAAAATATCTATTCAATAGTTTTATTTCGAAAGACCCCCAAATTCTTAAAAAAAAAGAAAAACTTAACACGTTGCTAAACAATACGAAATGTTCCAGACCTGAAGTCCTTGACCTTAACTTTCTCTGTTTAGCTGAAACCTTAATAAAATACATTTTCAGTCTAGTTTGTAAGGTACAGATTTGTGTTGGAACTAAACGGTGCAGTTTTTGCAAGCTAGAGAAATCTTTTGCTCCTCTCTCTTTCTCGGCTCATATGCGTAGGTTCAGTTGTTTCACTTCTGGGAGTATAACATTTGTGTTCGTGTAGTATAACTTTTGTGAAGGCATTTGCAGACAAACAATCAGGAGACCAATCTATTTCCATACAGTGTTCATAAAAAATAAAAAGAAAAAAAAGACATCCACAATTCTTTGTAACAGATCACATATTTTTGTACAAGAAAAGAAATTGTAATTTTGACCTGTTTTTCCAAAACAATAAAAAAAAATCTCTGGGAAAAAAATGGCTCGACTTGGACTGTTCTTTGGAGCCCTCTAGTGGAAGGCTGCAGATTTGTGATTGTAGGTGATGAGTTTCACCATTTAGATCAGGGGTGTCAAACTCAAATTCACAGAGGGCCAAAATAAAAAAAAAAACAACATTGTCGAGGGCCAGACACATTTTTTTTATTAATTTATTTATGTTTTTATTATCTTTAAGATACAGTAAACTACATTATTAACCACCCTCTTATATTACAATTGAATTTCAGCTTAAATACTGAAACCAGAACAGGTTTAAGAAAATAATCAGAATAATTTCTGGAGTCAGGCTCTGCGCAGAGGAACTCCTCAGGACTGAATGAAGGTGTTCGTCGGTGAGACGACTCCTATGTGGTGTTTTGTTCGTCTTCATTAACGAAAACAGTTGCTCGCACAGATATGTGCTCCCGAACATAGAGAGCATGTGCGCAGCTTGGGCACGGAGTTCGGGCAGCGTGTCAGGGAGGGAAAGTGGAAATTGCGCAGCACTCGTAGAAAAATGCTGCCACAATTACCGGACGATTGCCACACATCGAGCCTGCTCCATTTCCCTTCCATTCGTGTTTTTAAAACACGAACGAAAAGTGTCGCGGACGGAAGTGCCTCTTCTATCGCTTAGCAGCAGCTAAGCTTAGCTTCCTGCTCCACATCGGGAACTCCCGCCCCCCGGCACCGGCTGCTCTCCTATTGGCCGCGCGTTGATGTCGTCACAGCGTTTTGACGCTCGAATTAAAAATGTTTTAAATCGGGAGTCCAACGCCACCCTTGCACGATGCTCTGCGGCTGAGTAGTGATGGGTCATTCTTGAACGATTCGTTCTTTTTGAACGAATCTTTATTGTGACTCGGAAGAAGGAATCGTCTCGGGGAGCGATTCGTTCAGTTGCGCATGCGCAGAAGCAACGCAGTCTGATTCGGAAATCCACAAGATTCGTTCTTTTCTCGAGTCCTCTGGGTCCTTTCGTTCTTCTGTCACGTGACCTTATCCCGTTCAGTATCTTAGTAATACTAATGTAAAGATAAATAGGCCTAATAAATAAAGAAAAAAATGTGTGCCCATTTCTGTAACTATCTAAAATGTCTGTAAATATCTAGCATTATAGTTTTGTTTTATTTGTAGTGTGATTCGGGTTTGTGTATATAATAAATGTGTTTGGGAAGAAACACACATTTTATTGGTATTTTACTAAAATGAACGAAATGACTCGAAAAAATATTCGTTCATTTTGCTGAACGGGACTCAAAGATCCGAGTCGGAGAAATGATCCGAACTTCCCATCACTACGGCTGAGATGAACACAATGATTGGCTGCGCTGACGCCACCTAGCGCTTGACGCGTTCAATGTGTGTAAGCACCTTTAGCGGTACGTGCGCTGTATAACGGGGCGGCGGGACAGATGTAATGCATATTTGAAATCATCTCACGGGCCAAATATAATTGTAGTGCGGGCCAAAATTGGCCCGCGGGCCTGAGTTTGACATGCCTGATTTAGAACAAGAATGTGACAAATAAGATTGTATAACTTAGTGATAAGATTGAAAACTAGTGTATAACTGACTTTGGAACAAAAATACAAATTACAGGAATTTTATTATCACTTGTTCTTTAAGTGACAGTACTTTTATTTATCTATATGTAAATTATATAAATATTTATTGCTGATTTTCAGAACTAATGATGAAAACACACCTGTTTCTGAAACAAGCTATATGCTGAATTCCTTATCTCCCTTTTAAAACAATTATGACTCGTGACGGACTTAAAACTAAAATTAGTGTTAGTGAAGCTGTACTTGTGTTGTCTTTTTAGCAAATATTTAGCACATTTAAATTGTTTGCTTTTCAATCTTCTTAAATGGTAAAACACTGAAATGGGAAGAAAGATGAACAAATATGATAAATTAACTTTTTTTTAATTCAGTAGGTCAAATTTCACAGCGATATAATTATATTTGTAAAGAAAGTTTATAAAAACACTCATGTCTATGCTGCTCTTCTAGTCAGCTGTACATGCTACAAATTAATTTAAAAATAAAATTAAAAAAAAGACATTGAAATTGACAAAAAACAATAATCTAACCACTTTGTACATCTAATAAAAATAGTGAATTTTTAAACAAATGCCCATCGTGATGGTGAAATCAAAGCTTCATGAACACTGTTGGGCAAAGATCGACACAATGCTCAAGTTCTTCAATAGCGCCATCTACTGTTTGTTTGTGATAACTGCATCTGAGCACAAACGTGTTCAGAACCTCATTTATTAAAAGTAATAAAAGTCAAACCTGGTGTTTATTTGTTTTTAATCTGAGTGTGTGATGGTGTGCCTTATGTAATCGCTTTACAAAATGTTACTAATAGTATTTTCTTCTACAAGGAAGTGTTCAGAACAAAATATCAGAGCCCTTTTAGTACGGCCGCACACTACATGAATCAAAAACAGAATACGGTATAATAAAAGAAAAACTGGTGCATGCATGTGTTGTATGGACTGAATGCTCATCGTTTAAACAAACTAATCTAAATGTAATTAAACATTATTCTATGCTTAAGCACTTTGTTGATAGAATTCAAATGCAACAATGAATCTTTATGCAAGGCAGTGATTTTAACTTTTACAAATCCTGCCAACTGCTTACATCGTGCAGCGAACAGCTACAAACCATGTGAACAAAGCTTTGTTAAATCTCGACTTCCCAACTACACTTCTGCTTCGAACACTCGATGTGATGTCCACCTGAACATCACTATAGATGTACACGCAAAAGCTTTTTTCTTGCTCTTTCCATGCTTTTGCGTGTACATCTAAAGTGTGAAAAGTTTAAAACAAATAGATTATGACCACATACAACAAACTAACCCTTAAAAATTCATGGGTCATATTTTGATAACTTTATTTATGTACGGAAATAGAAATTATTAAAACATACCGCAATACTCATCGTGTGCTCTGAATTGTGACACCCTTTAATTTTTTTTTTGTTTTACCAAAAACGATAGACTCATTTCGTGATGGTTTTTTTCAGGATACTATTTCCAAACTTTAAAATGTCAATTTCTCATACATTCAGTTATGTGACTCGTAGCAAGTCTGAAGAGATTACATTTATCAAAAATGACATTCCAACCCTTTTGTGTTTTACAACTTTGAAATTTGTCCCAATGAAAGAAATTGAGGTACCAAACCAACTCAACATGTACTGTAAAAACTTCTAAAGAAAGGTGTGGCAAAAGGTTTAATATTTTTTTCAATTGTTGAAAATCATACAAAAAAAGGGGTAGAATAAAATTTTTTTATCTAAATCTGAAATGTTGATAAGTCAGGCACCAGCAACTTTTATATCAGTTGTTTAATAAGTAAACAATAATTTTTAAATTGATATTGATAGCTTACACCAGCGGTCCCCAACCTTTTTTGTGCCACGGACCATTTGATATCTGAATGTTATCCGGGATCGGTCTTTGAGATTTTGATAACACGACCTGCATGTAAACTGTAGTATTTTCAAAACATAATAATAAACGTGAATCCACTCGAGCTGTTTCCTATGTCTTCTGAGTTTTGAGAGCTTCATTGACCCATTTGAGAGCGGATTATCTAATATTATGCAGAGTAGGCTTAGTGTGTGGGAATCTCCTGTCGAGATATATATATATATATATATATATATATATATATATATATATATATACATACACACACACACATACACTTCCATTCCATAATATGAATCCATACTTTAAGTAGGACTCTTGATATTGTCTGTTAAATGCAGCTTTTTTTCTTGGAAGTTGTAGGCTGCTACTCTGCGAAGGGGAAAAACCCAGCGAGGACACAAAGAAACTTTCCAAAACTTTTCCAAAGTTTGTTTTTTGCTCATTTTGCGAGCTCCTGGGCTTCGTTTCAGCAGTAACCTATCCCATTACCAAGAGGAGCTTCTTGACCTGCGTCCAGAGTGATATAAACGGATGTAACGAAGAAAACCAGGTCATTTTTCAAAATAAAACATCGTTCAAATTCTGAAATAAACAAAAGGAAGTAATGCAAGTTATTTATTCTTTGTGCAGCCTGTTACCAAATGACCCACGGACCAGTACCGGTCCACAAACCGAGGGTTTGGCACCGCTGGCTTACACACAATGCTTCCTATATTACAAGTAGGCGATTGAATTTTAAGTTAAGAATTCTTTTCATATATATTAATATATATATATATATATATATATATATATATATATTATAAATATTGACATTTTCATAATCATACCACAAAAACAGACCTGTGCAAAAAAAATTTACTTCTAGATCTTTATTTCTTAAAAAAAAAAAATCAATCATTTATCAAGAAAATGGTACATTACAGAAGGGCCTGGGAGTCATTTAAGGGTCTTTAGAGGGCGATCAGCAGTGTCATCTTAGCACTGTACAGTGATTGAGGCAGGGAAAACAACATTGATGATGTACTGAGAAACGGGCTCGAGCCTTTGGCAACAACGTCACGATGAGACACATTGGAGTGTTTTTCCCTTTGTGGAACACTGATCATAACAGGCATGAAGGCATCAATACCATATAGAAAAAGGTGTCTTAAAAGCAAACAAAGCAGCCTGTTCTAAATCAATGGAATGTTCATTCATAATGGAATCATTGGATCGAGAATTTAAGATTTCCAAACCGTCTACACTTAAAAGCTCCTCGAGTCAATACTTACAAAGGTCGGCAACTTCTTTGTGCTATTTAATGTAAACCTTAACGTTAGAAAAACCTGTTAAAATGAACCAGTTCTTATAAAGCCCTTAAATGACAGCTAAATGTTATGGTTTGAAAACAGGAGGTAGAATTAAACGAAAAGCCCAAAGTGTTTAAAGGAGAAAAAAAAGCACTTCTGTAACAAAACATTCTGCAGATGTTCAGTCTCCCTCCTCTTCCTCAGACTCGGACTCTGAAAGACAGACCCACATCAGTACAGGGACGACCCCCGGTGCATCGGGGGGACCGGGGCCAACACTTACCCTCCTCAGCGTTTTTCAGCCACTCCACAAACTTCTTCATCTGCTCCAGGAAGACGCTCTTGCCTTTGGCCATGTGGGCTTCTGTGTACCACTTCAGAATAGCCTCCTCGCTCAAAACATCAGCTGGAGAGCCAGAAGAAATGGTTGAAAACAAACACAGTTAAGGTATTGACACCTGCTTGCAGTGATGTTTCCATTTTTAAAACTTGAGCGCAAACATAACCAGGGCTGCATTATTCAATTACAAATAATTATCATTTCAAATAATTGTATTCGAAGCTTCGTCTTGCACCACTTCCAGCTTAAAGAATCCAACATCCCTGCTCTTTAAATGCATTTAAAACACGCGCATAATAGTTTGATGGCTCACAAAAATCTCTCAGGGATATGGGAGAAATAATTTCTAGGGTGTGATGATTACAAAGCTCTTAAAGAACACCGAAAGAGCTTTCAGCGCATAACGTCTCGTTGCTAGAGGAAGTGCGCTTCCAAAACTTCAGGACGAGAGGCAAAGCAAGCCAAGTTTATTTGTAGAGCACATTTCATACACAGGGTAATTCAAAGTGCTTTACATTGGAAATAAAGAGTAAAAAGAAAGTACATTTCTTATCACAACCGTGTGATCTTCTGTAGAATGGATTACTCAAATTTAATCAAGTACAGGACACCACTCTAACAGGATAACCAGTTCCTAATTTCTTATCTAATTTTATTTTTCTCAAAAATGAAATATGCCTGAACAGGCAAGAAAAAAAAATTGATGAAATCAAATTGCTTACAATTTCTTATCACAACCGTGTGATCTTCTGTAGAATGGATTACTCAAATTTAATCAAGTACAGGACACCACTCTCACAGGATAACCAGTTCCTAATTTCTTATCTAATTTTATTTTTCTCAAAAATGAAATATGCCTGAACAGGCAAGAAAAAAAAAAATTGATGAAATCAAATTGCTTACAATTTCTTATCACAACCGTGTGATCTTCTGTAGAATGGATTACTCAAATTTAATCAAGTACAGGACACCACTCTCACAGGATAACCAGTTCCTAATTTCTTATCTAATTTTATTTTTCTCAAAAATGAAATATGCCTGAACAGGCAAGAAAAAATTTTTTTTTGATGAAATCAAATTGCTTACAATTTCTTATCACAACCGTGTGATCTTCTGTAGAATGGATTACACAAATTTAATCAAGTACAGGACACCACTCTCACAGGATAACCAGTTCCTAATTTCTTATCTAATTTTATTTTTCTCAAAAATGAAATATGCCTGAACAGGCAAGAAAAAAAAAAATTGATGAAATCAAATTGCTTACAATTTCTTATCACAACCGTGTGATCTTCTGTAGAATGGATTACTCAAATTTAATCAAGTACAGGACACCACTCTAACAGGATAACCAGTTCCTAATTTCTTATCTAATTTTATTTTTCTCAAAAATGAAATATGCCTGAACAGGCAAGAAAAAAAAAATTGATGAAATCAAATTGCTTACAATTTCTTATCACAACCGTGTGATCTTCTGTAGAATGGATTACTCAAATTTAATCAAGTACAGGACACCACTCCAACAGGATAACCAGTTCCTAATTTCTTATCTAATTTTATTTTTCTCAAAAATGAAATATGCCTGAACAGGCAAGAAAAAAAAAATTGATGAAATCAAATTGCTTACAATTTCTTATCACAACCGTGTGATCTTCTGTAGAATGGATTACTCAAATTTAATCAAGTACAGGACACCACTCTCACAGGATAACCAGTTCCTAATTTCTTATCTAATTTTATTTTTCTCAAAAATGAAATATGCCTGAACAGGCAAGAAAAAAAAAATTGATGAAATCAAATTGCTTACAATTTCTTATCACAACCGTGTGATCTTCTGTAGAATGGATTACTCAAATTTAATCAAGTACAGGACACCACTCTCACAGGATAACCAGTTCCTAATTTCTTATCTAATTTTATTTTTCTCAAAAATGAAATATGCCTGAACAGGCAAGAAAAAAAAATTGATGAAATCAAATTGCTTACAATTTCTTATCACAACCGTGTGATCTTCTGTAGAATGGATTACTCAAATTTAATCAAGTACAGGACACCACTCTAACAGGATAACCAGTTCCTAATTTCTTATCTAATTTTATTTTTCTCAAAAATGAAATATGCCTGAACAGGCAAGAAAAAAAAATTGATGAAATCAAATTGCTTACAATTTCTTATCACAACCGTGTGATCTTCTGTAGAATGGATTACTCAAATTTAATCAAGTACAGGACACCACTCTCACAGGATAACCAGTTCCTAATTTCTTATCTAATTTTATTTCTCAAAAATGAAATATGCCTGAACAGGCAAGAAAAAAAAAAATTGATGAAATCAAATTGCTTACAATTTCTTATCACAACCGTGTGATCTTCTGTAGAATGGATTACTCAAATTTAATCAAGTACAGGACACCACTCTCACAGGATAACCAGTTCCTAATTTCTTATCTAATTTTATTTTTCTCAAAAATGCAATATGCCTGAACAGGCAAGAAAAAAAAAAAATTGATGAAATCAAATTGCTTACAATTTCTTATCACAACCGTGTGATCTTCTGTAGAATGGATTACTCAAATTTAATCAAGTACAGGACACCACTCTCACAGGATAACCAGTTCCTAATTTCTTATCTAATTTTATTTTTCTCAAAAATGAAATATGCCTGAACAGGCAAGAAAAAAAAAATTGATGAAATTAAATTGCTTACAATTTCTTATCACAACCGTGTGATCTTCTGTAGAATGGATTACTCAAATTTAATCAAGTACAGGACACCACTCTAACAGGATAACCAGTTCCTAATTTCTTATCTAATTTTATTTTTCTCAAAAATGAAATATGCCTGAACAGGCAAGAAAAAAAAAATTGATGAAATCAAATTGCTTACAATTTCTTATCACAACCGTGTGATCTTCTGTAGAATGGATTACTCAAATTTAATCAAGTACAGGACACCACTCTCACAGGATAACCAGTTCCTAATTTCTTATCTAATTTTATTTTTCTCAAAAATGAAATATGCCTGAACAGGCAAGAAAAAAAAAATTGATGAAATCAAATTGCTTACAATTTCTTATCACAACCGTGTGATCTTCTGTAGAATGGATTACTCAAATTTAATCAAGTACAGGACACCACTCTCACAGGATAACCAGTTCCTAATTTCTTATCTAATTTTATTTTTCTCAAAAATGAAATATGCCTGAACAGGCAAGAAAAAAAAATTGATGAAATCAAATTGCTTACAATTTCTTATCACAACCGTGTGATCTTCTGTAGAATGGATTACTCAAATTTAATCAAGTACAGGACACCACTCTCACAGGATAACCGGAGCAACACGATGGTAGAAATAGAGTATAAATCAAAGAGTCACCACAAAAAAAAAATTTTTTTAAAGCATTCGAGCGCTTTCTGTAAAAGCTAACATTTCAGTGGTTTGGATAAAAAGGTGAAACTCTGAAAGCCATTTTTTTTCCCATGATCTGTATCGTGCTACTACTAAACTTATTATAACTTTAACGCAAGCTATCCCATCAGATTAAAGATGTGTACGATCAATAAGCACTTGAAATGACTAACACATTGTTGTGCTGCAATATTTAATGTGAACATTTTAAATATTTTCTAACTAGTTATATTAAGTGAAAATTGAAGAGAGATTTGAACGTATAATTATATTGTGTTCAGAACATAAACACCCCCCTATTCTTCAACCTTCACATATCAATTGTTTTATTAATTTGTCAACAAATACACTAGAAAGTCATCTGAAATTTTGATCTGTGTTTTCTTTGGAGAAACATTTTTTTGTGAAATATATGCTATGCGTAGAATAGAGCCGTTTACATTATTTTTGTTGATCTCAGACATTTTGTTGCCATTCTTTAAAGGGAGTATCTCTCTTCTCTTCACACTCAGGTTTTAAAAAATTGTGAAAGTGAAGCAGTGAAAGTGAGCAGTTGGCCAGATATGGAGTGACCCATTCTCTGAATTTGTGCTCTGCATGTAACCCATCCCAGTGTACACACACACACACAACCACATACACAGCAGTGAACAAACACACCGTGAGCACTCACCCGGAGCAGTGGGGGCCCTGGCTGCGGGGCCCGGGGAGCAGTCAGGGGAACTGGTGCTCGCTCGAGGGCTCCATAGCTGTGCTTGTTGAAGATAGAGAACAAGTGATTCATCACTCACTCCACCTTCAACTCGGTGGATCTGGGGATCGAACCGGCGACCTTCTGATCACAAGTTGATCTTTATCCACCAGAGCACAGCTGCCACCAAATAATAAAAAAACCTGCTGTCCATGGTTGGGCATTATATTTACAGACGAGTGAATGCTCACCCTATTCTATATAAATGAGTTTCACACACTATGTGAAGTGCAGCTGCACCACTGTCACCTTGGTTCATGGAAATTCACCAAAGCACCATCGAGCGTTCGGGAGAGGATCTCTATAATTTTTTACCTCAAATTTTTTTTTAAAACATGCATCCGCTGCTTAGTTGTGTTAAGAACTTTAGTACATCATATCACATTTTAGGGAGAAATATTTTTAGTAAAGAAATAATGCTATCGTTGCAAAAGTTCACTGTGAGAAGTCCCAACTTCACATTTAATTTAAAACGCACAATAAGCTATTCAACTTGAGTAAATTGACAATTCTAAAAGCTCTGAACATCACTTGATCAGGGACGCACCTTTGTAAAGCAGCACCACAATCTTCTGGAAGGCCTTCATGAAGTGGATGTTGTCGTAGCAGTACTCCTGGATCTTCAGCAGGAGGGTGATCTCGGACAGGCCCTGGGAGGTGAAGGCCTTCAGCAGAGGGCTGTACAGCTGCACAAAGACACCGCCAAATACAAGAACTTCAGAAGGAACAGATATCCACAAAAACAGAAGAGTTCTTGTCCAGACACAGAGTTTAAATGTGTTCAGATTTTATATCTGTGTAAAGATGCTGCAATTAAAAAAAAATTCAAAACAGCGTCGACTTCTATATTCATTTAAGTAACACTTCAATTGCAGAATGTAGGCTCTAGAAAATCATGGGGGGATGGTCAGACCTTCAACTTAATGATTTGGCCATGGTACACTCAGTTTTTTGTTTTTGGTTGTCAAAATATGACAAATTAGGACAAATGCCATTTTCTCAATACTCTCAAAAGATCTTCAGAACTCATATTACACCCAAATTATTGGAGACATAAGAATGTAGTGATTAAAATGTCAAAATCCAGAATTAAAAAAAATGCCCATGCAGCCATTTGCCTGACAGGACAACCAACCAATACGTGTTTCACAAAGAAATACGTTTTATGGTGAGGAAATGCTACAACAGTCTCGCATTAGTTGAATCCAATGTTCAATTGTTTTTTGAAGATCCCATATTATGCCCTTGTTATAGCACTTAGAATAAATATTTGAGCTTTCTATACTAGTGCTGCAAAAAAACTTTCAAAATGCTAAACTTTTTACCACTTTAAACCCTGCCACAGACGAGCTTTCAGTACACCCCTAACTGATGTTAGTCCGGATTGAGCAAAAACAAAAAACAAGCAACGCTTGAAACACGTGTTATTGTTTTAAAACATTATAATCATGATCGTGATGTAAAGGTGTTACATCATACATTTTTAATACACACGATGGATATTCAACATTCTCGGTTGTAAACACACCACTGGCTGCAGCTACTACTGGAAACCCAGATAAAAAACCCAAGACTTAACAAATAAGACAACGACTTTAGAATGGTTTCCAACATTTCTTACTAAACTCACAGGTTTAGCTAGAGTTCTGCTGACGTGATGTCTGAGGCGGGGACTAAAATTTATTGAGCAAGTTCATTTTTTTTTAAAACCTCATACCGACAATAACAAAAAAGTACTGTGTTCTGAACACGGTAGAATGAGTGCACAAGTCAAGTTGTATTGTTATATTTAAGTCTTGGTGGTAAAGAATAAATTTGCCTAGCAGAAATATAAAAATCTTAAAAACAACAACTTGCATTTCTCAAAAAAAAAAAAAAAAAAAAAAAAACTAAAATACCTAAAAAAAAAATGTGTGCTTGGAGGAGCAGTATGTGAGGCTCATCGAAATTGACATTTCACCAAAAAGCAAAGGAGACCCTTTCAAGTCACGTGAACTGCTAGGCCACATCATAAATGGATAGTGATGTTCTTGCTCATTGGTATAACAAAAGTTCCCACGGCTTATTAAAAGTTGAGTGTGTAATGCTGAACTATTGGATCTATAGCTCTTACGGAAAACCCATCAGCTACTATATCACAATATCACTTCATCCATAGCCATTGCCAAATATAAGGCTACATTGCCAGAGTAAGATGCTGATGTCTCCTTTGTTCATATTCGTCGTCATGTTTTTGAACGACTGATGGCGTGAGATGGTTTGTGTTTAATTGCATAGGTATGATTTAATAAAATGGTGCAACAGTGAAACGTCCTAACTTTACCAGAGCAGCTAAGAAACTTGAGCCTTCATGTCCTATGCTGACATTGTCCTAACCATTTGTTCATATTTATCTTGTGTTTGCATTATAACTTGAAGCACTCCTCAACCCTTGAATTTTATGGGAACAGTGAAGATACCTTCAAGTGTTTGATGGCTTGTTCTGTGACGAGCTCCTCCTTTTTATTCCACTCCACAGAGCTCATGATGCTGGTCCAGACGATGCCGATCATCGTCTGCTCGGAGATGCTGGTTTTCTTCATCTCCTCGCGAACGTAGGCAATGATCTGAAGTTCAAAAAAACATGAGGATATAACATGTACACATGCTTTGGGGGGTTAAAGGGAACAGGCTAAAAGAGATACGTACATCTTTGAGGGTTTCGCCGCGAGAAATAAGGTCTTGCAGCTCTTTCTGAAGCTCTTTACGTGCTCCGATGGACTGCTGGTTGCGAGCGAAGTCAGAGAGCTCCTTCAGCCCAGCGTCGGTGAAATATTTTGAGAAGTGTTCACAGCTTCGCTTGTTGGCAGGGAACAGCTCCTGTTTTGGGAGGCAAACAATTTACAAATCAAACAAATATTTCTGCCCAAAGTTCCACATAATTGACTTCACAAGGCAGTCTCTTCATTCAAAAACCAGGTTTAAGAAAGCCAGCTGACCTACTCAGTGGTGTAGTGGTTAGCGGGCAGCGCACGTAAGGCATACTTGCTCACCAGACCAGAGCTTAAATAAGCTTTCAAAAATCTCTATGAGACCAACGTGATAAAATATTAAGATGTTAAGCTAGTAGTTTTACTTAACATTAGATTAGACCGGGGTCAGCAACCCGCGGCTCTTTAGCGCTGCCCTAGTGGCTTCCTGGAGCTTTTTCAAAAATGTTTGAAAATGGAATAAGATGGGGGAGGTAAATATATTTTTGTTTTAATATGGTTTTTATTTGAGGACAAACATTCTTAACGTTTCCCAATGCTGTAAAAGTGTGTAGAATAAATAACTTCAACATTTCTGTCAGCAAAGATTTGCGTCATAGCCTGCGACACACATTTCTACCAGCAGGGGGCGGGATGCCAGGCAGGTGGCTGTTGTAAACACACCAGTGATCTATCGGTTTTTCCTGCCTCGTAATTTTTTCTTAAATTTTGAACTAGTCTGTTGGTTTTCCCTACCCCATTGAGATTTCCTTCCGCGTTCTGCTGCATATATCGATGCATGACGATAAATTATTTTGGACTTTTAGTCATTTTGATTAAACTTGGATGTTTTGATTTAGCAGACGGACAAAACAGCGCGATTTCACAGTCATGTTTAAAAATGCTGTTTGTGTTATTTCAACAAAAAATAGACAGTGATACTGATCAAACACTCAATAAGATGGAAAATGACGCGGTTCATGTTATGCACATGCGCACAACGATGCAGCAGTTAAAAATTATGGGTAGAGGAAACTGATAGAACCCAGCGAAAGAGAAAAATAACTGAGGAGAACAGAGGATTCAACTTTTCTTGGTCCAAATCATTTGCATTCATTACAAATGCGGAAAGATCGCCTGAATGTTTGCTCTGTAGTGAGAAGCTATCAAATAACAAGAAGAGTAATGTGGAAAGACAATATATACTAACAAAGTGGCTGTTTTTATAAAGTGATTTCTTATTTATGTCAGTATATATTTGGAATGAAAAATATTATCAAATCAAACTTAAACTGTATTAATTTCATTTCATATATTTTATCTTTTCAAAAGGCTGCAGTTTTATTTTTATAAATGCAGGCTCATTTTATTGCTCTGTTTGTTGTTCAGATAAGGGGCACGTTATACATGTTCCATTTTGATGTTTTTTTTTGGAATCCTCAAAATAAAAATGACATCAAAAATCTGATTTCTTTAATGCATTTCTTTAATTTCATCAAAGCAATGAAACATAAATTATTAATATTGTAATGAAGTTAAACTTGAGGCGACATCGTATAACAGAGTAGTCACGTTCGTCATTCTCTACAGGAAAATAAACATTTAATCATAAAGGCTCATTTTGTATTTGTAGCCAACTTAGTCATTTTTATAGTAGCTATTATAGCTAATATTGATACATACAGCAAGTGTTGTCTTCATTATAAGGCTTTAAATTTTTTGCGGCTCCAGACATATTTGTTTTTAGTATTTTTTGTCCAATATGGCTCTTTCAACATTTTGGGTTGCCGACCCCTGGATTAGACAGAAAAGTAATTAGCATGACAGCCATAAATTATCAAGAGACCAGCATGGCGCCAATTATTATATGATTATTTAACATAACATGTCAAATCAGCATGCTGTTAAAATGAAGATGGCATAAAATATGAAAAATTCCATGATGCTTAATGAACTAAGAAATGATTAAGATGCTAACACAAACTAGCAATTTACCATGATTGAAAACGATTAGCAATAAGATAATGATGCCGATATGAAGATGCAAGTGTTTAAAAAAATTATAATACATTTATATGCAATTAGTATAATATGTACTTGAAATATTATCATGAGTAGCATGGTTCTAGCAGGAACTCATAAATTGTTAGATGCTGATATGATGATGAGTCGCGTGGTTCTAGCAGGAAGTAAATGATCAGATGGTAATATGATCGTGAGTAGTATGGTTCTAGCATGAAGTAGTAAATGGTTAGATGCAAATATGATAGAGTTGCATGGTTCTAACTGAAAGTAGTAAATGGTTAGATGCTAAAATGATCGTGAGTAGCATGGTTCTAGAAGGAAGTAGTAAATCGTTAGATGCTAATATGATCATGAGTAGCATGGTTCTAGCAGCAAGTAAATGATCAGATCCTAATATGATCGTGAGTAGTGTGGTTCTAGCAGAAAGTAGTAAATCGTTAGATGCTAATATGATCATGAGTAGCATGGTTCTAGCAGCAAGTAAATGATCAGATCCTAATATGATCGTGAGTAGTGTGGTTCTAGCAGAAAGTAGTAAATGGTTAGATGCTACTATGATCGTGAGTAGCAGGGTTCTAGCAGGAAGTAAATGATCAGATGGTAATATGATCATGAGTAGTATGGTTCTAGAAGGAAGTAGTAAATGGTTAGATGCTAATAGGATCATGAGTAGTATGGTTCTAGCAGGAAATAGTAAATGGTTAGATGCTACTATGATCGTGAGTAGTGTGGTTCTAGCAGGAAGTAGTAAATGGTTAGATGCTACTATGATCGTGAGTAGCATGGTTCTAGCAGAAAGTAGTAAATGGTTAGATGCTAAAATGAAATTTGAAACAAAACCTTGCATGGGATTAGCAAGCACAACTACCATGGTACTAAAATGATTGACCGAGTGATTAGCATGTTGGCCAGGAATCTTCATGCGATTAACATCAAATTTCACAAGTTTAACATTGTGCTAGAGTGAGATCAGGCTTAAAAAGTGCTGCTATAAAAGTCAAACGTCAAGACTATTTACCATCAGCCTGTTGTCCATGCCCACTTTACGTAAGCTAGCAGCAACAGAGTTGATGTCTTTCTCATTGATCCAAGATTTGAAAAGTTTCACAGCGAAGGCAGCAGACACGCCTGCAAAAGAGCACAAGGCGGTTAATAATTTCTTCTTTAATCAGTCCACACATTAACAACAACAAGCTACAACGAGCATCACTACCTTCTTTGACCAAGTTCTCATTGAAGAGGCTGCTCAGAATGGAAGCAGATATATTGCCATTGGCCAGCAGTATTCCGGTGAGCATGGCCAGTTTATTCCTCTCAGACTCGGTGAAGCCTTTTAGAAACAACAACAGCTGCACAACACAGGAGATCGATCAACATCTGTTGGCCGAATAAGAGTGTGTGTGTGTTAGTTGATGGAGCTTACCTTCTTTATCTCCTCTTCAAAGCCTTTCTCCAGGTACTTGTAACGCCGGATCAGCTTGTTAAAAACCTACACAGGTTGAAACGTGTTAAGAACACTGCATGTGCAACATTGATCACTTAAAACAGGACACAAGCAGGAATCCCAACAGTTAGACACTGAGCAGGTCACAAGGACAGCATGAGAAAGCTGTATCTACATGCAGTAAGTAAAATTGGGGCTGCAATAAGATAATTGAAAACAATGATATTAGTCTCTTGATGTTAATTATTGATTAATCAGCCTGTGCAGTTCATATAGGTCTCACCGGGGATTCTGCACGTTTTTAAGACTGTTTAGAAAAAGACCTACATCATAACATCAAAGAATGAAAAATGTTTTGCATAATAAACAGTATGCTTTGAATACATTGTTTGAAACCCTAACCATCATGTTTTACGAACTTTTCCTAAAACTCTAGAAAGCCTTATTGTCTTTTTACATTTGTCAACATTTAGATAACTTTCTTAATCTCGGACAAGCCCAAAAATCCTTTAAATGATTTTGAATAAGTTAATTTTTTAAATATCTGGCAACCATTACAATCTCTTACATTTTTATTAAAATGTATGAATTAAATATAAAGTACTGGGCAAACCCAACAATCACTGGCAAGTGTTTTCTCAAACTCTGGCAACCCTAACAATCATTTATGACTAAGAGTATACGAGCCTTTTCTCAAACAATGGCACCGCTAAACATCACTTATGTTTAATTTACAAAAGTTATATTTAAAAACATGCATTTAGGAGCATTTTCTCGATCTCCGGAAACTCCAAGCACCCACAAAAACATATCAAATGAGATTTACATGAATATCAAAAAAATAAGAGCTGTGAAAAATAACTTAAGAATTAAAACAGTGAAATAAAAACTTTACAAGGCCAAAAATTTGAAACCCTGCCTCATATGAGTTGGAAGAAACTCTTACTTTTGGACTAAGCCAACAACACTTAACACATCAACGGGTAATAATGTCTGTTAAATGCCAATTCAAGTCCTACTCTAAGCTTATAAAGATTAATACCTGAGCGTAGGCCTGCATGGTCTCCAGGTCTTCACTTGCCGTAAAGAGGCAGTACTCAGTCCGGGTCAAGTCATCAGAAAGAGTCCCGCCTGGGGCTAAAACAGAAAATAAAAACCTTAAAAAAATCTTTTTACAGCCGTTTCACCATTTGCAGTCTCAATGCGTCACTTACCCAGCATTCCTCCAGCCACCAGGATGTCAAAGAGAGTCTCTGCATACCGACGGTAGTCGAGCTTGGCGCCGGAGGCATCGAGAAACTTCGCAACCGCTTCCAAATCAGTGCCAGTTTGGTTCAAGCCTTGAACAATACTTTCTTGAAACTGAGTAGGGTCAAATCTCTCCTTTTCATCTGAAAGATAACAAAACATTTGTGATGAGGCTGTACTCAAACAGCTCAGCTCATACTTTAAAGGGGACGTCAGATGGCGATTTAAACTGCTGGTCAAAGTGCTAAACAATTTGAATCTTGCAATCAATAAAAATTATTGATTATTTGTTAAAAGCTTATGAAACCATCTTTTAGGCTTGGGTGACCAATTTGGCATCGGTGAAACGTCTCATTAGTACGGGTATTGTTGTATTGTATAAATAATTGAAAAAACAATTATTTGAGGGCGGCCCGCTAGATCTTTGTTTCACCAATAAAAAAAAACATAAATAACTGGCTTGAACTGAGAGTATTCTGTGTCATTATAATGGTGTCGAGGATTTTGGTTGTAAAAAAGGAGTAGATTCACCTATCTGGCAATACTTTGGCTTAAGACTGAATGAAAAAGGACAGCTACGAGACACATCTGAAGTGGTTTGGGGAGAAGAACAGATCGAAGTTAAATATCAATACTGCCACCGTGAAGATGAGACCCAAAGCAGCCTTGGTTGACCAAAGACACAGAAGAGATCACATGAAACCATCCGAGCTATAGGCATAAGTGCCACAAAAACATGTTGTTGAAATGGCGAGTACGTCACTTAACACTCGAGTGAGAAAAGCCGGAGGATCGCCGACAGAATCATCTATTGACCCAACCCTACAATAAATGTTGGAGAGAACTCTGAACATCATTTAGGGATAATTTAGTTAATTTGTATAAATTAAAGCAAAAAAGAAAAAAAAAAAAACCTTATTGCTAAAGTTGGATACCAAAACCAGGTGCCAATACGGAACCGGCACTTCTAGAACCTGTTTGGACTGGATCGAAAACAAAACGTGAATTTTAGCACCACTGAAATGGCTGAAATGTTGGGGCTCCTGTGATCATCTACATTTAATTTGTCAGTCAAACTTCAAAAACATGAAGACAGTCCAATGAATGAGCTACTCCCTCCAGCCCTCATCTCCCCTTTTAACCAATCAACAACAAATAAGAAAGTTCGAGAAGTGCAGAAAGAAACGTTGCACTTGCTCTGATGGCACACAGCAGCTTGCTAAATTAAATTAAATTAAGCAGCTTGCTTTAAACTAAATGCTTAAAAATAGAACAATCGAAAGTGTGGCTATTCAGACACATTCTATTCAGAATTCAGACACAGCAACATGCTGCAAATGTTTCACAGCAGTTGAGTGAAAAGGAGGAAGCGCATCAAATTTAATGAAACATTTGAGGGCACAAATGTTTTTTGACTTTTAAGCAGAGGGATGCACACCGATAAAAAAAAAATTATGATGACCGCAGCAGCTTTTCCACAGATTATAAGTAGGCTGATGTAATGTTAAAAACGCTATCAAATAGACAATTCTGCAAAAGCACTGCAACAATTTTAAGTATTTAAATTGTTTAGTTGATTAGTAGGCTTTTGTTTTGTTGTGTATTCCATTTACCTACATATTCACATATACTTTAAACTTTAATATATTGTTCAAGATTAAGCAGTACATTTTTTTGCCAATAAAAATGTAATCGTTAAACTTTAATATATTGTTCAAGTTTAAGCATTTCATTTTTTTGCCAATAAAAATGTATCCTTGAGTCATGCACAATCATTTTGTGGCTTTTATAAAGTATCGGTTCAGGCAGCAGTATCATTTTAAAAGTACCGATTTGGCACCAGCATCTAAAAAAAACCTTAAACAATACCCAACCCTAGTTTGGTTCTTTTACAAGCATTTGTAAATGACTCATCAGTATCTTCATTTTTTTTAAGAGACACACTTTCAAAGAGCTCTTTTGACAGAGTTAATTTATAAAAAACTAAATCCTGGGCTGACTTGAGCTGAGGCGGGGGTTCGCCGCTCCTGAAACACACTGAGCCAGAACGTTTCAGTTTCAGGGCTACTTGAACTAATAAGTAGCTAGTGTTGCATAAGAAAATGCAAGACATACAAAATGAAAGCTAGTTTGATAAAGTCCTTGTTTGCAATTTAACGACGAAGCAACTTTAAAAAAACACTTATTTTTACTCCTCAGAAAATTTGAAGGCCTTTATGTCTATAAACCTTTAGCAAAAGAATCAGAAAAAAAAATAATGAATTCAACATTTATACAAAGCCAAATATTATATTTTATTTACAATCAAACACATTTTTTTTCTTTCCAAAGGTGCGCAGCTATTAATGGAATTGCAAACATTACAGTTTACTTTTTTAATAAAGTGTATGGTGCTTTAATTGAAAATATGGTGCTTTAGCTGCCCCCATCGCATGCCAACACTCAAATAACAAAATCTTCACCGAAGCATTGTCTGTGGAAGATTTTGTGTAATTTGTAATAGATTTCTAATGGGCAAAATAGAACTGAAAGGTAGTTATCACATGTTAAAAAAAGCTATAAAGTTTCTAAAAGGTCAATATCCCAACAGGAAACGTTATAAAGTGTGGCAATATTTCACACGGAAGGATGCTGACAATGCAAAAAACGCTTAAAATTGTATAAATCATTTATCATCTAATCTTATATAAAAATCAAAACATGTGCGGTCCTTGGCAGTCTCTGTGACCACCGTTGTCCATCATGCCTATGCCACAGCGATGGAGCTCTATGCCCAGCAAGCTCGGAGATGTTGGATGATGTGAAAGATGACTCTTCATGATGTCAGATGAGCCATTGTAATACCGACAACAAATCTCGCAGTCACTGGTGTATGCTAATTCCTTAAGTTCTCAGCTAACCTTAGAGCAGTGTTTCTCAATTATTTTCTGTCGCGCCCCCCCAAGGAAGTAAAAAACATCTTGCGTCCCCCCCCCCTCAACTATAATAGTATTATTTGTCTTTAAATTTGTTATAAGTACACCTCTGCATAACACAGTATCCTTATTAACGTATAAGAGAGAAAAAATAAATATGGACCAACTTACAACAAAGAATAGCTTTATTAACTGTAGCAGAAAAGATTTAAGGTGCATCTGAAATGTAAAAAAAACATTATATCCTTAATTAAACTATAAACATTGTTTGACTGATCGTGATTGCTGCCAATATTCGGCACATTTTCGCTGAACAAACACAAGCGGTTTATCAGCGTGATTGGAGTGTAATGTCTAAGTGACGCCTTCATTTATTTGGCTTCATGCTGTCCGGCGCCAACATTTTTAGACTCAGTAAGCACACCTGTTTCTCCTCGTCTCTCATCGTAGTCACAGTGAAGCCAAGCGCTACATACGCGTTGTCATATTTCGAAAGACTTTTGTTTGTCTCTTTATCTCTTTCTCTCTCCGTCTGTCTTCTACATTTCGTGTCTACACATTATACTCTGCCAAAGAGAGCGCCACTGTCCCCTAATGCAGTGGAGTGGTATTGCACTTTATTCTAGAACAGTAAAAATAAACATAAAAAATAAAAAAGCATGTTCCCCGAGGTCAAACGCACCCCACTATTTGAGAACCACTGCCTTAGAGCGACATGAAGTTAAAAAAAAAATCATGCCCAATGTTTGTTCTTTTTGTTCCCCAAAACACGACTTGAGTGAAAATGTGTGTTTTTTTTTTTTTATAACTGATAAGTCAAGTGAACTCTCTATACCCAAGCCAAGTTTGTAATATCAAAACCAAAGCAAACAAAACAGTGATTTTCAAATTCAGGGTGGTTGTCTACACAAGCATTTCTGTTTAAACACCTAAAGTGTGACATTCATCATACATATTCTTTAAATTGCTTTATTACACAAAAAATACCTCTTTTCCGAGTTTTAAAACGCTGGCCGGTAAGCGTTGGCTTTTGCTGCTTTTGATTATTCATAAAAGACCCCTACGAAGAGAGAAAAAGATCCATTAAAACAAATCCATAAAATTACCAACAGATAAATTAAGAGCATACACAATAATTTACCAATAAACCTATAAAGTGCATTTAAAAGATTGAATCACAAACAGACACTTGCACAACTTTAAAACCGGTCGTGCTAAAATAGTTTCATGTTATAATATATGGCGAAAATTATATACATTTTTATTTATCTACATGGCAGGTTAGTTACCAGTTGCCCCTGTAACTCGTAACATTTTCATCCAAACGTGACGAGCAATGATCACTTGATTTTAATAATAAACATAAAAAATGATGTCTAACGTTATTGACTTTGCATTTTTTGGCAGTAAAACCCAACCCAGCTAAAAGCAAAGTCCAAACTTCAACACGGTCATAGCAATCTTTCAAATACATACCCAATAAAACTATGATGTTAAAAGGTTTCGTGAAATAATTTAATTCTAATATCGTGGCCACGCTGGGAGAAAGCTAAAGCTAACGTTAGCACGATGAGGCCTAGCATGAGCTCAACGACGCAGGTAATAAAATAACAATTAATCAACCATTACCATAAATCCGATGCGAAAACAACGTGAATGCACTGTAAAATCACAATCGATATTATTTGAAACCCACGATTAGCACGTTTATAACAGAATTAAGGTCAACCATCGTGATTTGGAACAGCTGATCTTAAACGTGTTCCCAAAACAGACATCGTTTAAAACCAAACATTCTCTTAATCACTCAATAAAGTAAAATACACGTTTAAACCCCGCGTGTATGAATAGGAGTCAAAACTTACGTAAATTAATTCAGATAAAAAACGGCTTTTTGAACCGAAGAACGAGACAAGACAATGGCTGGTCTGGAACTGACACACTAAACCCTCCCCGAGATGGTAGAGAGGCGATGCGCATGCGCACAAAAGAATGTGGACTAGTTCATTCCAGTGGGGCAGCGAACAAAACTGGACACCCGTCAAAGAAATATCTAAATATAAAATAAAATAGGAATAGTGGCCCGAGTTCAAACGCCCATGATTCGTGATCCCGATTCTGAAGTTGCGTGTGAGTCGGTCAAACGTAAAAGTCAGCTTTATTGTCAATTCTGCTACAGTTACAGAACATACATAGAATTGAAATTTCGTTTCTCTCAGACGACATATACAGTATATATATATATATATATATATATATATATATATATATATATATATATATATATATATATATATATATATATATATATATATATATATATAAATATATACAACATAAAAACACTATATAGTAAGTAGTAAAATAAAAACAATTCTAAACTGGTTAACATACAATAAACTCTATACACAATACAATTTAAAACACAGTGTAAACAGTAATGGTAACAATGAGACACTTATCTTTCCTTAAGAGCAGAACAAATCATGTTTTTATTAAGCTAACTATTTAGCTGTTATATGAAGTCAGTGCTATTTAGTCAGTTAGTGAGGTTGACGTATAAACAGTTTTTCTTAACTTTTGTTTGTGTTCATAAAATTAAAACTTATATATCCGACAGCAATTTTGTTATCATTTTTATATTTATCAGTAAAATTATTAAATGGGTACGTTTTATTTCTGGTGAATAAGTTTTGACTCAACAACAGAATATACTGGTTACATACAATATGCCATATACATATAGCCACTGAGTCACATGAAATAACAGGGGGAAAAAAGTTTAAAATAAATGTTAATAAATTCCCATACAATTGTAGTGATATATTGCAATGATAAAAATTTGTTGGGATATGTCGTGTCAGTAGAAAACAAAATTGTATATGAAATTTACAGGTTTTTGATATTTCAAAATCATATAAATCACTCCGTATAATAAAATTACTTTACATTTTTTTTCTTTTTTAATCCATGAGTTTTTTTCTGATTATTATGTCGCAAAATCAGATATTTTCTCATTCTGTTAAATAACTAATAATAATAAACTTAAACATCTTTAACATTTCAAACATAATTTAACATTGTGAACATATTATGTAGTACTAAGCAATATGGTTAGAGAAAGACAGAAATTAGACGTTGTATTTTAGGTGGTAAATTGTTTCAATTTTCAAGGAACATTTTACTTACTTAAAACCACAAAGTCCACTTTAAAGGATTTGTTACTCAAACTCAAATACGAAAAGCTTTTAGATGGGTGGGTCAGAATTTCCACCTATTAGGTAAATAAACGACTAAACACCCAAATAATTCAACAAAACCAATAAGTATAAAAACCCAGGTTAAGATCCCGACATCACATCCTGAGCATCTCTGAACAGCAACATGGACCTGAGAAGCTTCTCCCTTCTGCTGCTCAGCATCTCCCTTGCATCATCTATCAATGTAAGTACCTCTAGAACCTCATCTTTAGATGAAGAAAGACCCTTCAAAAGTGACTTTTTGAAACATGAACTCTTCCACTAGGAAAAGATCTTCAAATGTGATTTTGTGCCAGAGCCTGAACCTGTGGACATCACTACTCAGATTCTGGAAACCAACAAGCGTGAGGCATTGGTTCGAAATAGAATATTTTACAAGTTTGTTACAATATGAATTTCAACGTTCACAATTCTCTTGAAACGCAGGTTCTTCTGAAGTGTTGTATGAGGGAGATCTGCTGCTTCCCAAAACCAGGAATGCTCTCATCTGCTTGAACAATGGATGTTTCTGGAAGAAAAATGCTAGCAACATTGTGGAGGTCCCGTTTGTAGTGAGCAATGAATTCTGTGAGTCAATCTCCTTCATTTGTGGAATTTATCTTTAATTCTTGCAGTTAGAAACGTTGGTTTATTTATTTTTTTGTTGCAGCTTTAAATGATAGAGCAGTTATTGCGCAGGCCATGTCCAACTTTCATGCCAAAACCTGCGTCCGCTTTGTAGCCAGAACAACTCAGAATGACTACCTCAGCATTGAGAACCTGGATGGGTGAGAGCATCAGACATCAGTCCCTAAAGGTAACAGGAGTGTTCTTAAACTCAACCTCTCGTCTCTCCTCTCAGGTGCTACTCTTCTCTTGGAAGAACCGGGGGCATGCAGACGGTCTCCCTCAGCAGGCAAGGCTGTGTGTACACTGGTATCGTTCAGCATGAGCTCAATCATGCCCTGGGCTTCTACCACGAGCACACCAGGAGCGATCGCGACCAGTACGTCCGCATCAACTGGGAGAACATCTCTCCTGATATGGCCTACAACTTTGACTTAGAGAACACCAACAACCAAAACACTCCGTACGACTACGGCTCCGTCATGCACTACGGGAACACCGCTTTCGCTATCCAACCTGGTCTGCAAACCATCACTCCCATCCCCAATCCAAACGTGCCAATTGGACAGAGACAGGGACTGTCCAACATCGACATCCAGAGGATCAACAAGCTGTATGCCTGCTGAGGAACATCAGTTAATGTGATTGATTTAGGTGAAAGATTCTTCTATCTATTGTGGTGATAGGAAAGTGTAGTTGAACAATGAGAAAATACTAAATAAAAAAACCTGCATTTCATTATTTTAGTTTTTTTTTGTGTCTGGTATGAAACTTTGAAAATACAGTCAATTGCAAGAGATGGAAAGTATGAATGTGAGATGATGATATGGAATTGATAAAAAAAATAACACAAGGACCATCCATCCATCCATCCATCTTCATGTCGGCTTTATTCCCTTTCGGGGTCGCCACAGCGGAATGAACCGCCAACTCACTGGCATATGTTTTACGCAGCGGATGCCCTTCCCTGCCGCAACCCATCGCTGGGAAACATTCACACACACATTCACACTTTAACACTATGGGCAATTGTTCTTATTCAATTCACTTATTCCGCATATCTTTGGACTTGTGGGGAAACCGGAGCACCCGGAGAAAACCCACGCGATCACGGGGAGAACATGCAAACTCCACACAGAAATGCCACCTGCCCCAGCCGAGCCTAGAACCAGCGAACACAAGGACCAATAACACAAATTTTTTTCTACTTTTTGTTGTTTTTGAACAAAAGATGACTCTAAAATGCCCCTATTGTCATTTTTTAAAACATTAACATTTATCTGAAGTGATATTTGCCAAACAAAATTGGTTGTCAGATTCCAGAGGATACTTTTGGTGAACAGATAACTTTCCATTAAATTCATCAGTAAGCTTCCTTGCTGTTTTTGCTGAATGGACCTTGCTACACAAATAATCATCTTCTCTCTAAAATCCTCTTCTATCTTTTATCTTAACCCTTGAGCAAAGTTCATATTTACTCCTCCTTCATTATGTTAGTGTAAAACATCATACACAAACTTAAACTCTTGTAAAATCATGTCAGATCAAAGCTTTTTTGCATAAATTTGATAATCAACGTCAGTACTGACCAGAACAAATCCAGGAATTCAAGTATTTACTCTACATATTCATAAATAATGTCACTGATTTAAGCAGAAGAAAACTGTTAGAAAATCCACAAAAAAAACAACATAAAGCCAAACACTGGTTTTGATTCCCTATTATTTATAAGATTTTATAATTTTCATAAGAGCGTATAGAAGCAACACATGAAAAAATGCCACAATTATAGTCAAACACAAAAAGAAAAGAGACTAAAAATGTAGGAACATTTCTTAATCAAAAGGTTACAATTGATTCGTAAAGAATGATAATTAAGAGTTTGACAGAGTGAGAACAGACAGCCATATATGTATTTGACAGATCTTACAATAAGTGTCTACGTCACATGGAATAATGACATCGCATTTCATAATTATTTTAACACAATTACTTCGTTTCCATTTAAAACGTGATTAGAAACTGGATTTTTAAACCTGTATCATGGTGTTGGGCTTGTGAAAATTTAATAACAAAATTGGCTTTCATTCTTTTTAGTTTTTTTTTTCAGTGTTAGGTTTGATTTTTTTTCTCCCATGTTTCATTTTTGAAGTGCTACGACAATATATAATAATGTGTTCTCTATTGTTGGGGATTTTCTTGGTTGGAAAGAGGTAAAACCTCTCATTTTTATTGTTTATCATGAGTTAGCACCTTCAATTCTTTAGACAGGTCTGTATAAAAAAGTTTAGTTTGTGCCTTTTATATGGAGTTATAAGAGTGTACTAACAGCATATTATAGTGTAGCGTAAGACCTTTGTGCACTTACCTTGACATCACAGTGTCAAATTTAAATAAGCTCTTCAGCTCTCAGAACATGGAGCAAACAAACACAAATTAAGTCTGCTTATGTCTTCGCTGCCTTTTGATGCTAAGAAGAACAGACTAAACAAACAAAGCGAGGTGATAAAGACACTTGCTTGTCATCCTGCTGAGACGTTTTTGTAATGTATAAAGTTGCTTTCATTAAAAAAATGCTGATGCAAAAATGCTGTATCTAATTTTTTGTTTGCTATTCCCTGTTTACACTGCCAGCTAAGTGAATGTAATGCAATACTGTTTTTTGTTTGTTTTTTTTGCTTGAATGCGAGACAGTTATGATCTATTCTTTTGTGATATTAAGAAGATAAAATATGCATTCGGATCATTTAATATTGGATTCAGGCCTCATTCATGAGTGGAATTAAATCTGATATGTTCCGATAAGACTATCCTCTAAAACCCAAATCAGGTTTTCTAATGCATCATGAGTTTAGAGCCATATTATAAAGTTTGCAGCTGCGAGCGAAGTGTGTGTGGAAGGATGGCAGCTTCAAATGACAACACCTTAAAATTTTGGACCCAGAGCTCCTCGATAAAGACTGTCAATGATCTGCTACTACTCCTGACATCTCTCACACACTCAGACCTTCCTCTGAAATTTTTACGTCATAATAATAAAACTATAAATGCAGGCTGCAATTATACTCCTTTCTCTCATTCTCTTTGGAGCTAAACAACACAATCTGAATTTAAATTATGGTAATTATTGACTATTTTACTAACACTAAAAATTATATACCATTATATATTTTTTATTTGTTGCTTTAATATAGAAAATCTGAAAATTAAGACATCTTACATTTTTAATACCTGCTTTCTTACAAACCTATCGCAGATATCCAGTAAAAAAAATACAGTTTAAAGTTTTCAAGATGAAGAAATTCGAAACATCAAGTTTAATAATCTAAAACTCAAACTGCTGATTTCAGATTGTGAAATTTAGATAACAGAAAGTAGATTAACAAAGAGTAGCTGATAAAAGAAGAAAATGACAATGAGAGTCTGAAAAAATGAATCATTCTAAATTTTAGATGTTCAGTAGTTAAGTTATGATACATTAAACAAATAAATGTATTTTAAAATACTTAAAAACTCTCAACACTGTTTCAAGCCAAACTAAACAAATACACTTTAACACAAGCCTCCTTTAACTCTCAACCAACAACTAATTCTGACCAGTGAGTAGATCATGAACTAAAAGGCGAGGCCAGAGTTTCCTCCCGTAAGACATACACATTAGTCTCTGGATGCTAAGATCTTACACATAATCCTCCAGCAGATCCACCTACTCAGATCACTATAAAGACCAGACTGAACAGCTCAAAGACATCACACCTCGACAGGAGCATCCTGAGCATCTCTGAACTCTGAGGAAACATGGACCTGAGAGACTTCTCCATCCTGCTGCTGCTGCTCGGCATCTCCATGGCTTCTCCTTTTAAGGTATGTTTCTGTTTTTATAATTTAAACAAAAAACATTCTTGAAAAAAAATTATTTCAACATTTTCTTTCAAGCAGGATCTGGGGGTTGAAGAACTGTTTGTATCAGAACTGGAAACTGTGGACATCACTACTCAGATTTTGGAGACTAACAAGGGTCAGATACTTGCTCCATTTCTCAATAGCAGGCAATCATTTTAGATAAGAGTGGTCTAGAAGTCTTCGAATCCACTGCAATGTGTCAATGTTGACAATTCTCTTGAAACGCAGGTTCTTCTGAAGTGTTGTATGAGGGAGATCTGCTGCTTCCTAAAACCAGGAATGCTCTCATCTGCTTGAACAACGGATGTTTCTGGAAGAAAAATGCTAGCAACATTGTGGAGGTCCCCTATGTAATTAGCAATGTATTCTGTGAGTGAATCTCCTTCATTTGAGACGCTTATCTGTCATTGTTGCATTTAAAATATACAAATATACATTTCCTATTTTTTTTTATCAGCTCTCAGGGATAGAGCAGTTATTGCGCTGGCCATGTCCAACTTTCATGCCAAAACCTGCGTCCGCTTTGTAGCCAGAACAACTCAGAATGACTACCTCAGCATTGAGAACCTGGATGGGTGAGAGGACCAGACATCAGTCACTAAAGGTAACAGGAGTGTTCTTAAACTCAACCTCTCGTCTCTCCTCTCAGGTGCTACTCTTCTCTTGGAAGAACCGGGGGCATGCAGACGGTCTCCCTCAGCAGGCAAGGCTGTGTGTACACTGGTATCGTTCAGCATGAGCTCAATCATGCCCTGGGCTTCTACCATGAGCACACCAGGAGCGATCGCGACCAGTACGTCCGCATCAACTGGGAGAACATCTCTCCTGATATGGCTTACAACTTTGAGCTGGAACACACCAACAACCAAAACACATCATACGACTACGGCTCCGTCATGCACTACGGGAACACCGCCTTTGCTGTTCAACCCTACCTGGAAACCATCACTCCCATCCCCAATCCAAACGTGCCAATCGGACAGAGACAGGGACTGTCCAACATCGACGTCCAGAGGATCAACAAGCTGTATGCTTGTTGAGGAACAAGCTGATGAACATCAGTTAATGTCATTTATTTAGATTAATGAATCTTGTGTTAATGGTGAGGCTCTTAAATCTGTATTGGTGATGGGAATGCACAAAGAAAATAAAAAAAAAAACTGGAATTTCATTTGGTCTCATTCAGTTCTATGACGATGAACTGTTGAAATCTTTTGTTTCTGAAATCTTGTGTGTGAATGTGAGGTAGCTCAACAACAACATAAACAGCATCAACAATTTTCACAGCATCCACCAAGAGACTTTTCACTGCCCATCATGCATTGGGTAAGCATGAACTTAGATCTGTTTAATCCTCAACAATAAACCAAAGAATAACTCAAATGTTCGCGAAGATACCAGATTACATATCATAGTAATGCTGATTACACTCAGATCACCTTGCCCTTTCTCCAAATGACTACAGCACCATAAACACTCTCTGTGAATGCCTTGATGAGATTAAGAGCTGGATGGACACAAACTTTTTTCAGTAAAATAAAAAGAAAACTGACGTCATTGCTTTTGGGAACAAAGCAGAGAAACATTGCATTGATTAGATACTTTGCCTCCAGTTTAGATCTAGAGAAACTGGCCCATGCTTTTTTCAGCAGCAGGCCGGATTATTGTAATGGTCTCTTACCTGGTCTCCCAAAAAAGACCACTAGACAACTTCAGTTGTTCAGAATGCGACTTTACGGATCCTGATCAGAACAAGAAAGTCAGAGCATATCACGCCAGTCCTCAGGTCTCTACACTGGCATCCAGTGACGATTAAAATAGAGTTTAAAGTGCTGCTGCTCATCTTTAAGTCACAAAACAGCTCTGCACCAAAATACATATGCTTACAGTTTACAAACCAAACAGAGCTCTCAGATCAATAGGTTTAAATAATTTGCAACTACCACGGGTTCACTCCAAACAGGGAGAGTCTGCTGTCAGTTAGATAAGAGAAGCTACAACTTTTGTCACATTTAAATCTAGACTAGAAACACATTCATTCAAATGTGTGTTTGCTGATTGAGCACTGCTGTCTGAGCAGCACTGAGCTGATGAACTTCTGATTTTCTTTTATTCTATGGCTATTTTATCTATGATCAGTTTTATTCTTCTATAAAGCACTTTGAATTACCAATGTGTAAGAAAATGTGTGGTACAAATAAAATTCCCTTGCCTTGAGTCACAGAGTTCAGATGAGTCCCACTACTCAGTTAAGTTGAGTTGAGTTGACCTGTTTCGTTCAGTTCAGTAGGATCACACATAGCCGTGGCCAAGTTCTGTGTGTATATATATATATATATATATATATATATATATATATATATATATATATATATATATATATTGTAGCCGGGTGGAGTGAAAAGGCAAACACAAGTTGTAGTGAACACACCCCTGAAGGGCTTTTTATTTACAGTGCCGGTGTATAGTGAGGTGTGCCGGTGTCTTCGGGATGCTTCCCGTGGGGTCCCGTGAGTTCGCACTTCCGATGCGTCCGGAGGTGGGTTGTGAGTGAGCAGTGGGTGCCGTTTGAGGCAGAAATACATGCTCAGAGACAGTTTCCAGGTCACAATCATATAAATGTTTATTAAGTTAAGAATTCTAATTAAAATATCAACATTGACACTCAATGGCTTCCCAGGACACCTGGGGCCTCATGTATAAAACTTTGCGTAGATGTAATCCTTAAAGTGTGCGTACACACATAAGGCAGAATTTGCGTACGCACAAAAGTTTTCAGATTCATAAAACCGTACGTACGCCAGAACCTGCGCAAGGTTCGCTTTATAAATCAAAATGATCTGAATATTGTGCGCAGGTGCACGTGCGTATTGCTTACCCCAATCTCCTCCCGAAATAACCATATTTGGAGGTTAAGACCACCCATTTTGAATATGTATGATCTCCCTGCATATTATTACCACCAATAATTCGGTTAACAAAAGCAAATTCATTCTCAGATGGTGCCTTTATTGCAACGTGACTGCAGTCAATAGCAGCGATTACATTGGGAAAACCGGCGATTGCTGCAAATTGCATTTTGATGTTGGCCTGTTCAGCTTGCGCGTAAGGAAAACGGATGTATCGGGGGGCCATCCCCACTATGGCCTCCCATACATATGGCATGACACGGCTCAGGGATGACTGCGACATACCCGATCGGTCTGCCAACTCTCGCTGGAAAGTACCAGTGGCCAAGTGGCCTAATGTGGTCTATACTTGCACAGGAACACACAGCGCATGGTTTCTCCGCGAGGGTCTTTCCAATACTGGCCGTAATTCAGAACACAATTCCAAGAGGATGGCTCTTGGAAATCGAAATCGGCTCATGAGCCAATCATCATCATGAGCAAGGAAATCTTCACGGTCTCTGAAAACACGCTCCCTCCGTAGAGCGTCATTAGCAAGGTCTTCTAACAGCGCTAGAGCATCCATTATGATTATAAGTTATATAAGCACATACCTTTTTATAGCCCGTTCATTAAAAACAAATGAGAAAATTCAAAGGGTTAGGGTTTGCACCTGGTTAAGAATGCTAATAATGATAATTCAGGTTGATACAATTTGATTTATTGGGTGATGAAATAGGGTAATTTAGAAGTTTCTCATTTTAAATTTGCTATTGCTATTTGGGACAGTTGGACAGTCGCCAAAACACATACTCTTCTAAAAGAGTGCGTACGCACGGTCAAGAGCATCCGTACGGTGCGCACTTATTTATGCCAAGTTTATTTTTTATAAATTCCGATATGTGCATGGAAAAATGCATACGCATACGCACTTATTTATCCGTACATCCGAGCATCCGTACGGTGCGCACTTATTTATGCCAAGTTTATTTTTATAAATCCCGATATGTGAATGGAAAAATGCGTACGCATATTTCTATGCCCATTTTGTGCGTACGCAACGTTTATACATGAGGCCCCAGGTGTAAGGACGAAGGGAGCACACTCCCTATCTCACGCACACACAAAACCACTCAGTGACAGACCACAAACCCAATGGCAGAAGTGCGTCAACTAAGTCCAAGAGTGAAGGAGTCAGCGCCCCACCGGCCACCAGCTGCCTCTGGGAAGACCAAAACACACATTATAAACAATAGTAAGGGGAATCAACAAAACAAAAGCTAATTACCTTCATCAAAAACACTCGAAAAATACAAATTAAATCGATAACAACAAGACAATACTAATGAAACTCAGCAAAAGAAATATAACAAACAACATTCGTCCTGACTAAAAGAGTTTGTTTGAGTCCTTCATTGGTACAGCTCCTCCCAAGCCCAACAGCGATCGTGAGAATCAACTGGGGTCCGCAGCGTGAGGTGCAGAGAGGTGTACCAGTATACACCAATGTTAAAGAGGTCGTGTAGGAGCAAAACAACAGTGCCGAGCAGTAGGGAGTGTGCTGTCGCTCACTGTAACGGGCCTGCAGTCTTATGTGGTCTGCTGATATCCCCAAACTGCACGCCTATATGCATGCTAAGAGCGTGCCTGTTGTCACTTTTCCAGCGAGCAGCAAGCTCTTTAGAAGTCCAGCATTGTAGTGCAGTCCTGCAATGATGCTGTGTGTGACGCATCAAATGCAGCTGTTTGTTAGCAGAGAGAGGGAGAGGAAGGGACAAACTCTTTTTATGCACGCCTCGAGCAACGCTTACCCAGCCACAGCTGGTAAGCAATTAAGCAATCACAAGGTGAAGCACTGGGGCAACAGACCTCGTCTTTCCACACACAGTTCAGTAGAGTCGCATCATTCAGTTCAGTTGAGATGTGCATTTTAGTTTCAAGCCTGCTTCAAGATGAGGCATTAGCATGTGGTGTAATGAGTTGTGTTTCAGGAATGTTAAAACTGGAGTCTGTAACACACTCCCAATGCCTTTTGATTTCCCTATTATTCACAATTATGAGTACAAAGGTTGCCTATTGATTCTTGTTAATTTTATGATACAATGATATTCTCAAGACAGAGTAAATAAGTTTAGATGGGAAATTGTAGATCTGTTTCAGAGAAAACACTGTCCTGCAGAATTCAACCCTAGCTCCAAAAACACTGCTTTCAGTGTCTTTAGGCTGAGTATGAAACTTAAGGCATATGTGCTAGCAGTCAAGTTTGAATAACTGAGCAAAAGATATGTAAGTTTTAAGATATGGAAATGTTATTAGGAAACGGAAACTGTATTGTTTTTAAAAGACTTAAACCACTCAACATATACCACTGTCTTAACTAAATAAATACACATTAAGACAAGTCTTCTTTAGCTCTACACCAACAACACCTACGTCAGTGTGTAGACCACGAACTAAAAGACGAAGACAGAGAATCCTCCCAAAAGATACACATTAGCCTCTGGACAGTAAAACCTTACACATAATCCTCCAGCAGATCCACCTACTCAGATCACTATAAAGTCCAGACTGAACAGCTCAAAGACATCACACCTCGACAGGAGCATCCTGAGCATCTCTGAACTCTGAGGAAACATGGACCTGAGAGACTTCTCCATCCTGCTGCTGCTGCTTGGCATCACCATGGCTTCTCCTTTTAAGGTACATTTCTGTTTTTATTATTTAAACAAAAAACATTCTTAAAAAAAATGTTTTAAACGTTTTCTTTTAAGCAGGATCTGGGGTTTGAAGAACTGTTTGTATCAGAACTGGAAACTGTGGACATCACTACTCAGATTTTGGAGACTAACAAGGGTCAGATACCTGCTATATTTCTCAATAGCTGGCAATGTGTTTTGGATACGAGTGGTCCAGAAGTCTTCAAATTCACTCCAATGTGTCAACGTTCACAATTCTCTTGAAACGCAGGTTCTTCTGAAGTGTTGTATGAGGGAGATCTGCTGCTTCCCAAAACCAGGAATGCTCTCATCTGCTTGAACAACGGATGTTTCTGGAAGAAAAATGCTAGCAACATTGTGGAGGTCCCGTTTGTAGTGAGCAATGAATTCTGTGAGTCAATCTCCTTCATTTGTGGAATGTATCTTTAATTCTTGCAGTTAGAAACGTTGGTTTATTTATTTTTTTGTTGCAGCTTTAAATGATAGAGCAGTTATTGCGCAGGCCATGTCCAACTTTCATGCCAAAACCTGCGTCCGCTTTGTGGCTAAAACAACTCAGAATGACTACCTCAGCATTGAGAACCTGGATGGGTGAGAGGACCAGACATCAGTCACTAAAGGTAACAGGAGTGTTCTTAAACTCAACCTCTCGTCTCTCCTCTCAGGTGCTACTCTTCTCTTGGAAGAACCGGGGGCATGCAGACGGTCTCCCTCAGCAGGCAAGGCTGTGTGTACACTGGTATCGTTCAGCATGAGCTCAATCATGCCCTGGGCTTCTACCACGAGCACACCAGGAGCGATCGCGACCAGTACGTCCGCATCAACTGGGAGAACATCTCTCCTGATATGGCCTACAACTTTGAGCTGGCAAACACCAACAACCAAAACACATCATACGACTACGGCTCCGTCATGCACTACGGGAACACCGCCTTTGCTATCCAACCTGGTCTGCAAACCATCACTCCCATCCCCAATCCAACTGTTCCAATTGGACAGAGACGGGGACTGTCCAACATCGACATCCAGAGGATCAACAAGCTGTATGCCTGCTGAGGATTAAGCTGAAGAACATCAGTTGAATTGAGTGATTTATCTGTAGGTTTAGGTCTAATCCCTGAAATCTGTGGTGTGGGGAACATTCTGTTGAGCAAAGAAAAAAAATCTAATAAAAATAAAGGAAGTTCATCTGAGTATTTGTGTCTTGTAATAAATAAAGAATGAGGAATTGTAAATGCCTAAATAAATCAGTAAGGGACCAAGGTGACATTTAAACTTTTTAAAGCTTGGTTCTCAAATCTTTGTGCTCATCATCCAAAATTGCTTCCCAATGCTTGGGGTAATTTATACAATGAATAGAATACATTTATTGTCACTTTACACATGTACAATTTGCATTTTACATATATGCAGTGAGATGAGAGCTGATCGCTGTTCAGTGCAAACATGCATTTAAAGAAGAAGAATTCCGCTGTTGTCCATGATAGCAGGATGTATTGCACACAACGAGATGTTCTCCTGTCCCACAGAGAGCGGGCATCGGAGAGAGAGAGAGAGGAAAAAGTGAAAAAGGAGGGTGAGAGAAAGAGAGAGAGAGGGGCACGGGTGTATGTGTGTAAAAAGTGCGTGCGTGTGGGGTTGTCAGTGTCAGTGCATGTTCGAGTTCAGGGTGATTATGGCTTTGGGAAAAAATCTATTCTTAAGGTGGCTTGTCCTTGATCTGATGCACCTGTAGCGCCCTCCTGAGGGCAACAGCTCAAAGAGTCCAAAGGCAGGATGGGAGCTGTCTTTTATGATTTTTCCAGCTCTGCTAAGACAGCGGGAGGAATAGATTTGGTGAGAGGAAGGGCAGCGGGGAGCCAATTATCCTCTGAGCGGCTTTGACTACCTTCTTCAGTCTGTCCCTGTCCGCCATGGTGCAGCTGCCATACCACACTGTAATGCAGTGCGTCAGAAGGCTTTCAATGGACACACGGTAGAAGGTTATCAGCAGACAAGGGTCTAAATAGTAGTTCCTGAGGACCCGAAGAAAGAGAAGTCTCTGCTGGGCCTTCTTAATGACCTCTGTGATATGCTCTGACCAGGAGATAGTGTTGGACAATACGACTCCTAGAAACCGGAAGGTGTGGACGGTCTCCACGCGCTCTCCGTTGATGTAAAGGGTCGCTGGGTCGGTGTTGTGCCTCCTGAAGTCCACAATGATTTCCTTGGTTTTGTCTGTGTTCAGAACTAGGTTGTTATCTGAGCACCAGGCTGCCAGCTTCAGTACCTCCTCCCTGCATGCTGCCTCATCTCCCTTTGAGATGAGTCAGACGACTGTGATGTCATCGGCAAACTTCACAATGAGATTGCTGTGGTGCTGCGGACTGCAGTCGTGCGTGTAGAGGCAGGTCAGGAGTGGGCTCAGCACACAGCCCTGTGGGGAGCCCGTGCTTAATGTGCGTGTGGAGGAGAGGTGGGGGACCAACCTCACAGCCTCGGATTTTATATCAGTATGCCTGGGATAATTGTATTAAAGGCAGAGCTGTAGTCGGAGCCGGAGCATCCAGACATAGCTCTGCTGCTGCTCCAGGTGGCTCAGTGCAGCATGTAAGACTAAGGTGATGGCATCCTCTGTAGTACGGTTTGTGCGGTATGCGAACTGGTGAGAATCGAGGTCTGAGGGGAGGTGGTCATTGATGTGCTGGAGGATCAGCCTCTCAAAGCACTTCATGGTTACTGGAGTGAGTGCCTCCAGACGATAGTCGTTGAGACTAGAAATGGGAGTTTTCTTTGGCATATGCATGATAGTGGCAGATTTCAGACAGGATGGTATCACTGCCTGGGCCAGGGAGCAGTTCTCTTGGACGACAGGTGCGAGCTGAGTGGCACATGCTCTAAGCACTTTGCTAGGAACTCCATCTGGACCAGCTGCCTTCCTGGGGATCACTACTCAGAGTACCTTCCTGACGTCGCCCTCAGTCACAGTGAATGGAGTGATTGGAGCAGAGGGACTGGACGTGAAAGTGGGGCTGGTGCGGCAGAGTTCTGTTGTTTTGGAAATTCAAAGCGTGCAAAGAAGTTGTTCAGCTCTTCTCCTAGCGCTGCACTCAGATGGTCTGTGGTTACTTGACAGCCCCTGTAGTTGGTGATGTCATGTATACCCTTCCACACCTCTCCAGTGTTGTGACTGGACAGATGGGACTCTATTCCTCCTGTGGTCCATCTTAGCTTTTTTGATCCCCTTTTTCAGGTTAGCTCGGGCATCTCTATACAGAGCTCTGTCGCCTGAGCTGGGCTTTGAGAAGTGTGTGGACTTGGGTGGTCATCCAGGGTTTCTGGCCGGGAAAGATCCGGATGCTTTTGTCTACAGTCACATTTCCGATACAGAACTTGATGTAGTCTAGCACCGTGCTCATGTGTATTTCCAGCTCCTGGTGTTGAAATATATTCCAGTCCGTCTGCTCAAAGCAGTCTTGTAGTCTGCTAAGTGCATCATCAGGCCAGGTCATTATAGTCTTTGTGATGGGCCTGCCACTGCGTCTGAGGGTGGTGTAGGCTGGGGGTAACAGGAGGGAGAGATGGTCTGACTGCCCGAGGTGGGGGAGGGGTATGGCTCTGTATGCATGTTTGATGTTAGTATAAACATGATCCTGAGTGTTTTCACCTCTCGTGGCACACTTGACATGCTGATAAAATTTTGGCAGTACAGTTTTCAGGTTAGCCCTGTTAAAATCTCCTGCAATAACATGAACACCATCCGGGTGGGCTCGTTGTTGTTCGTTTACGGTGTTCAGCCGGAGAGAGAGTGCTTTGTTTGTATTTGCGTCAGGTGGGATATATACTATCTCGGTAGAAAGAAAGGCCGGCATCTTACGGACATGTACTCAAGGTCAGGCGAACAGTGATTGTCTATGATTGTCCCATTATTACACCAGTTCTCGTGTACATAGATACACATAGATTATGGTTTGGGTTTTATGTCAGTGTCAAACAGGTAACCAACAAAAAAATCCCTCAGCAATTAATACCATCGTTTGATTGGAATCTCAAACCTAGCCTATATTATGCAGCTTAGACTGCATGATTTTAGCCCAACAGGTTTTAAGAAATTAAAGACAGATGCCTGAAATCACAGGCAAATCGACGCTTGTGTTTACAAGTGATGCAGGTGCAGTGTGAACAATCAAAGATGCAATTTGAGTGAATCGCAAAGAGGTCCTCACCAAACCTAGAGAACTGTCAGAGATAATCTCTCTTTCATTCCTAAAAGGATTTTTCATTGTATTTAAACAAAATCCAACCTGAATTATCCTGTGCTAGTTTGTGATATGACTCAGTGAGTGACCGGTGATCAAGGGATCTTCCAATGATATGACTCGGTTTACCCTTGTTGTTTTAGCAGCTAATCAAGCGTCCTTACATGATCATACCATTTTTGGGAGGAAACAAAAAAGCGTAAATGCTAGCACTAATCATAACAATTCCTAACCTCAGCTGCAGAAACAACATGTGTGAACTGATGTCATCATCGGATGAACATCAACCGTCTCTCGCCGACTCACATTGCAAACTAACACAGAATTTAGGTATGCAAACACATTTCTATAATGCACACAATGCTACTATGCCCTTGATTGTACTTTTTGTAATGATTAGAATTTTTTGTTCTCAGATGCTAATTTTTGGTTGGCTTCATCAAGACCTCAGTTACGAAGATGTTTTCAGAAAGCAAAATCCATCTTTTAACACTTTACGGATGTTTGGTCTTACATTACACACAAATCCCAAGGTTTAGCACTCATTTAATAATAACAATAAGGCCTTCAATTTATATAGCCCTTTACCAGATGCTTTACAATTATCAGAGCATTATTCATTCACTACACATTCACTTGGTGATAAGGTACCTTGGTAGCCCTACAGTCTGACAGAACGTGGCTGCAATTACGCCCCTACATAGCACAAACACACCCCACCAGTCATGCACATCCATAGAGGGCAATGTGGGTGAAGTGGCTTGCTCAGGACCACAATAGCAGAATAGCCCTAATGGGGATCGAACCGCCTTTCTCCACCACTGCGCCATCTATTCACCGCATGTCACCCATAGAGGTGCTGCTGGCCAGATTTATGGAGATTTAATTTTCCAACAGGACTTGGCACCTGCACACAGTAGCAAAGATTGCTTAATGAGCTGGTATTCTGTTCTTAATTGGCTAGCAAACAGGTCTGATCTTAACCCATAAGAAAATCTTTGAGGTATTGTGTAGAGCTAGAAGAAATATGACAGTCTTAACAATGCAGAAGAGCTGAAGGCTTCAGCTCCTCATTGCTTCAGGAATTCCGGCAAAATGAGCCCAACTAAGTATTTAGTGCTGTACAAGCTCATAATTTTAAAGTTAATTTTTACAAATATTTTCTTAATAAGTCCTTAAGTAATTTTTACATTTTCTGAAAAGCAGATATTGGGATTTATTTTATTAGTTTTCAGTTATGATCATCAAAATTAAGATAAAGGAATATTTAAAATGTATCAGTCTGTGTGTAATTAAATAAATTAATAAATAAATGTAGCTTTTTAAAATAAATGGACAGTTGTGGTCTTGTGGATAAGGAGATCAAATTGCACTCAGAAGGTTGCCAATTCAAACACAAGATCCACCAGGTTGAAGGTGGTGTGAGTAATGAAATAGTTGCTCTCCATCTCCTACATCCACAGCCCTTGAGCGAGCACCAGTTCCCCGACTGCTCCCCGGGCGCCACAGCCATGGCCCCCACTGCTCCGGGTGAGTGTTCACGGTGTGTTTGTTGACTGCTGTGTACACTGGGATGGGTTACATGCAGAGCACAAATTCCAGGAATTGGTCACTCCATATCTGGCCAACTGCTCACTTTCACATCACTCAACTTAATTAACTACAATAAATATACGTTTTCTTCACATTCTAATTATATAAGCACCTGTATGTCAAAATAATAGTAGTGACACAAAAAATAAATGATACTCAGCTAGAGTGACCAAATGTGTTTCTTCAAGTTTAGAGCTAATATGTTCAGGGCTGCACCTCTCCATTACGGACACTGAACATCCTCCAACTTTCACTTTAATATCAAGCTTATCAAAATTAATTACATTGCTTAATACACTATAAATTAAGCATGGAGATTTAAACTAAACATGAAGGTATTTGTCAACTGATCTCAACTGAAGTAATGTATCTCAACCTCATAGTGAGCAGTGATTAAGAGATGGAATCATTTTTAAAACACTTAGGACACTCACTGTGTGTCACTGTACTACCTCTGTATTTCTCAAACAACAGGTTACTCCTAATTAAGTGTGTTTTCTGGTCTTGTCTTTTAATTCATAATCACAAAAACAGTTTCAAGTTTTTCAAGATGAATTTGAAACATCAAGTTTAATAATCTAAAATTCACACTGGTGAATTCGGATAAGGACAATTTAGATAACAGAAAGTAGATCAACAAAGAGTAACTGATAAAAGAAGTAAATGACGATGAGACTCTTAAAAAAAATCATCCTAAATACTAAAAGATGTTCAGTTTTTAAGTTATGAAACTCAAATCGAAAAAAAAAAAAACGGTTTTATTTTTAACATACTTAAAACACTCAACATATACCACTTTTCCAGCTAAACTAAACAAATACACTTTAACTCCTTTAACTCTCAACCAACAACTAATTCTGACCAGTGAGTAGATCATGAACTAAAAGGCGAGGCCAGAGTTTCCTCCCGTAAGACATACACATTAGTCTCTGGACAGTAAGACCTTACACATAATCCTCCAGCAGATCCACCTACTCAGATCACTATAAAGTCCAGACTGAACAGCTCATAGACATCACACCTCGACAGGAGCATCCTGAGCATCTCTGAACTCTGAGGAAACATGGACCTGAGAGACTTCTCCATCCTGCTGCTGCTGCTCGGCATCTCCCTGGCTTCTCCTTTCAAGGTACATTTCTCTCTAATATTTTCTTTAAATGGGCTAAATTCTTCTTACAAACAAAGGCTTGAAACATTTTCTTTCAAGCAGGATATGGGGGTCGAAGAGCTGTTTGTAACAGAGTCTGAACTGGAGGACATGACTACACAGATTTTGGAGACCAACAAGGGTAAGTTATCTGTTGTGTTTATATAAAACCAGTAAGGCCTTTTAGAGTAGTGTTCACAGTACAGAAATGTCTAAATTCACTGCAATATTTCAAAATTCACATTTCTCTTGAAACGCAGGTTCCTCTGAAGTGTTGTATGAGGGAGATCTGCTGCTTCCCAAAACCAGGAATGCTCTCATCTGCTTGAACAACGGATGTTTCTGGAAAAAAAATGCTGACAATATCGTGGAGGTGCCCTATGTAATTAGCAACGTATTCTGTGAGTAAATCTCTTCATTTGTAGAATTAAGCTATAAATCTTATAGTTACCAAACTTTGATTTCTTTTCTCTCAGCTTTAAATGATAGAGCAGTTATTGCACAGGCCATGTCCAACTTTCATGCCAAAACCTGCGTCCGCTTTGTAGCCAGAACAACTCAGAATGACTACCTCAGCATTGAGAACCTGGATGGGTGAGAGCATCAGACATCAGTCACTAAAGGTAACAGGAGTGTTCTTAAACTCAACCTCTCGTCTCTCCTCTCAGGTGCTACTCTTCTCTTGGAAGAACCGGGGGCAGGCAGACAGTTTCCTTCAACAGGCAAGGCTGTGTTTACAGTGGTATCGTTCAGCATGAGCTCAATCATGCCCTGGGCTTCTACCATGAGCACACCAGGAGCGATCGCGACCAGTACGTCCGCATCAACTGGGCAAACATCTCTCCTAATATGGCCTACAACTTTAACCTCGAACACACCAACAACCAAAACACTCCGTACGACTACGGCTCCGTCATGCACTATGGGAACACCGCCTTTGCTGTTCAACCCTACCTGCAAACCATCACTCCCATCCCCAATCCATACGTGCCAATTGGACAGAGACAGGGACTGTCCAACATCGACGTCCAGAGGATCAACAAGCTGTATGCTTGCTGAGGATCAGCTGATGTTAATTATTTATCTATACTTTTATTGTGATTAATTTAGCTTTGAAATATGTAATGGTGTTGGGAAAATACAGACGAGTAAAAAAAATAAAGAACTATTGAAAATCAATCTAAGTTGTAAGTCCATTTGCAATGAATTCAAAAGACTTCAACTCTTTCCTATTCTGAAGCCACATCACCCTAGTTAAAGCTGAAGCCACTTCACCATAGTACATTCTAAAGCCATGTCTCCATGGTAGATTCTAATGCCACTTCGCCATAGTAGACACCAAAGTGTCTTCTCTATAATAGATTTTGAAGCCTCTTCAACATAGTAGATCCCAAATCATCTTCGCCATAGTAGACTCTGAAACAACTTCATTACAGTAGATTTTGAAAGCACTTCACCATAGTAGACTCTGAAGCCACGTCACCATAAAATATTCTGAAGTTACATCACTATAGTTGTTTCTGAAACCATGTGACCACAGTAGTTTCAAAGCCTCTTCACAATAATAGATACCAAGTCCTTTTCACCATAGTAGTTTCTGAAGGCATTTCACCATAGTAGATTCTGAAGCCACTTGACCATAAACGATTCTGAAGTCAAGTCATCATAGTAGATTTTGGATGAGGATGCTTAAATGTCAACGGCGGTGCATTATGATAACAGAGTGCAGTAATGCTAGACCTTGTGCCAAGGACTTTTATCCTCAGCACATTTCACAGGGACACAGAGGGTGTATGATGTTTGTAGTTAAAAGATCCAGAATTCAGTTAAAAAAAATGTATTCACGAAAGTTTAAGTAGAGAACAATTAGCACAGACTCTGCTCCTGTTGCTTCTGTTGGAACACTCAAAATTGGCATAATCAACAACTGATGCCATCATAACTGGTTCAGGCTGTCTTTGGGCTGCATTGAAAAAAATCGACACGGGACAATGTAATTGTGGTGAAAAAGAAATCTTCAAGGGGTGGTTTATTAAATAAACAGTGCAAAACAACCAAATTGTGTGATAAAGATTGTTGCGGGGTAATCCTGGGCAGTAAAGTGCCAGTGAAATGTCCAAACTAAGCATTGGGGCAACCAGTGGCGTGGATGAGAATGTGACATGGTCATGGAGTACAGGACTCTCACAATAATGGATCCAGAAGGAATAGATGAAGTCCAGCTGCCTCTGCCACAAGTGAACAACATTTTTAGTGTGCTGCTGATTGACGAATTGGCTTACCTGCCACAGGCCATTTGATACAGCACCCGTTTGCATAACTGGCTAGTCAGAATGAACCCCTGCAAGACCCTAAGAACAGTCTGTCATCTCACCAGAGGCTGCAAAGATAGTCTCCAAACAAGATCACAAAGATGCAGGCTTGAAAAGGGAATTAAAGGGGAGACAAGGTCCAGTTCTCTGGAAGAATGTATTGCTTTGCTTATCCACAAAAGGAAGTTGCTTATATACAGGAATATAACACTTTATTTGCCTTTGAAATTGCCACTGCTAGATAAATTGCCAGCTAATGGCACCTCAATACTGATAATGTCATCAAAGAAATGGGAAACACTAACCCAAATGTCTTGAGGAGTAATTTATCTGTCGGAGAGAACAAGCTCTGAGAGTAGGATTAGCGATCTTGGGCTGAATCAAACAGATCTGAATTAGACAAAGATGATCATGATAAAATTCTTCAAATGATCTGACATAGTGCATATCTGCAACAAAGCACACAGTGCTTAAGAGATGAAAATTGGATTGTTTGAAATTAGAGATGAAATTAGGAAACCAAGCATTATTGAAAATTTTAGGTAACTATTTATGCCTTGTAAGTGTTTTTTTGGTTTTAAATCAACAAGTGGCACCTACTTAAATGTGTTATATGTTTCTTCAAGAAGAAGGTGAGGCCAGAGTTTCTTCCCAAAAGATACACATTAGCCTCTGGATGCTAAGATCTTACACATAATCCTCCAGCAGATCCACCTACTCAGGTCACTATAAAGACCAGACTGAACAGCTCATAGACATCACACCTCGACAGGAGCATCCTGAGCATCTCTGAACTCTGAGGAAACATGGACCTGAGAGACTTCTCCATCCTGCTGCTGCTGCTCGGCATCTCCATGGCCTCTCCTTTTAAGGTATATCTGTCTCAAATCTCTTTTTAGCTAAGTAACATTCTTCAAACACTTTTAACGTTTTCTTTCAGCAGGATCTGGGGGTTGAAGATCTCTTTGTATCAGAACTGGAAACCGTGGACATCACTACTCAGATTTTGGAGACTAACAAGGGTCAGCCACCTGCTACATTTCTCAATAGCTGGCAATACGTTTTAGATAAGAGTGGTACAAAAGTGTTCGAATCCACTACAATATTTCAACATTTATTTATCTTGAAACGCAGGTTCTTCTGAAGTGTTGTATGAGGGAGATCTGCTGCTTCCCAAAACCAGGAATGCTCTCATCTGCTTAAACAACGGATGTTTCTGGAAGAAAAATGCTGACAATATCGTGGAGGTCCCCTATGTAGTGAGCAATGAATTTTGTGAGTCAATCTTTTTTTAATGGAGTTTATCCTTCGTTCTAGCAGATGACAAACATTATTTGGTGTTTTTCTCACAGCTCAAGAAGACAGAGCAGTTGTTGCACAGGCCATGTCCAACTTTCATGCCAAAACCTGCGTCCGCTTTGTAGCCAGAACAACTCAGACTGATTACCTCAGCATTGAGAACCTGGATGGGTGAGAGGACCAGACATCAGTCACTAAAGGTAACAGGAGTGTTCTTAAACTCAACCTCTCGTCTCTCCTCTCAGGTGCTACTCTTCTCTTGGAAGAACCGGGGGCATGCAGACGGTCTCTCTCAGCAGGCAAGGCTGTGTGTACACTGGTATCGTTCAGCATGAGCTCAATCATGCCCTGGGCTTCTACCACGAGCACACCAGGAGCGATCGCGACCAGTACGTCCGCATCAACTGGGAGAACATCTCTCCTGATATGGCCTACAACTTTGAGCTGGAACACACCAACAACCAAAACACTCCGTACGACTACGGCTCCGTCATGCACTACGGGAACACCGCCTTTGCTATCCAACCCTACCTGGAAACCATTACTCCCATCCCCAATCCAAACGTGCCAATCGGACAGAGACAGGGACTGTCCAACATCGACGTCCAGAGGATCAACAAGCTGTATGCTTGCTGAGGAATAGTTGATGTTCTTTCTTCAGATTTATCGTGATGGAAAATGTGATGGAAAGTAAAGCTGAGAAAAGAAAAAATAAAAACAACCGTATTTGAATCCGCCTCAGTTTAATGTGTATTTAACACATTTTTGAGAATTCACGAGTAATTAAATTATAACCTAATTCAATATAACCACTTGTTTAAAAAAAGTCTCAAATAATCAAACATGACACCAACCAAACGACAGTTTTAAATTAGTGATTTAACAACCATTGGGTTTAACTTTGTTATTCTTCACTGAGAAGGCAAACAGGGTTTTTGGAGTTTGTTACAGAATGCATTAATCACAATTTTGCTGTTTGGCAAAATGTATGCATCATGTAACTAATTGTCAGATCATCATAGTTTAATGTTAACTATTTAAGTGTGAAAAGTGATTTTTTTCAGACAGCAAATTGACACATTTGGTATTTATACATGAACACAGAGGAAAGACCTGTAACACATATCACACCGTTACTGTGTAATATAGGCAGTTAAGTTTTATAACAAGAAGGATATTGGGATTGAAAGGGTTAAAGGTGTTCACCATCAAGCTTTGTGATGTGAGGCCAACTGAAAGCTTCGTCAGTGCAACTAACTTTTAAAATGATTTATAATTGTATGAGTGTCCCTCGTTCTTGTTTGTGCCGCATTCTTGATGATGTCACGGAACAGACGCTGGCGGCTCTTAAAGACATGTTCGTAAACCCACACTGAAATAGAAAAGCAAGGGGAGCTGTAATGTACTGAGCTGAACTGTTCTGTACAGAGGAAAAGAGATATTAGTAGACGCTCCTACCAAATTAATTCAAATCTTCTAATGACAATAGGGCCAACAAAAGAGCTATTTCACAGTAGGTGTGTTTGTTTCTCTAGTGTACAAGTATATAAAATACTTGTTTCATGTTTTAACTGGTACTCCAGTTACATAAGATTGTAAGATTACCAAGCACAGATTGTTTATGAAACATTTTCATGAGGATAAATACATCTGTTCCTTGATAGGAAGTTTTTTTTTTTGGCGTCTTGCATATTTTTAATCTATTTTTTTTAGTCATTGCATTACTTCTGTCCATCTGAAAACTATATTTATTTCTTGATGTATGTACAAGCCTACTTGTAAGCTTTTATTGCAAGAACCCAAACACAGAATCAAATATTGGAACCTGGAACCTAGTTAGCTTTAACTGTTGATTATCAACTAAAATTAATCAGCAATTCTCAAACCGTTTTCAGATCAACATTAGGTAAGAAAATCTAGAAGACTTCCTCCAAGAGAGCGAGAGGGGCACCAATGGTTCTACAGGCAGGCTTTACAATCCTGTTTAGCCGTCATTGGTCTCCAGGCTCTGCTGCTGCCAAACCAGGTAATAACGTGCTAGCCATAACTGTGTAGTCAAAATGAACCAAATAAACACATACCCTTAAAGGTGCCATATCATTTCCGTTTTACATCATTGATATGAAAAATTAGACCCTCTCCATCACTGCACCCTTAATACCCTTCAAAAGGCAGTATTTAATGTAAAGAAAGTCTTTGAATCACCTCAAAGGGTGATGCTTCGCAAAACAAGCCCTGTACTCCTTGTTCCTCCCATAGCCATGCTTCCACCACGCCCCCTGCTGGGCTTTGTTTGTTGGCTCACTTAAAGTCCATCTACTTTGGTTACACTAGGAGGTCAATCAGCTCACATTTGCTTTTGAGATGAGCCGCTTCATCTCTTCATCTGATTGATTAGTGGTGTGGTGCTATGGCCAATGGGTGTAGCTTAAGCCATCAAGCCATGTCGAGCTCCCAGAAAAAGAAAATAGGATAATACAAACATGCATGAACCAATCTGAAACATGAACAATACTAAAACATGCAAGAAGTGTCTAAAAAGTTGGATTTAAAGCTTGTGCTAAAGACATGTGAAAGATATCAACAAACTAAAGCATGAAAAGCAATCACGTGGACAAAAATCAGCCAATAAGTTCACCACGTGAGAAACTATTAGAGACGTTACTCTTCATTCAGCTCTGAGTTGATTGGGCAGCAATCATGTGATGAACGAGTTGATGAAAAAAAGAGAAATTAAAGACTTAATCTTTCACTTTAATTAATGTACTGCTTCTGAGAGCATGAGAATTGTACATCTGCTAAGGAAGTAGGCACTACCTAGAAAGAATTGTAATTCTTGAGAAGATTTGTTCTTGGAGAACAAATGCAAAAACCACATCACTATACTCCAACAAAATAGTTGTAACTTTTATAAAAATGCTTGAATACAATTTTTGTTTTGTTTTTGAATTGAGTTAAGACACCGGAACAAATGTTCTGGATCAAATCTTAAATCTTTTGATTGAATTAAGAATTATTGTGTAAGACATAAAGATGGTCATATGAAAAGAAAAAATATAATGCCTGCGGAGAGAGATATACTAAACATTTTCAGCAAAGTACACAGTGCTGATGTACACAGTACACATATGATGGTGACCCTTAATCAACATTTTAAGGCCTTTAGCTAAACAGATATATTTTAAACAAATGCACTTCAGCTCTCAACCAACTGCTTTCTTTGAGATCATGAACTAAAAGGCGAGGCCAGAGTTTCCTCCCGTAAGACATACACATTAGTCTCTGGACAGTAAGACCTTACACATAATCCTCCAGCAGATCCACCTACTCAGATCACTATAAAGTCCAGACTGAACAGCTCATAGACATCACACCTCGACAGGAGCATCCTGAGCATCTCTGAACTCTGAGGAAACATGGACCTGAGAGACTTCTCCATCCTGCTGCTGCTGCTCGGCATCTCCCTGGCTTCTCCTTTTAAGGTATATCTGTCTCAAATCTCTTTTTAGCTAAGTAACATTCTTCAAACACTTTTAACGTTTTCTTTCAGCAGGATCTGGGGGTTGAAGAACTGTTTGTATCAGAAATTAAAACCGTGGACATCACTACTCAGATTTTGGAGACTAACAAGGGTCAGCCACCTGCTACATTTCTCAATAGCTGGCAATACGATTTAGATAAGAGTGGTACAAAAGTGTTCGAATCCACTGCAATATTTCAACATTTATTTCTCTTGAAACGCAGGTTCCTCTGAAGTGTTGTATGAGGGAGATCTGCTGCTGCCCAAAACCAGGAATGCTCTCATCTGCTTAAACAACGGATGTTTCTGGAAGAAAAATGCTGACAATATCGTGGAGGTCCCCTATGTAGTGAGCAATGAATTTTGTGAGTGAATCTTTTTTTTATGGAGTTTATCCTTCGTTCTAGCAGATGACAAATATTGCTTGGTGTTTTTCTCACAGCTCAAGAAGATAGAGCAGTTGTTGCGCAGGCCATGTCCAACTTTCATGCCAAAACCTGCGTCCGTTTTGTAGCCAGAACAACTCAGACTGATTACCTCAGCATTGAGAACCTGGATGGGTGAGAGGACCAGACATCAGTCACTAAAGGTAACAGGAGTGTTCTTAAACTCAACCTCTCGTCTCTCCTCTCAGGTGCTACTCTTCTCTTGGAAGAACCGGGGGCATGCAGACGGTCTCTCTCAGCAGGCAAGGCTGTGTGTACACTGGTATCGTTCAGCATGAGCTCAATCATGCCCTGGGCTTCTACCATGAGCACACCAGGAGCGATCGCGACCAGTACGTCCGCATCAACTGGGAGAACATCTCTCCTGATATGGCTTACAACTTTGAGCTGGAACACACCAACAACCAAAACACTCCGTACGACTACGGCTCTGTCATGCACTACGGGAACACCGCCTTTGCTGTTCAACCCTACCTGCAAACCATCACTCCCATCCCCAATCCAAACGTGCCAATTGGACAGAGACAGGGACTGTCCAGCATCGACATCCAGAGGATCAACAAGCTGTATGCCTGCTGAAGATCAAGCTGATACAGAATCGATGATTTGTCTGTAAAAGGGTGCTCATGAGGAAACATGAAAATAAAGATCATTGTAAATTATATTTGTATATTTTTAATTTGTTTAACCTGGTTTTTCATAAATTTTAAGTGACAAAAAAACTATTTGCCACACAAAACACACCACATCCCTCTCTTTATCATGCATTCCTAAAATTTAACCATGAAAGCCAAGTCTTTAACTTGCAAGTTCAGAAAGTCAGAGGCTCATTCAGCAGATGGTCAGGAAGTCAGTAGCATCTCTATTCTCGACTCATCATGTTGCCTCTTAATTTCAAAAGCAACCTTGTCTTTTACATTAACGGAAAGAAGGTATGTGTACATGACTTGCATTTCTATCTAAAATACAGTTATTTTAAAATGTGTTTTCTTGAAAACGTAACAAATATAGTATTGTTTTCATCTCAGAATACTACAGATTTTAAATTTTCGACTCACTTTAAATGATTTTGAAGAAAATGAATATAAGTTGTTTTCGAGAGGAAAGTATCAAGTTTTTTTTTAAAGCAGGGGTAAAGGCTTTAAAAATCCAACCTTACATTAATAGTGTGTACTTATTTTTTATGTGCTAAAACACGTCAATGCTTTGCATAAGGGGCAAAAACTCCTCTGCTAAGAAAGAAAATCTGAAAGAAAGAAATCTGCTAAGCACTGTGACTAAATGCATGGAAAAATAGTGGCACATGACAGTCAGCCGCCTGACACCATGAAGATCTTCACTGAAGCTACATCATGTGTTTCATTCTCACAAACACTTGTGTGTTACAAAATTCTGCTTTAAAATTAACAACTCGGTTTGAATAAAAACTGTTCAACATTGAGACTCATCACAGTATTTTTATCTAGCGTTAATCTGTTATATATAGGTTCACTGCAAAAAATGAATTCTAAGCAAAGCTGAAAATGCTTAAAATTTCATTGAAAATCTTGATTTTCTTATTTTACGAAGAATTTACTTTTTGGGTATAGATTACTTAGCTTATTTTGCGACAATAACACTTATATTTTCTTGAGGAGAAAAAAATTCTTATTCTGGTCATTTATTTTCTTGAATTAAGAAACTCAACATATTCTTATATCAAGAATGTTTTTTTTTTATTTTATTTTAAGAAATCAATTTAAAATACTGGTAAAAACATGCATCTTGGAACAAGAAAAAAAATCGTAAATCTAGTTCTAGTCTAGATAAAGTAAAATATCTGACAAATGGGGTCAGAACATTTGATTTCTTGAAATAAGACTCAAATGTTTGTGAAAAGAAAAGAAGAAAAAGGATCTACACCATAAATAAATCATCAATACCCCAAACCAAAAATATTTGTCCAGTTGTGTACTAACTTTGATGGAAGAGATCTGCACTTCAAAAAGCACTCTTGAAACAAGAAAAAAAAAACTCAAATATAGATAAACTCTTCCTAGATCAAGCAAAAGATTCTGCTAATGGGGTGAGCAAATTGAAGTTGGCAAGAATTCTTAATATTAGCAAAAACCTCTAGCTGGTAACATTACCTGTTGGATCTAAAAAAAAAAACTCTCAAAACAAGTCTTTCCAAGCTGTAAAAAAACCCGTAAAAACTAGAATATTTCAACTTGTATCTAGTCACTAGTGGTCTTTAAACTAGACAATCTGTCTTAAAACTAGAATGTTTTCTCTTTTAGTTTTATATAGCTTATCAGAAACAATATGATTCGTCAGCACTGAGAGCGTAGCGGTCAGAGCGCTGACATGTGGAGCTGAACCCTCTGGTGACGGGGGTTCGAATCCAGCTCTGGTCCTTCACTGATCTTCTCCCCAGAGCTCTACTAGTGTTCTTTCTCTCTCCTATTGGAATTGTCCTGTCTAAATATGCATCAATAGGCCTAAATAATATATATTATAATTATTTAATTTTTAATGTAGAATTTGTAGTTTTAAGAAACCATATTCTACTTTAAGAACTAAAATTAAGCACAAAATGTCTTAATTTATGGTCATATATACTTATTTTAATACTCAATTTTCTAAGTTAGTCTTAAATAAAAGAGAAAACATCCTAATTTTAAGACAGATTGTCTAGTTTTAAGATCACTAGAGACTAGATACAAGTTGAAATATTATAGTTTCAGTGCAGTTTTACAAATTGTAAAGTCTTGTTTTGATAGTTTTTGTCTATTTATCAGCTAGAATTTTTTTCTAATTTTAAGAATTCTTGCCAAGTCAAATTTGCTTACCCCATTGGCAGATTTTTTTGCTTGATATAGGAAGAGTTTAACTTTATTTGAGTTTTTTTTTCTTGTTCCAAGAGTGCGTTTTTTGCAGTGTAAAGGTATGAGAAATTTGATGTATTGTGTTCTATTTTTATTTTTTGCTGTAAGATTGTGGAAAGGAATGCTGATCCTGAGGAGATGTTGTTGGGTTACCTGCGAAGAAAAGGCAAGCTAGTTTTGTTACTTGTAAACAGAACTCTTTGGCTGATATCCATTTTCCTCACTTGGCCCTAACCCTTAGCCCTTCCCCTTGACACATTCACTCTATGAATTAAGACATCAATGTTAAGCTGTGAGGCATGTGCAAAAAAAATTGTATTATAAAATTATTCTGACCTGTAGTTGATTTTAACAAAATTGTAGATTGCATAAACGAATCTATTGTCTAAAGTTAATATAATAGAATGCCTTTATTGTCACTATACATATATACAATTTGCATTATAAGCATGTACAATGAGATTAAGAGCATCTCGCTAATCAGTGCAACATTTAGTAGAAAAAATACTATAAAGTGTCTAGAAAATACTATAAAGTGTCACATGGCATTAATAGAATATAATATATAACATGGGTGGATTGTACTAATTTGTAATATTTGTGTATAAAATGGATCACTATGTCTGATTGGTAAAAGTGCAAGTGCTCGACATAAAATAATCGTTGTCGAGATGTACATTTTTAAATAAATAACAGGAAAATACTTACATTTGCAGCTCTCTTCGCTGCACTGGCAGCTATCTTTGATGCATGCCTAAAGAGAAATCCTGTTTAAGCCCATGGTCTGGAAGTCTTGGTCCGACAACACTTTAACTGAAATGATAAACAGCTCATTGAAAATTGGGACACCCCTTCCACTAATGTAGAGGTTTAGGGCTAAGGGCTAGGGGAAAGGTGTAAGGGTAGAAATGGAATGCAGCCTTTGTCTACTTTAAATACATGTAGTGCTTAAGTAATTGTGATTATGTTTCAGTTGGGCTAACAGGGACAAAGTATGGCTGCGGTGGAGGTGGATGTGGGGCCTGCACAGTCATGGTGTCCAGATACGACTCAACACAAGATACTGTGATGTATCCTTCAGAGCAAAAATTGATTAACATTGTTTTTTTTTTTTTAACAATTTGAACGATACAGACACCGTACCAGTTTGGAACGATACAAAGAGCCAGTTATTCAAATGACTAGATTAAACAGACATGTTTAGCATTGTTGAGCAACGAGCACCATCCAGGAGTCAACTCACAGTTTTAAAAACAAGTTGTTATGAAAGTGAATCTTTTACCCTGCATGCTCTTATGTTAGTATGAACAATGTTCCGCCACGTTAATTGTTCATGGCAAGAAACTGAACTCCTCCCTCAAACATTTAAGTTCCTTGCTGTTACCTGAAAAGAGTGATTTTCATTTGTAAACTTCTGTAAAATTAAGTCTTTAGCTAAAAAAACCCCATCTAATTATTTAATCCTCGACCTACCCCTCAGTCATTACTCGGTAAACGCTTGTCTGCAGCCGATTTGTTCTCTGCATGGTGCAGCTGTGGTGACCGTCGAGGGCATTGGAAGTACCAAAACCAAATTACATCCTGTGCAGGTAGACGACTAAACATAAGCACACAAACATAGAACCTGGTTTCACACAACTTTGTTTATCAGGAGCGCATAGCGAAGGCTCATGGGTCTCAGTGTGGGTTTTGTACTCCTGGGATGGTGATGTCCATGTATACACTACTACGAAACAATCCAAATCCCAGCATAGAGGACATTCGAGAGGCACTGGGAGGTAACGCTCAAATAAAAAAAAAAATATGTGAAAAAATGCAGTGCTATTTTAACTAATCTGTCTGTTTTAAGGAAACCTCTGTCGCTGTACTGGATATCGCCCAATAATTGATGGGTTTAAAACATTTGCTGATGTAAGAAAAGCTATGAGAAACAAATATTGGGATTTACCATAATAAACACATGCTAGCAATTTTTTCCAGGCTCCTTCGTGCTGTCAGAATGGTGTCGAAAATGGAAAATGTTGCATGGAAAACCACGACTCTCACAATGATTGTGATGTAAGAAAAACTGATTCTGCTGGGAGCTATTTATAATAGATACGAGAATCTGAAATTGGTCACACTACTTGATTAATCTAGACATCTGAAGAATTGTTCAGGATGGAAGATGTCTTACCCCTCGACCCAAGTCAAGATCTGATCTTCCCTCCGGAATTAATGGTAAACAGTATGTGTTGTAGCTGGTGCAGGTGGCATTGGTGTTGAGCCAGTACTAATGTGATAACCTCATTTGTTACCTCAGATTATGGGAAAGAAAAAAAGAGAACAAATTCATTTTGAAGGTGAAAAGGTCCGGTGGATTTCCCCGGCAGATCTCCAAGATTTACTCAAACTAAAATCTGAATACCCGAATGCAACTCTGTTGGTTGGGAACACAACCTTAGGTTGGTTGCAGATTCATCATTTCAGTCACATGCTCACTAATGCCACTTTTCCATTGAGCTGTTTTGTAACAGTTCGACTCAGTTTGGGGTGCTTTTTATTGATTTAGTGTTTTAACTCAGTAAGTGATGCCACTTTTGGGACACAGGGATGGAGTGTCCCGGTGCATTTAAGACATCTAAAAGAAATTCTTTTGTTTAAGTGTTAGGAACACCACTCCTTCCCCAGTCTTCTTTGTTCTGTGCTGTGTGCGATCAGCTTTTTGCGCCTGACTCTATTTACACAGCAAGCAGAACTAGGCCTCAGACTGCAGCCCAAAGTGAACCAAATCAAAAATGTTTTGCCCATCTGCGTCCTGCATCAGATACACAAAATTTTGCAATATGACCTCAGTCTGAACATCTGACTTATATGTCATTGTATGGGAATACGAGGGGGTTAGACCTCGTATCACATTCTTGCCCATGTTTACTTTCATTTTGATCAAAACCATTTTTGTCCTTACAGTGAGCAGAATTGCGCTCATAAACAGGACAGATATAAGTCGCATGTGGTTTGTAATGTGAATTGAGCATTAAGATCTGTTGTCTGAACATAGTCCTAGAGTCATGAAGTTGAGTATCGTACCTCGAGTGCTCTGTCTAAAACAAGTCCATTCAAACTGATTCTGAAATCTGTGAAAAACAAATCAACAAATCTAAGCAAGTCGAGTAAAGCGAGACCAAACTGAGTTGTACCGTTATGCAAATCTGGTGGAAAAATCTATTTGCCCTGACTTTTTTGTCACCTTCAGGTCCAAAGATGAATCTAAAAGGATCGGCGCATCCATTGTTGATCTATGGTGGAAGCATACAAGAACTTCAAGCAGTAAAATGGCAAACTGGTGGTAAAGCACAAACAATGTACATTTGTAAAAATGCAGATTCATTGGAATGACATAACACATCAGCAGTGCTAGTCAGCAGGAGCACTGGGTTTGTTCTGGTGCTTTCAAACGTCAACATTGGCTCCAAAGAGTCAACAATCCAGATTGTGTTTTGTCTAGGTGTAACTGTAGGGGCTGGCTGCAGCTTGTCTGCTTTGAAGAACATTCTTTTACAAGGAATTGAGGAACTTGGACCCGAGAGGAGCAGGGTTTACCAGGCTCTTGTTCAGACACTACAGTGTTTGGCTGGCAAACAGATTCGCAACATGGCTGTGAGTTAAAGCACCACAAGATCCCAGAGTTTAGATATTAACATGGATAAATTGGTCTCTGTCTGCTCAAGTCTGTCTGAAGTCCACAAGACTGTCTCTGTCTGCCTTTTTTTTTTTTTTTGCATTTCCTGGTTTGAAAATGTTGATCAAGAAACAAGCTGACATCAGTAGGCTCTTGAAACTAGTGTCAAAAACTAGATGCTAGTTTTTACTAAGACTTTCCTATTTAAACTGCAATATTCACAAACAAATATAAAGAAAACTTGTTCATAATTAAAACCTCTCTTGTTGTTTTTAGACCATTGGGGGAAATATCCTTAGCGCCAATCCGAAGTATGACTTGTGCAGTATTCTGGCAGCCGCAGAATGTACACTCCACATCATTTCTGAAGGTAAATCATCTCTCTCTCTGATGCGATCAACACATCAATTTAGAGGTGAAGCATATAAGTTTATGTACAAAACTTGTACTGCTATCAAAAGAAATAAATACTGTTGTCTCTTGAGCTCCTTCTAAAAGCAAGGAGCGTGACTGCATAAGCATTAAACAGCAGAAATGTGAAGCTCTGTAATAAAAAAACCCTGTAGAGATGCCATCTGAGGTAGAGAGCGAATTTCCATTTATCTAGGCATGTGGAGATCTTTACCACCTCTCAGTCATAAGTGCAAATGGTCCACAATGCACATCGGGTCCAGGACTTGCAACTTGATTTATAGTGAAGCGATTGTAGCGGAGAGGGAGAAGAGAAATTCTGTATGCCATACCTAATAAACAAAATATAAGCACACACATTAAACTAAACATATTTCACTAATGTCTCTTCACATATCAGAGCCGTTTTAGAAAGACGTGTAGCTCATTTCTTACTCACGGCACCTTTAACTAAACCAAAAAACATAATCAAGACCACGTTTTGCTGATAAAATGCATTTTATGAATTTTTTCTCCCTAAAAGCAGCTGGACGCCGGGAGATTTGCCTAAATGAAGAATTTTTCACAGATTTTGGTAAAACAAGTCTTCGACCGGATGAGATCCTTCTGGCTGTTGTCATTCCACACTCACAACAGGTACCTTCTTCAAAATGAAGAGTGCACACTAGTTATTGCTAATGTATGTTAAATAACAAATTTTTAAATGTTTTTAAGTGGGAGTTTGTGTCGGCATTTCGTCAAGCACAGCGCAGAGAGTTCGCCTTCTCTATAGTAAACGCTGGCTTGAGGGTCGTATTCAAACAGGACTCAAATGAGGTTGAGCATTTGGATATTTTTTATGGAGGTGTTGGAAACACTTTGGTGAAAGCCAAACACACCTGTAAAGTCCTGACAGGAAGGTAAGTCTCAAACCAGATAGAGATTAAGTAAAAGAAAAATGTAATTGAGTGGTTCCATTTTTGATAGTAATTTTAATGTTTCTTAGATTACATCGAAAAAGGTTTACTTTTCACCTTCTTTATATGGCAACAATTTTAATTGACTTTTCTGCAGAAAATGGGATGAGAAACTTCTGGTAGAAGGAACAGAGTTGATAGAAGAAGAAGTTACAGTTGCCCCTACTGCCCCTGGGGGACGGGAGGAATATCGCAAGGCTCTTGTGCTCAGCTTCTTTTTCAAGTTTTATATGCAAGTGCTACTGGAGATCCAACAAAAGGTCTGAATGTGATGAGCAGTATTACCAAGAAATTTTGGAAATAAAATAATTTCCATCTCTCCTAGATGAAAATGGATGGTCATAACTTCTCGTATTTTCAACTACAAAAACAGAATATAATTAAGGGATTCATTTTCTTTTTGCTTGATTTGCCACACAGATAATTTTTTTTCCACACTGTAATTAGGCAGAGCAAAACAGTAAACCCAAACTAAAAGAAACAGCAAGTCAATAACTATACAAGAAATACAGTGGCCTCGGACTCTGGAGATGTTGCCTCAAGTACTCAGGGAAAGATGGAAAAAGTGGAGTGCTTCTTTAACTAGGTTTTTTTTTTTTATTCTTTACCTATTTGTCCAAAGGATGTAGGTGCAAATGATTTGCCATTGGAATATTTGAGTGCACTGAAACCCTTCAAAAATGAAGTTCCACAAGGACACCACTCATTCCAGGTCAGCAATCTTGATACACAGCTTCTCAAAGTATTTCTTTTAAAAGCTTCTGCATGGTTATAAAGAAAAATTAACCGTATCTCACCACTAATGAAACAGCTGGTTCCTGAGTCTCAGGCCTCTAGTGACCCTGTGGGACGCCCCAACGTGCACCAGGCAGCCCTTCAGCAGGCTACCGGAGAAGCTGTCTTTTATGATGACATCCCTTCTGTTCAAGGAGAACTGTTTGTTTCCATGGTAACCAGCACCAGAGCTCATGCAAAGATCATGTGAGTACACTTGCTCTTTGTTGTCTTGGAAAACTTGGACATTTGAAAACTGAAATTTCACTCCAATGTGGTTGTTTAGTAAAAGTAGTAAAAAACTGCCTGATTGTTTCAGTACATTCCATGCAAGGGCAATTTCTCTAAGACAGTCTTAGCATCCCCTAAAATTTCAGAAAATAACCGGATAAATATTAAACTTGAAGTTTTTAAAATGGTGTTCATATTATCTTTCGAGGGCTTTCATGTGTTGTAAGTCAGTCCTCCATGACATATCTTCTGCTTTGTTAATATTCCATTAGCTGCATCTGTTGGACTGAGGGGCGATCTCATTTCCTATTAATGCTTCAGCTCGGAGGCTCAGCTTTTCCACTTGGAGGGCAAAAGGTGGGACTTGATGAGTTGAGCTAGATTTTCAGAGGGTAAAGTGCTAAACCGTGACGACTTCCTGAAGGGTCTTTTCCGAGGATCTACAGAAAATAGGGGATAGCAGACAGGGACACAAGCTTAGCTTGTTGTAGTTAGTCCCAACTCCTTTTGATGGACAGTTTGCTAACTGAACTGAACTGGACCTTGTAGTCCTGAGAGGAATGCTAGTTCTAATGACACATTTGGTGAGTTATGGAACAGTTTTGGGCGTTTGCTATTTTAACTGAAAACTGGTCATTTGTAATCAGTGATATGAGAACTCACTGCTTTTCATCCCTTCGCGAACAGTCAGTAAGCAAGCAAATGTTTAATATCTAAACTAGGGCTGCAATGTTTATTAGATTTTTTCAATTATTGACGACAGTCAAATTAATTGTCAACAATGGAATTAACTGTCAAGAATTAATGTTGGCTTGTGCCATTTAAATTGGTTAATTATTGTAGTTGTTAAAAACAGACTAATTTCAGAAGAATATATTCTTAAAGATTTATAGAAACAGGTAGAAAAGCTTCTCATCTGAGTCATTGGAGTTAATGAGTTTATCAAAAATTATCCTTGAAGAAAGTTCATTCGAACACATTGCAAAAACTTTCATTACATAGAAATATGGCCTTTTGTGACCATGAACATTCCCCCAGAAGACTGATGAAGGGATGGAAGGCTGGATAGGATAGCTTATCGACCAAACTGTCAAGTCAAAATAAACTTGTAGCTAATCAACAGGAGCTCTCAAAATAAGGACAAAGCGCTATTGGTCTAGAGTTGTTTGTTTCTAACGATTTCAAAAATTAACAATGTGTATTGTACGGTTACAATAATTATTTACACCTTCAACCTTTTTAGTTAATTTTACCATGACAGATAATGCAAATAATATAGCAAAGAAAAAAAACGATAGGAAAGTATTTAAAAAATGTATAGTGGTGACAAGAGCCTTAGCTCCTCTCGTCAGAAATTAATTGCTAGTCTTCAAATGTAATACCCCAAAGATGTACACTATACTTGGTCTTCTGGAAAGACCAGCAAATTCTCTCAGAAGGTTTGTTTTTCTAAACTTTAGTAAACTCAAGTGTTCCCTAGGCTCTGTTATGGCATCCACAGTGCATACGTAGCTCACTACAGCCCCCTCTGTCCATCAGACAGCATTGCAGGTGTCCGCAGTGACCTTTACTTTATATCGCAATAAAACGTAGTTCAAAAACACATCTTGCAGCTTTACATTAGTATAAAAAAACATATATAAAACTTTTTTCACTAAAAAGCTCATTCTTGAGGTTACTACGGAAGTACACCAGTATATTTAAGCAATTAATCTAACAACAGCAAATATTGCTTTCTCTGATCTCCTGTTAGATTTCTGACAATAAATCCAAGTCTCTAAAAATCAATCAATCGATGAATTTATTTCAGCTCTATAGATCCATCGGAGGCTTTAGCTATGCCTGGAGTGGTTGACTTCATCTCTGCTAAAGATGTTCCTGGTCAGAATCGAAGACTTTGGTTCAACAATCCAGAAGAGCTTTTTGCAGAACAAGAAGTATTAAGAATAATAAAAAAAAAACTACAATGATTCTGCAAGGATTTCAAGATTGTCACAATTTTGTTTTGTCTCTTATTGTCAGGTTATCTGCGTTGGGCAGATCATTGGAGCGATTGTAGCAGAAACCAGAGAGCAAGCCAAACGTGCTGCTGAACAAGTGTCTATTACTTACCAGGACATCCAACCAGTGTTTTTCACCATAGAGGTATGTGTAACCAGGTTTTAGTATAAAAAAAAAAATAAATAAAAAATGTCAGAACCAAATTATAACAACCAATATTTTATTGATACGAAAGGAGGCCATTGAACACCAGTCGTTTTTCGACCCCAAGAGAAAGCTGGAAAGAGGAAATGTTGAAGAAGCATTCGCAGAAGCAGATCACATACTGGAGGGTTTGTCTGAATCCAAAACATTGTTTGGACATGTTCTCTTTTTTAAGAGTTAAGACCATGCTCAATCACAGGAGAAATGTATATGGGTGGCCAAGAACACTTCTACATGGAAACTCAAGGGTTAATCGCGATTCCCAGAGGAGAGTCAGGTGAATTGGAGCTTTTTGTTGCGAGTCAGCATGCAGCTTACACCCAGGTTTGTAGTAGTCTGCAAACAAAAGTGGTACAACACAGCATCATGCATGATTCTCTTCTTTTCAATCAACAGGAAGTGGTTGGCATCACTCTTGGGATTGACTCTAATAAGATCACATGCCATGTGAAAAGACTGGGAGGTGGATTCGGTGGTAAAGTCATGAAGATTGCATCTCTGTCTGCCATCGCGGCTACAGCGGCCCAAAAGTATGTAAAATCAGACTTGTGCCTTATCGCCATTGGACATCTTCTTTATTGGCCTTGAGCTTAAGGGCCTCCACATACCTAGATGAATAAAAATTTGCTAACATCCTTGGATGGCATCTCTGCAGGGTTTTTTCACTAGCTTCACATCTCTGCTGTTTAATGTTGATTACAACTCTTAATGGCCAGACACCATTAAGACGAGCTTCTGAAGATCCATACTCTCCTCTTTGGCGATTTCTTCTTCAGTTCTTCTTCAATGTTTCCTGTCGTGAGGTTGATGCAAGACTGTATCAAACCGGCACCCAGTTGCACTGTCAGGCCCCAAAAATCCTCAAAAGAGCCAACTTTCATTGGTTAGATGCAGACCAAAACTTTTTTAGTTTATGCCCATGAGTCGGGTCGTGCGTTTGCATCACCATTCATAGTTTTCGTTTCAGGCATGTTCACGTGGCGAGCTGACATGCTGAAAATTCTGACCAAAAATTGGTTTATGTTTGAGTGCCTTAAGACTGTTGTATAACGTCCAGAGTGTGCAATTCTTCTTCTTTTTTGGACTTTGTTTGTATGCCTATTTTAAGGATATTAGAGATATTGTAGTACTGATCCAAAGCATGTTAAAGTTATCTGGCAAGAAATCTATTTAAACTGCATTCAAAGATGCAACGGGAAAGGTCAAAAAAGTGGGGGAAAGCCAATTATGGACGTCTGTCAGACTGCCTGATGGACAGAGGGGGCTCTAGTGAGCAAACCATGTACTTGGCATATCCTATGCATGCACTTAAGAGGTCATTGGCTTCTGCTTCACCTTCTGTCCATGTTTTGAGTTCAGACTGCATCATCAGGAGAGTAAAAGATGAAGGAACAGAATTTGCATTGAGACGAGGGGAGATACCAAAGATACCAGCTGATGACGGATGACCAGAACTTTGAGTGGAGTGGATATATAGTAATTAAAAGAAATAAGAATTATACAATTAAGTAAAGTAAATGTAATTGATTGCAATTCCTGACCATCATATTTTTTCTTTAAAATGTTCAAGAATTTGAGATACAAAAGATTTCAGAAAACTAAACAACTAAACGCTTAGGACTTCAACTTGCTTAACCTAACCTAACCTAACCTGAGAAAAGAAAAAAGTTGAAGGTGTAAAGAATGAATTGAGCACCATAAAACAAGATCTTGGCCAGCTCAAGCGGTGTTTTGGAACAGCTGGGCCAAGCTGGTTTGATGAGCTAAAAGCTATTATGTTCCAAACTGAAGCAAACTCTTGACTGATCTGTAACTAAACCACAGGACTGGTCGTGCTGTGCGCTGTGTACTTGAGCGTGGAGATGACATGCTCATCACCAGTGGAAGATCTCCGTTCATGGGGAAATATAAGGTATCGAGGAATAAAAAAAGATACAGCGGTGTTCAAAAGACTCTGTCATCATCATCATCATCACTTAATTCTGGTTTTGTTCGAACAGGTCGGGTTCCTGAGAGATGGGACAATCCTGGCTGCCGACATCACATACTACAGTAACGGTGGATGCACTCTGGATGAGTCCTCATTTGTACGTTCAATCTTCAGAGTCTGGTTACCTTTTAATATGTAAGAAAACTTCTACATTTTGAAAATGGCAGTGCTTCAGGAATTCATTGTAATGAATGTAAGTGCAGTTAAAAATTAAGATGGGACAACTGCAATAGATTTTAGCAGTTTCTGAAGCAACGTTCAGCATTAAAATGTTCACAGCCTAAAAATGTTCAGCCTTATTTCTTTTAGCTAGATAATTAGGTTTGTTTTGTATGTCATTTTTAAGTATTAAAGTTTAAACTCCAAAAAATGTACATCATGGCAATAAATTTATAGCAAGAATTTGTCTTTTTGTTTAAAAGCCAAAACCTTTCATAGGTAAAAAATAAATAAATAAATAAATACAAATTATATATATATATATATATATATATATATATATATATATATATATATATATATATATATATATATATATATATATATATATATATATATATGCCAGCCATTTTCTTTTATTCTGGAAATATCTTGTTGTTTGTAAAGTTTTTAAGTATATGAATAAAAACTGATAATGGTTATTGATTATTCTGAAAATGTATTTGTTTTGGTTAAAAAAAACTTTATTTTATCCAGAAAATGTCTTAAAATGTTAAATTTTGAAGAACCAATAAAGGTACATGTATAAAATACTGATAAAAAGCTAATTGGAATTGATTTACACTTACGTTCAACTGCAAAACAATCTTTAAAAATTAAGTTGAGAAAAAACTATTCAAGAAAATGTAGCTCTGTCTAGAACTAATTTCTTATGTGTTTAAAAATAAGGACAATTAAAATTTCAGAGCAAAGAAAATTAGTTGGCACTTTTTTAAGCATTTAAAATATATTTATATGTTCTTTGGTTTATGTTAATTTAAACATCTTTAATTTCAACTTCAACAACAAGATTTCTCATTTCCAAAACTATGAAATTTAGTTAGCATCCAAACTCAAAATACACAGAGTCCCTGCAACTTTTGCAATGTCCCCTAAAAGTGACTAAAGATCGTAAACTTCAAAGACATTATCAAACAGTTCTTTTGCGGTTGTGAAAGTGCTCCTGTTAAATGTTCCCAATTTTAGAGGAACATTCTGTTCTCTCAGCAGAACCTTCTCTCTCACTGTCCCTGGCTGCTGGAATAAACTCCTGATCCAGTCAGGAGAGCAGCAACACTAACAGCTCTCAAAAAACAACTGAAAACTCTTCTCTTCAGCTACTATAAAATAAAAACTTTCTTTTTTCTGTCTTTATTTTCTTCCTTTATTTTGTTCCTGCTATGGTTTATTGATCAGTTGGTACAATTTCTATTATGAACAAGCTGTCTCTCCGCTAATGTAAGTCTCTTTGGACAAAAGCATCTGCCAAATGCATAAATGTAAATGTTTTGGTTGTTCTGTGGTCAGTCACATGTGCAACATTACGAAACCATTTTGGTGTTAAAAAAACATCGGTCATAAAATGAACATTCAACTAGTGATGTTTACTAACAGTCAATTAGTGCAGGGAGGTCTCTCTATTATGTGAAGTTTCCACCCTTTATAAAGCATCAGTTCTTTGTGAAAAGTGAAAGTGACCAGATGGTCAGATCTGGAGTGACCCATACCTCGAATTTGTGCTCTGCATGTAACTTCATCCCAGTGTACACACACACACAGCAGTGAAGGAACACAGCGTGAGCACTCACCCGGCAGTCTCATTGAACAATCAACAGTAAAATAAATAAATAAATAAATTTTAAAAACCCTCCCCCACCCCTTCGCCAAACTTTAGGGGGTCTTCGGGCTTCAATTATTCCTGAACCCGAAGCGCTCCTATGGATAGCTCACCTGGTATCGGTTTACACATGTCAAATTCTGCTGGCGCAACCAAAGCTAATTTATGCAAGTGCGCCCTCGTGAAACCTTTAACATTGTGACCGTTCTAGAATATCCTGAGAACCTCCTAGACAATGTTATTGGGTGGACAAGTTTATATAATATATATATAAAAAAAATCTTGAAATAGTTCTCAACATTCAATTTCCAACTGAACTTGCATCACTTCTGTCCAGATTATGGAGAAGGCTCTTCTTCACATGGACAATGGCTACAAGATCCCAAATCTTCGTGGGCGCGGACTGGTGTGCAAGACACACTTACCCTCCTATACAGCCTTCCGTGGCTTTGGTGGACCTCAAGGGCTGACGATCATCGAGAGTGTGCTGCACGAGGTGGCTGCCAAGTGTGGTTTCCCAGCCCATCAGGTGCGACCCTTTTGGAAGCAAATACAATATCACACATTAGCTAGTTTTAAAATTTCACAAATCATTAACTGCACAGGTGCGAGACATCAATATGTACAAAGAGGAGAAATGCTACACTCACCACAAGCAGCTGTTTTCACCCAATGAGATGGTGCGGTGCTGGAACGAGTGTTTGGAGAAGTCTGACTACAGCCAGCGATGTCTGTCCATTGAACATTTTAACGCCCACAATCACTGGAAGAAGCGCGGGATCTCTATCGTCCCGCTGAAGTTCGGAGTGGGATTCTCCAAGGGCTTTTATAACCAGGTGACTGACATGTACATTTGACAACAACCAACTATCATTGAATCTGAACGAGACAAAGATTATAGTCTTTGGAAACTACAATAGAAATGCTCAAATACAAGTACAGATTGAGGGAGTAACCATTGAAAAGGTAAGCAACAAAAAATTATTTGGTGTAACAATTGACGAAAAATCAGTTGGAAGCCACACATTAAAGACTTACAGAACAAACTCTCAGTATTGGCTAAAGTTAAAGACTTTCTGAACAAAAAATCCCTTCAAATTTATATTATATATTTATATATATATTTATAACTCTTTGATTTCGCCATATTTAACACACTGCTAAGAATGACAAAAGCTCTTTGGTAAAGCGAGCCATCAGAATCCTCCCCAACGCTAGTTTTTATGAGCGCAAAACCCATTATTCTTAAAATCTACAATACTTACGTGAAGATATGACGGAATATACACTTCTTTAAACTATGTTCAAGGCATCTGTTAAACTGTTAACTAATAGAGTACAGAAAATGTTTTCTGAAAGAGAAAGGGGATACAAGTTTTTATATGTAAATGGAGTTAAAGATCTGTAGCATACAATCAACATGAAAACTTTTTTTTGTTACTATTTATGGTGTAAAACTTTGAAAAAACGAGAGAGCTAAAACAAAGTCAAAACTTGATACAATTGAAAATAAAATATAGAGAGAGAATTTTCACAAAATACAGATAGATCGGTGAAAGTTCAAAGTTTATAAGTACATTGAGGTACTTCGCGAGGACCTTGGCTGATAATTGACCATCCAATCATTTGGTTCCACCCATAATATTCCAATATATGACACAATCATAATCACAATCATTCCAATATGGGACAAAATCCTCGTTGTGTAAGCTCTCCCTTATTTAACCCCTTCCCCTCATCAAAGAGGGGGTTATTCTCTGGCCCAGATCGCTTCCTGGTCCTGGACTCTTCCGGTCTTCATTGCTCACCAATCACTCTTGCAGTAATAGCCAATTATAAGCAAGAGTGAAATGTATGTATATATGATAAAATAATCTTGGTAAATAAGTTATTTACCTCTTCCTACTCCTCGAACATGAACATGTTCTCAAACATGTTGAGACCGTTTAAAAAAAGTCTTGCATTCCTCAAGTGAGTTCTCAAGTCCTCAAGCATGTCTATTATTTACCATCATAAACACTAATGAATATATCATTTTGCAGTTTTCACTGGATATGAGGTAAAACGCTATAAAAAGTGTCCTTTGCATGTCTCCAGGGAGCGGCACTGGTGAACGTCTACAAAGATGGATCAGTTCTGATTTCTCACGGTGGAACAGAGATGGGTCAAGGCATTAACACCAAAGCAACTCAGGTTTGATTCGTTTCGATGTTGAATCCATCCATAAACAAATAACACAGCAAATGGTAACAGCAACATCCCCCGAAAATTCAGATTGCAAGTCGTATACTGAAGGTTCCCATGTCCCTGATTCATGTCAAGGAGACGTGCACGGGAAACGTGCCGAACGCTGCACCATCTGCTGCGTCGTTTGGCACGGATGCTGTGGGAATGGCAGTCAAGGTACAGGAACCTCTCTTACGCACTAATTTAAGGATGTCTGTCCAAGACTGAACTTGTGATTTCTGCACACAGAACGGCTGTGAGAAACTGATGAAGCGGTTGGAGACACTCATTCAGAAACATCCCGAATATAGCTGGCAACAGCTGGTTAGTGAGATCCAGTTAACACGGTCAGAAAGGAATCACAATATTTAATGGTCACACATCTGTTCTATTAGAATAAAAAAGGGAATACATACACATTTAGAATAATTGAGATCAGTTTTATTTTATTGCACCATTCACACGACAATGATGGTCCAAAATGGTGTCTGAACTGATAAAAAGGCACTAAATTATGGTGGATGACTCAAAAATAAATATTTATTGAACACAAAAAAAGAATACTTACAATTAAAGAATATATTATAAGTAAATACAAAACACAACACCAACAAAACAAAAGCCAAATAACCAACTACAATTATTTAGCATTTTTTTTTGCAGAAATATCACGATATTTAGCTTTTCTGGCAAAATATGACACCATTCCTAACTTATTGCATGCCCTGCACAGGAAAAAAAAAGGTCTCAAATGGTATAGTTGAAAGTGGATTGACAGAAGTTGATCGGCACGGCCCCTGCGGAGACCAGCGCGGTGGTACTGGGCATAATGTGCGTGTGGGAAGCGACACCAGCCGCACAACTCATCTCCTTTTACCCGGAATGGCAAACTGCCACCAAATCTTTTACCAGAACACCGGACCTGCTTCCTTTCACCCCTGATCATAGCCCCAGAGAACACATATTTCAACCCACAGCATTTAAGTGGCACCGATATGACATACCAAAAATCACGCTCTGTTTTGCTTCTCTGCATACCATTTATTTAGGTAACGAGGACATATTAGCACGTGTTTTCAGTAACCAACTGTAATCTATCCCAGTGTGAAAACATTTTTAGGAGCAATTTATACTTTTGTCGAGCCTACGAGTTGCCCTCTGCAGAGGCTGCGCATCTAAATAACCATTGGCTGACAGCAATCGAAGTCTACAAAATGTAAAATTCACCGTGTAGACCGCAACCTCTGTCAACGTGTATAAGAGCGCGTGCCTCCAATTTTCTTTCCTGGTTTGAGCTCATGACAAAAGACTGGATGACTGAGATAAACTCTGCCGATAAAGTAAAAATAACCTGTCCGTTTGTTATCTGTGGTGTGTTTGGGTTAGCTCGTTGATAACATTATCTTCACAACATCTCACAATAAAGCTCAGTGCAAAGATAATGCTTCTACAGCAGCGACAGATAGGAAAATGAATTGTGCAGCCTTCGGAGAGGGCAATTCATAGGCTTGATGTTGAACTACAGATTTTTTCTTTTAGACTTTAGATTCGCACTTGCATTTAGAAAGTATTTATTATGTAGCACCATGGGTTGAGAGTAATGGAATTTAAATTCTCTATATGTACCTCACATGTGGTAATAAATGTGAAGAATGCCATCTCTCCTAGTGTGAAAGAACCCTATGATGACTATCAAAATTATTATTTTCTTTTACATTTCCAGGTGGTGGAAGCATACTGCCAGAAGATTAGTTTGTCAACAATTGGTTTCTTTATGTAAGTGACCATTGAAGACCTCAGAGTAAAAGGTTTGAGAAAACGTTTGAGTGCGCGTCGTCATGAGTTATTGTTTTTCTAACACAGGGGTCCCCACACCAGTGTAGACTGGGAGAAGAGCGAGGGAAATGCATACTACTACTTCACTTTTGGGGCCTGCTGCTCTGAGGTGGAAATCGACTGCTTGACTGGAGACCATAAGGTTTTCGTTTTATTCATTTAAATTCAGTTACGTCAAGATTTTAATCCAGTGCATTTATGTTCATGTCAGTGGTCTGAATTCCAAAAGATGCAGTATTTCATGTTATACGAGCGCATTTATTCCCAACCTGAGTATCAAAGCCTTATGGGGTGTGAAATTATATTTTACAGAACGTTAGGACTGATATCGTGATGGATGTTGGGCGGAGCATTAACCCTGCGCTGGATGTTGGACAGGTATGGAATACCAATTGTTTGGAACCTACAAAAGAAAAACAGCTTCTTCTAAAACAGTTCTGAACACACAAACCCTTCAATGCAGTCACATTTGGCGTATTTGCAGGTCGAAGGTGGTTTCGTCCAGGGACTAGGACTTTATACGATAGAAGAGTTGCAGTTTTCTCCAGAGGGTGTTTTGCTGACCAGAGGACCCTCTCAGTATAAAATCCCAGCCCTGTGTGACGTCCCTCCTCAGCTTAATGTGCATCTGCTTAGAAACGCAGACAACCCTCACGCTATCTACTCCTCAAAGGTAAGACTAAACACGCCTAGCTATATTCCCAAATCTTCCAATAAAGCTCACAGCTCTTTTTGGGAATGTCACCAGACACTTCTTAATTACCAAGGGTTTAGAAACTCTTAGAACTGTCGAGACACAGAGTCTCACAACAGATGTCAAAGCAAATTAGGTTATAAAAACTAAGATGAAAGTTTTAACCAGCCAACGAATTGCAGTTTTCACTTTATAAAGCCTCTAAAGGTCACCATGTGAACATAAGTCCTGCAACAGCTTCTCTGCAGGAGCTTTAACACCTCTGTTGATGCAAATATGCCCTTGCCCCCTGGATGGCGCTCAGGGAGACTAAAGTAACACATAAAAATGTAATGTAACACAAAAACAGTCAGTAATATAATGTAATCAGCTGGAAGATCAGTCATAAGCCGCGCTTCATGAGGAACTCTTCTGATTGGTTTAGTTCGTTGTTTAGCTCTCTTTTAGCCAATGGGGACCCATGCTCATGCCCACAGCTGAAGAGAAACTAGCATCGGTAATATTCATTCGCACTGTTCAAAACAATGGTGCAATTTTAACCCTAATCATACACTGACACCACTCTATATCTAGCTCTCTGGTTTTTTAAGTCTTTTAAAAGAATTTTAGCTGTTGTTGTTTAAGTTTAAACATAGTTTTGGTGAAAGTTTGTCACAACAGCCCATTCTTTGAGATCAGATACAGTTCTTTAAAATTTTTCTGAAAAATATTTGTTACACAAATATTTCATATTTAAACAATTTATCTCCATTTGTTTTGTATTTGTAATGGTTTTAATTATATAGTAACATTACCTTAAACTGTTGATGTTTAGAAAACGTCTTGTGTTGACAAAAACAAATAGTTGAAAACCTTAGTTAATGATCAGGTTAATACAAGCTTTATTTGTACCAATAATTATCATTAATAATTATCGATATTGACTGATAAGAAAAAACATCGGCCAACATTACAGAGGATTTGTTTTTAAGAGCACTACAACCTCCTCTTTAATTAGTTTTATTTATTTATAGAGTGTAACAACTGTAACACTGCATGACAGTGCTGTAAAGATATGCTTTTCAACATAGGCTTGTTGTATATATATATATATATATATATATATATATATATATATATATATATATATATATATATATATATATATATATATATATATATATATATTTGTTTGGATCCAACTCTGGAGTAAAAAAATGAAATATATATGTTTGTCCATTTCCATAAATTGCCAAGAAAGAAACCTGAGACAATTTGACTGTGTTAGAGTCCTCTTTTATTCCATCACCAAACTCTTTCTAATCAGGAATAATGATTGGATTTGTTTCGGGTCAAGAAATTTCATGATCAGCAGATATTCAATATCAAATAATCGATATCAGATCGGGAGCAAAAAATCCTGATCAGGACAACCCTAAATCAATCAGAAAACTGAGGTTTTATGCCTTCAAATGACACCTTGGACATATCTATCATGGACAGTTAATCAGTTGCTGGGTTTGCAGAGCATTAGAGGCTAAAGCGGAAAATTTTTACATGTGTATATTATCCTTGATGTGTGGTTTTCTAGGGGATTGGAGAGCCCCCTGTGTTTTTCGGTTGCACTTTGTTCTTCGCCATAAAGGAGGCGATCACAGCCGCACGGAAAGAGAGAGGGCTGAGTGAAAGCTTCTCCTTCTCCTCTCCTGCCACAGCAGAGAAGATACGCATGGCCTGCGAGGACTGCTTTACTAGAATTGTGAGTGGCCAGTGAAATAATGGCAAGACGTTAAATCTGCTACCTAACGAAAAAAAATCGTTTTCTTCCACACAGAACTCGAAGAAAGAGAACGTCAAAGGTAAACCCTGGGCCATCAACGTGTGAACAGGTTTCATTGAGACGTCGATATTTTCATTTTATTAAGATTTCTTTTGCATACACAAGATAACGTGCTTAAATAATCAGAAGCAGAACATGTAAGAAGTGAGCTCTAATGTAAGCATTTAGATCTACATTCTAGGAGTGTTAGTAGTGGAGTGATGTTAGCTGTCGTTGTGTGCCAATAAAATCATTACGCATACATTGTTCTTCAATGAGTGGATTATTGCAGTTGTAAGTTATTTTATAAATGTTTTGAGGATTTAAAAAAATGAGTAATATGAAAATAATTCTGTTGGTTCATCAAATATCCAAAGCCCAGGGCTGAGCGAGTCCAGAAGAAACTCCAGGTTCATTTTGTTCGACAACCTACCAGAAAGACAACAGGGAGGCATTACTTTTAAAAGAAGTTACTTACAGATAGAATAGGTTATTGGGATATATACAGGGAGGTCCACATATTCATAAAGTAAAAAAAAAAAAAAAACTGGAAAAAAATAAACATAAATACATTCCCTGGCAGAGTTAAACTGAGCCAAATCAAACTTAACTGGATTTTTTGTGTAATTGAACTACAATGGTATGAATCATATTGAATCAACTCAAATTCAACTGAAACACGTAAACCTGGAGTGGTTCAAACTTAACCAAATCCATAAAAACTGAATTGTTTTGAATTTATACATCAGGGTAAACTATATCAAACAAACTCAAATGGAACTGAAATAAGTACATCTGAAGCGATTCAAACGGAAAATTATTTAGAACAAACTTAAATGAATCAAACTAAACAGAATCATTTTGAGTCTAATCAACTGAATCGATTTTAACTGATTCAAGTTTGACTCAGAATAAAACTTAACTGTTTTACAATGAACTGAAAAGAATAAAGCTGAACAGATTTATATTCTATTTAACGGACTCAAAATCAGCTGAGACATTTTGAACATTTTGATTCACTTGAATCAAATCAATCTGAACTAAATTGTACAGAACTGAAATTAATAGATCTTAACTGATTCTGAATCAAACTGAGATGTATTACAACAAACATTAACACAATCAAACTGAGCTAATTCATAGAGAAATAAATAATCAAGGACAGATTGATTCTAACTGAAATCTCAATCCTATTGTGCTGAACTAAATCCAACTTAACAGAATCATTTGGAGCTGAATCAAAGTGAACTGAACCAAACTCATCTAAACTGATCCACACTCTGAATCCAGTTGAACTGTTTGAACATCTTTTTGGGGCGGAAAGATGGCTCAGTGGTAGAGTTAGTCGTTCTGTAACTGGAAGGTTGGTGGTTTGATCCCGCTAGGGCCATTCTGCCGTTGTGGCCCTGGGCAACCCACTTCACCCACATTGCCCTGTATGGATGTGTGTGACTGGTGGGGTGTGTTTGGTGGATGTGTGTGACTGGTGGAGGTGTGTTTGGTGGTGGGCAGGAGGCAACAGGCGCAGAATGGCAGCCACGTTCTGTCAGACTGCCCCAGGGCTGCTGAGGACTACCAAGGTAGCTTATCACCAACATAGAGTGAATGTGGAGTGAATGAATAATGCTGGGATAATTGTAAAGCGTCTTGAAGGCATATTATTATTACAACAGTTAATTTACACTGCATTTTATATCAAAATACAGCTAACCAAATGAAAGCTAATCCTAATAAACTAAATCAAAATGTTGTAACTGTCATACCATCTTTGTGAAGCGTGTGGCGCAGGCTAAACATGCCCGCTCTGGGGTGGCAGGGCTGTTCAGCTGGAACGGACCAGTTAAACCAGCCTTTCTTCGAGCAGCACTCGCAGCATCCTTAATAGCAAAGAATACTGAACTTCCTAAGAACACAGCTGGCTCACCGATTCCCTGAAATGTGGAACAGAGCTAAATCAGGATGAATTGCTTTTTAACGAGACCAGAATTGATTTGATGTCAGGTTTTGCTAATAGCAAACAAAAACCTGACAAATTTGGGATACAGTTGCATAAAGTGTGTGAACGCAAGTAAAGGCGCCACCTTTGATAAGTAGATGGCATGAGGATTGGACGAGCCGGCTAACAGGTAGACACCAAACTTCAGAGGGACGTCACAGAAGGCTGGGATCTTGTACTGGCCCGGTCCACGAGTGTACAAAACTCCAGACGGAGTAAACTTGAGCTCCTCCATGGTGTAGAGACCCAAGCCCTGCATAAAAGCTCCCTCGATCTGAAGCGGACACAGAGAAGACTGCATTTATTACAAATCTATTCTCAAAAATCTAAACAACAAAGAAACTACTATTTAAGAGAGTCACTTGTTTGAATCTGGTACTCAAATGTTGTGATTTGCATTTGAAAAGTAATAATACATCCTATCAAATTCATAACACACAAATTAAAAATTTAATTATTTAAAGCGATTATCTCTGTGATATTATTCACGGTCATTGAAAATATTCATTATAATCCAATTATGTTTTATAAATCAATGAACTAACTTGATTCAGTATCCCCTTTACTAATGTCTACATTAACAAATAAACAGTTTTAATATGTGTTTTAATTTTTACTTAATTTAATTCAAAATGTAGGCATTTAACAACAGGAAAATTGCTCTTATAACAAAACATGAAGATTACACTTTTTTTTTGTCTCTTGGATAAAATGTTTATTGCACTTTTACATTTATTTTCACTTCTGCTGAAGAGCTTTATCTCTCAATCAGAAGATGCTACTGTTAGCAGCTAACCCTAGTCAGTCCCTGCTTCACTAATGTCAGTTTCCTGCTTTCCCTCTCGATCTCGGGCAACAGGAAGTGATTGTACAGCACTTCCTCGACCGGCCACTTGAGGCAGACTCTAGAATTGAACGGATTCTCATTCCCTCCAATGTTAAAACCAACATTGGAGCTAAAAAAACATGTTTCCACCCCTGGATTCTTTAGGTTTGTTGATTCAGCTAGTTTGATCGTCATGAACACTCTGAGAAGGTGTGGATTATTTTTAAACTAGTATATTTGAGATATTAAGAGTTAAACCTTCAGCCAATTAGACTTCTTCACTACAGCCATGCCTCTGAGGAAGCATTTTCGATTATTGTTTACGTCCACTCTAAGCCTCTTTTAATTCTGCCAGAAACATCAACACGGAGACTAACTACGTCCATGTTAAATACTATCTATGTGCTTCACATATCTTTGAGTTTCTTTATGACTGTGCTCTGGAAGAATTGTAAATGGCTGATAGATCACTAATATACGACACAGTGGCTTACGAAAATAATCTTATATTGGGTTCGGAGAACTGCATACAGTATAAGAATGGAGTAATGAGAAATTTCTTCTTAGATTTAGTCATGAAGCATGTTGTCACAATTTGGAGAAAGTGCAGCCAGGTCACCATAGATTTATTGTGATACAGTAGTCTAACCAAGAAGGCATCTGTCCAAAAAAAACACCTAACATATAATTTAATATAAAGTAAATAAATAGATAAGTAGTTGTACGTTAAGATGGTGAGTCTATGGGATCAAATGACTTTGGTAGTCCATCAATAGATTGCAGTTTCATTCACTTCTGCGTTTTCTTCACACCAGAAGGCTGTATTCGGGCATAGAAACGTACCTGACCGATATCAATGGATGGATTTATACTTCTGCCGATATCAACAACGATATCCGTCCTCAGGGTCTGTGAAGAAAAGATCATATGACAAAAAAGTTTTCCAACCGCACAAGAACTTAGAGATCGAGTTTAAAAAAATCAGGACTGACTCTGTACTCTCCCGTCAGGCAGTCAAGCTCCACTTCACTACAACATACTGCGTACGTGAAATAAGCGTAAGGTCTGCCTTCCTGTTTCTCCCAGTCCATGTCCAGATCATGCCCTCTGAAACCAGACACAACACTCCTCAAACAACAGCTCCATGTTTTGTCTGGGTTCAAGTGTCTGTTTCATAAAGCAGATCCCTGTGATGTAAACGTTAAAGGTGCCCTAGTATAGTGTTTTCAAAACATTTATTGTACATTTCAGACCTTCTTAGAGTAGCACTGCAGATTTTAAAAGTTGTAGTGCAATGTTTATTGTAAATGTCTTTAATGGCGCCTTATCATTCTTCTTTGAAATCATTTATAATAAATATCTGACCCCTCTAGACTATCACTGTACCCTTAATAACCTTCAAAAGGCAGTATTTATCATAAACAATGATTTGAATCACCTCAAGTGGTTCCGTCATCCCTCCTGTTGAGTTGTGCTTGTTGGCACACAGAAAATCCACTCATTTCCGATGAATAAATTCTACTTTTGGTAAGACAAAAACACTTTTGTCTTAGAACATCCAAAAGCACACTTTCGTTTCATTGAGTCTGTACACTTCTGAGTCAGTCAGCACGCATGCTCTTCACGGAGATGAGCTGCATTAGCGGTTCATCTGATTGGTTAGTGGTTGGCACTATGGCCAATGTGTTATGCTACAACCATCGAGCCCGTATTAAGCTCCCAGAAAAAGAAAATAGGATTGCACAAACATTTAAAATCACCCGATATTATCAGGATCTGAAAAAAAGAACCATTTACTCCAATTCTATCAACAGCCATCCTTCTGCAACAGTCATTGAGAGCACTGTACTAAATGTATATTAAACACTTGAAGAGTCAACTCAGTGTGTTGACTGAAGAAAATGTGCAAGTTCTCCCCCCAGAGAGCTACACGAGAATTGTGGACAAGAGCCCAATCCACACAAATAACAATTACACAAAACTATAAAATATAAAACTGGAGACTTATTAATAGAAGTAATTTTTTTTTTCGATGTTTAACGCTGATTAAATCCGTCTGGTGTCAGTTATGTTCCGTCTGCTGTTCTTAAACGTCCAGGACAGTTTTTGTTTTACTCTCGGGCTGCATGTTTTGTAGATGAAAATCATTATTAAAATGCAATTTTGTGATGAAGGCGTCACGGTGGCGCAGTGGGTAGCACGGTCGTCTCACAGCAAGAAGGTCGCTGGTTCGAGCCTCGGCTGGGTCGGTTGGCATCTCTGTGTGGAGTTCTCATGTTCTCCTCGTGATTGCGTGGGTTTTCTCCGGGTGCTCCGGTTTCCCCACTCTTGGGTAGTTTAAGGATCTTGTGAGTTTAATTCTAGTTCTGCTGGATAGATTTACCACCTTTTATCCAACAGAAATTGTGCTACGTTTTCTGTATTTTATTATTATTTCTTTAGCTTCATTTATTGTTAATAAACTTACTTGTATTCTTCCAAACCACGCTGTCCTCCATTTATTTGTCAGGACTTGAGTCAGTCATGACAAATTATTTTAGTTGACCAAAAAGAGCTCATGACAAATGTGGGTTCACTCCTCTGTTTTTAATGTGGAATGTGTCTTTTATGACTGTCCCCTTGCGAAAGAATATGAAGAGACCAAACTTGCCTTTTTTCCATTTTGAGGGAATGATTTACACTAAAAAGGATGACCATGAAGTGAATTGGATTGTAACGATTACCCGATGTATTTGCAGACAAGTGTTTGGTAAATGGGACCAGATTGATATTGAAATAACTGATTTGACTTGTAAAGGCATTACCGATTTTTACTAACCTAATTAATAAATATAATCAATAATAGTTTGCAGTTGTGTTGCTGATTGGTTAGTGGGAGGGGAAGAAAATCAATGCTGCAGTTAATTTTCTCAAGCTGTTTTGAGCCCCAAGAAAAGGAATATAAGACAACAAAGATGCAAAAGATCGACTGCAAATACAACTTCAAGCATGTCTTTGGTGAGAGAACAACATTGAAACATGGAAGAAAGTTCTAAAAAAATCGAGTTCGCTTAATAGGACACCTTTGATGCACACATTTTAAAAGAACTCTGAAAGATTTACCTGTAATACCCTGTGGCTGACAGACTGATTTTCTCCAGAAATGCACTCGATATCTGTAAAGATATTTCAGATATTGACGGTTACATGAATATAATGAGAACCTAGATTTATTGAACAGGAACATAAATTGATTTCACACATCTCCAGCATCTGAATTGAGAGGACATGACACATGATCTCTTTTCCTAAGACAAAAAACTAATGTTATTTGACATTTCCTTTTTTAGCATAAATAGGCAAAAATTAAAAAAAAAACATGTGAACAAAACCTCAGAGTTGGTCAATGGCTCTCACTCGAGAAGCCCCAAAGGTAATTATGCAAAACTTCACATCTTAATTTAGCATAAATCAATCAATCAATCAATCAATCAGTTTTTATATAGCGCTTCTTTAGCAATTGCTTCACAAAGCAGCTTCACAAAGTCCCCATGAGGATCAGGCAGAGCAGACAGGAGTTCCCTCTGAGAGGGGACTCCCGCTGACTGAGGCAGGTGCTAATCACCTCCCCAGCACAAAGAACATACAAACCAAAAATCCATCAATGAACGATCTGCCTGACAGGACCTGAAAAACAAAAAACAAACAAAACAAACAAAGACAAAACAGGAACTAAGAAATGGAGAAAACGGTTAGTAAACTGTAACATAGACAACAAACAAGTGATCAGCATCAGCTGCAGGATGAGAGATAAATAATGAGGATAGGTTAGAGAGGAACATTGAACCACATTGTTTTTTCAAACAGTTTGTATGTATATGGTGCTCAGGCACCATATCTGTTTAGACAAATACAAAGACATAATTATTGGAATGCCAGCTTAAACAGATATGTTTTTAATTTAGTTTTGAACTCTGTGAGCGTAGTTGAGCTGCGGACAACATCCGGGAGTTTATTCCAGAGCTTCGGGGCTCTATATGAGAACGCTCTTCCACCTCTTGTGGATTTACTAACCTTCGGTACAATCAATAGTCCTGATTCTTGTGATCGGAGAGAGCGAGCTGGAATATATCGTGAGAGGAGACTGCTCAGGTAGAACGGAGCCGACCCATTCAGCGCCTTAAAGGCAAGGAGCCGCATCTTGTAGTCAATGCGATATTGTACAGGAAGCCAATGAAGAGAGCACAGAACCGGTGTAATGTGATCATATTTCTTTGTTCTTCTGAGAACTCTAGCTGCTGCGTTCTGGACTAACTAATTTTTGTAGCGTGGTGGCTGGACAGCCGGCTAACAGAGCGTTACAATAATCCATTCTGGAGGTCATGAAAGCATAAACAAATTTTCTGCATCTACAATAGACAGCATGGTCTGTACTTTAGCAATATTCCTGAGGTGAAAGAAAGCAGTCTTAGTAACCTAAGAGATTTGGTTCTTAAACGTCAGTTCACTATCTATAATAACACCAAGATTTTTAACTTTAGTGGAAAAATTAACAGTGTGTCCCCCCAGTTCCATATTTAAAGCAGAGAGATTCTGTAATTGCTTTTTAGAGCCAATAAGTAATATTTCTGTTTTATCTGGATTTAGCATAAGAAAATTTTCATTCATCCAATCATTGATATCAGCGACACATTCTGAGATCTAATTTAGCTTTAAAGGGTCGTTAGGTTTTGCTGAGATATAGAACTGGGTGTCGTCTGCATAGCAATGGAAACTAACCCCATGTCTTCTAATAATTTTGCCAAGGGGTAGCATGTATATTGAGAATAGGATGGGTCCCAAAAAGCATCCTTGAGGAACTCCATACTCTACTGCTATTGTGTCCGATGAGTCTCCATTTACATGAACAAACTGACTCCGGTCAGAGAGGTAAGAGTTAAACCATCTTAGAGCCTGGCCCTGGATGCCTGCATCGTTTTCTAGTCTCATAAAGAGAAGAGTGATAAAAAAGAACCTGTCAGAGATGAATTCAAGCATAATCTACAATATGTATGTTTTTTAGTTATAAAGATAGGAATTTTTAACATGGTGGTCAATGGGAACCTGCTCACTTCACCGACAAACTGCATTTGAGTTCCTATTCCACATTGGGAGAGAAAACCAGAAGTTGCCCTCGATGCTTCAGCATTACATGCAAAAATAAAGCTGGCCAAACATAAACTTCACAGAGTTCCACATTTTGGCGTGTACATCGCTTATACACAACCAAAACCTACAATTACAAAAAATCCTATTTGATGCATCAAATAATACCTTAAGTTATTTCTTTAAAAATGTGTTTTTAAACACATTCTAAAAAGTGAAACTATTTCAAATTTGCTTTTAAAAATGCTTACCATTATCTTAATTCCAACTTTACACACAAAAAAACCTCCAAAAAACAAAAAAAGAAAAAAAAAAGAAAATGCTTACTCTGATAAATAATAACACTTTTGAAAGTTGTGAATTGATAGTGCCACTGACTTATTCAATATCTACATTTCATTTTAAGAAAGCAATGCTAAGTATGGCAAAAAATGCAAGAAAGTAGTAACAAAAAAGTAATTGAAATCTTCCTCGATCAAGTAAAACATCTGTTACTGGTGTAAGTAAATTTCCCTTTGGTAAGAGTTTTTGGAAGCCTCTGAGGATATTCATGATTTGAAACACATCGATCTGATTCAATCAATCGGTGAACAGGGTTTCAACAAGCATTCATTCTCAACAGATTGCTGAGAAATAGGGAAACCTTATAAAATGGTTGTTTATCATGTTTACTAGTGTAAAAAAATATTACCCACACGAATACTACATGAAAGATGATCCATTAAAATGAAAACCACAACAAAAGCCACATTTCTATGTATATGTTTTATCATTGTTGCAAGTTCTAGATTGGTAACTCTCAACATGACATCCGTGGGCAGTATTAAAGTGCTTAAGTATGAAATTAAGGATATTGTCAGGTTCAACAAGAACGCGTGTCACTTTTTTTGGTCTTATTTTACATTTTACTCGTTTCAATCCAGTTTTTAGCTCCGATTTTTCTCTTGTTTTTTGTTCAAGATTTCTAACCGAGTCAAATTATCAGTTTTTTTATGATCTAGGTAACATTTAACATTTTGTACATTTAAGTGTTTTCCTCTTGGTCAAAGAGGGGCGTGGTTGCAGTGTCACATTCCAGCATCTACCATTACACACATCGCTGCTCATGCGTAGTTCAAAAAATCGTTTACCCAGCTTTGCCAGGTTCCTTTCGGATCCTTTTTTCTGATTGGCTCCAGTCTGTTAAACAGTTTTTGGCAAGCATCCTGAAACAAAATAGAGCAATTATTTAACACTGAGTTAGGGACAGAACCCCTAACAGTCAAATCTAAGTTTAAAAGGGTCTGAATCTTAAACATCACATACAGTAAAATCTAGAGACTCTGTTTGGTCCCATTATATTGTTAAATTATTGCCAAGCCCCCCCAAAAATCCCCATATATTGTATTATTCAGTTAAACTCTTATTTATTTATTTTTTTTACTTTATGATAGGGATAATAGAGAATAGTTTTTTGGTGAAATTCAGACATTTGATACAAATTACATGTTTTGTGTGAGGAATTGGCAAATTTGATTACAATTTACTTTTGAGTGTAAATTGTACTCTCATCAGACATTTGAACTCCATTTGAGTGTAATTTCAGTGTATTTAGAGTTAATTTCACTCTCATGATTTTACTGTGCATTAACTCAATACATATAGCTAAAACTTGAATATTTATATGCTAAACAAAGTGAACTACTACTGATATTTTAAAATTAAAATTATAAAATATTTTTTATCAGAAGCTTGTCAAATTCCCCTACAAAAGAAAATATGTAAAACTATATTATACCATAATTCAAAATTAAACTCTCAATTTATATAAATGTCTTAATGTTTTATAAATATTTGTAAAATTTTATTAAAAAAATAATTGTATAAAATATTTTCACCCCAGTGTGCGACAAGCGCAAGCTCCTTCAAACTCTGACAAGCGCAAGTTCCTTCAAACTCTGACAAGCGCAAGCTCCTTCAAACTCTGACAAGCGCAAGCTCCTTCAAACTCTGACAAGCGCAAGCTCCTTCAAACTCTGACAAGCGCAAGCTCCTTCAAACTCTGACAAGCGCAAGCTCCTTCAAACTCTGACAAGCGCAAGCTCCTTCAAACTCTGACAAGCGCAAGCTCCTTCAAACTCTGACAAGCGCAAGCTCCTTCAAACTCTGACAAGCGCAAGCTCCTTCAAACTCTGACAAGCGCAAGCTCCTTCAAACTCTGACAAGCGCAAGCTCCTTCAAACTCTGACAAGCGCAAGCTCCTTCAAACTCTGACAAGCGCAAGCTCCTTCAAACTCTGACAAGCGCAAGCTCCTTCAAACTCTGGTATCAAAACACATGAGTCTTTCCAAACCTGCACAGCCATCCCATTAGCATCAGTACCAAAGGACGCAGCAGATGGGCAGGTATTCGGGACACACTGAGTGCTGGTTTCAGAGATGTAGATCTGAGAAGCAGGGATATTCAGCTCTCGACTGGCCACCTGTGGAAAATTGACACATTTTAAATAAAGAACACATCTTCAGTATTACAAATGTGATGAATGTAAAGCATAATTTCAGATTTTCAGATGCTCCCTGTAACTCGGAGATTAATCTCAACCAAGGATCCCCAAATAGAAGTCTGGAGGTCTGGAACCCTGAGCATTTTAATTGCAATCCTGCTCTAGCATGTATTCTACTCTAGCTTCAAAGATGCCAAGAGGATCTTAATGAGCACCAAAGGTGTGTTTCATGAAATAAATCGTGCTCTGGATGTCTGATCTAGGCGATAAACTCAGAAGCAATCTTCTTCTCTCTCTGTCTTCATTCATCTGGCCTTCACAGGAGAGTACCAGCCCCTCAGGTCTCTCCTTATTCTTCATTAGAAAGGCATAACTTGTCTTTTTTGTCACCACATCTTCAATGGCACTGATCTCAGCATCAGGAAAAGAACATTATAAAAGTCGACTCAGTATTCAAGTTTTCAACTGAGAGAGTTTAATGCGTGTCTGAAAGACACTGTAAATAATTATGTTCCTCTTTTTTATGTGATAATCATTATCTTTAATGATCCTAAATGCTGTTTGGGTTCACTAGTCTAGTCTTTGAATAATATTAATTTATGATATTCTCCCTATTGGTCTAATTTCCTTACATGACCAATATAAAATGTAGGCTTTGTTATATTAGAAATAAATATTGGTGTAATACTGGGAAAATGTGGAAACACATAGGTGGACAATTTTGCTTAATTGCTTCATCAATGATCTTTACTTTTCGACCATTCAATTTCGCTATTATTGTAACCTCATTGATTGTTGTGCAAGATTTGCTCTTAGTTAAAGTCAAGCCTTGCCCACAAATTCTGAATATTAAAAATATTACAAATTCTAATATCAAAAACTTGTCTTGGCTCATACGCATGAGTAGCAACAAGACTGGGTAGGTTGCTATGGCAATAAATTGAATTGTTAGAGTGGCAATATCTATCCATCCATCCATCCCTTATCTTGTTGGCTTTTTCCCTTTCGGGGTCGCCACAGCGGAATGAACCACCAACTCTCTGGCATATGTTTTATGCGACGGATGCCCTTCCAGCCGCAACCCATTGCTGGGAAACATTCACACACACTCATTCAATCGCTTTAACACTATGGACAATCTTTCTTACTCAATTCACTTATACCGCATGTCTTTGTTCTTGTGGGGAAACCGGAGCACCCGGAGAAAACCCACACTATCACGAGGAGAACATGAGAACTCCACACAGAAATGCCAACCGACCCAACCAAGGCTCGAATCAGCAACCTTCTTGCTGTGAGATGAATGTGCTACACTAATAAAACTAACACTAACAACACTACTAAAAAAGTCTTAGTCGAGCAGCATTAAGTGTATTTAAACCGCAAAGGTCATATATGAAGTGGAAAAGTCAGCTATGGACATCTTCGAGACTGCATGATGGACAGAGGGGGCTCTGGTGGGCTACATATAAACTTTGCATTCACTGTACATGCACCTACTGCATGGATTAAGCAGTTCAAACAGAAGCCTATGAACTTCACCCTGCACCATAGGAGCTATAAAAGGTGAAGATACACAGTTTGCTTTCAAACGAGAGGAGCTCATGCTCTCGTCCTGGTGCCAGACACCAGCGAAGATCCATGACCAGAACTTTGAGCTGAGAACAGATTAATGCTCTAACAACCAAAAACAACGTTTACTCCACAGTGGTTGAGTAGTGTTTTACTTTATGATGAATAGTCAGTCTTGCATTATAAATATAAAATCTGACTAATGAAAAGAAATATAATTAGTTGCAATTACTGAGTTTTTTTCTCAATTAAAGGAAGGAAAATAAATGTCTGGAAAGCAGTTTATAATAAGGATAAGCTAATGAATGATTAGATCTTAGGGAAGATTCTATTTACCTAGCATAACCGGAGAATATTAAAGAAAAACTTACAGGTGTAAAGAATTTATTGAACATCATTAACCACTATAGATCTTATTGACAAGGCAAACATATCGATCATCTTGGACCTATAAAGCTGCAAATACCTGCTGGATTTTTGTGTGTATCCCTTGACCCATTTCTGCCCCGCCGTGGCTCACCAGCACGGATCCATCCTTATAAATGTGCACCAGAGCAGCAGCCTTTAAAATCAAACACACAATCTTGACAAGGTCACAAAGAACCTGCTTATAGAAAGAAAATATTAAGGGAGAACGTTGTTGACCTGGTTGAGGAAGGCCTCTGCAAACCCAATTCCATATTTAATGGGAATGACGGCGATTCCTCTCTTCATGAACTGGTTTTGTTGGTTGAAGAGGTTGATGACTTGACGGCGATGGCTGAAGTTTGATTTCTCCAAACACTCGTTCCAACAGCGAGTCAAGTTTTCTGGATCAAACTCCATCTTGTAGTGAGTGAAGGAGACTTCCTTGTACATGTTTATCTCCCTGATCTGCAAAAGTTACATGTATCCAGAGTAAGATCTTTCACCACTAGAGGTCACAATTCCAAAACTCATTCATTCATCTTCATGTCGGCTTTCTTCCCTTTCGGGGTCGCCACAGCAGAATGAACCGCCAACTCTCTGGCATATGTTTTACGCGGTGGATGCCCTTCTAGCCGCAACTCATCGCTGGGAAACATTCACACACACTCATTCACTCTTTAACACTATGGGCAATCGTTCTTACTCAATTCACTTATACCGCATGTCTTTGGACTTGTGGAGGAAACCGGAGCACCCGGAGAAAACCCACGCAATCACGGGGAGAACATGCAAACTCCACAAAGAAATGCCACCTGCCCCAGCCGAGCCTAGAACCAGCGACCTTCTTGCTGTGAATTCTTGCTAAATTATTTATTTGATCAAACATGAGTGGCTCAGAATGTAACGTTGCCAGGTAAAGACTGGAGTTATAGATGCATCAAGCATGATGTACAGCGTTCAAGAAAGGGTTAACCTTATTCTTTAGTCATTTGGAATGTCCCGGACCTGTGATATATAAGCTTCATTGTCCCAGCCATATCACCCTGCAACTTGTGACCAGTTTCCACTGAAGCAAAGCAGGTCTGAGCCACATTGGTGCCTGGTGAGATCAGCTATGGTCTCCATGGATCTGACAAATTTTGTTCATATAAAATAAACTTACTCTAATTTAGTAGCGCCTTTAAAAATTCTTAACCACTTAAAAAGGGGATTCAGATATGGGGAAGATCGCCAAAATCTCAACTTAAAAAAACCTCAACATAACTTATTAAAACATAACTGTAAAAAAAAAATCTGTAAAATATGGATTTTGAAGTTATGTGTGGAGTAGGCAGAAGGTGAGAGAATCATCTGGATCCTGCCGGAATCAAACCAGGGTCCTCTGTGTGCATGCTATCAGTGCTCATTAAATATCAAGAACATTTTGAACTGAAAGTCATGATTCTAATACTAATACTAGTTGAATTTTATTCTAAACTGTTGTCACTGAACCAGCATGCTTGGAAGACCCAAAAGAACCAGACTAATTAAATAAATACAGAATTAATTAATCCATTAATATAAATTAAAAATTAATATAGTCAAGAATTTAATTAATTAGTGCATGATCATGTGCTGTATTATTTTTTTATTTTATCTGTCAATCACCTATCAAAGTTGGATGGGTGGATCCTATCACTTGATTGGTTACTCTTCCCATCAAGCCATCAATTCATTTTGATTCCAGAAACCTAATCTAATCTGTTTTTGATGCAATAATTAGAAAATGTTTTTGGCAACCAATGTTCCAAATCCATCTCAAGTCTCAGACGGTTGGTAACATGTTAAAAATTAAGCCCTAAGCTTCTAAAGGCAGTAATAAAGTTAGACAAGCAATCACAGCTCAACTTGGTCCTCTGAAGATGTGAGTAGAGACATGGCTTCACTTCCATGGATTTTCATCGACGGTGACCGATCACCATGTACCTGAACCTATGTCATTGTTTAACTGTATTACAAATAAAGAAGATTGTGGAGACCTGAAATAAATAAAAACATCACCATATTAACCCACAACCAATATATCAAGACCTCTTCAGGAAGACGTCCAAGTTTCTGTGCCACGTCGTCAATCATGCTCTCCACGACTAGCATGCATTGAGGCACGCCGAACCCTCGGAAGGCCGTGTTGGAGGGCAGGTGGGTCTTGCAGGCTGCTGATCGCCCACGCAGGTTTGGAATGTTGTAGGCATTATCGAGATGCAAGAGGATCTTCTCTGCAACCTGAAAATGACGTTGTGTTATATCCGTTTCAAGTAAGCAAGAAAATAAATAATTAGCAAAATGACAAATTAACTCACCAACACAGACTCATCTGCTGTGTTGCCAGAGTTAGCGTAGTACTGAAAATCAGCTGCTGTGATTCTTCCATTCTTCATAAATCCCACCTGTTGGCGTTAATATCATTGACTGTATTTAACATAGATTTTGAAGATGTAGTGTGCGTGACGTCATCCGTTGGTTTTAGCAGACACCAAATGAGTTTACAGGTTTTTTCCCTCTAAAGTTGAACAATTTTAACTTGGTGGTCAATAAGAGCCTGCTCAGTTCTTTAGTATGCCTCTAGTGGTCAAACGATGAACTGCACCTCACTTCCCATCATGCGTCAAGATTTAACCACACATAAACAAAAGACATGTGCTTTTATTCATGATAAAATAACCTCTAACCTTGTATTTTCCCCACACAGGATGACGTCCTCCCGTTATCAGCATGTCTTCTCCTCTCTCCAAAACAAGGCGCACTGGCCGTCCAGTCCTTGATTGAAACAAAAGGAGAAATACTTTGCTTTGAAAAGAAGACCAACTCTAGGTTGTCAATTTTGCATCCCTTTCGGGTTTATTTATTCTCTTTGCCTTGTTTAGTTTTTTCTAAGCTCTTATTAGCAATCCCTCACTTTGAAATAAAGAGAAAGTGGGTGACCAGTGAAAATGTCACTTCTGTACAATAAAGAACAGTTCTTGGATTGATTACGTTTTTTTTGGCCAATCAGTGTGCTCAGTGATTGACCAATTGGCAATTAACAGGATGTCTCATTACTGTCCTTTCAGAGAAAAGTATCACTTTGGTTCAAGATCATCCAAATAAAAAAAATATGTGTAGCAGTACAGAACGGTGTGGAAAAGTTCCAAAAAGCATGCAAAGTCCTATCATACTGTTACCAAAAAGCTTGGGGAAAAGTGCCACGAGTCTTGAAGTAACCTAGAAAAGGTTATTAGATAAAAAAAAAAAACTTGCTAGGGATCTGAAAAATTTACATTTCTCATGCATTCTAACCGATAACTTCCCTTGTTATTGTATTAAGTTTGTAACTTTTAAAAAAACACACCAGCAAAGAATGCCAAAGCACTAAATTATTCTATAAGAATAAAATAACTTTAAAATACAAAATTATTCTTCTGATTAAGCACAATTAAGGGATTAATCACAACAACAGGAAAAAAATGCAGTATTTCTACCCACTTCCAGGCAGCAACTGCAGTGATGGAGGCCAAGATGGCTGTTTTGGTGACCTTCCCACCAAAAGCTCCGCCAATCCGCTTAACATGACAAGAAACCCGATTGGATGGGATTCCCAGAGTCTCTGCCACTGAGGCCTGATGCCAGTTAAAACAAAAACAGCTTTCTTTTAGTAAGTAAGCTTATATCTCGGACCTGTAACAAAACATCTAATTACATTATCAACACTGCTACATACTTGTGTAAAGGTAGGATGCTGCGTGGAGAGATACACCTTCATTTCAGTCTCCTCCCCAACTGGAATGACCAGAAAACTTTGCGTCTCCATGTAGAAATGCTCTTGTCCTCCGATCCGAATCTCTCCTAGAAACAACAGAACATACTACATCAAGACTTTGCCAACTTCTGCCATAACGAAATTGTAGACTCATCTTGCCTTTATACGTCTGCTCAGCCTCTTTCAATCCCTTTTCCACATCTCCTCTCTCAATTTCTCTTTTTGGCAAGAAGAAAGACTCTTTCTCGATGGCCTCCTGAAATCGATATACACAATGACTTTTACAAATGTGTAAAATCCTGCTATGAACCACGAACAGGAATGATGGAATGAACCATTCTCACCTCCACGGTGAAGATACGCTCTGGTAGATCTTCATAGTTGATCTTCACCGATGCCGCTCCTCGTTTAGCATGTGCTTTGGAATCAGCAACCACCGCGCAAACCATCTGACCAACACAGGTCACCTAAAGATATTTAACACATTATTTCTCATGTACTTAGCTTGGATCACATGTTAATAGTATATGAAAAACAAAGTAAATGTATGAACTTTGTTGTCATAAATCCATCATGTTGCTAAAGTAGCATGTGGCTAACAATTGGTTTGATTACTTAACTAGAACATAACACCCCACTTGATTAGTTAGGATGGTGCACTTTGGTGTGTTTTGGAAGCATGTCTCAAATTAAAATTAGAGCACAGCTAATGATTGCAGACTACCATGCTTAGCGATGTGCTTTTTTAACTTCAAACATGTGTTTTTACACAAATTAGCAAAAAGCTAGCATTGACCCACAATTATTTATCTCGTAAATGTTAAATATGTAACAAACATAGTTCTAACATTGTTCTAGCATATCATCGAACTAGTTATTGGTTTGTTATCATGAAACATGTTTCAAGTATGAATTGATACGTTGACATTTTTAACATAACTAACATGAATAACTTTCCTAGTGTGTTTCTTATTCAAGTTAGCAGATTGCAAACTTTTGGTTTAACATGCTTAACCAAGGGTCAAAAACTAGAAAAAAAAATGTTTTAGTGCAAGAGAAATAATGAAAGAGAAATATCAGCGTTGGTCAGTGGCACTTTTTGAGTAGTGCCCTCCTTAACTATACAAAAATAAAACATTTTATATTACTTAAACAAATGAGTAAAAACAAAACAGCCCTCAAAGTTATGAAGGTTAAGCTAAGCATTATACACCAAAAAATCTAAGGGAGTCAGATGTGTTTACACATTTTCCCACCTGTAAAGAACATTTTTAACATGGCTGTCAATTGGAGCCTGCCCACTTCTTTAGTGAGCCTCTAGCGGTCAGATGATGAACTGCAGTTCACTTCCTATCACGCATCAAGATTTAAAGCTTGATAAATATTTATTTAGTTCATATGTAGATGTTGTATAAAAAAAAAAATCGATCACATTGTTTAACTCAAGTAGTATTAGCATATGGCTAATACTTATGTTAGGATTAGCGTCCCCCAAAAATTAACTGAAATGTTTCTATTTTAACATATGTAACTTGATACACTAGAATGGTTCTTACTCAGTTAGCCCACAGAAAATATTGGTGGACCAACATGCTTAGCCGGAATATAGCATTTGCTTTAACATGTACATTTTGCTAACATTATTATAACATTATTTTGTAAAATAATCAACAGGTAGGAACACAAATTAGCACAAAGCTAACGTTTAGGATTACTGATCCAGGATCTTACACAGGAAATATGTTACCATACCTGACTAAAAAAAGTTTATTTCAACATTATTATTAAAAAAACATGTTGCCTGCTAGCAAGTTTCTGAAAGAAGTTAGCACACAATGAACATTTAGCCCTTAGGTTTTGTAGCATGGAAATACTTAAAGCCTTTCTAACATGAACTGACCTTTTAACGCTATTAGCATAAATCACAATGCTAGCATGTTTCTTGTAACCCAAGAGACATTTTTTCAGCACTATTGTATGTGGTTAGCCTGATATAAAAAACAGCTAACTTGTTAGCTAACGAAAGATTATTGTACAGTAGAGTTTAACAATAAACCTTAAATAAATTAACAAACCTCATTTTCAGCCAGCAGCTCCTCATCGTAGCCTGAAAAGCTTCTGAACTTTTGGCCTGGAATATCCTTAGCGGCGACCACTTCCACAACACCCGGCAGCTGCAGCGCTTCGGCGAAATCAATTTGGCTGTGGCAGGAAAACACAGTTGGGCCTAACGTTTAATAAATAATAAAATTTTTATCGATAACATCATTGTGCAGCTAGCCAAGCATCACTCTCCTGAAGCTAAACGAGGCGTAGGTTAAAAAAAATTCTATTGTGATGATGACTTAATTATTTTGTGGTCACGACATAGCTGTTGTTTTGTCATGATCACAAAATAATTAAGTTGTGATCACGACATAACTGTTTCAAAGAAATTAAGTCAAAGTGCATTTTGCAATCTTTGGAAGCCAATATTGCTGTTTCAAATCATCAAAACAAACATACCCCTAGGCTCCTGCTGATTGGCCAAAAATTTGTTTTGGTATCTGCACTTAATGAAATGATGTTTTTTGTTGTTGTTTTTTTTTAAATCAAGGTCATAGATGCTGCATTTACAGCATACACCCGACCTGATTTTAGCATGCGGTCTGGAGCTGGTCACAATAGCCAGGAAAAGCTCTCCATCAGTGTGTGGGAGGTCATCACAGTACACCGCCTCCCCAGCAGCCTGACTCAGAGCTGACCGGTGCATCATGGGACGTCCCACAGGGTCTTGAGCAGACTGGGTCTCCAAGACACTCTGTACACAGCGTACACTATGATACCTTCTCCACACAAATGGCCGCCACTCAAATAAACAGGGCAGAAAAAACTAGATTATTAAAGACAAATATAACAGCTGCGAATAAATACATTTTTTTGAACATAAACGTAAACGACCACAATAGTTATTATAATTATTTTTACAAATAGCCTGTCAATAAGCATAACTGAAACACATTAAGAGAAGCTCCACCTGAAACTCTTGGTAGCTTGGTTGTATATGTTTGGGAAGAGGCTGAATAGCACTTCTCATGTCCATCGGAACTTCTCTTTGAATTAAATCCTTAAAAAAAAAACAAGACTGTAAATCATTGAGAAAAAGACAATGCACAATACAGCTATGTGATCCTCACCTTTTCCTTCAGATACTGAAGGATGAGCAAGTGGAATTTGAAAAGAAAGCTCAGAGTTAGAGATTTGCGGAAATCTACTTTCCCGCCCGGAGCTGATGGCTGGAGAGTGATGTCATCAACCAGAGCGCTGTACGCATCACTCAGTGTGTCCTCCTCCCAAGGCCTTCACAAACAAAGGTTTTATACTGAATGAGTGCTACTGTAAAGAGCTGCTTTTATGGATTGTTTGAGAATGAGCTTTCATGTTGTGTGCAACATAGCTTTAATTTAGAGGAATACTCAGTTAGTTTTAAATGTGAAAGTAATTTTTTTATCAAGTTACTGTCATTTATAAGAAACAATCGACTTAGAAAATGTGCAGTTCTGTAGTGCAACAGTGTCTTACTTGTAACTTTCATTTCTGAACAGCAGTTTTAATAAACTCGACTTTTAAATTAAATTTTAACAAATTATTTTATGGCATAAAAAGTTCACAAAGTTTTGATCAAAGTTTTAGCTCCTTATACCATTTTTTGTCAATAGTTGAGTGTAGCCACTGGCCCCGAAGTGCCGCATAACATCAGACTGAACTCCTCGAGCAGCTCAGGTTGCTTCACGTAAAGGAGTTGTATAGTACGAACGACTCAATAAATGAATCATTTGCGAAATGTGGTCAAACCCGGTGAAATTATATGCATCTTAGAAGGCAACAAAAGTGTTGACTTTGTAACCCCCTCAACGCAGGAGGATCAGGATGATCTCAGAGCTGCCTGTCTTTAAAGCTAAAATAAAAACTCATTTATTCCAATCAGCTTTCATGTCTTTTAATATGATTTTGTTAAAATGGTGTAACTGATTTTTTTTTAAAGTGTTTTATGTTGATATTATGCATCTGTCTTCTATTACAAGTATGTTTTTATACTCCATTTTATTTTATTCTACTATTTTAGTATGTTCATGACTTTGGTTTGCCTTTTATTGTAACTGATGTTATAGGTTTATAAATATGAATTTGCAGTGGCTAAGTCAACTTTTGTCAGTTGTTTTGGTGCTATTTAAATAAAGATTGATTGACTGATTAATTTATTGTTTGCATGTGTGTCAACCTGTTGTTGGAGACTCCCACCAAATAATGAACCTTTCAAAGTCACAATAGGTGCACTTTAATTGAGATTTATATCGTGATTTACCTTCCAACAATATTTTGGCATGTACGATCTGCGCTGACGATCGTAGCTCCGACTCCTCCATAGTAAACGCTCATCTCCTTCACGACATTCGAACTCTCGTCGAATAAAACACGCATCCCAGCGTTCACTGTGGCTAGAGCGTTTTCTTTACGTGGAGCATGTCGGAAGGCATGGACAATCTCATTCTGCTCAAAGAAAGTTAAAATGAGAGAGAAAACAACACTCAAAGGCTAGCGTATGACTAAAATCTGACCGGTCTTGAAGCTGCGATGAAAACCGACAATACAATCTCTTCTGGCTTTAGAATCGTCTTCCCAAAGCCAAGAAAAAAGTCCTGGTTGATGGAGAGTCTCCGTCGTCCACCTGTGAGTTGAGAAGTGGATATGTTTCTATCATGTAAAATCCACTCGAATGTTTAAATGAATGTAAAGATCTCCCACCTTTAGAGAGAGCCACCAAAGTGCATCTCCCTGCAGCTAAAATCGGGGCCAGGTCCGAGTTTGGATATGCGCTCGCAATATTACCACCTAGTGTCTGGATAAACATACACAAGATAGATTCATAATGCATGTTTTTGCAATTGAAAAAAATTACACACCCACACACGCGCAAACATATTATTATGTATTAGAACTGACAACTAATGAAAATCAGTATCTCAGAAAATCTGCAGGCTTCATAATGTCATATTTAAGACTTTTTAAAGGACATTAAGAATCAAATTTAAGACTTGTAGCATAAAATCAAAAACACATACAAACCTTTTTTGCATAATAAATGGTTTTCTTCATATACATCAAACCCTAACCATCACTTTTATATTTTTGAGCATTTATGAAGGGCAACCCTAACCATGCCTTTTACAAAGTTGAGTGTTTGGCCTTTTCACTTTTTTTTTATTTAAGAGCATTTTCTCAATCTCTCAAACTCTGACAATCACTTTAATGGTTTTTAGCATTTCGGCACGTTTTCTTAAGCTATGGCAACTCTGACAATCACATTTACATTTGCTTACATTTCTGAATCTTATGTCAACATCTACCAACCCTTCACTTTTAAAATTCAGCATTTATTAAGTGTTCTTGAACGTTTTGTTAAACTCTGACTTCCCTAAACATCCCTTTTACGACTTTGGGTATATATGAGCCTTTTCTCAAACTATGCCACAGCTAAACATCACTTTAAACTTTTTAAGCATTTAATCACATTCTCAAGACTATGGCAACTCTAACATTCATTAAAAAAAAAATCACATTCAGGAGCATTTTCTCAATCTCTGGTAACTCAAGCACCAACATAAAATACATAGCGGATGAGACTTACTTGAAGTCAGTAAAATAAGATCGGTGAAAAATGATTTAAACACTTTTAAAAGAAACTTTTAAGGCCTAAAACTTGAACTTTTCAATTTTAGACTTTTTAAGACCTGCGGAAACCCTGTGCAGACTAATACGCAAAAATAATTTGTAGAGAATAATTTTAAAAGGTACAGTAGATAAAATGTTAGTACAACAGTCAATATTCAATCGGGGCTCCTTTTGCCTTAATTCCTGCAGTATCTTTTTTTGCTAGTTACCTGTATTTGTCTGTTGAGTTTTCTCTTAAAATTACTGACAAAGTCATGGTCAAATATTGCTTGTTTAATCATCAAATAATGTATGTAATAATATTAGGTCTCATATCAACAGGTTATGTGGAATAATTTCAACATGTTTTAACACACATTGAACCAGTCCGGTCCTCAGCTTGTAGCAAATTCAGTTTTTGGCCCTCTGTGATATTTGACTTAGACGTCCCTGCTTTAGAGCGTCTTTCAAAATATTCTAATCTTCTGAGATACTGATTTGGGGATTTTCATTAGCTGTCAGTTAAATCATCAAGATTAAAGAAAATAAACACTTCAGATATAAATCAGTCTGTGTGTGTGTGATCAATGAATATAATCAAATGATACAATTAACTTTATTTAATTAAATAAATCAAGGTTTTTATTACATTTTAATTATATGACCAACATTTTGTTAAAGAGATGAACACATTGGATGTTGCATGAGACGATTCTTTGCTGCATTCACTGCAGCATCGGGTTTTAGTCTCGAAGTGGAATGTCCTGAGTAGCATCAGAATGGTGTTTTCGCTCACACTTACAGCCACGTTTCGGATCTGCTGTCCACCCACGAGGTTAGTCTGCTGCAGAAGAGCTCGGAACATGTGCGTGTTCTCTGGCGGGAACTCATTTATGCTTCTCTCCAACACACTCTTCAGAAGCGACATGCTGCATCCTGCTCCGACACATACGCCTGGGAAAATAAACCAGTAAAGAAAAGTGTTTTTGAGCTTGTAAGGCAGCAGGTTGATGACGAGGATGTGTAAACCAATATCACACTACCATATAAATATTAAACCCATACCTTCTGCTCTGGGAGAAACCTTGAAGAGCTCTGGCACTCGAGTTGGGCATATTATTACCGGATGGAAGATGCCCTTGAACTTCATGTCCAGTCCTAATAAAATGAATTTATTTAATTTAGAAAATCGAATTCGGTACATACTGTACACACACAAAAATTTAATTATGTACTGTTTTTTTTTTTTAATAAATAGTCATTAATATGCTCAAAAGAAACAAAAAATGTTAAAGAAAAAATATAATAAAATTTATCAAGAAATAACTTCCTAATTAAATTGAAATGGTGTTTATTAAAGAATGTTTATTAAAATGTAAATGTATTGATATATATGTATTTTTTTGTGAATGTTTTATTGATGAATGAATATGTAAAAATGTATAATTTCTAAGGGTAAATTTATTTAAAAGGTAGAGAGGTTTTATAGATATAGTTACACACAAAAACTATTATATCATCTAAAACAAACATAAAAATAAAAAGGGAGTAAATTAAAATTAAAGAAATTATAAAAATACACTTAAATAATTATCAAAAGGATTTTTTTTATTATTAAAACATGACAGAAAATGTAAATAATGCAATTAAATACAAATTCCAATAATTGACAGCCGAAATGAGCTTCCTCCGCCGGGTGGCTGGGCGCTCCCTTAGAGATAGGGTGAGAAGCTCCGTCACCCGGGGGGAGCTCGGAGTAGAGCCTCTGCTCCTCCACATCGAGAGGAGTCAGCTGAGGTGGCTTGGGCATCTGTTCCGGATGCCTCCTGGACGCCTCCCAGGGGAGGTGTTCCGGGCACGTCCCACTGGGAGGAGGCCCCGGGGAAGACCCAGGACGCGCTGGAGGGACTATGTCTCCCAGCTGGCCTGGGAACGCCTCGGGATCCCTCCCGGGGAGTTGGAAGAAGTGTCTGTGGAGAGGGAAGTCTGGGCATCCCTGCTTAGACTGCTGCCCCCGCGACCCGGCCCCGGATAAGCGGGAGAAGACGAGACGAGACGAGATAATTAACACTTATTTAAAGTAAAATGCAATGGAAAATATAACAAAACTTTGTAGAATGCATAATAAAATCAAATTAAAATATAAACCGCAAAACAATAAAACAAATTTAAACAATTACATAAAATTGTTCCAAAAAAAGTTCAAGTGTGACATGAGTTAAATAAAAGAAAGTGTAAAATAAATACCTTATAAATGAGAGAGAGCGGACATCAGCTAAATGAAACAACAAGTCTTCGTCCATACATGTTCAAGATTTTAAAATCTTTTTAAACCTGATAATGAAATTGCGACACAAAATAAGTTTCGGGAGAAGTGTATCGTATCACCGGTCAACATCATCAGATAACCCTAGTTTAAAAGCCTAACCCTACTTTAACTAATTTAACAGCCAATCCTAACTTTTCTCATTGATGACCAAAAGCTAAAACCACCCATCACCCTCGACCTCTGTCTTCCTCAGAGAGCTCCTCTACGCTTTTCTTCACTCATCAAATACACTTTGTAACACTATATTAATTCCATGTAACACAAAGTCATGAAATGAAGAGTTTAACCCATTGATGAAATGTTTTAGCCAGGCTAACTAACCTATATTGGTGTTGCCCATAACCAGAGGGGCTTGTGGGTAATCAGTCTTCAGCTGGAGCAGCTCTTCCAGAGATCCGGGGCTGATCCAGGTCATTCTCTCCCCACAAAACCTCTGAGTGCTTTGCCCCAGAGTCTCCGCCATCCTCTAAACACATAACTACACATAACTACACAAAACTATAAACTTTATGAAACAAATGTGATGTTTACAACATTTGAGCCTTGAATTGGAAGGTAAAAATAAACCAGGACTAACGTCATTAGAGCTTAAACATTAAACATGCGTGCTTTTTAAAATCTTTGAGTCACGGTTGTGTGAACAGCTACACAGAACTCAGACAAACCATGAGTTCTGGAGGGAAGATGAGGTCCTGGCTGGGGTCGAGCGGAAGCAGATCCTCTTTATTGAACAGCTCAAGGTCCCCCTGAAAAAAAAATCCAAATATATGCGTGATTCAACATGTGCATCAAAATCCTTATTGAGTATTACATTATTAAGTACAGGCTGAGTCAAATGTCCTTTCATCAAAATAAGAGAGAGACAGATTTTTCTTTATACATTTCTGTACAATTACACTCACAGAGCATCCTTCATGCTGAAAGGCGAGCATTGATTCGGATGACCTATTCTTTCAAAGACGTAAACTATAACATCTGACCAACGAAAAAGGAAGGCCATAAATGGAATCAAGGTTGAGGTGCTGAGAGCTGGGTACATGAAAACAGAACAAAGCCGTGTGCTCAACAAAACAAGAGATGTGAACACTTAAATTAAAAAACAAGTGAGATTGCATAATAAAATTAAATAAACATAAAAAAAAAAACTGATCATTTGCATCCTTAAGACAAGGTAGCTTGAGGGAAGAGAGCCTCAGCCTTGCATGGGGTACAAATCTGTTTTCTCACAAGAAAAAGCTCCACCAAAAACATTTGTAAAAGCTAAATTATTTCTTCAAAAAGAGAGGCTTTCACAATGTTGTTTGTGATTGCTGCACTGGGTCGAGAAGTTAATATTGTGTACTGGTTCAGAATACCTGCTCGGAACGATGATTATAAATTAAGAGGAGTAGAAAGCAGAGAATGTGGGAGAGGAGGATGAGGGCACAGAAGAGGATAATATAGAAGAGAACAAAGTAGAGAAGGATGAGGACAGCAAAGATGATGACATGGAAGAGGAAGCAGTAGAATAGGACAAGTTAGAAGATGACAAGACTGAAGGTAAAAGAAGACTAGATAGTAGAGGACAAGACCAAAGAAGATAGATTAGATGGTGAGCAAACACCAACCAAGGGTACTCCACGAATGGTTGCAAGCACAGCTGTCTAATGTGGCAAAAGGAATCAATGACGAGCTCGGCCAGTGCTCTTATTAAAGGCCCCGTGTTATGCCTTTGTTATAGCACTTTGAATCAATATTTGAGCCCTCTATACTAGATCTGCACTGTTAATAACTTTCAAAATGAAATATTTTTTATAAACGTATTTTAATCACCTCGTATTTTTGGCCTGGCAAACCAGCTTACACCGGTCCCTCCCACAGACGAACTTTCAGCACGCCCCCTACTGACCACTCTCTCAATCAAGTTTTTATATAGCGCTTCTTTAGCAATTGCTTTCAAAGTAGCTTCACAAAGTCCTCGTGAGGATCAGGTAGAGTAAATAGGAGTTCCCTCTGTGAGGCCCCTGGGAGCCTCGCTGACTGAGGCAGGTGCTAATCACCTCCCCAGCATAAAGAATATACAAACTTAATATCCATCGACGAACGGTTCGCCGGAAAGGACCTGAAAAAACAAAACAAACAAAGACAAAACAGAAACTAACAAATGAAAAAACAATGGTTAGAAAACTGTAACACAGACAACAAACAGGTGATCAGCATCAGCTGCAGGATGAGAGATAAATGATGGAGAGGTTACATTGAACCACATTGTTTTTTCAACAGTTTGTATGTTTATAGTGCTCAGACACCAGATCCGTTTAGACAAATACCAAGAGCTAATTATTCGAATGCTAGATTAAACAGATATGTTTTTAATTTAGTTTTGAACTCTGTGAGCGTAGCTGAGCTCCAGACAACATCCGGGAGTTTGATCTCAAGCTTGTCCGGTTTGAGCAAACACAGCAGCAATTAGCAATGCTTTGAACACGTGATACTGTTTTAAAACATTATAATCGACAGACAGCGGCTATGCGGGATGCAGGCTTCACACCCCACAACCCAGAATTCTTTGCTAATGACCAATCAGACGGTTGTTGGGAGGAGCTCACTCAGATCAGAAATATGACTGCGAACAAGCACTGAAGTGACTAGTGAATATTAATCAGATAAAATGACCAAGAGATGTATTACTTAACTATTTAAACTGACATACGATTATACATTCCTAAACAGATCGTGAACCAAAATACCAACGTTGAGCAACATTTATCCCAATTCTGTTTAATCTAGCATTCGAACAACTGGCTCCTGTTACGTGTCCAAATAGGTATGGTGTCTGAGCGCAATAAACATGCAAATTGCTGAAAAAAACCCAATATGGTTTCAATGTACCTATCTAACCTATCCCCATCCTTCATCACACTCCTGCAGCTGATGCTGATCACCTGTTTGTTTTCTGTGTTACATTACAAAAACGCTATACAAAAATATGTTGATTGATTGATTTACTGGTTCTTTTAAGAGTTCCAGGTTAAAACTATTTTCTGCAGCATTAAAAAGCCGTTTTGCGAAAACTGGTGAATTCAAAGCAGGTAATGTCTATATACAAGTTGAATCGTAGATGTAGAGCAAACACCAGCGGAGCTCTTCCTGCTTCCGGTGCGATGCCGGAAATGTCCCAGAATACAACCTCAGAGCACCCTCACGGAGTCAAGGGCCCCTAGCATCTTTTAAGGGCCCCTAGAATCTGGCCTTGACATCGAGTGAAGTCCAGATTTTGCCGTTTAGGACAGGGCCATTCTCTTCCCACTTTTAAACATTACCTTATCAACTGAACTGGGGTAATTAAACTTCCTGATCTCAGAAGGAACTTTACAATCCTTAAGGCAGCAGTATGGTAGCTCTGACTGATTGATCGAGATCGATTGATTGATTGATTGATTGAAGTCTCTAGTACCAAAAGTGTCATCCCGTTTCAGCAAAGTCAAGAAAAGTCTCTATCTACTTTCATTTTGTTATTCAGATTTGAACTTACATTCTCTGTGGGCTCCAGAGATGCATTTCCATTTGTCATATTGGAATTGGTGCCATTTAACTGGCAACAGTTTTCATTCTGTAAAAACAGAAAATAATTCACTTAAAAACTCTCAAAAATTAGCTGACTATAACATTGTGAAAGTCACTATGACAACCATTTTTTTTTCTTTCAAAATATCAAGTATATAGGAGACTCCTTTTTAAAAAAGTTGATTCAAAAACTAAATATGTACAGTCATACTGTCTGGCTTTGAATCAAACATCCAATATTAGAAACAGTGATGGCTGGGAACATCTAGAGAGAATCAGTTTAGTCTCTGGAATGTCTCATCACATGCTTCAACAGTTGAAACCGATCAAATTTTACAGACAGTTAAGCGGTCACAGATCACCTCACAAAAGGTCCTGTAGCCGTCCACGATGGGTCGGTAACCGGTGCAGCGGCATAAATTACCTGCGATGGGAACATCAGGATAGGATGAAGCATTGTTTTTAGGATTTCAGATCTTTGAGACGGTGCTACTCAACCTGCCAGAGCATCCGTTAGGTCGTCTATGTTGGGATGTGGGTTGTTTCTCAGGAGTGCATACATGGACATCACCATTCCAGGAGTGCAGAAGCCACACTGAGAGCCGTGCGCTTTCGCTATACGCTCCTGAAGAAAAACATTCAGGGAAGAAGTCTGAAGTGTGTTACTTTTTACACATTTTAACCCTGAAAGAACCGCTGAAAATGAGACCTCCCATTTTATAGCTCTCAAGAGAAGTTTTAAGTTCTGAGACAAAACTTTCTTTGGCTGTCTGAGCTCATTTCAATATCTGCTCGATTATAGATCAAACCGACAGTTTTCATAGTATTTACCAAAGTATTTAGAATGTTTAATATTGATCAAATGTAATTTTCATGATGGTTTAGGCACACAGGATTCTGTGAACAGAATGACACACTCTTTATAAAGCAAGTATGAAAAATAAATGTAGGCTACTTTTATGTTATGCTGCATATAAAGCCAAATTAAAGTCATCAAACTCGCAAAGGATTTTCCATAAGAGGAGAGAGTTCTAATGCTTTGTTCACACTGGAAAGGCTGACGTTTTATATGTAAAGGCAACGAGATGTCGATGTCGAGATGCTGAGCACGTTTGCAGGCTTTCTTACGGTCGCAGGAGAAACGGAGAAAAAGGGTTGCCAGATCTAAGCGACCGTTTCCAGTCCAAACTCAGTGTTAAACCCGCCCACCTCAATAAAAACAAGTCTCTAAAAAAACGATGTTGACTGTAAAAGAAAAAGCATACCCTGATAAAGAACATGACATTATAAAAAAGGAACCTGTTAATCACATATTTATATCTATGTATTTAAATATATTCAACTAAATTAAATTCAGAACTATATTATAATATTTCCATTTAAATGATAAACATTGTTACTTGTTATACATAATATAATATTTTAATAATATATTTACAAAATGTATTTTTGCTATATATGAGGGGAAATATGAATAAACTATGCCTTAACATTTCTATATTCTTAAAAAATATATGTACATATAAATGCACTTAATATATTTATATGTATATATAATATAATCTATTTGTCTGCCTTACACCTTATTTTAATTTAACATTAAATATTAAAATATTGAAAAAAGCAACCCAAATTGTATAGATCCACTCAACGTCATTTTCCCAGCGCAACATAACCAAACTTGCACACTTAGATGAAAAACCGCCCAATCTGGCAACACTGCAGACAATTCCGAAGTTTAAAAATCCGTAGAAATCTGCTCCTTTCAACCAATTAACTTGGTCAAGAATAGTGACTCATTGTCTGTAGGACGGTTTCAATAAAAAAGTGGAGAAACTTATGGTCAACGTGTACAGACACCTGCTGCTGTTTCTCAGCACCCAAGACTTTTATCAATACAAAAATAAACAATCTCGCACTGAGGATAGTCTGAGGAGGAAGAGAGTCTGAGGAGGAAGAGAATCTGCTGAGCTTCAAGATTTCTACTCACGCTGGGAATGTAATGACACTCCGTTAGCTTTAGCTGCCAAATTAGCGTTATACTGTGGAAGAGCTGCAGTATTTGTGGTGTGCTGAGAGAGAACTATTCAGTCTTGAGGAGAACGGACTGCAGAACCTGTTCTCCATGCTCCAGGTTCTGCAGTAGTCTCAGAGTGGAACAAGCAGGTGATCTGCTTTTCAATGCATAAAAAATTCCTTCATTTAAGAAGCACAATTTTGTTTATTCTTCAAAAATATTTTATTTAAACCTTTAAAATGCATAACATGTAAGCATTTAACAAGAGTTCAAGGACCTCTCTAAAACCCCTCACCTTCTGAAAGTTACTCACACAATTTTTAGTTTAGATCTGGTGATAACTAATGAGCAAAGCATCAATGAAAAAGTTAAGACACTGCTTTATCTAACATTGTAACATATTTATGAGCTATACGCTCTTAAAGCACACAAACATGGTTTCACTGTGGGAACTAGAGCAGGTCACGTTATACTTGGGAAAGTCAAATTAATTTATTTAGCATTAGCTACAGAGGGTGACTTACCGAGGAAAACAGCCTGTGCGCGTCACCTCTGTACGCTGAAAGAAACACTCTCTTTGTGTTCTTTTTCCATTCAGAGACAATCATATCACTACATTAGATTTCTAAGTATTTCTAACACACTTTTACAAGCAAACAATGACTTTTTCTAACTTCTTCACCAACCTTGTTACTGGCTCATTGTTTTTCATCTCATTTATTACCATGTTTTAATTTAAACACACCAATTGTGTGTTTACAATATCCAGCTGCCGTTTTCACCTTGATTCACTTTTGAACATCAGTCAATGAATGATTGTCGGATTTTGTTTCGATTTGAAAAGTTGAAAAAAACAACTAATTATAATATATTTCACATGTATTTGTTTTAACCAGAATGTTATTTTTTTAATCATTTAACCAACGTAAGACAATATATATATATTTTTTTTCGTTTTGAATGTTATCCTGCATTCTTTAATGCTTACACACTGGAAAAACAATAATTATGCTTAGAGGACTTTTTCCTGCTTCTTGGATAGTACTGTAACACTAAATTTTATCATAAAATTCCAATTAAGTAATAATAATAGTCTGTTTTCTTGGCGCGTCATCAAACCGGAAGTCGGGTTGGAATGCAAAAATTCGTTAACCATTTACAGAGAAAAATGTGCTATGCTATTAATTATAAAATGAGATCTTACAGTAACCAAATATACACAAACAGTGTAATGGCAATATATGGATGTATCCATTTTAATATTTTTAATATATCCACATATATGTGAAACATCGTTAAATATATACAAAATATTATTTCAAAATGCATAAATTTAATATATAGGAAAACAGTAAAAATAGGTAAAATTTTTTCAATATTCTTGCCTTGGAAATCCTGGCTTACCACAAGCGCCTCCTTTCCTCACACAGTTTTTATCCTTCTCTTTGATTTAATTTTTAACTATCGGCAGTGTGTTGTTATTTCTAATGTTTTTCACGGCTCGACCAATTAACACAGCCAAAAACGACAGCAATTGACCATTTTCTCCCTGAAAAGTGTTAGAAAAGAGCCCCCTTCCATTCAGTGGTATTTTCTCTGAGGAGTATCTCCAACATGGCCGACTTCCGGTTTGAAGACACACCATGAAAACAAGTACACATCCCGCATCGATCGGACACTTTTTTTTGTACACTACTGTTTGGGACACCCTAATTCTCATTTCGCACTCATAAAAGTGTGTGGATTGGGACATAGCATCTATATTTTTATGTAAAATAAAGGTTGACAGTTTGGCATGTAGGTGATACCTAAAAATGGTGATACCTGGACGGGGTGTAGCTTTGTTTTGGTGCTACCGATGCCTTCTACTGTCGTCACTGCAGCTCCATGAAGTTGGCAAACCGGAAACAGACAGGCATTGACGGCGGAATGACTAGAAGTCAGACAAAAAACAGCTTTCACTGATTTAACTGATGGTAGAGTGAGTTTGAGGCCACCAGGTTCTATTTTGGATAGAATCATAATTAATCTATTCATGAATTTATTGCGAGCGTCATGGTGGCGCAGTGGGTAGCACGGTTGTCTCACAGCAAGAAGGTCGCTGGTTCGAGCCTCGCCTGGGTCGGTTGGCATTTCTGTGTGGAGTTCTCATGTTCTCCCCGTGATCGCGTGGGTTTACACCGGGTGATCCGGTTTCCCCCACAAGAACAAAAACATGAGGTATAAGTGAATTGAGAAAAAACAATTGTCCATAGTGTGAATGGACAATTGGAGTGTGAATGAGTGTGTGTGTGTGTTTCCCAGCGATGGGTTGCGGCTGGAAGGGCATCTACCGCATAAAACCCAGAAGGGAAAAAAGCCAACATGAAAATGGATGGATGGATGGATGAATTTATTGCAACAAAATAAACTGCATTAAATGAAAGGTCGACATCTACCTTATGTTCTTGGTGTGGGGGTCGTATCTGGATACCATCACAGTACAGGCTCCACATCCTCCACCACCGCAGCCATATTTAGAGCCGGTCAAGCGCACTGCACAAATAGTACAAGAACTTCTAAAACATACAATCTATGATGTTACAGCAGAACATGCTATAAACATTATAAAAACGATCTCTATTAGCAATGAGAACAAATTTGAACTTTTGATTTTTTTTGAGAGGGGGGGGGGGGTTTAATAAGAAACATGTACGTCAACAAGTATCTTAAGACTATTAGTAGCATGTTTATGATGATAAAATGAATGCAAAATACATTTCTTCCTCAGATAAGACAGGAGCATCGATTCTGGATCTGGATTCCTCTCCAGAATCTGTCAAACACAGGTTTAAGCATGCGCACATTAAAATGAGTCCATTACAATGCAGTGTAAGTTATGCAATCAAATAACTTGTAAGATGTATTTTTTCAAGTTTAACACAGTGAAGTTAATGCAGTTTGCATGTTTCAGATACACTAAGTTATTGCAGTGGATGGTGTGCATGAGAAAAGAACCTTTTTTCCGTTGACATAGAAAATCAAGCTTCCGTTTGAAGTTTGTGCATCCATTTTCACAAAGGTAGCCTCCAACACAAACAAACTGGAGCAGATCTTGAAACTGGAGTGCGCAAGAGAAATGATGACAAGTGGTTTGTTCAAAGTGCGAAGCGTAAAGGCTAGCAAGGCGGAGCTTGGCGGACAAGTTTTAACGTTGTCAAATAATCTATTTTTAAGCAAAAACGAATCCCGTTTTCGCGTATGTCTCGCTAGAATCAGTATAACTGCTGCGCTTTGTATCAACGTGCTTCAGAAACAACGTCCCAAACGGTCAATCGTGCTTGGGAAACGCCGTGGTCATGTGCTGCCTGTTACTTTCCTCAGCGTTGACCTTTTTTAACCAATCAGACTCTCTTTCTAATCGCAAATTAGCGTTAGCGCTAACTTTGTGACAAAATGTTTTGTAACTTTGTGTTACAAAACACAAGAACCAAAGCATGATGTCTATGTCTTCATCTCCAGTAAACCAACTTGTCAACTCCTAAGTGAAAAAAATACGCTATAGGCTGGCCCAAAACTCGCTAAAAGTCACCAGATGACGTCACCTGCATTAATTTGTCATTTGCATAAATATCACTTCCTCTGTTCACAGTGTGCGATTGGAGATCATGCAACCAATGAGGTTCCTGTTTCTGATTTCGGCGATCTCCTGCAACAGTGAATGGATTTCAGCCAAGCTGAATAAATAAATAATGATAAAAATATATAACAACAAATAAATAAAAAAATAATTAAAAATTAAATACATAAAAATCACGTGATGCGCTGTATAAAATTAATTCATAAAACAAACAATGAGAACGGAATTACTCTTTGCTGTTTATTGAGAAATTAAAGTTAAGTTCTGTGATTGTAAACTAACGTTAATTATGTCTTTGGATCCATTTTGATTTCACGGTTTCTGTCAAGAAATTCATATCTAAAAAAGTATTATTTAAAGTGTCAAATAGTTGGGTTAATTTTTATTATATTTGATGATGTTGGATCTTGTGTGAGGGAGGAAAACCTCGCACAGGTATAGGCTTCTATTCTTGTGCAAATATGTAAACAAAACATTTTATAGTAACCATTTATTTTTGTAATAAAGACCCACAATCTCGAATCCTTGCATCCGGAAAACCGGGAATTGTAAAAATTGTGGAGTAGAGGAAACAATAGAACATGCAATACTTAATTGTAAAACATATGAAATGGAAAGAAAAGAAATGATGAAAAAGGGTAGGGAAATAATAACAGAGCCTATAACAATTATCAAAATCCTAAAGGAAACAAAAACATTTAAGGTAATCCTTTTATTTCCTAAAAAGACTAAGAATAATTTTAGAATATAAATTAATAATAATAGTAAAGGTTCATTTTCTCTCCTTTATATATATTTCATACTACTTTCTGGCATAAATAAATAATGCTTCTGTTAGTTGCAGGCAGCTTTTGCTGACACAGAGGCTCACATCAAGATCAGCAGCACAGAGAGTTAATGTAAATGAATCTCTATTGATTAATACACTTCTATTAGATTAGGATGAATTTAATATGCTGATTATTAAGGAGATTACAGTCCCTCAGATTACAGAACACCTCGATCTACCCTAAAAAATTAAATGGAGTAATTGTTATGTTGCCCAGATTAACAACATCTACTTTAAATTCACAGATCATTATTAAAGAAAAGAGAACTTTTTGGATGATAAACAACACAAGAGAACTTCTCTCTCTCTCTCAAACTGCTTCTCTCTGAAGCACACAGAGTTTTCCTCACAGGAAAAAAGAAAGAAAGCATAAACATAAAATGATTACTTGAAATAAAATCATAAATCAAAGTTAATGGCTATTACATGATTCTCAACTATAATTATAAAATAAGCACATTTCCAGAGCATATAACTGAAATCCTACAAAGTTATTGAATACAACGATTAACAAAAAGATAATTTTCCCTCAGTTTGTTGATTCAGATCGCTAGTTTTGATCTTCACGAACACTCTTAGGGGGGTGAATTATTTTTTTTGTTTAAGATATATGAAATTAAACTTTTCAGCCAATCAGACGCCTTCACTAAGGCCATGCCCCGCCTCTGAGGAGGTGTTTTCGAACACTGGCTCCGCCCATTTTGAGTTTCATTTGACTTCGCCAGAACCCTATGAGTGACGTCACAAACACTCCATCCACATTATATAATCGATGCTTTAAATCCATTCCATTAAGGTGTTTGTTGGTGACCTTAGAAGACGTCAGATCTATTTTAACTTGAGCTCGAGACCGAGCGTTATTTTATATATTTATTTATTTGTTTTTAAAATTAGTCAGAAGTAGTTTATTTTCTTCAAATTCTTAAGTGGGTATAATTCTGTGGTGAATGCTTATACAGTATAACACTCAGATGAAGCCACTGACAGCCTAAAGCTAACTTTAATCTCTCAGGATCTCTTTTCTTTTCAGAAACAAGCGTGTGCTAGTGGAACAGATGACGTCATAAATAAAAAGAGTGGAATTCTGTGTTGTTTTCAGCACGATAAGATGAATATATATGATATAATATAAATAATATAAATCTCTCGTGGATTTGCGTCACTATTTTGAGAGTCAGATTTTTAAAGAGTCAGATTTATTACAAACAGCATTTAAATGCGACTTTCATTCCTAGTTTTTCACAACCGATTGTTCTTCCCCTCTCTGCCGGGAGGTGGCGGTAGAACCTTCTTAATCGCTAGAAGAAGCCGGTAGTCAGCAGATGTCGGGGCATGCGCAGATTAAAGGTGTTACTTTTCATTGGATTGAGTTTGCCACGCGGATGTGAAGGTCGAACATTTTCGTCAACTTTTTTTTTCGAAATATTAAACTAAGCTCGTTAAAGGAACAGTTTGGAGCGATTTCTCTGCGGTGTTTGGGGTAAGAAGAAGTTTAGTGTTTCAATTCTGAGCAAAGAAAAACTACCAATATAAGCATTTTCATTTAAACTTATTTTTTCCACAAGAGTGAACACGTAAGGGATATAGAACGGCTAGGCATTGTATATATTGATTTTTAAAAATCTTTAAATATAATATATAAATATGATTTCTATAAAAGTTATTAAATAGAAAAATGTTATTGTGCGTTCATTGCTTGGTGGGTTTTTTCAGGTGGTGCCCTTTTTTCAGTTTCAGCACATGCCCCTCAAAATGCCTGCTCACACCCCTGGCTTTAGATGTTTTTTATTTAACAATTGTTAAAATTGGCATTTTACGGGCTCTGGTCTTCCTCACGCCTGACCCTTTCGTCAAAAAATCTTCCCCGCCCAGCAGCTGCATCAAGCCGTGCTCTCTCGGTAAACTTACTCGGATATCTCTCGAATGGCTGAATGAAAGTGTGAAGGAAATGGAACAAATGAAAGAAACCCAGCAAAGACTTTTGAGCTTTGACATATAACCATTTATTTCTAGAAATGACATTCAATTCGAGTGTCCCGAACACTGTGAGTCTATGTTAGCCATTGTGTATCCCGTTTATACTGTTTTATGGTGTTCAATTAACTCTTACATTTTTTACACCTTCAACCTTTTTATTTATTACTCTCAGGTTAGGTTAAGTAAGTTGAATCGGGCCTAAATTCTAAGCTTTAAATTCTTAGAGCTTGGTCAGAAGACTCCTTTGTGGTCAGTTCTTTCTCTTAAGCGTTTACATTAAAAATCTTTCGTCAAACATTATAAATCATTTTTAAATAAAAAACTCAATAGTCAGTAATTATTAATCGCTTTTTAAATATATTACATAGCATAATAATTCTCATAAAGTAAAATAGTACTCATCCAATGTGGATAAAAGTTTGTTGGTTTTCAAAGACCTTTAGGTTCCCCATCAGTCGGTCACTACGACTTATGTCAGCTCCACTAGGGGCGCACTACTCATTCCACACTGTTTCAAAATGCCAATCAGCGAACGCGCTGATGGTCACGTCATCACGCAGTCCCCCATAAACCTGACGTGAGCGTGTCACTCTTTCTGTTTTTCCTCAGGAGCCGTACTCTGACATGCTAACGACTCATGAAAGACACCACAAAACTATACCTTGTGTGGATTTTGGAGATCTGGTGATTCAAAGGCAACCAGCGAGGTTTTTCGGCCGGCCGGAAGGTTGAAACCGCTGCAACGCCCCAGACTCCAGTTCTTTCACCGCCTTCCACCAACAAGTAAGACTCGTTTTTCATAGTAGAGCACTTGTTTTGCTGGTCGACTGTTTGTAGTCATGTTCCAAACATGTCGCCACCGTGCAAGTCTGTTTTATGCGGTGGATCGATTGCATTGACGGATAGCCACATCAATGCTGAGGCAGCGGTTGAAGGATCAGAATGTGTGGATTGCACACTTCTGTCCGGCAGCGCACTTAAGGCGAGGTTGGAGTACTTTTAGTCCACCACCGGAGGCTTTGTAGCTCGCGCCCGTACGGGTCAACGAGTGAATGTCTCCGGCGCCCAGTGGAGTCGAGCAGGGTCCGCTATCCGCCACAGTGAGTAATCGGATGATGCGCTTCTTGCATCTTCTGAGGACTCCTGTGCACCTGATTATGCGATCTCCGCTGCTGCATCGGAAAGAGACGGCGCATCTCTCGAAGGAGACGGTACATCGATCTCCCCCTCTGGGGTGACGGCAGATTGTGCTGCGGAGGAGATGGCCGAGTTTCTTACCGGGCCGCCAGAGAAACTGGGTTGCAGGTGGCTCCGCCCCTGGCACCCGAGATCTCCAGGCTGGACGCGTGGTTTGTGGGGTCGCACTGGGATGATGCCCCACAGCTCCCTCCTATCCTGTTTTTCCCGGAAGTGCATCGGGAACTGACCCAAACTGGCACCTCTGAAAGCGAGGTTGGTCAGTCTCCCCTCTCTCGCTCCCCTTGACGGCGCGGTAGCTAGGGGGTACGAAGCGATTCCCCAGGTAGAGCAGTCGCTGGCGGTGCACTTATGCCTGGGTAACCCTGCCGCCTAGCGTGACCAGCCGAGGCCTCATCCTGCCAGCTAAGCCTGTCGTTGGACCTGACTTCGAGGGCTTATGCTGTGGCGGGTCAAGCTGCCACTGCCCTGCATGCCATGGCTGCCTTTCAGGTGTTCCAAGCCAAGGCTCTGAAAGAGATGCAGGAGAGGAGTTGTGCCCCAGGTCTTACAGAGGGTCTGAGAGCGGCTACTAATTTTGTGCTCAAGGTGACAAAAGTTGCAGCTAGCTCGCTCTGCAACACGATGTCTACGTTAGTAGTCCACAGCCACCATCTTTGGTTGACCCAGGCTGACATGCTCCCTCAAGACCTGAGGCGTTTGCTCAACGCACCTGTGGTCTCATGACGGCACGTAGGAAGAGACGTGGCAGGTCCCCTTCGAAGTCGGTCCCAGTTGATTCGCCACAGAGACAGGGTCTTATGCCACCTCAGCCATTTCGGGCTTCGGATCAACTCAGAAAAGAGCCGTCTAACCCCTGGTCAGAGCATATCTTTTCTAGGTATGGAGCTAAACTCGTTTAACATGCGAGCATGCCTCTCTCTAGAGCTCGCCCTGAGCCTGCTGAAGGCAGCACGCAGAGTCTGCACAAGATTAGTGGTCCCTTTCAAGAATTTTCAGAGGCTCCTGGGGCATATGGCTTCCGCAGCAGCGGTTATTCCGCTCGGCTTATTACATATGAGACCACTCCAGCTTTGGCTCAAGTTCCGAGTTCTGTCGCGAGCATGGAGTACAGGGAGACTGAAGGTGAACGTGACACCTCGTTGCCTGTGTCTTTGGAAAGATGTTCGGTTCCTCCGTGCCGGTGTCCCCCTGAGAGGACCTGCCAGGCGCGTATTAGTAACAACCGATGCTTCAAGGACTGGGTGGGGTGCTGTATGCCAGAAGCACAAAGTCTCAGGGTTTTGGACTGAGAAACACGCTTCCTGGAGCAGAAATCGCCTAGAGTGCAGTTATGTGCAGTGTTCCTAGCAGTGAAGCACTTCAAGAGAATTCTGCAGGGACATCACGTGTTGGTCAGGACGGACAACACGGCGGCGGTGGCGTATATCAATCGACAAGGAGGGATACGCTCACCCCGTTTGTCGGCTCTCGCCCGCAGACTGCTCCTCTGGAGTCAGCATTGGGGTCTGTCCCTAGTTGCAGTCAATATCCCCGGCAGGTTGAATCCGACAGTGGATACACTGTCTTGGTGGAAACCCCGGACAGGAGAATGGCGACTCCATCCCCTGGCAGTCCAGCAGATCTGGGAACACTTTGGTATAGTGGAGGTAGACCTGTTCACCGCCCCAAAGCATGCTCAGTGCCGGCTGTTCTACGCTCTGTCCCAGGCTCCTCTCTGGATAGATGCGCTGGCGCATTGCTGGCCCAGGAAGAAACACCCTATATGCTTTTCTCCCAGTGAGCCTCCTTGCAACCCTCCTGTGCAAGATCAGAGAGGACGAGGCAGAGGTCCTAGTAGTGGCACCTTATTGGCCCAACCGACCTTGGTTCGTAGAACTCTGCTCCCTCGTGACAGTCCCTCCCTGGCCAGTTCCCCTGTGGTCAGACCTTCTGACCCAGGGATGTGGGCACAAGCACCCACATCCAGACCTCTGGAATCTCCACGTATGGCACATCATGCCGCAGCGGACCCCCCAGGTAATGCCACAGTCTGTGGTTCAAACTCTCTTTCTTGCCAGAGCTCCCTCTGCTAGGGCCTGTTATGCCGGCAAGTGGGGTCGGTTTGTCAACTGGTATCACTCTCGCCAAGTAGACCCGAGTAGCTTCCCTGTTGAACTCATGCTAACCTTCCTGCAAGAGGGTCTGGATTTAGGACAGTCTCAGTCCACCCTGAAGGTTTACATCGCTGCGATTTCTACCTATCACCTTCCGGTTGAAGGCAACACGTTGGGACCACACGAGTTAACGGTCAGATTCCTCAGAGGGGCCAGAAGGGTTAGACCATCTATGCCGTCCTTAGTTCCCTCCTGGGACCTTTCCATTGTCCTTAGAGGACTTCAAGGTCCTCCATTTAAGCCGCTTGAATTAGTAGAGCTTAAATTTCTGTCAATTAAGACAGCACTCCTGGTCGCGTTAGCCTCGATCAAGAGGGTGGGGGAGCTGCAGGCACTTTCTGTCAATGAGACCTGCTTAAAATTCAGACCTGGTGATACTCATGTTATTCTGAAGCTCAGGCCTGGTTATGTGCCCAAGGTTCCTACCATCCCCTTTAAAACTCAGGTAGTGATCCTCTATGCTCTGCCCGGAGAGGAGGCAGCATCAGCCCCTGGTCTCAATTGGCCAGTTCGAGCACTGAGTATCTATGTAGAAAGGACCGAGAACCTTAGTAGTTCTAATCAGCTCTTTGTATGCTTTGGAGGACAGCAGACGATAGGGAAGGCTGTCTCCAAACAGAGGTTGGCCCACTGGCTAGTGGAGGCCATCTCTACCGCATACACAGCGTCCGATGTCCCTTGCCCCCTGTAGTTGAGAGCCCACTCTATCAGGGGTGTTGCGGCCTCCTGGGTGTTGGCAAGGGGGACTCTGCCGGCAGAGATCTGCAAGGCTGTGGGTTTGTCGACAACCAACACCTTCGCCAGGTACTATAACCTGAGCGTTGAATCCATCTCTTCAGCCACGCTAAGTGGTGGTAGCATTGTCTGAGATGTATGAAGGGGTGTCCAGCTTGGGTTGCGCCATTCTTAGTGATCCGTGCACTAATTTTGCCCCTGGAGATAACCTCCAGCTTTTTGGCTCCTCTCGCCCCAACAGGCGTAGTAGAGTAAGCGGAGTATTCCTACGTTCTGTCCACGTGTGTGCCCTCTATGGGGGACTACCGGCTGAATCTTTTATGACCCCGGGCACAGGAGGGCCGAGCAGTTCACCGAAAGGCTAACTCTCGAAAACTATTGCTCTAGCTCTCTCTGTCTATGCTATCTTCCCTCTGAAAGACCTTTCCCCAGTGATTCAAGGCGTTTTTTGTAGGTCCCTCAATGAAACCTTGCATGTATTAAACTGCCAGAAGTTCTAAGTCCAGCCTTTGAGGTGGCGAGTACGGCCTCCGCGCGTCTCCCTGCAGCTCTGGGATCGATGCTCCTTCCTCTGGTATGAGTCGGTATGAGAGAGAATTGCAGATTGCCCATTAAAATTAAGTCTATACTTAAGGCCAGGGCGGAGGAGGGCCCTTTCGATGCCGGACTACTGATGTGCTTGGCTTGCCTGGCCATCGGCGTTTTGCAGGGTGTTCCCATAGTCGTCACCGACATAAATCGTAGTGACCAACTGATAGGGAACGTAATGGTTACTTTCGTAACACCCGTTTTTCCGAATAGGGAACGGAGACTTATGTCCCCCAGCCACAACCGTAAGGTCGTGAGTAAGTCTGGTTGCCTAGGGGGTGAGTACGGCTCCAGCGTCACAACAGGAAGAGTGACACGCTCACGTCAGGTTTATGCGGGATGGCGTGATCACGTGACCATCAGCGTGTTCGCTGATTGGTATTTTGAAACAGTGTGGAATGAGTAGTGCGCCCCTAGCGGAGCTTCCCATAGTTGTCACCGACAGAAGTTGTAGTGACCGACTGACGGGGAACGGGGGTTACGAAAGTAACCTTTAAGTTTTTCTTGCCCTCTGCCTTTGGTCGTCCATCATCAGCTTTCTTCTGGCTCTGGAGACGGCCGCTGGCTTCTGTCCCGTCTGTCTGCTCAGTGCATGTCTTCATCTTTTATACTTTTATACATCTTTTATGATGCATTCCAAGCTAAACAGTTCGTTGGCTTATCCTTCATGATTTCTCGGCATGTCCAGCTCGTGTCCGAATCGTGTTGTTCATGTTCATGAGAACGCGCACTACCTCTTTTGTCCACCAGGCAGGCTCACAGATGTCCAGAGCTAACATTTGCTCTACTTACTTCACCTTTCACCTAGATTTGCTATTTGCATGCAGAATGCAGCTCAAGAATACCTCTCTTGCAAGACAACTCCACCACATCCTGATTTAGTACCGTAATTCATGTAATGTCTTTAAATTAGGCATGAGAATGAAATTATAAAAGGAAGGAGAATTGCACATTCTTGAAGCTATACAACAATACCCCGGTCTTTGCCAACACTGGCATATTTAAGTTATTATTAATATTTGAGCTGCAATAAACAAGTGGAAACGGAAGATTTTTCCGTCAACCTTGTTCTAACTACGAAGAAAAAGTAGTGCACCAACATTAGACGTTAGAAGCTCTGACGTCTTAACATTATGTCTCAATGTTTATTTTACTATCTTTGGGCAACAATAACATTTTAAATATGTTAATAATGTTTGATCTGTAGAACATAACTGAAATGAAACGGAACAGTGCTTAAACGACTATATTTCGAAATCTAAAGCATTCAAGTCTTCATGCGCACCAATGTAGCTTTTCAACAGAAATCAGAATTTCATCATTTTCTTTTAGCATTCTCTTCTCCCAAACGAAAATGAAAAACGTAAGAAGGAATGCCATTTTAGACTTAAATCGGACTCTAATTAAAAAGGAGTTAGCGAAAATGCTTTAGCTCTTTAGCATCCTTCATTTTTCTCCAAAAAACCTTTCAAATGGCTGACAACACAGTGTGGAGATGTATTATTCTTGGCAACAGAAGACCAGTATGCTCTTGTAGTTTGCCCCTGTTTACTGTTGATGCCTAAATAATGGCAATGAATTGTGTATTAAAGAAAGAGAACAAAAACAACAACCAAAAACCTTTTAGACGTGCATGGCTGGCTGTATTTTAAAGTTGACTACTGGATTTCAAGGAAGAATATTTTCTTACCCACTTTTTATGACATCCTTTGTGTAGTTTCTTTGGTGTTATGATCTTTACCACCACCACCATGTGATGTGCGGTTTAGGGCATGAATACTTTGTGATGTCTGCTTGGGCAAGCATAGTTCGACCTCTCAATGTGATTGAGAAACCATACAGAGAGGTGAGCAAATGCTGCTGCATCAGTTAAAGAGCTCCTATAACTCCTGCAAACTTCGTCTGAACTAGAATTTGTTTGGTTATCCTGTCCACATGGAAACGAATCAGTAGATCCCCAAAACATTTTCAAATTACTCGGGTACAGTGAAAACGCTGCTCCGGTTACTTGTGGACGCACCCTGTAACTGCGTTTAAAAAGCATGGTTAAAAAATAACCGTGTATGTGTAAATGGTGCCATAGAGGTACACTCTTTAGTTTTGTAACACTTTTTACTGTTTTACATGTACGTGTTTCATTTATATCTAATCTCCACTGGAATGGGAAAAATAACAACATAAGAGTCTGAGTTCAGAACTAATAATAAGCTTTGATTAAGACGAACAAGTAAAGTAATGACTTTTTTGAGCGCTAGGAAATAATTCAGGTCTAAATGGTTTGATCTGTTGTGGATTGTCATTTTTACAAAGTTAGTTTTTTTCTTAACTATCAATATATAGCACATACAAACTCAGTGTTTTAAAGTTTGGTGTTTTAGATGTAATAATCTAAAAGTGTTATTGTTTAAAAAAGTCTAAACAAGAGTCGTTTTTGAAATGCACCTGAAAATCGAGGAGGGAGAGAGGGGGGTTCTCTAGCTGTAATTTGTTGAATCTAAAGTACAGATTTTCACACTGATGCCCTGATATAATAATTCAATAATAATAACACTGTATTTCTTTGTTCCGAATTCGAATCATGAAGTCTGTGATTATAACATTAAGGCTTTAGTAATAATTAAGAAGATGTAAGACTTGTCAAAAATTAAGGATCCCTTACAGTCTCTTGTTTCTCATTGTATATGTTTTATTTTTATAGACCAGACTGAAGAGAGGAGAGTGAAGAACTGAGTGAAACAGAACAGTCCATGTGAATAAAACACAAAAACTCCCTCATTGTGGAAAAATCTTCATATCAAGCAAGTATTCCAACTTCACATAATGGATCACTCTAAAGACAAACCACACTCAAGTGAACAATATGGAAAGAGTTTCTCGCTTACAGAAAGACTGAAAAACCACATGAGAACTCACACAGGAGAAAAACCACACTCATGTCAACTATGTGGAAAGAGTTTTTCACAGATAGGAAAGCTGAAAAGACACATGAGAAGCCACGCAGGAGAAAAACCACACTCATGTCAACTATGTGGAAAGAGTTTCTCGCGTACAGAAAATCTGAAAACTCACATGAGAATCCACACAGGAGAAAAACCACATTCGTGTCAACTATGTGGAACGAGTTTCACGCGTACAGAAAATCTGAAAACTCACATGAGAATCCACACAGGAGAAAAACCACATTCGTGTCAACTATGTGGAACGAGTTTCTCGCAGAGAGAAAGTCTGAAAAGACACATGAGAATCCACACAGGAGAAAAACCATACCCCTGTGAACAATGTGAAAGAGTTATTCACAGATAGGAATCCTGAAAAAACACATGAGAATTCACACAGGAGAAAAACCACACTGGTGTGGACAATGTGGAAAGAGTTATTCCCAGATAGGAAGCCTGAAAAGCCACATGAGAATCCACACAGGAGAAAAACCATACCCTTGTGAACAATGTGGAAAGAGTTATTCACAGATAGGAATCCTGAAAAAACACATGAGAATTCACACAGGAGAAAAACCATACTCATGTCAACTATGTGGAAAGAGTTTCTCGCGTACAGAAAATTTGAAAAACCACATGAGAATCCACACAGGAGAAAAACCATACCCTTGTGAACAATGTGGAAAGAGTTATTCCCAGATAGGAAGCCTGAAAAGCCACATGAGAATCCACACAGGAGAAAAAACATACCCTTGTGAACAATGTGGAAAGAGTTATTCCCAGATAGGAAGCCTGAAAAGCCACATGAGAATCCACACAGGAGAAAAACCATACCCTTGTGAACAATGTGGAAAGAGTTATTTACAGATAGGAACCCTGAAAAGCCACATGAGAATCCACACAGGAGAAAAACCATACCCTTGTGAACAATGTGGAAAGAGTTATTCACAGATAGGGAGCCTGAAAAAACACATGAGAATCCACACAGGAGAAAAACCACACTCATGTCAACTATGTGGAAAGAGTTTCTCGCAGAAAGAAAATCTGAAAAGACACATGAGAATCCACACAAGAGAAAAACATACCCCTGTGAACAATGTGGAATGAGTTTTGCATGTAAAAGAATTCTGAAAAGCCACATGAGAATCCACACAGGAGAAAACCACACTCATGTCAACTATGTGGAAAGAGATTCTCGCATACAGAAAGTTTGAAAAACCACATGAGAATCCCCACTGGAGAAAAACCTTACCCTTGTGAACAATGTGGAAAGTGCTATTCACAGATGGGAAACCTGTAAAGACATGTTTAATTTCACAAGCTTAAAACAAAACATTTGTTATAAAGTGAAAAAAAAATGAAAAAAAACTTTTCTTTTTTCACCAGTTCATGCAAATAGTGGTTACTGGTTCAATAATGAATGAATGTTTCAAAAGGTATTAATCTATGTTTAAAGGTTTTTATAGTTGATTATAGTGCTGTTTTTACCTGCTTTGTTAAGAAATAAAGTTTTTTTTTAAAGTTAGGAGTAACGTCACAGGTTCAGGAGAGCAAACACAGAGGTCACAATGAGACACGAGGAGGACGTACGAGAAAACAGAGAGAGCACTCACATGAACACTAGAAGTCCCAGACGTTTCTTCAGCTGCTGCGGCTCCATGGATGCTAGCTGGCTGCTCTTCTGGCTATCGTTAGCATCCTTTCATTAGTAAAGGTGCTCATCACCTGAGTCCTGCAGCGGAGCGAGGGGGGAGTGGTTGCTGGGGGCTTGTTTGTTCGTGTGAGGAAGGGAGGACTGTGTTGAGAGAATTGTTGGGAGGATTGTTCAGGTTTAATCAGTGTTGTGCAGTTTACTTCCAAACTCTAAAACTGTTTGTTGCTGTATTTTAAAAGTAATCCCTTACCTTACAACATTTCTGTCTCCGCATTGTAACATGTTATATCACTCCTATATTACTTATTAGTTAATTTTCACCAAAAATAAGAACTGAGTTAGAACTTAACATTCTAAAATGTACTGCAGAACATTTTACATTGTGGGTGTTTTGGCAATTAGGTGACCTGATTTAACATTTATTTAATTCATAAATTGGACTTGATTCCATGAAAAGACAGTCTGACCTCAAAGCTTGATTCCATGAAAAGACAGTCTGACCTCAAAGCTTGATTCCATGAAAAGACAGTCTGTCTTTAAAAGGAGTGACATTTTTCTGATAAGGACATGCAATCAGTTGCAAAATATCTGCCACGTGAAACTTATATCTGACATGTGGCACTTATCATTATGTAGACCTTGAACATTGAACATAGCGTGAGCTGACCCAGCATGATTCAACGATAACTTCCTGTATATATATATGCCCCACCTATGGAGGGACAGAGGGAGGTACAGATTTGCAAGTAGGTTCTGTAACCACCATTGCTGCTGTTCAAAGATCTTATGCTGAAAAGTAAAGAGAAAATCGGACTGAAAGTCGTAGTCTGTCTTTATTGAACTTATGTTCAAAAGTTAATTTTACATTGCGGGATGAAAAACAACGACAACATCCACTAGAAATAAATATGATGTAGCTGAATGACTGTGGCTTCTCCAGGCTATTAACAATGCAGTTTAGAATTGGCAACATAAAAGAAAGCTGAAGAGAATGCAGGAACGGATGAGAGCCAGAAGCACAGATGATCTGAGGCTGTTATGATATAGTGATGATCTGCTGATATCTGAGAATAGCTCGGGTTTATTCATGTGAGACTCAGCAGGACCAGCGTTGTGCAAGTTATTACAAATTGAAATGCATTAGATACGATTTAATATCACAATTTAAAAGTAACCCCTTACACTACAATATTACTCTTCCAGAAATATATCGAGTTTCATGGATCTATTATACATTTGAGTTACTTTTTGTAAAAGAAAAAATACAGAAGTAGACAATAAACAAAGTCGTTCAGTTTTTACATAGCAGTGAATGAGAACCTGCTCGCTTCTGACCCCACCTCCTTGTGGCCAGTCGAGGTGTTACAGCTCAGTCACTTCCTGTTGTGCAGGGGCAGGGGGCCCCCCTTGTTTCTAAGGGGAACGTTCAACTTTTAATGCATGTCCCTTCAAAATAATAGTTTTGGTGTGTATTAAAGTTCCTGAGAAAACATCAAGGTAATATTAGATTTTTTAAAAGTAGTATTTAAAAGGAAACCTTTTTGTACATTTTTTTTCTGACGTTCATGTGAAGGTTTTGTCAGTTGACAGATGTTGGATCTTATTTAGCTGTTGTTTTATTATTTGTCTGTTAAATATTAAATATAGTACCTTTATTGAAAGTAAACTGTAGGACCTAAATCCTCTTCACCCTGTTCAATGATCGAGCCTCAGACAGGAACCAAATTTAGATAAAGATTTTATTTTACAGAGATGAATGAGCCATGTTCACAGAGATGACAAAAGTAGAAGATGATTCTAGTCATCAGAGTGAGATTTTTTGTATAGAACAGACCATTAACATAGAACAAGAATCAAAAACTAATTATAATGCGAGAATTTTTTTTAACCTGTTGAATCCGAATCAAATGCTGCTTTTATGGGAATTAGTACATGTATATTTCTGTCTAATCTTTATATCTTGTGACAGTTGCAATTTATGTAAAAGTAATAGTGTATAAATAAAAATCGCTAGTATCTAACATGATTAAAAAGCATTTTTCTCACCACATTAAATATTATTTCTAGGCTTGTTGATGTTATTTACGTCAATTGTGCAAATTTACCACAAGATGGCACCAGAAGAATGGTTTTATTTTAAGTTAGCCTTACAGTAAATGCTAGCTTTAGCCTCCTTCTTGTTGCAATAGTTTACACTTTCAAGATTAGAGTTTAATACACATTTTAAAAAGCAGACTCAGAAACGTGAAAAAATCCAAATCAGCAAATGATTGCGAAGTAAAAAAAAATCACTTAGATCCATCCAGTGGCAGAATTTAAGAAAATATAAACTTATGTAAGATGTATTCGTATGAGACGAAAAAAATAAATGAATTAAAACCAATGAAATTAAAGCCAAATTACGCAACATTTTTTTCGGGATGAGCTCGGTGTTGACAACAACCTGTTTAAACCAGCTACAATATGTTTCAATACAGAAAGCAACAAACTTCCTGGACTTGTGTTTGCTTGAGGTTTTTTCTTCAAGCTGTTGAAACAGAAATCTAGGAGGAAGACTTAAAAACAGAGGAACCCTGCTGCGACCCCCTGTGAAGTGGGATCAGGGAAGCCAAGCAGAGATTACAGCAAATTAATTCTCTACAACACCATCCGATATCTCTTCTTTTCCCTCGGCACTTATGGGTTAGCTAACAAACCAAACACATAAGAGCTTAAGTGCGAGGGTCCATACTGTGCAAGACAAGCACACAGTAGCTGGGTGATACATAAACTGTCAAATGAATCATATTAGATAGCAGAACAAGTACTTTACAATCTGATCTCTAGAGGTAGTAAAATGAATATAGAAAATGACACAAAACCACATTTTCTCCATCATTACTCCAAAGAACTCTCTCTGTATTCCTTGCAATGCTTCAATGTCTCTACATGTGGATTATCAGTTTCGCTTGCACTGTAGATGAATGAGTAGCTCAGTATTTATGTAGGGCTACTATAGGGATTTAAGCTTGTCGATGCTAAGCTAGAGTCAAGATAACATTGCTAATCATACTAATGGATCCTTACTCTGATTTGATCACTCTGATGACTTACTCAGGTCAATCATCTGATTTAAAATCACCTATATCTATATTCCTTCTTAAATTGCTAACGCTGCTAAGATATGTTTCGGATTCATTGCCACGGCTGAAATGTCAGCAATATTCTAGCAACATTAGTTGAGGATGAATCTAATTAAATGATTTCACAGTGTTTGGATCTCAATGCAGGATTTTCAAAGACACTTTAAAATTATCAGAGCATTATTCACTCACTCCACATTCACTCTCTGGTGATGATAAGCTACCTGGGTAGCCCTCAGCTGCCCTGGAGCAGTCTGACTGGACGCGGCTGCCCTTCTGCACCTACACCCTCCTGCCCTCCACCAGTCACACACATCCATACAGGGCAATGTGGGTGAAGTGGCTTGCCCAGGGCCGACGGCAGAATGGTCCTAGTGGGATTGAACCACCAACCTTCCAGTTCCAGTTCTGCAACCCGAACACAAAACTTGTAAAAAATGGTGCAAATTGTGTAAATGTAAACAAACATCATTCTTTTCCTCTAGCCTCAAAACAACAAAAAAAACTGGTTGATTTGAAACCATTTAGTTCCAATTTCACTCAATTTTTCTTGTTGTGAGGCTTTTCCAGCGATCACAGGTACATAGGTTGAGCAGAACTAATAATGAACATTTTCTGTAAATCAACGCTTTTTGAATTAAAAATTTCAGATTAAATTCTTTGTGTTCGAAGCAAATAGATCTATAGAAAAAGTATAAACATCGTGAGACGGAAAGACAAAAACAAACAGCCAAGAGCTAAATAAATCTTTATCTTGGAAATGATCAATTAGAGGCGTCACGGTGGCGCAGTGGGTAGCATGGTCGTCTCACAGCAAGAAGGTCGCTGGTTCTAGGCTCGGCTGGGGAAGGTGGCATTTCTGTGTGGAGTTTGCATGTTCTCCCCGTGATCGCGTGGGTTTTCTCCGGGTGCTCCGGTTTCCCCACGAGTCCAAAGACATGCGGAATAAGTGAATTGAATAAGAACAATTGCCCACAGTGTTAAAGAGTGAATGAGTGTGTGTGAATGTTTCCCAGCGATGGGTTGCGGCAGGGAAGGGCATCCGCTGCATAAAACATATGCCAGAAGAGTTGGCGGTTCATTCCGCTGTGGCGACCCCGAAAGGGAATAAAGCCGACATGAAGATGAAAGAATGAATGAATGATCAATTAGTGGAGGGCGATATTACAGTCAACAATCAGTGTTGGCCTGAGCCTGGCATTTGTCTGGCACGTCAGGTCTGGCAATGTCATTTTTAATGTGGCCAAGCTAGACCTGGCTGGCAGAGATGGTGACGTTTTTTAGTGTGGCCAGAGATCATATGGCCTGGCCCTGACATCAAACATTGATATGTATGCCACACTCTTAAAATCGATTTATATACATCATACTATTTTTTTTAACCACCATGTAAAGGAAATGTAATCATTTGGATTATTAAAAAATAAATCATGCACATCACGTTGATTAATTTCAATGTAACCATTTTAACAACATTAATAGTATAATAATAACAATAATCACTTAAAACTGATCATTTGAAACCCTTATGTTGACATGACATGGCCCAAATGACTTGCTGGCTCTAGTGAGGATGAACTTTAATGTCCGGATTTAAAGTAGTTTATGTACGGGTGCAATTTACCAACTTTATCTGGTCCAAGTATGTTATTAGCTTGGCCCATCTGCGGCCTTTATTTGGTATCAATACCTGGTTTATACACGTACTATGATTGCGATATATATTGTTGTTAATTGGTGAATTGTGTGCATAGGGATGCAAGGGAAAAGTGCATCACAAAAAGTTGTAGAAATTTGTGCTTCCAAAAATGAAGCTAGTTTCCTGGTCAGAGATTGGTTTCTCATACTGCGTTGTTGCTGGGCAGATTAGCCTAACCTCAAGTCTCTGAAGAGTGCCTTTTCCTAGGCATGTGCTACTGTAGGTGAAAAGTAGGATAGAAGAAAGCTTTACTTCAAAAGAACTAACCACAAAGTGATGAAAGCAATAATGTTTACCATAGCTTTTAGCATGTTAGCATAGCTAAACTTGCTATTGCCAGCAGCCTTCAGTCACAAGGAAAGCATCAAACAGAGCTTGTTTACTTCAGTAAACAAATGCATGCTCTCAGCAAACGTCAGGCTCAGGACCGTCCTGGGGGAGCTAACATTTGCAGTAGCCTTTGAGAGTCCCATAGGGAGGTTTCTTTTATCTAATTAAAGCGAGGACTGCCAGGAGGGCACTTAGCTTTCATGACTTCGATGAGAGAACATAATGCATGAATGTCCTCGGATCTGCCTTCTAGGCTAAAACATCAATTTTATCAAGAAAGTGCTTGAACTTTGCATCCGTTTCTAGGAGAGAATTGTCCTGATGGATAATTTTATGGCTTGTAAAGGGAAACCTGTGTTTTACTGCAGTTAGGTTGATCTTGATAAGAACTGTCTGTCAGCTTTTAAATGATTGACCTTTTTTCTTTGGTGACACATCTTTTTAAGGTGCGCTTTGGTTCTGACTGAGTTCTGTTTTTTTTTTTTTTTGATCACATGTGATAATGTTTTCTTCCATTTGCCTGAATACTACTTCACATTCTTAATATTACAACCCTCCAAGACATGAATGCACCGACTCTCAAACACATAAAACCATTGCTTCTTTCTTACCTTTATTTAGGTCACAGAGCAGAAACCATAGAAGCTTATAAGGAGCTACTTTAAACAGTCTACACGTGGAGCCCCAAAGCATAGCTGGGGAACCTGATGTATGTGCTTTCTGACAGACTCGTTAATCTGCTCTGTAGGGCTCAGAAATAGGGCAAAGCTGAGCCGAAGGTTTATATTAGTGCAGTGTGTGTGTTTTACCTGATAGTGCTATGATGTGTTACATCAGCACTTGTGTACACTTGGTTGTCATTAAGGACGATAAGAGGCAAGCTATTTGAAGCGGCAGTGAATGGATTCATAGCTCATTTGCGCCATTGGTACGACACCTTTTTATTTGAGAAGTCCAGGGAGGGGTTGGAAGCATCGCCACAATATGCGTAATGATCAATTTTGTTGAGGCTTAGCAACCTGTTTATTTTCTTCAATGTAAAATATATTTTTTCTTCATTTTGTGAACACTTTACAGCGCATTACAGTCCATTTGGGCTTTTACAAAGATCTTTGGTAACATTTCAGTAAAAGTTACTTTTCAGGTTTCTAACATGTTTGTGTAATCCTGTTTTCTTTTTCTGGGAGCTCAAAATGGCTTGTTGGCCACAGCACCTCCCACTGACCAATCAGACAACAGCTAATGCAGCTCATCTCAATAAACAATGGAGAAACGTAAACGCCAGCGCAGGTTTTACTACTTCCGGTGAGAGATGTGAGTCTTAGTGCACCTTAGTGGAATTGATTCAAGGGTCTTTAAGGTTTGGCCTTCACAGCATCATCAAAGTCTGGACTTAAGTGAAGTCTACAAATGCGGAGTATGCCATTTGAGACAGGGCCAAAACTGTTGTTTCTTGACAAATGCAGGTTCTGTAGCAAGCAAATAATGACTTTTGTATAGTGACTTTGTTCAAGTCTGCGTTTTGCACGTAAGAATGGAGCGGACCAATGGTGTGTAGCAAGGTCTTTAGCACTTTAAAGTGCTTTGCTCGTCATAATCCTGTTTTCTCGCATGTTCCTTCATCTCCATCAGTATTATCTGCTAATGTAAAAATTTGTTGTTAAGGCAAGTTGTTGTTTTGGCTTGTCAGTAAATCCTGTTGTACTCATCCCTCCCATTTTGAAGGGCATTTTGTGAAATATATGCAAAAATAAAGCTGTGTCAAACTTGTGATTTTGTTTTGAAAATGAGAAACTGTAAAATGCAAGACAAAGACAAAAACCTGCACATGAACTGTAAGACGTATTTGGAACTTTATCCTAAAAAGAGAGGGAAACGTTCCGTTTTATTACAAAAGAGTGCCTTGAATTTAATTAAAGTGATACATCTGGAAGAAATATCGTCTGTCCTGTGCGGCGTATTATGTGTGGTTCAAGTATGCCTGAGAGGCCTGATACGTGACACTGAAAGATCAAACGCTGTGAGCAAACAGAACCCGATAGTCCATGATCAAAGCGCAGCACCCCGGTCGACATCGTAAACATGCACATGCGTGCGCCAGAACATTTATATTCACCCTGAGACTCTGCTCTGGATCTAGAGCTTTATGATAACTCTTTACTGCGGAAATATCTTCAAGTGCTTTGATGCACAAATCTGTTGTTGGGTCTCTTGTTCATTTTATAGCCTGATTTTGCTCGCTCTTGCCTAAAGCTGTTTATGAACAGTGTTGAGATTTTAATGTACATATTTGGCCTTGTGATATTTTTCTCAACAGAGCTGTATGAAAACAGTTGTATTGAGTAACATACTTACAGATTAACATTTTTTATATCAGTTTATTTCAGAGCCAAGAACTTTTCTCTTTAAACAATATTTTCTGCTTTCATTCAAAATTAAGGGGTTTGCTCAGCACTGAATCTGGTAAAAAGTCAGTGTTTACAATCAGATAAAAGTATTTTGAGAGGATTAAAGGAAAATGGCAGGGAAAGAAGTGTTTTGGTAAGGTTTGGGAATGTGTGAAAGTTTGCAAAAACACATGAACCTTGAGTTCGTAATGTTTTGGTCTCCACTGAGAGGTTTACACAGGGAAGCATTTTGATTCTCTCAAATAAAGTTGGTCACTTTTTATGTTTACCATCACAATTCAAACCCTAAATCAACTTTGTCTAGCTTTTGGAAGCAGCACTTGAAGTGCCAGACAACACAGAAAATATTTAACAAAATGTGACCTTTTAACCCTGTGGGAAATAGAACCTAAAGCAAACAAAAGGCAAGCCAGGCTCATTTAGAGCTAAAAATGAACTTTGTTAAATGTTGTGTAATTCACTTTGCAGGATTTATGTCCAAATCATTTCCTCGGGTTGTGTTGTTTCCACTAGTTCAAGCTAGCTATCAAACTACATAAGAATAAATTCATCTTCCAGTGCAGAGGTATTCAATTAAAATGTAAAGTGATCAAGGAACACAATTTCTTTAGAACCAGTATTATCATGCCTAAAAACTAAATACTGCCGTATTTTATTAAGAAGCTTGTAAAGGGTTCAATGAGGTGTTCATTGGTTAAGAAAAAGACAAATTATGTTAAAATATATATATTTTTTTGTGTCTTTGCATTCCTGAACCACGCGATGCTGTTTGCCCAAATCAAGTAAAATATAGACATAGTGACCCTTCCTTTTATTTGATGGTGCCAGGAAGCTGCGGAAAGTCTCAGAGCACATGGAGGCGCTACAGAGCTCCGAGCCCTCTAACACTCACTTTTTTATAGAAGAAGAAAGAGTTTGCAATATATTTCGCTGTATTTGTGAATCTAGAATAATTCATGGTAGCAGTAGCAGCTCAAGCTCAGGATCCAGATCCAGCTCAAGCAGTTCATCCAGTAGCGCACGAAAGAACAAAATTTGTTCACAAGTGGAGAAGATTCGGGCCAGTGTGTTTTAATCTTTAACCTGGCATGGCATTTATTCCCCCTTCCTCTTTCCCTCCTTTTTGTTAGCTGTTTTTACTGCTGAGTCACAAAATTTGAGAAGAAGTTACAGTTAAGTCACATGGTATTAGAGCTGAAGATTTTTGCCTGAACCCGCCAGGGTCTGTCAGGACCCAACGAATTGGGTCGGGTTTGTGCCAAGGGGCAACCTCTTGCTCTCCCTTCTGTTGCACATTAGGAAGTGACTGTACTGTAATACCTTTATCGACCGGAAGGGGTCAGATGTGAGCAGGCTCTCATTCCCTCCAATGTCAAAACTGCCCATATTTGGAGGTAGTTTGAATTATTGTTAAACTTGTTTGTTTAAGATATATGACGATATAAACCTTCAGCCAATCATATGTCTGTGCTGCACATATGTCCCCTTTCTCTGGGTCCATTTTTTGGTTACTGGAAAGTGACACACTTCCATGATGGTGATAACTGGCTATGCCCATTCTGAGCCACCTTTACCCTTCATATAAAACGTCATGCATGGTACGTCCATGTTATACACAGTCAATGGTTTGTGTTTAATTTATAAAATTGAACATAGGCTCTGCTGCACCGGTCATGTTTCACAAAAAACACACAAAAATGAACGAAACCTAGGTTTGTTTCCAAGTTTGCATGTTTTTATTGGAATAATCTCAAGCTCAAGTTGGGGTCAGGCTCAAACAAAAGGCAGTAAACAAAAAAAATGGGGTCAGGTTAAATTGAGGCCAGCTCATGGGGTTACTTATTTGGTCAATGCAATTCTATTATTCATTAAATCACTTCTGTAAATATTGCAATAGCCTCGCCGATTCAAAATTGTCTAGATTGTGTGTTAAAGGGTTCTGTTTGGTCTGCAGCTCTGAGCCACTATAGGACCTTTCATATTGAGAACGTTTATGTTCCGTTACCAACAACGTTCGCTCTCCCGCCTCAATCCTGCACAGTTTTACCTTCACACAATATTTTTCTGATCCGTTTCGGAGACACTTACGTACATACGTCACCGGAAACACGAAGCGTGGACGGTGGAATAAGAAAAGACAAAAGTTATCGAATCATCAGTCTGCGACTGCTCGCCAAAATATACGATTATCTGTACATAATAGCGTTGGTTAATTCAGAGTTTTTGTGCGTCCTGTCGAGCTGAGAGACTGGATCTTCTCGGCTGCCCAAATTTTGATCAAACATTGGATTTCCACGCTCCTCCACAAACATCCATTTCCAGCCATGTTGATCTGTGTATGAACCTTAATGAGTTAAGGAGTTTTTACGCCATGTTGAGCGTAGACAACTTCCACTTCCACTTGTCCCAGCCATATCTGCCCTAAACTGTTTCAGAGACTACCTCTGGAAGCTCTTTCAGAAACATTCATGGAAACAAAAGAAAGGGTTTACACACATGCTACAATGAACCATTACCAGAGCCAAGTGTTTTTGGAAATGCAATGCAGATGCCAGTCTGAAAGGCCCCCTATGGAAGAGAGCTTCTGGGTCCGGAGTCTGCCTGTCAGTGACCGCTGTTCTAGTGTACCACAGTCATAGACATTTTATGCTTGAATTCACATTGAGAAAACAACATCGATGAAACACGTGAACCAGATTCAAATCGTTCATCTAGAACCTAGGTATTATTTTCAAGTTGTCATGGCTTTGCTAAAATTGGACAATCTTTTTTAAACTTAGCTAGCTGTGTTCGATAAGGAAACACCAACCGAATCTGCCTTAATTTTGTAGAACTTAGTAGATCATCAATGGTAGTGTCAGTGTGATCATGCAAGCATTGGCGCTTGCCAGGATCAAATTCAATGAACTGTAAAAAATGGCCTCTTTCAGCCTCAGGCTCCAACACGTGCCAGTATTTGACCTTTTATGTTCATGGATGTACTGGCTTGTTCCTCTACATAGATACTTCTGTACAAGGGAATGCCCCTCTGAATATTTAATCAGTGGGTGACAACACAAACAAACGTACAAGATCTCACACGATTGGGAATTCTTGGCACCAGTGGCCGACTAAACTCAGTTGCCTAGCAACCAGGTGGCTCGGTGACAGAGGTGCAGTCAGGATTGTCTGTGAATCAGAGTTCCGATATACTCCGAAAGCAAGCTTCCTGAACAACGAGTCACAGGAGCTTTTTTACGTCAGAAATTTTCAAGTGAAGCATGAAAATGTGTTGCACAAGAAAATTGATTTTTCTAAAGCTCTTTATCCAGCAGCTGTTATTAATAGATTTTCATAATCTGTTACATTTTATGGCATCCCAAAGAAATAATTAAACCCCCCATTCGTCTCCCACTGTGAGACCCCTGATACTATAGGATTAATGAGTCTGTTGTTGTTTGTTCAGCCTTTGTAACAGCTTTTTTAACAGCTTCCTTATCTTTTGTGGACTACGGATTTGAATAAAACTCAAAAGTTATGCAAAAAAATTACCTTTTATAAAAAATTTAATAAAGCAGCCTCTTTATTCTGACCACTTTCTCTGAGCTCTTGAAGAGATGTACTCTCTCCATTCCAGCGTGCTCTCTATCAGTCCCATCAGAAATCACATCCACATTCCAAGATGATACCAGAGGGACACAAACATAAGAAACATGCAATCATTCAAATAAAAGAAATACACAATCATATTAATAACCCAAGATGAGAATTTATATAATATCTATGTAGTGGATATAACCTATATAATGATCTATTACGTGTCATCTAATATAATCTATATAATGGATATATCATATCTATTATATAATATTATATACACATGATATAGATTATATACATTATAGCGATATTAATATGATTGTGTATTCTTTTTTAATGATTGCATGCATATATTTCAATCAATCAAGTTTTTATATAGCGCTTTTTTAAGCAGTTGTTTTTAAAGCAGCTTTTAGTGAGGATCAGGTAGAGTAAATAGGAGTTCGACTCTGTGAGGCCCCTGGGAGCCTCGCTGACTGAGTCACCTCCCCAGCATAAAGAATATACAAACTTAAGATCCAACAATGAAAAGTTCACCGGACAGCGCCTAAAACAAACAAACAAACAAACTAACTAAAAAAGACAAAAACAGAAACCAACAAACGAAAAACAACGGTTAGAAAAAAGTAACAAACAACAAACAGGTGATCAGCATCAGCTGCAGGATGAGTTATAAATGGCGAGGATAGGTTAGAGAGGCACATTAAACCACATTGTTTTTTCAACAGTTTGTATGTTTATAGCGCTCAGACACCATTTGACAAATACCAGGAGCCTATTATTCTCAACATATACTCAACATTGATATTCACCTAAATTCACGAGGTTCCCTCAGTAGAGGGGACGGCCAAAGCGGGCCAGTGGTAAGAAAAGGGGTATTAATTCCTACCACTCGTGTATGCCTTAATTGCAGTGTTTGATAAATATCCATAATGATTAACTTACTCACTAACTGATGATGATTCATGTCACCTTATTGTAAATTGTTATCCAACAACATATATTTCTCCAGTCTAAGACCATATCAATTTCAAGAAATTAGGAAGAAAAAGAAAAAAAACAGCCGAACAACTCCTTGTCCACTATACTCAAAATTAGCTTAAATTTGCAGACAATGGCACTAGGAGTAAACACAATTACATTACAAATGGTGTTTCAACATACACTTCCTTTATTCAAACAAACAAAAAAACGCTCCTTATTTTGCCTTCATGCTTTTATTCTCTCCACCATCCTTTTTATCTAGCGCTGGTCAGGCAGAGAGACGACGGCAAGCTTCTTAAATGTCTGCCTACAGCACCTCCCTCGGGAGCATGAAAGATCCGGGTCTCGCTTTCACTCTAGTGGGTTTCACACCAGAAAACTCCTCAAGCAGCCTAATTATACGCTTGCCTTTTACGACTAGACCAACACTCTGTTCAGATGTCTGTCATTAAAGCTGTGAATCCAAAGAATGGTCTGTACTCTGCTTACAAAAGAAGCTTAATGCAATGTTGCCTTAGGCTACGTTCAGACTGGAGCCCAAGGTGATCCAAATCTGATTTATTTGCTCTTATGCGACCCGTATCTAATATTTTCATGAGCCTGAAAAGCTAAATTCTGCATTTTTTCAAATTTAACCCAGATCCCTTTCACACGTGGTCTTGAATCTGATTCTTATCCATTTTTTTTGCATTTTGCAATATGACCTCAGTCTGAAGAGCCAGGTCATGTTTATCTGACTTTTGCATCATTGTAAATGGACAGACGTTGCATTTCTGAGTGTGGACAGGAAGTGTAACAACAATCATGGCTGACGGAGAAGCTGAGTGGAAGGAAAGTAAGGTACACTGCATAAAATGTGGAGTATAATTTACTTAAAAAAAAGTTTAATTTTAGTAGAATTCCCAAGTAAAACTAAACCCAAGCAGCTGTAGCTTTAATTTTAAAACCTTGAGTAAAGTCTACTGTAAACTTTACTGATGGCTTGTTTGTATATGTATTAGAAATACTAAGTAGCATTTTTGTATAAGATTTATTTCAATTTATGTTTTAAATTTTCAATGTTTTTATTAGAATTTTTTGAGCGAACGTGTTCAAGACTTTTATTTTGTATGGTTACTGTGTGAAGGCACATTTTTTAGACATCGATCGGAGTCGGACGCTAAAGTAAGTTCTTCAGTTCAAAGGAGCACAGGGTTTATTAATGTTTAAATTAATGAATGTACAGTGTATTTGTTTGTTTGAGAAAACGGCTGACAAGTTTTTTGTGTGATTGCAGTTATCACGGTGTGATTTTTGCTGTCTATGTAAAGGTCTCATATAAAAATATTGAGAGATGAAAAGAAACCAAATAAATATCTGTAGAAGATTTTGGGTCCTTTTATTAACTAATGTACAGCTGCAATATATTTCACTTAAGTAATGCTTATAAATGTTTTTACACACTAATCCTAGTTATCTTATTTAAACATTTGAGTAACCTTTACTTTCAATATTATTGTACATTTATTTACTGACATTATTCATTTATTTTTTTAGGTTTATTTTTTACAGTTTATGTATAAAACGTATATGTATTTGACATTTATTTGTTGCTGTTTACATATGATGATCAATAAATTAATTCTCACCTTTGTCTAATAACACTCTACAAATATAATACAAATATTATACTTGATAACTTTTATGAGATGAGCGTCTTAGCTGCAGTCTTTTCGAAGTCTTTGTTTTGTTAGGCGCCACTGGCCAAAAGAGAAATGCGGACCCCAAATGCATGACAGTCTTTCTCATAAAATGATAATTTATTCACGAAACAAATAACAAAGGCAGGGCAACCAAAGCAAAACCCACGAGGGGGAAAACCAACGAATAAAATACAACTGAAAACCTGGCTGACCAGAAAGAAAAAAACTGCAAAACAAGAGCAAATACAAACACCATCAACGCACAGATAAATGATATAATGAACCGACACCTAACGAAAACTGAGGGAAGCTTATGAAGGGAATCAATCAAACATAACGAGGGAAACTACAGGTGTACTAACTGAAAGCTCTAACTAGAAAATTAGAAGAGCGGGAAAGGGAGGAACAAAACTAGACCATGTGCAAAAACAAAACAAAGATGGCCGCCATCAGTCACATGACCCGAGCCATGTGGCAGGAGGTGGCAAAACAAAATAAGAGAGATAACTGAAAACAAGGTGAAACCAAAACTGAGGGAAGGACTGTCAGTGATCTGACCGCTGGCGACAAAAGAAGATACTTGGCAGATCCTGACATGTTTATGTGATGCAACTTAACACTCTTTGATTCTTTACTGCAGAGTCAGTTGAACAGTGTTACACACTCAAGATCAGAAACTTTGCTCACATAAATCTTACCAATGCATTAAACCCGAGCAGGGCATCTAAACAGTAAGCACAAAACCCTCTGCCTTCTTTTCAACACTGAGAACAGATTCAAACATCATTACACATTGTAAACAAACAAACAAACAAGCAAACAAAAAAATTTAAGTATTACAATCATGCAATTTATGCAGTGATGAAAAGTAACTTAAAAATTTTAACTAAGATTACTAGGATTACTAGTAACATTTACAAGGAGCGTCACGGTGGCGCAGTGGGTAGCACAGCTGTCTCTCAGCAAGAAGGTCGCTGGTTCGAGCCTCGGCTGGGTCAGTTGGCATTTCTGTCTGATCGCGTGGGTTTACTCCGGTTGCTCCGGTTTCCCCACAAGTCCAAAGTGAATTGAGAAAAAACAATTGTCCCTAGAATGAGTGTGTGTGAATGGGTTGCGGCTGGAAGGGCATCCGCTGCATAAAACATATGCCGGAAGAGTTGGGGGTTCATTCCACTTTGGTGACCCCAAAAGGGAAGAAAGCTGACATGAAGATGGATGGATTGAAAGCATTTACAAGAAATATATAAACTAACAGTTTTCAATATAGTTAACAAGGAAATTTCAAGTACACTTTGCTTTTTTGATTTTTTTTTATTAAAAAAAAAACTCCTCGCGTTTAGTTTTCATTTTGGGAATTTTATTGAAATGCCTCACATTTCCTCAGTGAGAAATCGTTTCTTAACTTTGTTTCAGCGTAGCCGTCTTTGAGTATTTTCTTACTTCTCTCTCTGCGCAACACCTCGGACATGAAGCCAAAGACACACGCGCATTAATTATCATGTACAGATTACTTGAGACGCTCATTGTTTTGGGTGAGATTTGATTACATGTGAACACTGAACTGGGAAAAATATTACTTAAGGGATTATATTTAAATGTACATAATAATTTTAGAACAATAAATGACAAAGAAATGGCAAGTAGTGCACTAAATTTGAACCTACCATTTTAAAGTAAAAAGACAAAACAGTATTTTTAATTAAACAATAATCAAACAATTAAACAATGTTTCCATTAAATACAAAGTCAAAAAAAACTTTTTTTAGTGTAATAGAACTTATAAACATGTCTACTTTGTCTTCTTCTTGATATTGATCTTGATCAAAATAAATGCACACAATCAAATTTTCACATGTTTACTTTTATTTTGATCAAAGCCCCTTTCTGCGCTCATGCGCCTCAAAGCCAGCAGGATTGCGTTCGTGCACAGGTCTGACACAAGTCAAACAAAAAAAATCGAATATAACAAAATGACCTTTAAGACCCGCAGTTTGAACATAGATTTACTTTCAAAATCAGCCGAACCTTTCCTCAGGATCGAGTTTGGCAGATTAGTCACACTCCTGGTTTTCCACAAACCTATGAAAATGCTGCAGTGTGCATCTTTCAGGGAAAATGACACACTCAGTTTCCCTCTAATCTATCAGCGCTACCTGAGGAAGTGCCTTCTAATCAGGATGTGACTGTTACTGTAGCCTCCGATTTTATTTTTCTTTTGAAGACAACAGCTGGGATCCAGGTAACACTGTTGGGACTGTAGCCAGTGTTTCAGAAAAAGGGTTTTAGCTGTGTGTTTTAGAAAAAAATAAATTAAAAATCAAGCAGTAAGCTCTTACAGCCAGCACGGAAAGGAATAAAACTGGCTTTAAAAGTGTTTATTACAGTGACAGAGAGGTGCAAGTCCAATTACAAATAGGAAAGCAAAATAGCAATTAAAAAAACATAATTACGAATGAAAAACAAGTTGTGCATGTCAAAACACAGATGAATTTTTTGTCGCTCTGGATTAACGATCCTTCTGTTTAACTTGTGAGGTGGTTTATTCTAGCAATCTATGACAATTAGGCCATACCAGAAAGGGATAAAATAGTTTTAGAACCAACTTGGTGTTGATTGGATGAGACTTCTGTCAATCAAACGTCAATCATAAAAGTGACTTTACAGCTCTTAAAAAACATAACCTAATGTTCGATTTTGTTAAATTGTTTTTGGGGTATATGGCTACCTCTAGAAAGAAGCCCAAAAGTGACACAAATCTGATTTTTCCTTGATATGGTTTAAATCTTTATTGTTTGTGGAAATAAACTGTTTAATCTAAACGCACCACGATTTCCTCCGATGTCCCCCAAGGAACAAACTATTTAGAATAAGATTGTTCTGGAAAGAATAGAGAAGAGAAACATTTGTGTAGCAACGACCCAACTATGGATTGATAATGTAGCTTCAATGATTTTACTGCAAAAACCAGTCGTTTGTTTTGTTTTTATTCAGTTGCTTTACTGTTTGTTGTAAAAAGATGTTTAAGCCATTTAGACCAGTGATCTTCAACGTTTTTATCACTGCGGACCTGTCAACTTTTGACTAATACCTAGGGATGGGGTGGGTTTTGGGGGTCGAGTGGCTTAGCGTTAGGGATTCTGCAAATATTATAATAATAATAATAATAATAATAAACGTATTAGCAGTCTCGTCGTAAAATTGTGGCAACAGCATAGCATGAGAATGTGTCCATAATATTTGGTAAATTGTCTAAATAAATGCTTTTTTAGATTGTTTAGACTCAAATCGATCAGATTTTAAAAAGTATTTTTAAAATAAATAAATTTCCAATAATTTACAACTCACGTCTGTGTCATGCCTAAGCACAATTTATACTTTAAAGACCATCAGTAAATCCTATGTGTGTATATAGTTCTAACCATTTGAACGTGATATTGAACTAAATAAACATTTTCTGACCTGTTAAACTAAAGAAGCTCACTTAAATAAATGGAAATAAATAAAATCCTGATTGTGTGACCCTACCCAGCACAGTGCTTGCTCCGGTTAGCGTTCTCAGATGGTGTCTCTGCTTTAACCGTGCTAAGGGTCATTAGAACAACACACCAACATGCATCCCTGACCTCGCAAGATAGTGGAGAATCATTGGTAAGCGCTAACCAAGACTCTAAACCACTCAATAAAAACTGAAGTCAATGTTAAGCACTAAAAAGAAAGCAATTGATTGTAAAATGCTAGTTCGCTAAACCAGCACTTAGCTTAATGTATGTAGCTAATGATTGGAACAGATAAGAGCGAGCGAAAGAGGTGCCGTTTAGATTCATTTAATTTCATGGCTGAAAAGGTAGACTCACAAGCTCATGGTGGTCTAGAGCTTGAGCGCTAGCGTTTTACTGTTTTGTTTATTAGCTTCTAGCTGTGTGCTGCAGGGAGCACATTCCACACAATAGTGTGTCTGGGCACATTCATCACGTGCAGACACGGTAGAAATGTTCCTTGCATGTAGGATGAGAGTAACCCGAGGGCTTCATTATAGATGGAAAACCGGAGTACTCTAATTAGCGCGCTAGTCTGGGTTAGCAACTTGTAAAAAATCTCCAACTAGTCAGAGAACAAAACAAATATGCATTCTATGAAAAGATTTTCATTCTTTAAAAATGAACTAGTATCTGTGTTTTGACAGGCACATTTTTTAAATCAAAACATGCATTTTCGGAAAACGTCTTTGAAATATATGTTTATAGGGCTCATCTATCTTTTTTGCGTTGTTTTATTTGAGCAACTTCTTTGTAAGTCAAAACATGCAGTGGACATTTCAACAGGAACACATTGTGGAAAAATGATGATATTCACAGAAAATCTACAAAGCCGTTAAAAGCAAATTGCAATTTCTCACTTTATCTACGCACTTTGAAATTAGAACATCTGTCGAATAAAGTTCTGCCCTTCACGGAAAGATAGACCAAAGGCATGCTTGGCCTCTTTGATCTCTGCTGCCATGTGTTTTTAATTCTTACTCTTGTTCAGTGTGAGCTCTGAACTCTCACTAGTCCTGCAGAGGCTCAAAGGGAACTCGAGTCTCAAATCCTGTCTCCTCTGATTTGCTAATTGGTGGTCAGAAGCACTTCTGGATGACTAGACTTCAAGGATATATAACATTTAATGTCTCCATCGACTTAATAAATGGTCAGAGTGCACGATTTTAGAAGAGCGTATGCAAAGTTCCTGTTTCTGAGCGCTGAAACCTGAATTCGGTATAAAACAGAATTTTTTTGTTTGTTTCTTTGACAGAATGTATGAACAATGCACAAAAATAAACTGGGGTGATAGTGATTTTAGAGATCTGGCTTCCACTGTTGGTTTTGGCAGCCACTTAAATTTGAGTCTTTTTTTTACGAAAATGATTATTAGTTTTAGCTACATTTTAGTCATTACATTTTTAATAGTTTTAGTAATAAAAAAAGGTTTTAATCTAGTTTTTCCCAGTGTAAACAAATATTTAGTTGATTAAAATTCCTTTTAATAAGTTAATTTATATTTTTAAATATTTGAAATTGTGTATCTAAAATTTCTTTCATGAATTAATGCTCCATTTAACACTGTAAGATAGGCTTGTCATTAATAAACACAATTATGCATATGCATGAGCTAAAGATTAAGTAAAATAAAGTGTACATGGTGGAATTTATCTTCTCACTTAAAAAAAAAGCAAATAGCAATAACATTCTTAATTTGGCAATTATGGCTTTATTTTTTACAATTATCTAAAGTTCGATAAACATATGTTTGCACAAAATTTGAGCAAAGAATTAAAACTCTCTTGCATGTCAGCGGTGAGTTGGGACCGCAGATGTGTGCAATGACCAGACCAGACCAGGAGAACACGTGGTGGTAAACACACATTACAGTCTTTAATCATTAAAATCAGAAATGTCATGCATTTTGAATGGGTAACCATCCCCCAAAAAAACATTTTCATCCACTCTCATCTCAACAATGGAAATTTGTGTAGTCAACGTCTCGTTATCATCATGAGAAAAAGCTGCGTAAACGAATTGGTGACGAAAAAAAAAACAGCTGGATTCTTGTCTGCTACTTAAACTTGTGTATAGTTAAAGCTCTCGTTTTAGTAGTTCCCATCATTTGGTGCCATGCAAGTTAGTCCTGTAAGCATCAGCACTAAATGTCTTTCCCAGGTGTCATTTCTGAAATTATGGAAATTGCAAAAAATGTCATTGAAGGGTAAAATAATCCAAGGTCTGCTATGATGGTAGTACTAGTATGGTCATATAACCTAGTATGATAGTAGTTTGAAGGCTTATCAGCACTCCAATCTTCTCATTTTAGCCCATGAGACACATGAATATCTTCTAGCAATGCTCCTCCCTTGATACAACAACCTGCCGAATTCTGTGGAATTTTCTGTGGAAATATGTGGATGCAGATGCCATCTGGTCCTTGTCGTGATGTTGTGTTCTTCTGTTTCTTTAAAACCCTTTCCACAGAATTCTACAGAAATTAACACAAATTCTGTAAAGAAATCACCAAAATACTGATTTAACTGGCCCTGGTCACGACTGAGAACCATTGACGACTGAGAAAATTTGAGGAATACAGTACCAAATCCATCACATATATAACCAATGTTCCATGGGCTAGATGGTGAGACTAGACCAGACACTGAACATAGTTTTAGAAGTAGTCTTTTCCAGAAGACTACATGGGGTGTGAGGAACAAACTGTTCAGAACAAGATTATTCTGGAAATAATAGAGGAGAAACATTTGTGTAGCAACAACCCAACTATGGATTGATAAACCAGTTTAGGGGAACCAAAACCTTTCTTTTTCTCAATATAGTTAAGGAATTCTCAACAGTTCCCCCAGCTCTGGTTTACTCATTAGTTTTACTTGGCTCAAGTACGACTGACCACTGACATGAGAGTTGATGACTAGCCCAAGCCAACAGGAAATTCAATGTCTGGCCCAAGTTTTCTGTGCCACATTAAATACGATATCACCTCTGCAAGACGTTTGGCTCACATACCGTATGCCAAAACCACTTGAATACAAGATGTGCCCGTCAAATGGCAAATGTGTCCCAATTTTTTGCTGAGTGGATTTCTGGTAGATTTAAGTAGAAATACAGGAAACAGAAAGACAGAACTGGGGGACTAGGAGATGAAGAGGCCAAGGAGACAAGAAAATCCAGGAGATAGAGAAGAGGTAAGTGAACATTTAAGAAGTTACAAAACTGTTCTAGGCATTCTACTCTAGCTGCAGACAAGACAAGAGGACCTTAATTGGTGTGATCAGGTGTGCTTCATCATGGTCGAATCATAAATCTTCAGGGCTGACCCCCACTGGCTTGGATTTGGAGACCTCTGTTTTAAATGGTACTGTGAAGGGTTAACCAGACACTGAAGAGGGTTTGAGAGGAGAATCTGAGTTCAGGTGTGGAGAAGGACTCAAACGAAAGCGATGTGGATGTTCATGAGAAACAAACTAAAGGGGACCATGAAAGATTCTATCTTGTACCAACTAACCAACTAAGAAATATAGAGTTGTGTGACATCAGCATAGCAGTAGAATTGAATAAAATTTTCTTATGATGGGACACACCTGATTGCACTAAGTGATGGTAAATGGTTGGCCAGAGACTCAACAGAGTTTGAGAAGTACTAAAGAAGGGAGGTGAGCCTGAGTCCAGCAGTGAGGAATTACTCAAGAACGGGCAATATGGATGGGGAGTGAGGAACAAACTGTGCAGAAGAAGAGTGTTCTAGAAAGAAAAGAGGAGGAACATTCTATCTTGCAGCAACAAATAAACAAATTTAGGGAATCCGTATTCATTCTTTTTTTTTTTAGATATTGTTGAGGGAACAGTTCCCTTATAAAATAATATTTGAAAATTCATCAATATTTTGGGTTGTACCATCAATGTTTTATTTTGATTCACGGTTATTAAGAAGTCTAACCATAGTTTGTTAACAGGGGCCATTGACTCGTCCACATTCCAGATGTCAGTGTTGGCCTTCCGTACTGTTGACACACGCATTCCGAAACAGATGATTAACTGTTCAGCCATCCCTGAGCAGTGAAAGACTTATTGTCTTCGTTTATCAGCTCAAACCTGCAATCGAGTGGTCCACCGGTGCTGTCGATACCTCATGAAAGGTCACATTGAACATTTTTACTTCCCAGATGGCGCTTTCCTTTGAAAGTTTCTGTGAAATCTAACAAATGTAGTTTACCCACATTTTAATCTTTCACCATCGACGCATCATATTCTGTTATATTTTTTTCTTGGTTTATTATATACATTTTTAGATAGTCTTTCTTTTTAGGGATTCTGTTTTTAGAGATTGGCAAAGACACAGAAAGTAGTATTCTTGAACTTCTAGAACACAGTATATTCTTGTTGATTCATGTAATTGCCTCAAAAGCCCACCTCAACGCCCATGAGGAGGGGATATCCTGACAAATAAATAAATGACCTAACATTATGTTGATTTAATTTACTTTAACTATGCATCAGCAGCACCAATAGCACACATCTTCATCAATGCAGTATAGATTAATTCATTAGGGAAACACCATCAAAGTCTTTACTGAACCTTAAGCACTCATGTTCACTGCTCCTGACACTTGCTAAAGAGTCCCAGGGCACAAGATTTGATCTCCTGCAAGAAACTGAGGCATTTAAATGGTGCCTTTTTTAGTAAAAGCGAAGTGTTAAAGACTTCAACAAAGCCATTTGATCTTCGGAGATTTAAGTTATCTTTCATGCTGCGCCTTTAACAAGATGTAAAGGGATTATTCGGTGACTCTGGTTTAGCATCTGAGTCATTTCAAGAGCTCAAACAGAAGCATCCTCATTTGACAGCCACCAGTGCATCGATAAAACAGTTAATCTTTGACAGGGAAGCTGCTTTAATATAAAGCAAGACTACGCTTAACGTTCCACTAAGTAAACAAGATGTAGTTTGGTTCAGTCAGTGAGGCGACACAGTTTTTATGGTGCCCCAAGGGTCTCGGTTAACCCGATTATTTAGAAGAGCTCTTAAACTGAGAGCCCTTTGTGGCATAACAAACGTGTGACAGGCTGCAGTTTGCTGCTGGTGTCCTGCAAAGTCAGTGACAGTCTGTTATTAAGCGTAAAGTGTGAAAGAATTCCTGCAACGTGAAATAAACAAGGTTTTAGAAACCAGACAATAGTTTCTTTTTTATTTAACCATCGTGTATATTTATCAAAACAGTACCTTAACAAATGAAACGATTAATCAACGTATTTGTTAAGTACATATTTGTTTAACAGTTTCGGTTCAGTCAGTGGTCTTTTTTTATTTAGAACATTTATTCTTAGTTTTTAGTTTTATTCAGTTCTTTTTGAACACACAGTAAAAATGGCTTTTATAATTTCTTTCTGCATTTGAGGTTATCATCAGCACTATTCTAAATATATCTAAAGCACTATTAGTAATGCTTGATTTAAAAAAATATCAAAATGTTTAGTATTGTGAGGTTTTCAACCCTACTTTTTATCCGCTGCCCAAAGTGACACAAAGTAGATTTTCTTTGCCCATATGTGATCTGTTTAGAATATTTTCAAGACAATATTTTCAACAACTCAATTGTATTTTTTTTTCGACCTACATCACATTTATGTTTGGTCCTAAATCTGATACGTGTCCAAATTTTCCAGATATACAGTCTGGGGACTGGTGCTTACCTATGTCAAAATAATAATGCCGTAGGTAAGTGCCCTTAAAGTAGACACTCATTTTCAGAAGAAATTGTAGATACTTCTTAGCGTGTGCACAATCTGGGACGCACTAAAACATCACAAGACTGAAGTAGTTGTGTCACGTCATCATGCACGACGTGTTTGAGAACTTAGCTCTTCTTTTCTATTCCTTCACAAAAAAAAATGTCGAATAATATAACACTCTCTATATTGATATTATTTATTTTTGTGCTTCTTTTTGAAAATGAGTCATATTACAGAGAGGGCTCTATTGTTTGGATCCCAGAGAAGACTTCTTCCGCCCGAGCACGGTGGATTGTGGGTAATGTCAGCCAGTTGAGCATTCATGGATCTACACTTCAGAAACTAACCAGAAAAAGTACACATCCGGGAACCACTTTTTTATGTACACTACGGTTTGAGACACGTTAATTCTCATTTTGCAGTGTGCGAAAAAAAGTGTGGATAATGCACCTGTTATGATTCCCAGGGAATCAGCATATAATATTTAGGTAGAGACGTGTTAATTTCAGGGTATTGTTGTTTATCACGTTCATTCTCTGTTTGTGTGTCTATTGGTGGTGGAGAGTTGATCCCCCAATCAGGGGAGTGGGTGGGCCTGCTCTGCATTCATGGGACGCTCTCTCCGTGTTTCGGAGGCTCGTTGCGGCGCCACCTGTGGCAGAGTGAGTGTGTTGCCTTGTTTTCAGCGCGCTTGTCGTGAAAAGTTTTATGATCAGAAGAGAGTGTGCGTGAGTGAACACTGCTGTCTCCCTGTTTGCCCTCCTAAGACGAATTCTGTGTTTTTTTTTGTTCTGCTATTCTTTGGGTTTGTGAGCGGGTTATTGTATAGCGATTCAGTTTGTTGTTAACGGTGATAACCGTTACAGTATTTTGTTTGTATGTTTAATGTTTATGTTTCGTTACTTTGTAAATAAATCACGTTTTGGTTTTGAAAAGGTCGTCGGTTATAGCTTCTCTGAAAACAAATTAAATCCTTTCTACTATTACTCACTGTTGCGGCCCACGAGCCAATTATTTAACACCGAAGCTGGGCCGTAACAGCGCCGATTGCGACGCAGCATACTTTTTCTTCCCTTGGTTTTTCAATTCAGTTGGAAAACCACTTACAGGTGCATCAGCGCCACCCTTGGAAGGATGTGTTCTAAGTATATTTTTTTGATTGCTTGTCCCAGTCAGCGAGGCTTCCTGCGATCTCACAGAGGGTTTCTTCACCAGGGCAGATCTTTTCTCTGCATGTGTGTGTGTGGGGGGTTATTTTGGGTTCTAAGTTTTTTCCCCCACAACAATTAAAAAATTAAATGTCTTGGTTGCTTTATTTCACCACAAATAGTAAAACCAAGCTTTTATATTAACTTAGAGATTACTGTTCAGTTTAATTTAACAGTTTCCACATACTTTACTTTACAATCACTAAGGTAGTATGGTAGATCAATTTTTAGAATTATCTGATAGGAATTTCTCTTAGGCTGTTGCGAAGCTGATTTGAAGCAAAAATAGCTGTATAAAAAACATTTTGATTGATTTATTTGTTATGCTAAATGTGAATACTATATGAGTGTTATAATGGGAAATAACGAATGAATTAGGGTTAGGGGACGTTTTTGTTGTTGTGGAATTTTTTTCAAGTGACTAATGTGAAACAGTGAAAGAGGACGTCACTGAGTTGGGAGCAAAGGGAGGTTGACTGAGTCCAGTCCTTATGAATTATTTGGTGCTAGGAGATGTATAAGCTAAAGACAATTGTTTCTAGTGACTAATGTTATAATAATGGCATCTTTCTAGCTCCCAAGGACACCTTACAACAACAGTAAATATCAATAACAGACAAACAATCATAAAAGCAATCTGTTCAGATCAGGGGGTGGTTTGTTCCACAGTTTGGGTGATGCCCAACAAAATGAACGCTTCCCATATGCAGTTTTTGGTAGTTGAGGAAATTGCAGATGGGTAGCGGATAGCACGGAATGGATCAGTAGTAGATTGCAAGAGGGAGTGGAGTAATTTATGGTCTAAAATGTCGATCCTGTGTTTGATCGGTAGACAATGAAGCTGAAATAACCCTAACGTGAAGTTTGGGTAGTAAGTCTGCTGCATTCTAGATTAGCTGAAGCTTGGGAAATTGTAGTAAAGTGCATTGCGGAAATCAATACAAGAAATAACAAGTGCATTGACAAGAATAGCTGCGGTTTGACTGGTGAGGGCAGGACGGAGGCGCTATGTGTTTCTCAAGCGAACATCATGACGAGGACGGTTAACTTGGGCGTATAGTTAAATTTGTTGGGGTTAGTGTACATTGTTGAAGACACTCGTTTCTATAACCTAATGTAACACACGTTCATGTATGTCTGACAGCACACATTGACAGACATTGAGGATTCGGACATCAATCCTAAATTGTAGTGAAGCCCTTCTGGAAAGGTAAAAATAACGCATCTGCAATAATACACCTGATAATAACAGGATGTCATTATTATTGTGATATTTCCAGTCTGCAGCGAGGGCCCTCTCCAATATTCTGTCAGTCTAATCTCTGATGTCATATTTTTCTGGATTTTGCATCATAGAGCCCGAATTAAAAGTGGTGTCACTTTTAAAAGACATTCTTTTAATGAAATTGTTACATGAAGACACACAGAGACTTAATTAGTCGTTATACTAGCAGTTCCAAATTTGTTTCAGCCAATATTCCAAAATATTTTCTCTTTTGCTTCATAATCTATTAGATATTTACCCCAACAATAAAAGTGCTTAATTTATACTTAAAGGAGCATTTTTTTGGGGACGTAGTTTCATATTCTACACAAATAATTCTTAATCTAAACAAAGACACAAAAAACTCTACTTTTACCAAAAACTGCGCAGTAAGAAATGCAGTCTGAACATCTGCTTGCCTATTTATGCCTCAGCGTTTTTTTACATTTAGAATTTTGCTAACACGTCTTTCAACAACACATCTTTCATTTGGAGGGCTTCTTGCTTAATCTAAAATACAGTCAGAATGTATCTTTCCGTCTATACCACGCTCATCTATGTTTATTTATCATTCTGTTTGTATCCATCAACCCATCGTCCATTTACATCTATTCCTCTTGTCAGCTATATTTATTTCTGCAGTGTACGCAGAAAATAGCTCTCGACTGAGGTTTTTTTCTTTGTATTTTCAGCACAGTGGTACAGTTGCAGGCATCATATGACCTCGGCACCAATCAAAGCCCTTTGATTTGACTTTTTCAGCACAAAGTCCCGAGGCGCTGCACAGCGCGCCACAAACAAAACACAAATCCCCTGAAAGCTCTTCGCTGGCAACACATCATCAATGCTCCATTGTATTTTTAAGACAGTACTGACACTAGCACATGCCAAGAGACTTAATCCAGAGCGGCTGATTTAAATGGTCCGACTGCAGAAGAAGAGCACACAAAGGATGAAAAGATAAACATATGAGAGATGATACCGTTCTGCTACTGTGCGGGATTAATCAGAGCTGAACAATATAGCACTTCCATTTCAGGCTTTGAAATGAATGATGCATAAGAGAGAAAGATGACAACAAGGTGGGTTGAAGAATTGAGAAAGTAGGGCAGAGGAAATGGATAAAGAAGGTTTGGTTCAAGTGAAACCAAGTAAACTAGATCAACTCTCAGCACGCATTTGGTGACTTTTTTTTCATTAAGTTCTGGTGCATAACCATTGAAACGAAGTTCCTCGAACTAGATTCGGGAGAATCATTACAGATAATTGACATCCCTTGAACAGTCGGTGCTCATCCGATCATTAGAATCCTCAGGATTTAAGCAGATCTAACCTTCACTCATTAAACAACCAAAACAGGTCTCCTCACCTCCTCCCCTTCACTGCTCATTAACCTTTTGTGCCGGGGGGATGGGGGGCTGGGTGCCTCCTTGGACTGATCACCTAAGTTCGCTCCTCCTTACTCGCCACTTGCGACACTAGGTAATTTTATGCAATATGAACTCGTGAAATGAAAATCTATGAAGTGGATAGAAGAACACAAAAGTTTTTTTAAATAGGAAATAAAAGATGCCATTCTGTTGATTGCTGAGCTTACCGATTAATAGGAAAGAACGTAGCAACCTTGTCGAACCTGTTCCTGCACTTTTCAGTGGTTATTTGCTATATTGAGTCTTGGTGGTGGTCTATTTTGTAGTTTTTGGGACTGGTGTGTGGTTTTTGGATGGATCCTCCTGAACTCTATCTGGGTTCTCCTGTATTTGAGCTGTGGATCTGCAGTGAGTCGCCATCAGCTCATTGATCTAAATCCTGTTAGCTGCAGTCTACTTGTTTCTTGTTTTGTGTTGCACACTTTTTTTAACTATTCATTTTTGGAATACCTTTTTCTAGTCTTTGCAGAGCAAGTCACACAAAACACCCACCAGTACGACTTACAGACCCCCGAATAAGGACGTTTGGCCAAACCTGCCACTATCCTTGAGGTTATCCTAAAAGGTTTTTTCTTTTTTAAGTTTGGAATCTAACTATCAATTTCCTGGTCAAATATGTTGTTTTTTCATTTTCCACGCACTTTATTGAGTGTCATTTTAAGTCCCATCTCTGATCATTTGAAAAAAAAAAATTTTTTTTTTGGTTCTATATTGGCCTAAATGTTATAAATGGTTTGTGTATTCAGTGCCCTGGATGGTCAATTGATTGTGGCGTGTGTGCTTTTATGAACAAACTTTGATTGGCTAATTGATCACGCCCCCAAATGAGAGATTTTAAAGCTGCCGTAACATGTAAACTTGACTTTTCAGACATTTCTTGCATGTTTTAGCATTTTTCCCTGATCAAAAACATGTCTCAAGTAATATTCAGGTTGGTTCATGCACGTGTAATCCTATTTTCTTTTTCTGGGAGCTAAAAACAAATTAATAGCGATGTTCATTCCATGTTCATTGACTATAGCACCACCCACTAACCAATCAGATGAAGCGATAATGCAGCTCATCTAATGAAGAATGTATGCATTGACTGACACAGGAGTGTAACAGTAGCAGAAACGCTACAATAAACAATTCATTTATTTGTTGAAAATGGGTGGATTATCTATGTATCCAACAAGCAAAACCAGCAGGGGGCATAGCAGAAGCATGACAGTGGGAGGAGCGGGAGGTACACTTGTCGTTTTGTGGAGAACAACCATTTGAGGTGATTCAAATACATTGCTCACAATAAATACTGCCTTTTGGAGGTTATTAAGAGTGCAATGACAGTCTAGAGGGGTCAGTTATTTATCATAAATTATTTGCAAAGGGCGTGTTTGGCAACTTTAACAAATAATAACAAATGTTTGTTTTAACTGAAACACCCCTTAACATGTTTAAGAGGTCCATACACAATCACATCGCGTCAAAAGTCATAATAGGTGACATTTAGATCAAGACTACAATACAGAAGGAACTGAATCAAAGACAGAAATAAAACACAAGGTTGACAAAAATTAAGAACATTTTAGCTAATTGAGTCAATTCAAGATACAGATAAAGTGTCACAGAAATGCCTGCTAACGATTCCTTAATTTATTTAAATCACCAAATTTGAGTTCACTTGACCAGAAAATCATCATCTTTCCCATGAAAAACATGATTAACCCTCAAGAGAATTTCACCTAATTTCCGAAATCTGTTCTGACAGCTACCACTCGTGTGATCTGCAGAGAAAGGAGCTGTGTGTGTCCGCGAAGAAAAAAATTCTTGAGCAATTACAGCGAAACGAAAGAATCAAGACGAAGCGAGGTAAACACACAAGCATACATGTCACGACGGGTTACACCCTCCCAAATGTTCCAGTCTCAAAGGCTGAGGCAGCTTCTCCAGGTGTGCTGCGAAAGCTTGATGGATTTATCAAAAGTTTGGGATCAAGAATACAGGCACACGAGGAAAGGGTGTTTATTTCAGAAGTCTTTTACTTCGTTCAAACATCACCTCCTATTCTGGTTTTGTAAGAGTTTGGTATAGTTATACATGTCTGGTTTATCCTCAAAAGTCACTTTACATCATTTATGTGGACAACTGTTCATTAAGGGCTGCACAACAGACAAATTACAGTAACTGCATCCTGTAAATTACTGTTTACACGAGGAGAGCTCAAATAGCTACAGTATAAATCACTCTTGACAGTGATTGTTGGTGTTCTTGCATACAAACAATGCCCTGGAGATGTTGGGGTAAGTTTGGTGATGCACTTGTCTATTTTCCAACACGAAGCTGAGACAGCGTCAAACACAAGCATGAAACACTTACTGAAACATTGACTGTATATAACATGGAAGTAATGTGTGTGACATCACCGATTTTAGCAGAAAGTAAATGAGGCTTGGAGGTTGGGTAAATATGTCACTTCCTCGTTCGACAAAGCATTACTGTAAATAAGTCAAAATATGTTAAAAGGGGTTATGTGGTGGATTAGAAATGACGAGAACGAAACCTCAGCACTTGATAAGTGGCTTTCAATGATTAACCCAGCACTTTTTATGCAAATGGAAGTTTAAAACAACCTAAGGAAAGGAATAATACAAAAATTAACCCATCTCAGAGTTGTCATGAAAGACAAAACTAGCGTTAAGTATAAAAATAATATTGAAGACCCGTTTTTTTTTTTCAGCTGAAAAGTTGGCAGTATTTAACATGAGCGTTAATGGGAATCTGCTCACTTCCAGTCCCAGCCGAAAGTGGTCAGTCGAGGAATTACCGGTCCAGTCATTCCTATTGCGCATTAGAAGGGAAAGTTGGGGAGTTGCCGCTTAAACTGAAATAATAAGGTATACACACTTTTAACAAATACTGCTTTTTCTCTGACCTGTTTTGTAAGGGTAAACATCGATTTAGCATGATTTAGGGGGCTTTTCCCAGCATTCTGTACATGAAAGCTGCACTTTATTTATGTAAACCCACATAAAAAGAACCTATATGAGGATATTTGCTCATGTATGAAACCTATATGCAGTACATACATACATATATGATAATGAATATGCTTCATATATGTGTATTTAGCCACATATAGGCAAAATTGAAGGGCATGTAAGTCTCATGTATTGCTTCTTAAATACCTACATATAATACTATGTACATACAACAAATGTCTCCTATGGCTCATATCCTACTTTGACAACTGTCATAGATGACTCCGATAGCTCGTATTTTCTATTATCAAACTTAATCATCCAAGGAGATCAATATAATTCATTTGATGCAGATCTAGAGTATAATTGACTTCTCATCGACTTCTCATCAAATGACGCTTGTGGATCTCAAACAACAGCGGGGGAAATAAGTATTTGACACATCAGCATTTTTATCAGTAAGGGGATTTCTAAGTGGGCTATTGACACAAAATTTACACCAGATGTAGCCATCAAACCAAATATTGAATTCATACAAAGAAATCAGAACATTTAAGCATACAGGTTGAGTCATGATAAATAAAAATTACCTTACTGATAAAAATGCTGATGTGTCAAATACTTATTTCCCCCCTGTATATAGTGCTTTTTGTAATGCTATGGTAACACTCAATTTCATTAAATCATTTCAAAATATGATCAATTCAACCCAAAAAATTATCACCTATACTGTCCCAAATATTCCTTTTAAACAGATCTCCAGTGGGTGCCACATTACCATTGAGGGCTATTTATAGGAGCTTATTATTTGGTCCAAAAAGCCTGCCTTCCCACAGTGAGAGCTTTAGACAGGTGATGTTGAAATCATTGGTGATGAACAATTTAAAAATCATCTTTCGTTAGGCGTCTACATGTTTCAGACGCAATGACACACGCCTCAAAGTGGTGCGTGAGTTCTTTGTATGGCGGTAATTAATGGATGGAAATGGTGTCATACTATTGTAGAAGCTCTCTGGAGATATCTGGAGGTCTTGGTAAAACTGGTTTGTGGGTCAGTGGCGAATGAGCATGTCTGAGTGTAAGAGGGACAAATATTTTCTTTCATCTTGGGGGTAATCTTGCTGTTGAAGGCAGATTTTTTGAAAAATGCTTCATTGTCCAGATAAAGTGGTGTTGTTTTTTTTAGATTAATGAGAACTACATTTAAGTATTTGATGCCATTTATAATTACAGACCTGCAACCAATACGTGTGAGGACACAGTATAATGTCTAAAAATTTAAATTACTATTGTATGAATTTGAGTCTTCCTCAATGCATTAGCCACATAGATTAAGATCGAAGTATATACACAATAAAATCTAATGGTAAACTGACTGTAAAATCAAATGATACTGTCTTTCTCAATAGTGTTTTCACAATGCATCATCAAACCAGAAGTTGGCCATGTTGGAGATACTCCTATTTAATGCCAAAAGATAAATACAATTAAGGAGAAGACTGCAAAGAAAAAAAAACTGAATGCAGAAAGGAGGCCCTTGTGGTAAGCCAGGCCTTCCATAGCAAAAATCTATAAAATTATTAGAAAGTAGATTATAAAACCTCTCTTTATGGAAGAGAAATCAAAACAGATGTATGTGAAACATGTTAAATACATAAAAAATATTATTTTCAACATGCATATATCTAATATATGGGAAAACTAGTAAAAGAGGCCAAAATCAACTATGTGTATGTATTTATTATTAAAAATGTCAAATCTATGTTTTCCGAATGCATGGTAAGATTAACTTAGAGTAGACATATATATATATAAAGAATAACTAATATGAATGGATTGTTTTCTATATTTTTGCCTTGGAAATCCTGGCTTACCACAAGCGCCTTCTTACCACTGATCGTTTTTTTCACTCTTCTCCTTGATTTAATATAACTTTCTTGAGTATGTAGTATTTGAAATATTTTTCACGGACCAACCGATTAAAACAGCCACAAACACAACAGTAATGAACCATTTGCTTGCTCAAAAGTGGCGAGTACCTTTTTCCTCAGTGGTATTTTCACTGAGGAGTATCTCCAACATTATTTATTAGAGTGAAACCTGCTACCTTTTGGACCGTGTATATTAGGTTTGGTATTTTTTTAAAACGTGCTACCTGCTGGGCGGGGTCTATTCTGCCTCTTCTGAGTATGCCACACCTGCATCCACTCACTCAATAAAGTCTCATTGCTTTAACCCCACTCCAAAACGAATGCTCTGTCCTAATTCGAACCTTTACACTGCATCCTTAATGTAGATACTCATTTTAGGAAGAAAATGTAGATACTTTATAGTGTGTGAGACGAGAGTGTGCACAATCGCGCTAAAACATCACTTGACAGAAGTAGTTGTGCCACGTCATCATGCACGATGTGTACGAGAACTTCTATTTCTTCACAAAAAAATATTCTAATAATATAACACTCTATATTGATATTATTTATTTTGGTGCTTCTTCTTTAAAAATGAGTCATATTACAGAGAGGGCTCTTTTGTTTGGGTCCCAGAGAAAACTCGTTCCACCCGAGTACAGGGGATTGTGGGTAATATCAGTCGGTTGAGAGTTAATTGATCTCCACTTCAGAATCTAACTGGAAAACGTACACATCCGGCCACCCTCGAACACTTTTTTTTTTAATGTACACTTTGGTTGAGACATCCTAATTCTCATTTCGCAACCATAAAAATTTGAATAGTGCGCGGATTGGGATGCAGCATCACTTTGCCTGGCCTCATCTACACCAAAAGTCATCTCTGATTCATCTATGTGTTTGATAAAAAAAAGTCCTTCCTGTTACTACTCTCCCTTCTGCCAGTTGGCTCCTAGATTATTTCAGTGTTTCCTGTTCCAAGTCTGGTCATTCATCTTCTGTATTTAGTCTGGTCATTGTCATCTGTCTTCAGCCTGGTGATCTTCTGTGTTATCATTTGTGGTTGTGCTTGAGGTCGTATGCTGTAACGCTCAGGCCAGCTAATTCTGATTTCTGGATTATATCAAGTGTGACATGAAACGCCATAAAAGTGGCTTAAAATAATGATAATAATAAAAATAATAATAATGAACTTTATTTTATAAAGCACCTTTCAAGTTATGCTCTCCAAACAGAAAAGCACATAAAGCAAAATTACATAAAACAAAAGAGATATAATGAATAAAAACAAAATACATTGAAACAAGGACATTAAAAACAAGAACTAAAGTTAAAAGAAATAAAATAACAATGTCAGCGATCATAAACCAGATTAAATAAAAAGCGGTTTTAAGGTGATATTTAAAGGTGGTGTAAGTTTGTGCATCCCTAATTGAGTGCGTGGTATAGAAAGAAGCTTAAACTGTGAGCAGCGGAGCGTATGATTTGGGGTGTAAGTGATTAAAAGAGATGACAAGTACTCAGGGGTTAGATCATGGAGCGCTTTATACCTGAGGGTTAAGATTTTAAACTCAACGCGGAAGCGGATCAGGTGCCAGTTCAGTTATTTAAGAACAGGTGTAATGTGTTCTCACACTGGTCCCGGTCAAGGCTTCCCTTCAGCACTCATATGTCTAAACTTGATTCATATTTATCTTACCCCTGCCTTTCTCTGTCCCTTTCGGTGACACCACATTTGAAGTTATTTTTAATTCATTAGATCTTTACATCAAGATAGAAACAAATATAGAGGTCTGAGTTTTATATAGCAAAAGTATAGTCCATCCAACACAACACTAATAAAACAGTAAGTTGCATGTGGACAGAACCTTACAGGTAGGTTAATACTGTTTTTCTCTTGTCTTTTGTATGTGTGCGTGCATGTGTGTGCGTGCATGCGTGTGTGTGCGTGTGTATGCGTGTGTGTGCGTGTGCGCGCGTGCGTGTGCATGTGTGTGTACACTGTCAAGGTATGCTGCATAAAATAAAAATAAGTTTAGATTAGTGTAAAACAATATTAAATAGTTGAAAAAGTAATAAATATGGTGTTGAACAATGTAATGTAAATAAAATAAATGGTTTCCTGCTCAGTGGTATTGCCAGCCTTGTGCCACTTGCCAAATTATGGAGTGAACAGAGGACGATCAGCCTATAGTTAAATTCAAACATGATTTAACCTCAGACTATCTGAAAGAAAGGACAGCACTAATCTCACATGGCTGTTTAAAGACCTAAATTTTCTTCCCAAAGTTGAAAGGAACGAGGCTTTACTGAGCGAGTTGTTAATGGCAGAGAGTCCTGCAAAACAAGAGTCTAAAGAGACCACAAACTAACAGCCACCAAAGAAGAGACGCAAAAAGTTAATTTGGAGGATATTGATGGTTTATTGCAGATATGTTGTTTACATGACAAAACCTGTTACAATTTAAACAAAAATTCAATAAACAATCAGATTTTGAATTTAAATAGTTTCTTTGTCTTCAATTTACATAATTTTTTTACATATTTTCATTTATAGATTTATAAAAAAAAAATTCAGACTTGTCATTGCGAATAATTGCGATTAATGAAAAAAATTGTGCGATTAATTGGTTAATTTATTTGTATCGATCAATAGCACTAAGTATATATATATATATATATATATATATATATATATATATATATATATATATATATATATATATATATATATAACTTTTTACTATTAAATTATTTACTATTGCTATTAAATATTTTCAAATTAAGTAATGTTTTTTATCTATTGATTAAAATAAAATATCAAAGATAGCCAACTTTTACAGTGTACTTTGAGGTGACCAGTGCAGAAAGCTTTTGTTTATATTTTTGGACTTCTCTATTTAATTTTACATTTACTTTAAGCTAAATTAAACACTTTTAAAACTGGCCTTTTACTGTTGAGGTTTTACTGTGTTGTATTATTTTATTGCTTTTACACTTTTTCAATATATTTTATTACTCCTGTTTTGTTTTATTCTTTTATCTGCATTTATTGGGTTTCCTTTGATTCTGTGCTGATTCTGTCCAGCGCTTTGTCTATTATAAGAAAACTTATTATTATTATTATTATTGTTGTTATTAAATGAAATAAATTAGCTTAAAAAGACAGCTGAAATTGATAAACACATGAGTAAAGTGAAATTTCCCTAAACTGAATTCCACTCCCTGTAATTCCAATTCATTCCAACTCTGTTTCCTGCAACTGTTGTTGAATTCCAAAATCCATTTTCTTCTTTGAATTGGAATTGTTCATTCCTGAATTGAACCCAACCCCAGTGATCTAATGATATACTCAATGTTTGTTACAAAATATATCAACGCTGCGATAAAGCAGATAAACTTCTAGTACAATAAATCCCCAACTTTAAAAATAGATTTTAAATTCACTCCCCAAAGATATCTCAAAAACAGCTAAATCTCATTAAAAACACATTTCATCAATGTTTACATCTGTGTTGGTGCTCAGCCAGCAGGTGTTCATTGAATTCAGAGGGATTTTAGAAGCCCGCTGTGGCTCATTCTAATTACACAATGGGCAAGTTCTCCTATTAATATCCATTTTCAATCTCGCTGAGCACTAAAAGGTTATTATCCCGGTCCCGGGAGTGTGGCATGCTCGCACGCGGGCACGTGTGGCCCATGGCCAGCCTGGAGCTAAATCAAAAGGATTTACGTCAACCAGCGCTGTGAAATCATGTCCATCTGACAGCTCCGGGAATTACGTCTGATGGCTGTTGTAGCAAACGGCAACTTTAATTACAGAAAACAGGCTCGCCACCCACGATAACGCTGAATGAGCGTTTGGGTCAGGTTGCAAACCAACAAAACGGTACGCATGTTGATGTTTTCGGTATAATTTATTGTGGAATTCTTTTGGCATCGTGTGCATAAACGGTCTTCAATTCACTACAAGGTTTGAGAAGACAGCAAGGATAAAGTACACGTTGAGTTCTCCTAAATGTAAAAAAAGAATGCTCAGGAAAATAGATGCCAGGATATGAACAATGCATGTCATTCAATGAGTCGTGTAAGGACAAATAATCTTTTAATCTCTTATTTGGGCTACCGTGCTAGTAGACAATCAATTCAAGGAACGAGTTCATAAAGAACTTCCTCAAAGCACAAGCGAGCGATTAGTAAAGTTAATATCAAGCAGCAATATGGGTCCAGCCCATCTTTCCTTCTTTTATATAAGCATTTCAATTATAGGTTAGTTCTAACTTTTAAAGGTACAAGATGTAAGCTTTAGAGAAATCAGTATCATCTTCGATTGTGGGATATATTTAAATTGAAATGTACAAAGAATGGCTAGTAAACTATAGAAGTTTTAGTTAGAAATTTAAATCATGATCAGCGCTATGCAACATCATCATTTGATGTACTAACAGTATATCTTTAGTCAGTCATTGGCTGATGTCAGTGTTGGCTTCACCTTGCTTTTCTTTGAAAATAAGATATACACAAAACAAATACAACATAGTGTACCTTTAAGTAGTTTTTGGTTGTATAAGTTTGCAAACATTTTAACACTTCTTTATGAAATCTTTCGTAACACTTTATAGTAACTTGAAACTTGAGAGCCTCAGGAGAAATATTCAATAATTGTGTTAATTTGGAATTGAACAAATCCTCTAAACAATCTTACGCAGCTCCAATATTTATGACAATTAATTAATTGTTTAATTAACTTACAATGAAGGTACATTAAATAATGACTTTTAAAATCACAACTACCACACAATGTTCAAAATAAAAAAATACTTTGTACAAATGTGACAGACTCAGACCTCTGAATAGCTTCATGCCGCTCTCAGTGAGTCATTATCTATGGTATTTCGTTATCATATTTTCCCTCAGAGTTGAGCAATTCCCTTCCTTTTAGTCAAATTCTTCAAAACTTGAGGAGCGGGATCAGCGGGAGCTCGGGATCATTTAAAGGGCCAGCGTACAAAACAAAAAATATGTGTTTTACAAACTTATTTTAAGTCTGTTGATGATTTTTCATGAACTATAAAAATTAAACAAACTTATGAGACAAGAAAATGTGGTGCCCTTTTGGGTTAAAAAATATTTTCATAGAATATATTGTTATTGTAAAGTGTTACACAATTTCACTTCTTTTTAAGATCTTTCGTAACACTTTACAATCACTGAAAAACCTTGCCATAAAGTAAAATATTCAATAATTATATATGTTGCTTTGGAATTGAACATAAACTCTTCTATAAAATTATGTAAAACTGTTTGAAAATTGTGTAAAACAAAAGGTAATGATTTTTTATACTACAGGTACTATACTGATAATAACTGTTTACAGATGTTATAGAAACATAGCTTATATGTGTTAAAAACACAAATGTCACATAGTGACAAGTCAATATCCTTCAAAATATGACAGACTCAGACTGGCTTTTTTGTGACATCACAAATACTACGGTTCCGCCCATAGTCTTATTCTGCAAGCCGTGAATCATCAACTATGGTTATTATCTTATTTTCTTAGGAAGTGTGGATCAGTCATGCTGTTCATCAGCTTCCTCAAAACATGAAGGGTGGGATCATAAATCAATTATTTATTTATTTATTTTTAAATATATAGTTATTATAAAGTGTTACAAAGCACATTAGTCGACCCACAAAATGACGCCTCTTTCACCTTTAACTCTGTGTCTTGCCAAAATAGAAGAAGCACTTTGAAAATACAGGTTTTTGTTCATTTAGTGTAGTTGCCTCAGCTTACTTTGGGAGCAGCTTGACTTTCACTGCATGTACAAAAACAACTTGTCAAAAGCTTTCAGCCAAATTTTAAGCAATTTTAAGTCAACTAAAGCTTTCAATGTCTCTACAAGTCTACAATCTTTCTCGGCAACACTCAAATTGCCCCCTCTGCCATCATTAATCACCCTCATGTCACCACAAACATGCATGACTTGACAATAAATGTTTTTTTTCTCCCACAGCCACAAGCGTGAGTGATGACAGAACAGTCAACCATCCCTTGAAAAGTCTCTTAATTCCACTAGGGTTTATCGTTTCTTCTTCTGCTTAAGAGATTTCCTTCGTTTGACGATCATCTCGTATAACTTGTCCATTCCTTCATGAAGCCCTTCACCGATGATAGCGCAGGCCGGCTGGACGTGGTATGTTGTAGAGGGACTGAGTTCATGAAGAGCTAGGTGTTTTTCAATCTCGTTGACCGTCAGGGATTTGGGAAGGTCCTGCTTGTTAGCGATCACCAGAAGAGGAGTTCCTTGGTTCTCTGCAAACTTGGTGACTTTATGTAGCTCCGTCTTAGCTTCCTCGAGCCGATCAACGTCTACAGAGTCCACCACGTAAATGATCCCATCAGTGCAGCGACTGTAAGACTTCCACAGAGGTCGTAGCTTCTCCTGTCCGCCGACGTCCCAGAAGTGACAGCTGATGCCTTTTGCAGTTCCATTGCTGAGTTTGATCTTCTCTGTGTTGAAGCCGATGGTTGGAACAGTGTTGACGAATTCGTTGAACTTTAAACGATAGAGAACAGTGGTTTTCCCAGCCGAATCCAATCCGAGCATCACAATGTGCAGCGACTGGAATGCTGCGATGTTGGAGAAACCGTTCCCCATTGTGTAATGGATGTATAATGATGGTTTAATCACATTGCATATTTTCCTTCTCCAAAATCAAGGCTTCCAGAAGCGCCGGTTAATTCGATTTCAAGTTGGAATCCATAAAACATCCACGCAGACACATCAACGGTCCATGGTTATTCCAGAAATGCATCCTCTGTTCTCACTGCTCAGCAGGTTTGCCTGTGCGGTCTGGGAAGGGCGTTGGGTTCTCCTCCTGTTTTCAGATGAGATGTTGCGCTGCAGAACGCAGACTTTCATTAATCATCTCAGACAGAGCTTTCTTCCCCTTGCAGTATACGCGTGTGACAGTCCGGTCAGGGAGTGAGGCTTCTCTCTGTGATGATAAAAGCAAGCCAGTAGACTTGAGGCTTCCCTGCTGTGCTCTGGCTCTGACTGAAACGTGTGTGTGCATGAGGAATACAAATCTGTGTGAACTCCTCCCACACAGGGAAGCAGAAGCAGACGCGCTAGTTAGAAAGTCACCGTTGGAAGATCCACCTCATGCACAGCTGGTGGCAAGGGGTGCAGTTATTTAAATCACATTTACAGACCCAGAACATAAATTACCTAAAAAAAGTTTTTTTTTCAATGTGTGACATTACAAAAAAACAAAAAAAAATCTTAAGTTGTGCATGTTTTGTTTCAACAACTTTGTTTTATGAGTTCATTGTAATCCAAAAGTTTTAACGAGTAAAACTAATTCCTATGATTTTATTAACTACTAAGAGAGCATTCATGAAAAAGACATTTTTGGCCATTAGTTAAGCATTAATAAAACATGAAACAGATATTAACTGGTTCAAAATCATGCATCAAATCAAGCATCTGATAAAATTCATGTGTGTGAGGGGTGTGCTTGAGAGAATGAACATTTATTTAACTCCAAAAAGTTGGATAATGAAGGATATCTGGATATCTATTAGCGGATCTAACATATTTTATTTAATTCAGTTAAATTATTTCAACACGACTCAATAACATCATCTCAAAGGTTATTGAAGATCTGTACACATCAGCATGATATAGACATACAATTTGACATACTGGGCATACATGGCATTAAATTAAATATATTTGAACATCGCATGTTGAATTAATGCCCATCATTTTGAATAAAGTCACTTTACCTTTATCCACTGTTATTTAATGTTATTAAGATTTATTTACAGCATATCCTTCTTTAACCCTCCAGGAATTGCTATAATTATTACGTCCACATCAAACCATCCCAAATATTATTTCATATGACTGTTTTATCAGAAATGAAGTCATCATTAGTGTTCATATACAGGAACAACTTACATTTTACTTGACATAGAGAACTAAAGTCATTTATGATCTGATTAATCTTTAACTACATCTTGTTAGAACTTATCTAACTCATAATTAGGAATAAGTTAGCTATTAATTAATGATGCATTAAAGTGGTGCAACCTTTTTAAAGGACCCATTAATTATTAATTGTGTTTATGTACTTTTGTTCCGTCTTCATTAACATGGACATATGTACCCAGGAATAAAGGTCTGCTGCGCAAATTGAGTTTTTAGAGTCTAGTGCCCTCTAGTGTACAACAATTGCACAGACAGTATCTACAAATTTTAAACAATAGATTCCATTCTTTTATGTTCTTTACATGCTGAGATAAATCCGACGGTCCTTGCACTGTTCGTGTTATAGATTATCACTTTCACTCACTATTCACACCAGAGAAATCTAACCAAAGGAAACATAAGAATAACATGCAAACTTCACTCAAAAAAGTCCATTCAATAAAGAAAACTTGAATATTATGTTTGTTCATTACATCCAGACTAATACAGTCAAAGTGAATATATATATATATATATATATATATATATATATATATATATATATATATATATATATATATATATTACGTTGTTATTAGTTATCTTTATATTAGTCTTATTCTAATTTTTTGAGATGTCAGTTTTAATATCTGTTCATTGAGCAACATTGCTTTCTGTCCACTAGATGTCAGAATTGCAGCAGAGCATATATTTCTTCAGGAAACAAATTCCAAAACATTAAAACTAAATGTATTTTAAAAGGGTTTGTTTACCTTTTATAGGAAATAACAAATAGATGTCTATTATTCAGTGTTTAAATAGGGAAATACCAATTGTATTCCCATATTGGGAAAATTACAATTGCTAATTACATTTGTACATATTTATATTTGTCACAAAATACTCCTGAAGCTGTCTCACAGGTCCGTTCAGAGAGTTCTATTCAGTTTCAGGAGAACACTGCTGAGGAAAGACATAAACACAAAAGAGAAAACAAGTAGCTCCATCTATTTTGATGAAGAGGAAGGAAATGGCGCAGGACGCTGAGTGTGTGTCTTTCAGAGGAACTGACTTCATTGATCGCAGCTGAACAATTCCATCCAGATCAAAACCTGCAAGTGTCTCGATCATAACAGCCTCAGAGACGAACTCCACAACAACTCCTGCATTCTCAGGGTTGCAAAAGCTAACATCGAAAGACAGAATGTTTCTGGAAAACTATATAAAATTTTTTTATTATGAATAGATTATTTAATATAACAAAACTTTTTATTTCTCGGTTTATACCTTGTTGCTAAGTGTTAGCATCATTGATGCTTAAACATTAATCTCTGAGACCAACTCTTTAAATAGGATTTTTATGTTTTTAAAAGTGTGCCTTTTATCAAAAGTTCACTTATGGAGGGTGTCTGGATATAAATCTGGGCATTAAAGGTGTGAACAGTAAAAGGTTTAAAAAAGTAAAATGGCATACAACATTTTGAGCTTTTTCAGACCAATCGGTTTAAGACATGTGAGCCGTTTGTGACGTACAATCCCCACCCCCCAATGTTGTTCGACATACGTGTATAACCGTTCCCTTCCCCAGCAGTCCTTTAGACGATTCGCATGTCCTACATTGTTTACGCGAGTAGAATAGATCTCCCAAAAGAAGCATCGCTGCTGCTCTATTTCTGGATGTATTTCCCAACACAAGACCCTTGAAAGAGCAACCGAGGAAAAGTGCATGATTTTATTTTTATATTTGGAGCTAAAGTTCATGAACAAAGATAATGTTTATCTGTGCTTACCTCTCAGTGCTGACACCTTTTGATCGAACATAAATACAATGCTAGGTTTACTGAAGGACTGTTGTTTTTGGATGGATCTTACAAACAAAAAAATCTATTTAATTCATTCACTTCAAGTAGTTAGGTTTACACTTTCTGTCCTTAAAACGGCTTGCTCTGAGTCTGGGTCTTAATATTGAATAACATTACTGGCACTGTTGCAAGTAGTGATGGCACAACAGTTCTATACCAAACCCTTCATTGGTTCAATTCGCGCATATGGACTGCATTTTTTAATTCCTCATTTCAATAACTCTCATATGTCATATTATTACAACAAGCCTAGTGAATAAGTTGTTTACGAATGTGACCATGTACATATCAGAGAAACGCCTTTCTGCGTGAACAATCCAACAAATGAAACAATGAAATATTCAATAAGGCGAGTGCTGAAGTGCTTCACTCCAGCAGAAGAGATTTTGCAGAGGAACAAATTCCCACTTTCAAATCTGTAGTTTGGTAACATTCCGGCTTAGTTGTCAAATATGACACAGATGAAAAAGTAACACAAACAAACATGTTGCCATGTGCAAGCACTGTTTTATCAGATTTAATTATGCAGAAGGGGCACATCTGCGCCATCATCACACAGCTCTGTCCACCGAGTCACACAAACAGCGGAAAAATAACAGATCCTCAGTGAATCTTTCAGTCTGATGTACCGAACAAATTCAGAGAGACACAAACAATAACAAGGGGTTAAAATCAAGATATGTGCCGAACCATTTGTGTACCATTCCATAGTGGCAAGCCATCTGTACTTTTTCAATAAATATAAATAAATATATAGATCTCTAATTCCCTTTCTTACAATTGTAATTGCAAATACTTCTAACTGTCTAGCTGGAGGTATCGTAGCAACTCTTCATAATATAGTTTTTCTATCTGTTATTATTTTTACGAATAGTCAGGTCGCAGTTTTAAATGTAAAGTGACTCGCCATTCTATTAAAGTAGCTTTTTTTCTCTCCTCCTGTAGCAGTTTTCATTCAGACCTGCAAAAGAACAGCTTTGAAAAAGTAATTCTATTAAAGTAGGATTTTTTTTTTATTTATTTTTTTTTTACTTAAACCTCACTTAACACGTTCAGCAGAGCCAGACCTAACGGGTGTAGTTTACAAAAAGTTGCCTCTCAAAAAACACACTTACTATCGTTTTTCACAGGTGTTTGCTATCCTTTCATGGCAAAGGATACTAGCTTAAACAGAAAGTGAAATACGAAGGAAGTGTTTGAAGACAGAGGACTCTGTACTATAGCGCCTGAGGGTTCACCTTGTTTTAAATTAGCTGAAACAGGTCTGCCCTTAAGTCATTCCTGTCCTACTCAACAGATGCTCAGATGTCAGCAGTCAGTGGAGAGAGAGACTAGGAGACTGAAAAACACCCACTAAAGGTGCCAAGGTCTCATTGAAACATATGTCCACTACTTTAAGTTTCACCTTGGTAGTCAACGTCTATCACCGGAATTTCTTTCCATCCATCTTTTATGCCTCCTCACTGAAGAATTCACTTGTCTTGGTGCATAGTCAGAATATTAGTGTTTTTCAACATAGCCTGAGTCTGTTTAATCTGCATTATGAACAAAATAACATTGTATATTTGTTCTCTCCTCACTTCAGTGCTCGTCATAGATGCAATGACATCTAGCAAAAGCACCTAAAAGGAAGTAAAGTACTTACAGATTGGATTCGTCTCCTTGGTGGAGCATATATATCTTCAAAAAAAATCTACAAACACTGACTTAAGTGTTTAGTTTTTAAGTAGTATTATTACCATAGTACTAATGAATTTGAAGAAACATGTTTTTTTTTCTTCACTTTGACTAGTTTTGCTTGCGAACATGCCTGCAGACATAACAATGGGCACAGAAAAAAGTACACACATCTGTCTGGCCGATGTATGTAAGTAAAAAAATGTTTAAAGGTGTCAACACACCTGTCTGTATTAGGATGGGTTTTTGTGCTGGGTGCTTTTTCACAATCTTCACACCTCTACTGTTTAATCTTGATGCAGTGACACTACTTGCCTTTGGATGGCGCTCAGAGTGAAGTGAAAGTGACCAGATGGCCAGATATGGAGTGACCATACCTGGAATTTGTACTCTGCATGTAACCCATCCCAGTGTACACACACAGCAGCGAACAAACACACCGTGAGCACTCACCCGGAGCAGTGGGAGCCATGGCTGCGGGGCACGGGGAGCAGTCAGGGAACTGGTGCCTTGCTCGAGGGCTCCATATATTGATAAAGATGGAGAGCAAGGGTTTCATCACTCACACCAACTTCAACTCTGTGGACCTGGGGATCAAACCGGCAACTTTCTGATCACAAGTCGATCTTTTTATTCACCAGACCACAACTTCAGAGGTTGTTGCTTGACTTAAAAGGCAAGTGTTAGATGAAAACACTTGTTTATCAGCCCCATGTGGTCAAGTGGCACCAAGGGCAAGGAGCATCCCTGCATCAACAAATATGCAGGTGTGTGTTTACTACAGAGGTGTGAAATTAGTGAAATTGTATGGAATGTATGTTATAGAATCTTCTCAGATGTTCTTCAAAAAGGGCCATAGGGCCTTTCAACATAGCTTAGCATAAATCATTGATTCTGAAGGCACTAATAGCATTGTAGTCCCAGGGTAGCAGAATGATCAAGACAGTTTTTTTAGATGTTGACTCTTCTGTAGTTTCAAGTTGTAGTAAGACCAGTGGAAAATAAAGCGTCAAGTCTTTCTGAGCTGCTTTCGTAAGCCAGTATATTCTGTTCGGAATTCACATTCTTTCCATTGCAGAAAGCAAACTTCAAGGTGGACCGCAGCAGGATTTTGCTCTTAAAACCATTTCAGCAGAATGTTTGCAAAATGCCGGGGAGTTAATCCCTTGGGTTAATCTGACTCTCGCTGCTCCACAACATCTAGCTTTCTCTGCTCACCATGGAGACCAGGATTTCTCCTCGGGGAGTTCCTTTGAGTGTCCTCCAGAAAGCAGCCAGCAAACCCACACCATACAGCCCCATCTCCCTCTAGGCTCTCAAATGTATGGCTGAGTTTCCCATTAATGCGTTTTGACATTTGGGTTAACCATTAGTGGAATCTTCTCATCTTCCTCAAGCACTCCCTTCTGTGAGGAAGAGGTAGATTAACATGCAGAGAGCGGTGGAGTGGAGCTTCAGGCCTGAATGGGACAAGCTGCTAATTGCTTTCTGCTCTCGTGAGGCTCATTGATTTTTGTTTTTGATGATGGTGTGAAATCGGCCCGGGACACACACAGCATTTATATTGTCTGAGAAGCTACTTAAAGTAATTCGATTTTAAACCTGTAAATACAAGTGGTGTGCCATTTATAATGTGACAAACCAACTGATTAGCATTTTTAAGTGTTTAATAGTGCTCTGTAGACAACATATTTTAGCTAATTCAGTATATTTTTAAAAGCATTAAATAAAAAATGTCTCTATGAATGGAACTGATGTGTGCAAGAAAAAAAAGAATGGTAAATAGGATTTCTGCAGGTTTCCTAAGGTCAAATTTAAGACCTACATCAGGGTTCTCCAAACCTGGTCCTGGATAGCCGGAGCCTTGCACATTTTTGGTTCAACCATCATAAAACACAACTGTGAAACTAATTAGGGTCCTCTGATTGGCTGAAGCTAGAGTAGTATGCATACTACAGCAGGGTTGCAACTAAATTGGTCCTGGAGGGCTGCGGCCCTCCAGGACCAGGATTGGGGAACCCTGATCTAGATCATACCAAATAAATAGTTTGACACGCTAACCAATTTTAATGTACTTGAACATTTGTGAAAAAATTTTCAAACTATGGGAACCATAACCATGCATTTTACAAAGTTGAGCATTTATTTAAAATTTAGCTTGACATGTTCAGGATAGCCAGATCAAAAACATCTCTTATTATTTTAGTATAATATTGGCCCTTTAATCATTTAAATGGAAAAGGCTTTGTTTAAGTAAGAAGTTAACAGTGCATTTTTGCATGTCGAAGATGGTTTCATCCAAAGAGGGTGAGACAAAATGCTATTTGTTAAAAGCAAAACCTAACTTATTTAGTTCATAATAAAGGTTGTCCTAGCTGATCAAACAAACATAGAGGTGATAGAAGGAAGGAATAATCAAAAGAAAATATTTTATAATTCCAGAAGAGAAGAGTGTGTAGATGTCACTGCTAAGCTACAACAGTAAGATCTCGATGTTGACAAACCATCAATTTCAACTAAAACATTAGTATTTCAGGGCTGGTAAAGAATAATCTTACAAGATACTCCACTCCATATGTGATATTTTGGATTGTAGTATTTGTAACAAAATGAATTTACCATGAATTAGCTGTGTTTCTGCATGTAACTGTGAGGGCTCACAAACTGAAGCACGGGACACTCGACTGCTGCACACGTCAGCAGAAAGCCACCGGGAACAGCGCCCAGCATGCTATACATATTTAATCAGCTGATGTGTGAGTGGCCTAAAGGCTTGTGTCTGAGGCAAACTGTGGGCACAAGAGAGCTCATTCCTCTCACACGCTGATCGTGGGAATTGAAATAGTCCATCGCAAATCACTTTTTACACCTTTCCACAGGCCTTCTGACCTAACCTTGAGGAGAATCGCTCAAATTAAAAGCAAATGAGATGAGAGTGAATTTGTCATCGCTGTGCGTGTGCAGTGACCAGCGACATGGTTCACGTCTTCCTTTTTATTTTTTTCATATTGTGTGAAAGTGAATTAGATTGCATAAAAAGTCAGATATAGTTCACAAACGATACCTAATAAATTCTGTTATGAGATGTACAATTTTAATAAATAAATAACAATACATAAATTACAATGAATAAATTAATTTAAAAACAGCTGTTTATGTTAGATTTTTTTTCCATACGTGCTTCGAATGGTCCGATTAAATCTAAATAACTCTCAAAACAATTTGTAGTTCTAAAAATTTATGTGTGATTATTAACATTAATGCTATGCAGTTTGGTTGCTTTTTTTACAGCTTCACAGTGGTGTCGCTAATTAAACTTTTTTCTGCTTTTAGCACTTTTTGTCAAAAGGAAAGGGAAAAACTTAATTGCTAAAGGTTAGGGAAAAGGGAGAGAAATGGAAACCAGGGCTCCTATTTAGATTTCCTTTCATGGTGTAATATCGATATCATGGGTTTCAATATACAAGTTAGATCTTTTATAATAATTTTATGTTCCTTTTTTGGTTGGGGTGGCATCCAATTCTGTTTTAGCGTGCTGTGTTAATCATATTTTTGCTACAGTGAGTCATGTAAGTAAACTGTGACAGTAACTCCGTGGCATAAAGCTGAGTTAGAGATGATTGCACTGTGATCTTCTACACAACATTACCCGTAATTCCATTGCAATCTGCTATCATCTTAAAAACACAAAGAACCATGTTGATTCAAATGAATGTTCTAGCAACAAAATACTTATATGCTTTATGTAGGCATGTAATACATAGAAATACAACAGTTTTTAAGTACAGGAAATGCTCTGAATTTCTTCTGAAGTCCTGGTACAAGGCCCGAGCTGCCCACTCCATGTCTGATAAAATCTCGGATTTCTGTTAAATTCTAAATCTAAAGTGTTAATAATCTTGTACACGGTATCGAAACTGGTTCCCCCACACAATGATAATCCTACTTCGCTGTCAACTCTGAATAAAGAAATCATAAGATCAATAAATAAAGACTATTTTGTCAATCGGTTTCTTGAGCGGCGGATAATTGGCACAGCATGCAGCACGCGTACACCTCGAATTAATGATACTCCATTAGTGATAAAAAGAATATTTTTACTTTTTGGACTTGCCACATCTAATTCAACCAGAAAGACATTTGACATCTGAAAGATTGATGGTTTTGCTGCTTTCGAGTGTGAACAAAGTAAACCAGAGGTGAAGGTTGTTTTTAGGAGGGTGGAGGGATTTTTTTTCAGAACTTTTGTCATTCAGTTTTTACATTTAACCGTTTAAATACATTGTGCCGATAGCACCTTAAGAGAAGTGCACAAATATACATACATAAGAAAATATTTAAATATGCTTAGCTTAAAAAGGCATCGTAGATTAAAAGTCTTCTTTGTGCAAAAGTCTTGTCTGTGCAGTTTTAAAGTGACCTGTATAAAATAGTAATAACACCTTACATCAAAACTAAAGTGTTTTTTAAAATGGCAGCTAGAGTCAAAATATATTTGAGCTATAGAAATGTAGTTTATAGATTATAGATAGGCTCAAGGGAAGAGCTTTACACATACACAGGTTTTTCCTAAACTTTTTAAAACTCACATCCACACAAGCACGGTTTAAAAAACTGTTTACACGAAATTGTTGAAAAGTGCTTCAAATGCCGTTAAGACTTTTACAGTCTTGACCTGCAGCTAGTTCGCTCTCAGAACTTCCCCGTTTATCTGAGGCTCCATTAGTTCTTGTCCAAAAATGTTGCTGTTTGCATCTGTGTCGAATGAGCCAAAAATGAGCGCCTCAGCAAACTGAGTTGCATTGAAACAAAGAGATACGAACAGCTATTCTTCAGGAAGTGGTGTTGAACAGGCAGAAAACATGAGGTTGGGAATCAAGTCAAAGAGTCACAGGGATCATAGCAGATTGTCATTTATTTCCAAACTTCCCTCTTGCAACAATGAAATCTCTCGAACAGGAAGTGATTTGAGGATTTGACGATGTGTTAAAGGGCATTGTTTTTAGAAAAGTATAGGTAAAGTTCAATAATGAGCCAACTTACCAGCTACAAGTGATGACGATCAAAGATAAACATTATCACGAAACAAAGGCAGCAAATAGGTTTAGCCATACAAACTTATTTAATGTTATATGCACTGAACAAAATATTGGTTTAACAGACAATCGTTGGCAACAATGGCTCCCAACAATAGCTTTAATTACATTTTCTAATATAATACATAAATGCAGTTCCTGTAGGATAAGTATAATACAAGATAAGTTTTGTTACATTAAACTTGGGTTAAGGAATTAATAAACTGACATTACTCATAGAGACATAAACACAGTTAACGGGCTAACTACCAAAGAGGCCGCCGAACCCTTCTTTTATGCTAGATGACCTGACCAGTAGAGGGCGACAGATGTCCCAAATGGCTATGCCTTTCTCAAATGCAAATTGTTGTAGTTTGGATTGTACGTGCTGTGATTGAATACATTATTAAATATGTTAAGTGTGTGTGTAGTCCTGTAAAAGAAAGGTCTTAGAAAATACAAAATAAAACCATAACACAAACCCTGGCTATGTCCGCCATTAACCTTGGGACTTTTGTGAGAAAAGGTTGCCGAATCCATGGCAAACCCAGCCTATAACAGCCTATATATCTAAGAATTGTGGGTTTCAAATGTACCTCTAGATGTCCTGCATTTTACACTCCAGTACCTCGGTTCTGATGGTAGGAGTGGGTTATCAATGTGGCTTTTATGAGAAACTGGTTCCCTGATTTATACTGCACACAAGTGTGTTAAAACAGTTAAAAAAACTATTTTTTCCAAGTAATTCACAACATTTGGTAATCAACAAAAGTTGGTTGGACAGCCAATGTAGCAATCAATCATTAGTGTTGAGAGAGCCTGGCTACCACAAAACGGCTCTACCCTATTTCTATGCAGGATTTTCAATACGCTAAAAACATCTTCCAAAAGCTGAATTTGCATAAAACATGTTCTTTCTGCAATATGTATATATAATGACTGATCTGGAAAAAAAAAAATGTGTACCTTTTTTAAAGTATAATTTCTAAAACAAGAAAGTGTTCTGTTTAAATTCAACACATTTACAAATAGATTCACGCTTTGCCCTTGTTGCCATCATAAAGAAATAATGCCATAAAACAAACAAGGTTAAGATGTTTGTTAACAAACATAAGGCAATAAATCTTTCCATGGCTTGAAATTTTATGCTTTTGTCAAAGAAAATGAAACAGTGCCACTAAAGGTGTGCAGAAATATATATATATATATATATATATATATATATATATATATATATATATATATATATATATATATATATATATATATATATATATATGTGTGTGTGTGTGTGTGTGTGTGTGTGCGCGTATGTAGCGATTGGCTTCACTGTGACCACTATGGGAGACGAGGAGAGACAGGTGTGCTTACTGAGTCTAAAAATGTTGGCAGCGGACAGCATGAAGCCAAATAAATTAAGGCGTCTCTTAAAGACAATACACCCCAATCATGCTGAAAAGCTGCTTGAGTTTTTTCAGCGAAAACGTGCCGAATATTGCCAGCAATCGGTCCGTCAAACAATATTTATAGTTTTATTAAGGATTTAATGTTTTTTTTACATTTCAGATGCACCTTAAATCTTTTCTGCTACAGTTAATAAAGCTATTCTTTGTTGTAAGTTGGTCCATATTTCTTTCTTTTTTCTGTTTTTTTTTTCTCTTCCGAGGGGGGCGTGACTGAAAATAATTGAGAAACACTGGAGTAGGGTGATAAGAACCTACTGCACCTACTAATATTTGTGAGTAGGTAGCGTAATTTCCTACTAAATCATAAGAATAATTAATGAGTCTAGCTGATGGTTACCTCCCTAGATAACAATGGGCCTGTATGCATCTGTTCAGGCTTAAAAGTAGTATATCTTTTATTCCAATGTATTTATACGTTTTGGTTTTAGATGTTTTGAGGTATTCAACTAGTCTTCCTCTATCTCAGTTCTAAATGTTAATCTAAGCACAGATAAAAAAGAAGCCGGTTTGCAGGTGCATTGCTTTTCATGCCACAGTTGCCACACTGTTTTTGCATACGCTGTGTAATTATGGAAATGAGCTCTGTCAAGCCGACTCAGCGAACACACTCTGGACACCTTGTGAAATGAGTTTGTGGCGTTCACCTCCAACTGATTGAGGAGAGAATTGTTTGTACACAAACAGAACAGAGAAAACTAAGCCAGAGGAGATGGTTTGGTGTTGTTATTTTTTAAATATATTTGGGATTATGAAAAGGCATGTCTGTTTAGTAATATGATAGATTGTGAAATATTAAATATCCCAAATGATTTTAATGAACACATTTCCTTTACATATATTTGTTGCATTCAGTATGGCTGATGGTGAGGTTTTATTTTCTTAAATATGTGTTCATGTCTCTTTTTTTTGTTGAGCACATGGCTTTGTTCTGTTTTCATGTACCACATGCTTCTCTTGTGTTGTGTTCTGACCAGACACTTCCCATAACCTAATTTGTTAATTTGCCTCATAACCCTTTTGCTTTAATTTAATTTATATTCTGTCTGTGTGCAGTTATTTAGTTTATTTATCTGTTAATAAACTGCTCCCTTTCTATAACAGAAAGCACATACAATTCAAAAAATAAGTTTACATTAGTTTTCCTTGAATTACAAGAAAAAAATAATTTCTTGTAATTTAAGCTATTTAATAGTTTATCTTTCTTTTGCGTAAGCTTGATATTATTCTTTATTTATCAATATTTTTCTTCAGAGTGCTCTCTTTCTTTTACAGAAAGCGTTTACAATTCTCAAAACATATTTACATTGGGATTTCTTTAAAAATGTTAAAGATATGGTGATGTATTTATGAGAGTGTAAAGGTGTTTTTTTTATGATAAAAAAAATGATGATGGTGAACACAATTTAACCAAAAAAATATATATACGTTTTGAAGGCAATAAAAGTGATATACTGGACTGTTGAAAATCAGATATTGTCTATTGCTGTTTAAAGAAATTTTGACACTAATTAAATCTAGCATTTCGACAGCTTACATTTTACGTGCCATTTAAAGTTAGGTTATGGAATTTTTCAGTGTTGTGTATCTTTTTCACTGAAGATTGCTTCATCCACTCAAAGAAAAGCAGATGACAGTGATTTATTCTCCACGTTTATCCTACCTCTGCACTCTGTGGGATGTGGAGACATTCATTAAAAGCCATAAGTTCTATAGCAGCTTTATGTGAAACACTTTCATGCCTGAGGTTTTTAATCCAGCCCGGGTTAGTTGCACCCTTGGCCATCTTCTCTAGACTATAACATTTTGGCGGGAACACGTTGCGAGTTCCCTCAGGAAACATTAGGGAATTTAAACTGTCAGATTAGGTACAAGAGGCTGTTTACTCACCTTTTATCGCTGCAAAGAGAAAAAGGGGGCATAACGACTCAGGCCGTTGTGTATTCAACACAAAGAATGGACATGTAAATCAGACTTTGCTCGCTTTTGTCCCATTGAAAGCAAATGTCCGTCCTCACGTAGCATTCACAACAGCTGTGTTGATAACAGCGTGGAAAGGTTGCCATGGATACCGTTTGGCAATGATGGCGTAGTAGAAAATTATATTATAAACCCAATATTTGCTATTTAGCTATTAGACCCTTTTACAGGTCACGTGATCAATAGTTGCGGGCGCATTTTTGGAAAAGAAACTGGTGTTTCCTATTCTCATATATATATATATATATATATATATATATATATATATATATATATATATATATATACGTAGTGTATCATTTATATAAAAATATTTTCTCAGTGTTTGATAGACAATTCATTCGCATGTAGCTTGATAAGCTGTTTATATCTCAATTTTGTTTGTGTACATCTGTGTACTCATCCGATATGAAAATCAAATCCAATTGGGTGCCACAGTTTTTGATGTATAATGAACAAACATCTGTGATATCATTAAATGTTATTTAAAATGATTTCCCTCTAAAATATTTGCTTTTTGGGAAGTACAAATGAATAAGACTATGTAAGGCTGTGTTTAGACTGCTGCCCAAAATGATGCAACATTTTTTGCTCATATGTGAAAGCATTTATCCGACTTTTACATTGTGGGCAGGAAGTTTCACAACAATCATAGCTGAAATGGAGCTGAAGCAGTCAGTGAAAGTAAAGTGAAGTAACAAAACTAACAAACATCTTTTATTTTTCTTCTCTTTGAAATGGTTTGGTCGAAATGATGGCCTCCAATCGTATTATCGTCCATGTTTACTTTCGTTTTAATTAAAGCCATTGTCTGCACATGTGCACCTCACAGCAAACATTGCGTTGATACACAGGACAGATATGCTCAGCAGCGAATTTTTTTTTTATTTCATTAAGAAAAAAAACAAAGACAACTGAATTAAGCCTTAAGACCTACAGTCTAAATGTGGCCAAAGGAGTGATAGTTAACCACAAACCAAACTATTTCTGTACTTGCTAGAAGGTATCTTTTTGAGTTTACTTAGAAATAATACAAAACAACTTGCAAATCGTAGAACCTGTTGAGGAATAAGATACATTTAGATCTAAACTCAATTTCTTAAGTGTCAGTCAGGCTAGCTTTTGAGTTCTGATGGCCAACGTTAGCAAAGACCCAACCCACCAGGCATAATTTATTTTAAATACCAAGATCTAAATATAAAACAGAAAGAGAGTTCACTCTAATGTACTTCACATCAACACTGCTCTCCTAAGAAATAAAATCTTGCTTAAAAATGCTCTCGCCTCTCCAATCCAGCTCTTTGTAGTCACCTGATGCAACATCACAGAACAAAGCTGAATTCGGCTCAACTTTCATCGGAGAGGAATCCAAAACCGCAAACATAAACTAAAACGTCGGTTTCTCGTCTTCATATGCCATCCCATTCAAGTCAATTACATTTTTTCATAGTGTTACTGTGGCATTAAGGGTAGATACAGGATTTTACTTCAATGAAAAGTTAAGCTGGATTCAACTTTGACCTGCGATTTCGGCATCCTGTGATGTGACCCCAACCAATGGAGAGCATGCACTTACTGACATCTTGTTCTATAGAAAGATTACTTTTTTAGGTTCCATGCTGCCAGTTGGACAATTCAGCAAGCAAATGAGATGAGATGTAACTGATGCAGGTTGGTCTCATGACACCATTGATTAAACAGTACAATCATGGGTATTGTGTTTTTTTAACAGTGCATAACCTATCAAACCTGAAACACTATTTCGACCAATCAAAATCAAGATTCAGATTTGTTTGCTCAGCATTGACTCATCAAGCTCTTACACTTTCAATTAAGATCATAATAAAACAGTCTAGGTTTTATTGTGCTGAAGACTTTCTGCAAGCGTGTAATTAATTCTGCAATTTAAATACAGCGAGAATTGATTTTCCACAGTCAGCTCTATTCAGTTGCTTAGGACGGCAGAAAGCTGCTTGCACAAAAAAGGGCAACCCACTACTACTAATGGACTAATAACATTTTAGGTGGAATGCCAGTATCCAAGTGATAAATCACTAACAGCAGCATTCAGGTGAATTTATAGCTGCTTTATTGAATGCATGGGAACAACCTCGGACAGCATGTTTCATTTTTCTCGCTAAACATTTGACAGCTAAGACAATGCGTGATTTAAAACATTTCACCTCAAAAAGCTAAGCAAAACAAGCCAAGAAAGTGATTCACAGGATATATATAAATATATACATTCGTGTTTCCCAGCATGCCTTTACAAACACAGCACACAAACCCTTTGAGCTGTACATAAAAGAAATTATTATTGCTACAAATAAAATGAAAATCTAAAAATGGATGACAGTATTAAAATATAAATGAGCAATAAAAGTTGCAAGGACTGTGTCTGATTCTCAATGAGTCACAATGCAAACTAAAACAACACTGCAAGTTTTAATACTAAGCACATGGTGTTTATCGTGGTCACAAAAACGCAAATTTGGAGCCTATGCAAACACAAAACATAGATCTCTTTTACAAACCACACATTCGTCCTCTTACGTAAGACATTTGTAGCATTGTATGTCTAAATTAAACAATTCATGCTATTTCTTGTGCAAAGGACAACAAATCAGAGGAAGAAAATCCCAAACATGGAAGGCTTGAGCATTTGGCAAAATAGTGACAAAATAGACCTCTGTTTTAAGTAACAAAAAAAGTTGGAATCGGTTTTTTTTTTGTTGAAAATTTAAAAAGATTCCTTTGTGCCATCCAATATAAAAAAATATACATATCACAACCAACAATACCCCCCTGGAAATCGCTAAAATAGCTACGCTTAAAACACTCGGTTGGTTTGGCTTGACCAACACTTCTGCATGCCCTTATATGGAGGTGGGCGTGTACAGGAAGTCCTCACTATCTGAGGTAAACTCACAGCTAACGGTAACAGAATTCATAAAAAAAAATTCAGCACAGTTGTTCACAGGTGACGTCAAAAGAGAACATTTTGAAAGAGCTAAATGGCAAAGTCATCCTGAGGGGCGGGGCTAAAGGCGGAGCTTCTGAGCAAGTCGAGGCAGTTGACCAGGATGAGGGTTCCTGTGAGGTGTTTCCAGCGTTTGGTGATGGGATTCTTCATGCGGTCCAGGCCCATGTGCAGTTCATGGATGACGTCTCGGTAGCTGTCGCCAATCTGAGCAGCCCAAGTCAACAGGAAGTCGTAGGCTGGTTTCCACATGGCCTAAAAGGGAACGAGGATGTTTAAAACTTAATGCTTTTTCATGTTTAGAGATAACACAACCTACTGTCCGCTGGAGTTACCTCACTGTCCACAATCCCAGTTTTATCTCTGTGTGGAGCCTCATAGGCCTCCATCTGTTGCTTGGAAACGTGGGCGAGTTTTTCAGCGAGATCCCTCCAGCGAGGAGCCACTTCCACTGCTGTGGTCAGCAAAACAAAGTCCATGATGAGCCGGGCCACTAACCCCTGGCAATCCATTTTCAAAAGAGCCTAAATTGAAACAGAGACAGTTATATCAGGAAACTATATTCTCAGAAACCTCCAAATAGGAGCAAACACACCCTCGGAGAACAAACAGAGATCAAGTTTCCTTCGAATACACACATTTGGAATGAATTGGGACCCTTGGGGACTGGTAAACCCCTCTCTCCTTCAGCTCATGAAGGAAGAAAGAGAAGGGAGATTCCCATTCCACACTATGTAGAGATGAACAGTCTCGAGAAGCATTGATCCCTGATGAGTAAATCAAGTCAATGATTTCTTTTCTCGCTTTATGAAACGCTGCACATTTAGAAATGAGGCGAGAGCTTTCAGAACAAGAAGAAGAGCATGTCAGCATGCTGTAAAGCTGCAATGGGAATTGAAGTTTAAGGGGTTTATTTTATAGGAGTTCTGTTTTTACCAAACTCAGCTTTAAACTGAGATTATTGTTGACTTCAATGTAATGTTTATTCATAGAGTGCTGCAATAAAATGTCATCTGCAAAGAACCACTAGTTCTAACCACTAGTTTTTTACTAGGATTTTAGAATGCATCTGTTAGCTTGGATGGCTACTGGATATTTGATGGGACTGGTTCAAAAGACCAATATGCCAATATCATCTTCTAATTGCAGGAGTTTCTTGTGCTGTGAATCAGAGAGCAACCTTTGTTAATAGTGACAGGCCTAAATGCGAATGGTTTTGTGTTTGAATGTGACAATTGCATATTCTCCCACACATTATGCTCCAGATTGTCTATCTGAAAGCGTTAATCTAAATGTGGGATGATTGTTGCATGATATTGTCTTCTCTCTCAGCTTGAGAAAAGAAGAAACGAAGGTCTGCTGACTATGACATTTTGCCTTCTCGTCCCAAATGTCAGCGTCATTAGACGCGGGTGAAATACGCTCAGCAGAGCAGCCACTGCTAATTTTCATTCTTGGTTGGCTTGGTAATTTATTATTGTTGGATGGCTCACCCTGCATTTGTTCACGAGAAATGTAGAGTTGCAATTCTGCAGCTAACAACTGCCTACAGCTAACCTTTAACAAATGACTGACGAACGGTTCAGCTAATTACTTTGAAAGAACTCAAATATCCTGCATTTGTATAACCTTTGTGACATATGCGGGTAATTAAGGTTTGTCTGCATGTGCATCTGCTTTAAGTGTTTGCTGCCATTCAGTAGACTAATGGCAACTCTGTCGTAATTCTTTGAAAAGTGTCTAATTAATCAGGCATCTATTTCCACAAAATGCATCACTTCCAGTTCATTTTACGGTTTGAATTAGAAACCATGGGAATGATTTTAGGATCTGAAGCCTTAGGGACTAGGCAAATGTTGATCTGTTGTCTGCCACGAATAGCTTCCTCCATCAAGTCTCACTCGATGAATGCAGCCACTGTCCTATTGGAATACCTTTCCAGATCTCAGACTCTCAGGAATGTTAAGTCCCTTGCAGAGAGACTGGAATGCAACAAAAGCATTTCGTTCATAACCAAGTGGACCCGAACTGCCTATTTAATAAAGAAAACGATGACTCATGAACCTCTGGCATGTTCAAAATTCTTGTCCCTGTCCATCACAAAGGAATGTTCCAGAATTAGAAAACAGTATTCCAAAGGCCAGGAGGCCACCTGTATGGAATTCATTCTTTTTAATTAAGTCAAAATGGATAGTTTCAATGTTACCTAATGTCTAGACAAGTTTGCTTAAAGCCATAAAAATGGTTACTTTCAGTGAGAAGGTACTACATTTGGATGTGGTCATGAAAACCAGCTAGAGCTAGTTCGCAAGGTCTGAGACCTGAAGCTGGGATTGAACTCAATCACTAAAACACATTATACGTGTGGGAATAGATGTTGAGCGCTTGACTTTAAAAAATGCTGCTCTCAAATGGGATTGTCACACCAATTGCCCTTGGCTCAATTCTGTCCGCTCTCGCAGGAGACAAACTTTCAGGAAAGATGGACAGAGGAAATTGAACTCTGAGCTATTCAAATATGTAATTTCACCAGTTTTTGTACCTGCCTGGTTTCCTGCAAGTTTTTAGAGAGGCCAGGAGGCCATCTGTTCGTAATGCAACCCTTTTAATGAAGCCAAAATCTATAGTCTCAATGTAAACCTGATGTCTAGACAAGTTTGCTTAAAGCCATAAAAATTGTTACTTTCAGCAGGTACTGGTCCTGAAAACCAGCTAGAGCTAGTTCGCAAGGTCTGAGATCTGAAGCTGGGAGTGAACCAAATCACTAAAACACATTATAAAAGTGGGAATAGATGTTGAGAGCTTGACTATAAGAAAGCTACTCTCAAATGAGATTGTCACACCAATTGCCCTCGGCTCAATTCTGTCCACTCTCTCAGGAGAAACTGCCAGGAATGATGGACAGAGGAAATTGACCTGTGAGCTAAGGAATGATGTCATTTCTCCAGTTTAGGTGCCTGCCCTGGTTCCCTGCAAGCTGTGAGAGATATGGGAAGCAAAAAGAAACAGCAGGGGGAAGAAAAGGATGAAGAGTGGGAGGAAGACCAAAACTGATCTTTCTTTTTTGAAAAAGCAAATAAAAGGAATCCTGCCAAGGGTTCTTCTATCTCTCTAATGACTAAATAATGAGGTAAATTTTATGTTCTGGAGTTTCTTCTCTGCTCTAAAAGAATGTGTGCAACCAGATTTATTTAACATTCTGGCAGTGATATGCAAGATGTAGCAGACAGGGAACTTGCAAACTTGTTAACGTTTTTGTTTTAGATTTCTACTACTTTTGTTTTAGCTTTCTAACACTGTGGTGTAATATCCAATATCAGTGCAAATCTGAAACTTATGAACTGGTTTTGGCCTTCAGATAAATTAGCGACATAATAAGATACTTCGTAAAGCCATGCTAGCTCTCCACTGCTGTTTACCGTCCTCTTCTTTGCGTTGAGGGTGGCACACAGGAGAGCTGCATAGGCATGTGTAAAATGCCCGACGTCATTACGTCAGAGTACCATGACTGTACTGGTATTATCATGGACGATACAATATTGCCCACCCCTACAAGCCATGATAGAGAGCTGAAAGCTACAGGCGCTTTGAAGCCTCCATGGTTAAAGAAAAAGATTGACTCAGTCATGGCCAGCAATTTGTTCACACTAAAAACAAATAGTTTAAAACTAGTCATTCCAACGGCATCCAACAATGTTCAGATGACACATTGCTCAGGCGTAATGTGAAAATGACAACATTTGCAATCCCTGTCCATAAATCAAAATGGAATTCACAAACACTAAACTAACAAGCTCCAGAGAACTCATCTAAGTTGTGCAAAATTAAATGATGACAGGTGAAACAATTAAGGACTCTACAGACCTATGCAGTTGTGCAGTCTATTAATTGCATTTTATATTTTTGAGGGAGAAGATCTTCCATAATCATCACTAGATGGTGCGCAAGTGGACAGAGGAATAAAAGGAAACACCAAAGCACTTATTAGCTATTTAATTCTTTATTCCGAATTGTATTTATTTCTAAATGTTATGAACACAGCATAATTTATTTTACTTTCCTCTAGAGAAAGTTCTCATTGTTCTTTGTAATAGACACAGTGCTCCTCTGATATAGAGCAAGCAGAAGCTTTCCCCTTTTAGAAACTACATAAAAACTGGAAAACAGCACTTACACATTGTGTACGAAACAACACTTCACTTTAAAAAGCATTGCTTTCTATGATAAGCGTGAGAAAACCATAGTATTATTTAGATGTACAATAATTATACATGAATAAATGCAAAATAATTATTAAGTTATTTGATGTTAAAATAGCTTTTAAATGTTAAATACATTTAGCCCCATAACATCATGTGCCAGATAATATCAACTCACAGCAGATTCGGGGTCTTTTTATGCTAAAAAGAAGAACCACATTTGCATATTAGCTGTTTCAGTTAAAGGCTTACTTCTCTGGAACAGTTTACCAACGGAGCTAAAAATGCTAACTACAATGACAGATTTTAGGAGAGGCGTTACAGAATGGCTTCCACTGAGAATAGCAGGTCTGTGAAAACTGAAATTGACAGAGATATGAAAGATTCATAAACACATTTGTTTTAAATTCATGTAATCTCTGTATTTATTTATTTTACTATACTATTGTCGGACGTCTCACTTGATCTGGAAAGACATAAATAGGGATTGGAGCTGCAAATTAGCCTATGGCAAAAAGTTGAGCATTTAAGATGGCCCCTGTCTCAGATAAATATGAAATACATAAGTAAGATAAATATACAAACAATCGAACTTGAACGAACGAATAAATCACAGGGATGTCATACAATAAATTCTTTTTTTTAAGGATTGCACAGACTCGTTGTATTTAGAGAGCTGATGTGTAAGGTCACATTAGTGCTCTTGTTTTTGATGAGATCCAGCCACTGGTGCTGCGTAGGTGTGTAAAGGCCCTAAGGGTGAGAAGTTTCAAGTTGTAACTTTGAAAGTCAATAAAGAAAAATGATATGGCCGTCAAAAGTACTAGATGAACAAAGAGCAACAATGACTGCCAACAGAGTTCAATTATTGCAGCTATGGTCATACAGCCAGTGCATTTAATCTAATTTTAGCTACGGAACCAGAGGGCAGGGAGAGGTGAAGGTCATGTTTCATATTGATTTCTAAAGAAACGTGTCAATCGTGTCCTCTCCCAGAAGCTGTTGGAAGTGTCTGAAAATGTGTTATTTAAACCTCAAGGGTAAGAAAAGTAATTCTGAAGTGGAAAGATGCATCAAACTGTACAATAGTATAGGGCACACTCAACCAAGTTAAGTTCAAAGCAGGTGGATCATTGTAAGCATGCGATAACCCAAGCTCTGTCCACACCAAACATTTAAACAGTGCACCTCAGAATGGCTCAGAATGCATTGTATTTTTACGACTCTGAGAGCCACTGGGCACCCCCTTCTAATTTGGGTTTATTTTAAGAGTGTTTAGATTAGGCCAAGGCAGCTGCCAAGCTCTTTCAGTGTTCGGAGGCTTCCAGAAATACAAGCCAACAATCTAAGCTTCAAAAGCTCCATACATGCTGAATGTTAGTGGCAATCTGCCATTTCTTATTTAATTTTTTTTTTTAAATAGCATATTTTTACGGGTTTAGGCTAAGTGCATTTCTCTGTGTGTGGAATGCTGAGTATCTCAGCAATTCCCTAATAACAATTGGAATTGATATAAACTTGAAAGACTGCTGATTAAAACTTTGCCAGTGGCAAGTCAAACTTTCTTCAATCTTATTGTCTATTGGGTCAGAAAAACTGGGCATAATTACCACACTTAAAAAGATAAACCACCAAATAATCACAGGAGCGAGACAAAGAAAAGCCTTGGGACCATCAGGGACTATAAGATGCAATTTCAAAATCGATTCTCTCCCACAAAAGACTACCAACTATCCACTGACATCGGGGCATAGGATAATAGGCTCATCTCCACTTGATGAATGTGTCAGCATTTGAAGTATGGCAGTGAAACAGGCAGCAGAACTGCTCTGAAAGATAAAGGTGTTACACCCTGTAAAAGATGCTTACCACCCACTCAAGACTTGAATAATTTATCCCCAATGAAAGCCTGTCTGGTTTGGAGGGAACATGCTTCTCAGGAAGGCAGCACTTGAACTCCAAGGATAGGGTTTGATCTTTCAGAAGTATATAACAATTCAGCCCCACTTAGAGTTGTATTGCTTGTCCATGACAATATGATAGTATTTTGTCAAAGACAAGACTGGAATTACTATGCTATTCTTTCTTTTGCTTTGCAGCCTCAACACATGTTACAGGAACACTCAACGCTTGTGGATCAAGACTCATTCTTCAACTCTTCCCAATCTATTGAGTAATTTTGGAGTTTGTCCAATCGTGCTACAGATCTGGTGATGGCACTTTTAAGCATCAAACTGTACAATAGTATAGGGCACACTCAACCATGTTAAACTCAAAGCAGGTGGATCATTGTAAGCGTGCGATAACCCAAGCTCTGCCCACACCAAACATTTAAACAGTGCACCTCAGAATGGCTCAGACTGGATGGTATTTTTACGACTCTGAGAGCCACCGGGCACCCCCTTCCTATTTGGGATTATTTTAGGAGTAGTTGCCAAGCTCTTTTAACATAGCTTTAATAATTTTATTATTTACTATGTGTTATTCCCCTGATCAGTTTGCACACTTTCTAGTCATTCAAGTCTTGCTTGATCACCTGTTCCCATTGATCATAATGTTTCACTTGTCAAAGCTGATTGAAGCAAATCTCTATTAGATAGATTGTCTCTATTAAAGTACCTCACTGTCATAGGTTCTGCTTCCATTCTTCATCAATCTGCAAATATGTTATTTATTTATTTATGTTGCAGTTTTGTCCTGCAATTGTGTTGCTATTTTAGAACTTTATCACTCTGTTCTGCTCTTAGTCTGATAGTACCAGGCTCTAACAGAAAAGCTACACAAACTTCTTCTCCAACTTTGACTATCTCACACTCTCTGCTCCCACAATACCTACTCCACCTTTACGCAAGGACATAAGCTCATGCCTATCCATTGGTTCAACATGCAAATTACAAACAAACCATGCAACTGGGTCTTGATCTGACAATGATTTAAGAGTTTGGATATTTTATAATGAAAGCCCTATTCTATAGTTGTATTGTGTAGTAAGACAACAAAAACCCTAATGTTCAAACTACAGGAACAATATCTTAATTCAAGGAAATAATCAAAGAACCCTGCAGTAGAATAGTTCTTAACAATATCAGCCAACAAAATGTAACTTCAAATAATATATATATATATATATATATATTGAATATAACATTTTAAATATCTGTAATATTTAATTTTACACTGATCTTAAAACAGGGTTTAAGTTGGATCAAAAATATTTGTGTTGCTGCCACGAGTATGGAAATTCTATTGGTCTAATCTGATTCATTGATCAATGCTAAGTTATTCTAAAAGTGTCTTCGCTAGATCAGGAGTTTCAAAATCTATGGGATCTGCTGTTTAACATTTGAAATTCCCAAATGAAACATGCCACTAAACCAATCCCACCTCTTCCTCACTGCAAAACATTTGTTTTGGTGCCTGCCCTGTCAGGCTGAAACATCGTTCCTACAGCATTTTAATCACATACCTCACCTTTAACAACAGTAGACGCTGTGCTTACATTTTTTTATGTACTTTGAGATACAAATTCACCCAGTGTTTTATTTAAACTAATGCATTTACAAAACAATTTTAAAAATGAACATTTGAAACCCTAAACATTCAGGGTACAGTGTCTGTGATAAAACACCAGTACAAGCGTAATCTTTTTTTGAGTGTGAGTTTGTCTATGGTTGTTTCTGGATGCTGTAGGGTGACATGGCTGCGCTGATAAGAAAAACTGCACATACCATGTGCACAGTCAACAGAATTAGCATCAAGCAAAAGAGAAAGTCCCAAAAACCATGCAAAACCACAAAATGAAACAACGAATGGACGTTGAGGCTTACCATCATGAGTTCCTTCTGAAAGGATTTCTTCTGCTTGGTCTCAATGTTAAGGCAGTCTTCCTTTAGTTTCTCCAGAACTGAGGCAACTTTCTCAGGTTCACTGTCCAGGTCTGCTCGACAAAAATATGTCAGAGGAAGATTCACATAGCCCAGAGCATCAGCAAATGCTCTCCAGTTTCCCAGGTTTTCCATAAGAATAGTCCTCACAGAAGCGTAAATATAGGTGAGAAATTTGCAGGGTTTCAGGACCTGTTCCATTAGATTTGTTGTCGTAAGGTCAGGTCCACAGAAATATATTGGCTTAACCTTTCCCAAGACAAGCACGTTTTTTACATGCACAAGTCCAATTTTTCCCTGATAGTATCCAATGTACCATTCTTTGGTCCAGAGCTGCCCTTTAAGTTTGATCTTCTCCTCACTGAGAAGTGCAACGATATCCCCTTTTTTATATTCCAACAAGTACTGATTTTTGGTCTGCCTGATAACTGTTTTGATCAGCTTCCCAAATTTCAAGTTGGTAATGCAACGCTCTTGGAACTGTGGGTATTTGGTGGTAATGGCAAGAGGAGACAAAATAATTTTGTCAACTTCCTTCTTTTTTAGGAATCGCCTCTGGGCACTGTTCCGCATTCCTGCTTTAGGGGGTGGTTGGGGGGTCTGAACGCAAAACTGTGCAAGGATGCAATCATGATCGTCTTTGACTTGGACACGTAGTGTGAAGTCAGAAATCTCATCTGCATTTCGGGATGAAATCATGTAGATGAGTCTACTCACCTTGCCGAGTTTGATTTGGAACCCACGGACAACCCTAGCTTGTTCTGTTGCCTTGACCTCGTAATTTGACATGTTGGAGTACATGCCGATTTGCAAATCCTGTGGTCTACTGAGGACAAACTGGTGTTTTCCCCAGAGTTGCAGTGAAACAGGAGTGGCAGATTTTGCTTGTTTCCCAACCTCATTTACTAATAGAGTCTTTGGGGCACAGTCATGGCCAAAAATGGCCACAACAGTCTTAAAAGCTGGATGAATGTGCTTAGGCCCATAGAGTCCAAGTGTAACCTTTTTTACCATATGGTCCCAAACATTTGAAGTGAAGGATTTCACATTTCTGGTCTGGACAACAACTGCGACATACATGCAGGGCTCCAAGTTGTCAAGCTGAACCTGTATTGTATCCCCATAAATATAAGCGTGTTGAACCGGAGAATAAGGACCCTCTTTGAAATCACTTCTCACACACACAATTTCTGCCATTGGGCTTTTTGTCACCACAGATATCTTCATCTCTAAGGTAATGAATGACTTTATTTCCATGTTGCTCAGTTTGATTTCAACCACGGGACTGACAGTGGAGCATCTATCATTGTTGAGCTCCAAGGGAGGATCTAGCAAAGCCTTCATCGATATCTGTTGAGTGTCCCCTACTGTAACATGTCCCTCAGGAACAAGAATACTAATATTTGTATCAGGGAGTTGAACTGCACCTCCGCAGCTGTCCAACTTGCAGACAATGTTGGTCTCTACTGGTTGTGTTTGACCCCATCCTGGGTTCTGTCCAAGGGACTCAAGGTCATGACAAGACCGTGCCAATTTTCGGTGGTTAAGCCATGCCGCCCTAAAGTCATCTCTATTCTGAAACTGCTCAGGTGAGGGAGCTTTAAGACCTGTGAAAAACCCAGATGAAGGCAAAGGAGGATGTGACTGAGCTTGTAAGATTGTTAACTCAGATAAACTGTATGATCTCTTGCTTCGAAAAAAGGGATTGTCATTTCGTAGCATCTGCAAGGCATTAAGATCTGCCTTATTGGTAGTCCCATCAAAACTGCAGTTGTTGTACCCTTTTGAATTGCTGGTGGTGGAAACGGGTAAGTCAAAGAAAAGCAAATCCAAGCTATTGCACTGATTCTGCATCTCATTTCTGTTTTGATCAAGGATATCATCCAGAGAGCCATTAAGGAAGGGATTGGTTGAGGAGAGCATTGAAAATGGGTTGTTATTGTCGTAAGGAAAAGAGGGCGTCAGAGACACTCCAGTCCACTCCCCAAACAAGTCCAGTTCTTTTGCTCCCTCCTCTGAACAGTCCCCAAGATTGTCAATCATCCCACTGTCACTTAAAGATGAGTTCCTGAAATGGATTGGCTGGACGTAGTTTGAAGGAATGTATCCCATCTCTCGGTTGTTATGGGCATACCACCAGTCCCCTCCAGATGTGTCCAGCACATAGAGATGATCCCCTTTGGAGAACTTTAGGGTGGTGAAGCTGGATGGAGAGTAATCCTTAATGGCAACCACTTCATGTGCTGTCCCAAATGAAGTTGAGGGAGCCAACCGTAAGGCACTGGGGGAAGGCACTGTAAAATAAACAATTACAAGTGTCACTGGCTTACAATTTATGGTGTAAAACCTAACCAAACATGCATGACAGTGTACCAACCTTTTACATCTATGAGACTCGCCTCAGTCACCCCCTCATCAAGGTCGATAAGAGTGCCCTCTGATTTACATCTAGGGAGCACATTGTTGTTGTTGGTTACTCTGATCCTGTGGGCTGCCATTTTGCTCTGGTCACGCTATTGCACCATCGTTCCAAAACTGACAATCACTTGGAGTTTTCCATTTTTTTCTGTTGGGAAATCAAAAAGGATGACAGGTCTAGATTAGCTTTGGTTGGAATAAGAAATGCTTGAAGCATGTGAATTATTTATGCACAATAATATGAGTTTCCCCATCAATATTTTAAGAAAGACAAAATTCTAAGACCAGAAACACTAGACTATCATTACAGAGATTGTCGAAAGAACTCAAACAATATAACCCTGTTTTTGTATGGTGTAAATACTCAAATGGTTTCCATAATTGTGATAAATCAAAAAGAAGTGATGGAAAAGCTTGAATTTCTATAAACATTACAGCTAAAAAGCGATGACTGACATCCAAATGAACTGTTGCCTAGCTCTGTTGATTGTTACTCCACCTCCGAAGCAAGAGCTCAATCTGGAGATTCTCTAAAGAGTTTATATGTTTGATTACTGACGGATGTTAGACAATCACTAAAGCTGGAATAAGCAACTTTCACCTGATTTTTATAAAACTCGTTCCTTCCTGTCTGTTAACCAAGACTTGAAAATAATGAAGAACAGCTCTTAAAAACAGCAGGCTGAGGAGAGATGTGAACGCTCTTCATTGCGCTTTCATGTAAATAGTTTCATACAAGCAGGTTGTTTCCAACACATTTACACATTCCCAACAAGTTTTAAATCAATTCACTACTTTGGCTTATTTACAATAAAAAAAATATCCGCAAAATGTTTTTTATTATTACTTTTTTATTTTGAGTACAAACATGAAATTTATTTAAAATAAATAAAAATAAGTATACAGTTTGCTTTGAAAATTATGACAGCAAAATATATGTATAAATATGTACATGCCCTAGATATTATTAGGATAATTCATTTTCATAATTATTTCAGGGTTTCGGGTTTTTAATTGGTTTTATATTCAGGAAAAATGGCAAATTGGCAAAAATGTATTTGACTAAAGGTTTAAACGACGTGTCCCTTTGATTAAATATGCAGCTTTGAAAGATTTTGATGTATTTCAGGGGAGAAATGTATTTCGTGAGGTTATGATCAAAATCGATTACTTTCAACCCATGGTGGAAGCAGCTCATCAAGAACTTAACTAGAATTGCCTGAAGGAACATCAGCCATCAAGTTTTTGTGCCGCATTTGGCTTCATCTTTTAATATTCACTAAAACTAATAGAGCTTAAAGTCAGCATGATAACACGCATAATGCATTTTGTGTAATGCATTCATCCTGCTGTGAACACATTGCTCAAAGCCACAAAAGCATATTTAAAGTCTTATCGAAATGTGTCTTTCTGCACTCTTCTTTATAGAAAACCATTACCTGACTTCCACATTGTTAATCTACAATATTTCTTTTTCTTTGAAAATATGATGAAAGCAAGCAATGAAACAAAAAGTAATTTCCTTCTGCACACAAAGGTATTTATATAAGCTTTAACAAGACATGAGGAACAATTTAACTTTACCACACATAAAAAGGTTTTTTAACATGCCAATTTCAAAACAAAACACAAGATGAGCTTCCTTTCCCTTCCCTGAACAAGTCTCATCTTAAATAGCTGCTTTCTATCACTGTTGGTGTTTGATTCTCAGCTCTAACAGAAAGAAAAATCAAAGGACACCTTGAACAGAAATCATATGCATACAGTACAGCAGGGGTTCTATCAATTAAACTAACTAACTCCTGCTGGGTGATGAAAATGAATAAACGCCTTGCGAAAAATGAATATATTAATTTTCTTTCTGCAAGTTTCCTCCAAGAAAGGCGGATCTTTTTTGGAAACTGCAGTATCAACAATCAAGTTTCCCACCTTGTTTTGGATTAGCGGTCATAGTTTCCCGAGAGTTGTTTACATTTTCCCAAGGAGGGAAGAGAGTGGGTTTAGAGGCGAAGGAAACAGACTCAAATCTTATGCTTGATTGCCTCAACGTCTATGTGAGATGATGAGCACTATTAATCTGCTCTTGACGTGACTGACATGCACAACAACTGAGAAATGAAACAAGCTATGATTAGTAACTAAATAATCAAGAATCCCGGCAGGAATGTCAAGCTAGAGCACAGGCTAAGTAACTCTGAGTGTAGCAGGCAAAATGTAACGATGCATAAAAATGCTTAGGACGTCTACAATGCAATCTTTGTAAAGTATAGGTGTTGAGACTTATTTAAAAACTTTTTTGATACGCGGCTTGGGGAAAGGGATTCATTGAAATGCACACACAGTAGTGGACCACAAAGATTTTTAGACAACCAATGTGAGGGATTTCAGAAAAGCAGATTTTAGGATTGTCGCCACCATGACTTGAGTTCATGGATAGCCTCAGACGTCACAAGCAAAGAATCTTAACTGAACATCTGATGGGTTTGTCAAAATTTTCAGCCAAAAAACGAGATTTGGTGCTATGTAGCAGAATTTCAAGTGTATTTCCATTTCCCCTACCATTCAATTGCCTATTTAAGACCCTTTTGACGCGTACCCGGTTATTATGTAACCACACTTTTTTTTAACATGGTTACGCTGTGCATCCACATGTATCAGGGGCAGCATTTTAATGTAATCAAGTTGATTTGAAAACACCGGCCAAACACCGGATTTATTTTTTTTTATGGGTGGGGGTACAGATTTATTTCCGTGTAGACAGTGTAACCGTGTTAATTCTAGTTACAGGAAGAGTTTGGAGGAGTTACAGGAGCATATTTAATAAGGTGTTTAATCATAGACCAGACGACACAAATCATAGCAGTATGCAGGTTATTACTGCTAACGCGCTAACCAGGCACAGAAAGTCACACAAAGTCACAACAAGTGCCAGTTTCCAACTGAAACCGACTAAGCCTCAGATAAATAATACGATTTCGGTAAAGACTGACGAGATCATTTTTGTCTATAAAAGACGTTCCTCTTATCGTTGTGTAAGCTGTATTTCCCTTTGAAGAGAAGTGCCGAAGAGCCTCGGAGATGAAAGAAGCTTCCGATTGGCTGGTTTAACTTCAAGGGTGAGGAGTCTTCTGCCCTCTACTGGGTTGACTCACTCTGTACAGCATTTCAAAGCATTTAACCCAGTTTCATGTGAACTGAGTTTTTTTTTTTTGCTCATGTGGATGCATTTTTTTTATAAAAAGGATAAGACAAACTTAGTTTAAAAAATAATTGGGTGGCCTTAAAAAGGTTATTGAATTTTAGGGGAGACGGAAATACATTTAAAACCACATTTCATTTTCGCCATGTATTCACAAGAGGACCTTTTTAGAGCCAATCACATTTAGAGCTACAGACGTAACACATTTAGGTATACATACCCCTGAGGTTTTTTGTGTTTTTATTCTGAGGTGTCATAAATCAATTTTCAATGTAAAGACCAGTTGTTCTAAATGTGGTTGTTCATAAATAGCCTTTTGAAGGTCAGTTCTACCTTGCACCCTTGGCGATTTAAAAGGCACAAAAAAGGATCCTGATGACTATAAGCCAACGAACCTGATTTGGTGTTATGGAGCAGTGTTTTTAGTTTTTAAGAATGTATATTCCCACCTGTTGCACCAGCTTGTTCTTTACATCATTTTCCATTCTGTTTGTACATTTCCTAGGAGCAAACCCATGATTGTGTGAACATAATGTTTAAAAAATATAAAAGGAATAATCCTGTTTAAGAGAAGACATGGCCTTATTCTGTCTCCTTTTAACAGAAACCAAACTAGGCCAGCAAGAGCACTCAGCTTCCAATCTTATCAGTTCATCCCTCATGCTTTTATTTTATGCATAATTTAAACGATCAAAAGTTGATGGAGATGGTACACTGCTAGATGAACGGAATTGTAAATGTTATAGTCCTAACCCTCCTCTTTGGGAAGAGGAGAGCTGAGATCAATCATTCCACCACTGGTGAGCCCACAAATAAAGATGTCATTTTGTACTCTGAGAGAAAACAACTGACACCACTGTTTGTGTCAAGGGCATTATTAGGAGACAAAGGAAGAGGAATTGAAGGATTAGAAACCTAGCAGTGTGGTAAAAACGTAATCATGGTGTCTGAAAACAACACCTGCGGCAGTCCAATGGCTGTAAACAAGTGCCCGCTTCATGTAGCCCTGTATTCCCTTTTCTTTTGCGTTAATCATTTTGGCCATACAGCAATCACATTTTATAAACAGTGCAGAACAGTGATTATCATTACCACTTTTTGTCTGCTTCTGTTTGACTGTCTTCATGTTAGAATATGTACAGTTTCATTAACTGAATACAAAAAATAATTAAGGATGATGTTTTAGGTCAGTGACTCCCAACCTTGGATCTGCACTCCCTTTAGAGGTGCGCCAGAGTTTACAATAGGGGCCCCGGAGCGGATAAATGTTGAGGTAAAAAATATTGTTTTTTTTTTTTTTTAGCATTCCTGGTCTGAGCGCAAAAAGTCAAAATTTGAGACCCGAAAAAAATTTTCATTTGCACGCGCACAAGCTGCGTTTTGTGAATAAAATGTTCTTCTCGTGTAGAAAAATTTATAAACTCAACTCAAAACTCTTGTACTCACAAACATTTTCTAGATTAAACGGCACAACATACAATCTGTACTTACTTAAAAAAAAAAAAACTAAAGGCACAGCTATTGTAATGCTTATATTCATGTTTATTATAACATTCAGTGTTACACAAAGTTTATGACAAAAGCAAATATTTAAATGTAAATCCCTGTGTGTATTGTATTGTAATGATATGATTGTATTGATATTGAACTTTTAATGAATTTAATACATTTTAATCAATTTGATGAAATATACATTTAATCATTTAATAAATGGTTTCATTTATATTGACCCAGGGAAAAAGGTTGGAAACTACTCTTTTACATCTTAGTTTTTCCCAATAAATTTTCTGTGAGTGGCACGTTTTTTTTCTTCTCGTCATCAGCACTGTGGTTCTAACATTTAATGCAATTTAATGCCACAGTCATTTTATGCCCCATAAAGAAAGTTTCTGTTTGTGACATCCATTTACAAAATAGTAGTCTATTTTGAAACAGATCAATGCTAGAAAACAGCGAGGAGATGTGATTTGCCATGTTGCCATGCACTGCTTAAAGTTCAAGATTTATTTTCCTGTGGGCTAACATGAAACAATTACAAAAAAAGTTGAGGTTTAAAGGTGGGGTGTGTGATTGTTGGGAGTCAATGTTGATGGCTGAAATCCCAAAGACAAACACCCATAGGATCAACATAATACTTTGCATTGCTACTCGCCATTCTTTAAATGTTGAAAGGTCCTACTGATTGACTATTAGCTTGCTATGATGTCGGGCCAGCTGACCATTTCATTCCAATACGTTGAAAACAATTTTACCACTATTAGTGGGACTACAATTCTAGTGGTGGCATCCGAATCAAGGATCTAAGCTAAGCTACACTAGAAGGTCCATATCTGGAGTAAGGTAATGAACTACTTATTAACTACAGAAGAGATGCAAAATGAGCAAAAGTGGAGTGTTCCTATAAAATCTCATGTTAGTTAAAATCTGAACTTCGATTAAGTTGAATGTTCCATTTTTCGTTAATTAAATACATTTTCCTTTACAATACATTTATTAAAAAAAAACTAGTGCCATGTTTTACCTGGTCGTCAACATGTTTGATGCATTTCCGTCTGTCTCAAAAATTAAACAAAGCCAAGTTTGGCATGTTTCGTTAATAATAATAATACATTTTATTTCAAGACACCTTTCTCGACACTCAAGAGCACCATACAGAGTCAACCAGGCAATATATGAACAAGACAAGGATAAAAGATAATATAATATAAATAAAACAAAAACAAGATTAAATGGCGTATGCTATCTTGAAGAGATGGGTCTTAAGTCTGGATTTAAAAATTGATCAAGTCAAGAAGGAGTGAGTTCCAAAGATGGGGAGCAGAGCGGCTGAAGGCTCTGCTCCCCATGGTGCTGAGGCGAACAGGAGGAACTGTGAGGTGGATTGAAGAGGAAGACCTGAGTGATATTTAGGGACATCGCACTTTCTCAAAATACTTCCAAGCCACACATTCTATTCCAATTCCGTCACATCCCTGTGACACTCAGGCAGTCGTTTTAAACCATTCATCTACAACACAAGTAATCTACGGCTGCTGGGTGTCCCATAAGACAAGAGAGCTCTTATCTCGAAAGCAGCACGCACCTTCTCAGAACAGCACTTCAATCAGCTGGCCGGGGAATTCAGATGCTCTTAGACGTATTGTTAGCTACGCAGAAGCCTCATGAGTTTCAGTTTAAGGAGCCCTTCTTAATCATTGTCCTTCAGATGCTCCGCGCCGACACCCGAATTCTAATTCAATCAAACCTAAATTATACTTCCACCTTGAATTAAAACACCTCTCATTTCAAACGCATCAATAGAATTAAATAAAAAAAATTTTAAAAAGATTACATGGCATGTTATGAACATTAGTTACACTGATGTGCTATTTTGTGTGGACAAGCTAATTGGTAATTAGTGAAAGTGACCTTAATTTTGTCCTTCGTCAATCAAATATGGAATCTCTGATTTTTGTGGACACAATTTGATTTATATTTTAAACGGAATAACTTCTCTCTTTCTCTCTCTCTTTTTCCTCTCAGTCTCTCTCCCTCCTCTTCCAATCTCTCTCCTTTTCTCAGTTTTTTCAAACGGTTTCCTCAGTTTCTATCCCTCCCTCCCTCTGCCTATCACTCTTCACCCTCTCCTTTACTCTCTCTCTCTCTCTGAGTCTGCTCCACTCTCTCTACCTCCCTCTCCCTTTTTCCTCTCAGTCTCTTTCCATCCCTCCGCCTATCTCTCTCACTTTCATCCCCTCTCTCTCTAACTCACTCATTTTCTCAATCTCTCTCTCTCCCCCCCAACCAATTCTCTCCTCCATTCTTTCTGTCCATCTCTGAACAAACGTTTCTGGACTCAAAATTATAAATGAACAAGCGAAAACATCAACCCTGCACAATGTGGCCAACGAGAGAGCATCAACAACTCAATTAGACTCAGAATTTACTTTGCATTTATGAATACCAAAAAACAGAATCAAGTCACAGCTAAATTGTTGCGTTCTCCGGAGCATCGAATACAGAAAAAAAACTATGCGTGTTCCTCAGTCCTTTCGGGAGGTCTGGATTATCTGAGGATTACACTTAAAGCTCTCTAAATGAACCTGTTTTGTTTAGCTACAGGTCTGTACTTTTAAATTACTCCCAGCAAAAGAATCTTGACCAAATTGTTCACTTGCGTCCAACTTCACGTACACACCTGAACACACAGCAACCCCGGTGCAGCACGCATCAGCTCCTGTAGATTTTTCCCTGGAGTCAAACAGGCTCGCAGCAAGAGTTCCAGGGGCTAAGAGGGATTACAAGGACTCAACTTCTGCTGAGTCCCCATTAATTATGAAACACAATGCAAGACTAGTGCGCTTGTAGAAATGGATGACTATTGTGCTTTTAATGTTTGGTTCTATTCATGAGGGAGATAAGCAGGTAGTAAAATGTAAACTGCAAGTGTGCAGTAGTAAAAATTTTGAAGCCAGATACAGAAGACTGGCTAATCAGTACTACATTACTCTAAGGTTATATAATCAATAATTGAACCATACATACACTCTAAGAAAAAAGTATGAAACTGTACCTTTTAAGGTACAATGGCCGTCACTGGGGTGGCACACTGAAGAGTTCAATTTTGTTCCTATATTTAGACTTTTGTACCATTGAAGCAGTGGTTCTCAAATAGTGGGGCGCGCCCCTCCTGGGGGGGCTCCGTCAATAGGGGCGCGTTTGACCTCGGGGAACATACTTTTTAATTATATATATATTTTTTACTGTTCTAGAATAAAGTGCAATACCACTACACTGCATTAGGGGGCAGTGGCGCTCTCATTGGCAGAGTATGACACGAAGTGTAGAAGACAGACGGAGAGAGAGACAAACGAAAGTCTCCCGAAAGCTAAGACGAGGAAATATAACGAAGCGTATGTTGTGCTTGGCTTCACTGAGACTACGGTTGGAGACGAGGAGAGACAGCTGTGCTTACCGAGTCTAAAAATGTTGGCGCCTGACAGCATGAAGCCAAATAAATTAAGGCGTCACTTAAAGACGTTACACTCCAATCATGCTGATAAGCCGCTTTTTACAGCAAAAACGTGCCGAATATTGCCAGCAATTGGTCAGTCAAACAATGTTTATGGTTTTATTAAGGATCTAATGTTTTTTTTACATTTCAGATGCACCTTAAATCTTTTCTGCTACAGTTAATAAAGCTATTCTTTGTTGTAAGTAGGTATTTATATATATATATATATATATATATATATATATATATATATATAGTTTTTTATTTAAATTTGATTACTTTTTTCTACAAATCAATTGGTGAATAAACAATTTAATTAATTGCACAATCCTAGATTGAACCCCCTCTATTTTGCTATTATTTGTTTCTACGCTTCATTTCAGGCACCATGCGGGCAATATGATTTTGAGACACAGTCATTTTGAAACAAATTTTTCACTATTAAAAGTATGCACCCAATGCACAAATAATCTGCTGAAACAATGAAGAAATGTGAGAATGGAGATGTGAAAGTTGCTAGCTTCAACACGTCAATACCTTTTGTTTTTCATGTTCTTTTAGCGCATATTTCACACGGGGAATCCCATATTTAGCAGATAATTTGATAACTCTTTAATGCAAATATTAAGAATGAAGGCTGTTAGCACACCAGGGCAAAATGAAACCCTCTGAGTTTGTTCACATAGTTTATATTCCTTGCACCAAGGAACAAAGCTTCCGAATGGATGGAGGAACACCCCGCTCGGTCTGTGTATGCATGCTTTCTGACCCTAAAAATCAACAACACATAGGAAAGATGGAAAAAACCTGAACCGCAAAAAAGCAGTAGTGATTAGAGAAAGGTCAGCCTTTCCTCTGGACAACTAGTGTGTTTATAGTAACAGGAAGTGCCCAGACTATGACAGGAAGAGCTGTGGATAGACTGAGACAACAGAGCAAGAGAGGAAAAGAGAAAAAGAAAGAGAGGAAATGCTTGGCGTCTCCTCCTGAAGCCCTCAAGCTGGAAATCGCCTGCCCCAGTCTGGAATTTAATATCATTCCTCAGCTGATAGAACATCAAGAACACAAGACTCTCGCTCAGAAACCGGGGCTTCCTCTGGGCTACATCCAGGAAACAGAAACAGCACAGAATGCAGACAGACTACAGATGGCGAGCACATGTCAGCGGCTGAGGTGTATCCTTGCTTCTCAAAGAAAACGAGGCATTGTCGTCCAATTTCCCCCAAAAGAACTAAATGCACATTTTTGGAATGTTTGTTTTAAATCAACTACATCTATTGGTCTACATATGTTACAAGTCTGTTTTGTGGTTTTTATTTGTGATCGTGTTTTCTTTTCAGGCCTTAGTTTCAGTGCGGTGTATTTGGTTACAATGTCTTCTGTGACTCCTCAAGGTGACGTTACCCATATTTGGTCTTCCTGTGTGTATTAGTGTGCACTCCTTATTTGGGCATCCTCTGTTATTACTTCCTGCCCCTTCAACTGCGCTGTTTATTGAACCCCTGCATTTTTACGTTCCAGTTTTCTCTTGTCACCTTGGTCCTCTCCTCACATTTGATTGATTTTGCGTGGGGTTGACCGTGCTTGATCAGCTAATAACTGGATGCTACACAATAAATAATAATGATAATAATAATACCTTCAATTTGTATAGTGCTTTTCTTGACACTCAAAGACACTTTGACACTCAAAAACAATTATCAGAGCATTATTCTCTCTCTGGGGGTAACAAGCTACCTTGGCAGCCCTCAGCTGCCCTGGGGCAGTCTGACAGGACGTGGCTGCCATTCCGCGCCTACGGCCTCCTGACCACCACAGAACACCTCCACCAGTCATACACACATCCACCAAACACACCCCACCAGTCACACACATCCAACAAACACACCCCACCAGTCACTCACATCCACCAAACACACCCCACCAGTCACTCACATCCACCAAACACACCCCACCAGTCACTCACATCCACCAAACACACCCCACCAGTCACTAACTTCCACCAAACACACTCCACCAGTCACTCACATCCACCAAACACACCCCACCAGTCACTCACATCCACCAAACACACTCCACCAGTCACTCACATCCACCAAACACACCCCACCAGTCACTCACATCCACCAAACACACCCCACCAGTCACTCACATCCACCAAACACACTCCACCAGTCACTCACATCCACCAAACACACCCCACCGGTCACTCACATCCACCAAACACACTCCACCAGTCACTCACATCCACCAAACACACCCCACCAGTCACTCACATCCACCAAACACACTCCACCAGTCACTCACATCCACCAAACACACTCCACCAGTCACTCACATCCACCAAACACACTCCACCAGTCACTCACATCCACCAAATACACTCCACCAGTCACTCACATCCACCAAACACACTCCACCAGTCACACTCATCCACCAAACACACCCCACCAGTCACTCACATCCACCAAACACACCCCACCAGTCACACTCATCCACCAAACACACCCCACCAGTCACTCACATCCACCAAACACACTCCACCAGTCACACTCATCCACCAAACACACCCCACCAGTCACTCACATCCACCAAACACACTCCACCAGTCACTCACATCCACCAAACACACCCCACCAGTCACTCACATCCACCAAACACACTCCACCAGTCACTCACATCCACCAAACACACCCCACCAGTCACTCACATCCACCAAACACACTCCACCAGTCACTCACATCCACCAAACACACTCCACCAGTCACTCACATCCACCAAACACACTCCACCAGTCACTCACATCCACCAAATACACTCCACCAGTCACTCACATCCACCAAACACACTCCACCAGTCACTCACATCCACCAAACACACTCCACCAGTCACTCACATCCACCAAATACACTCCACCAGTCACTCACATCCACCAAACACACCCCACCAGTCACACACTTCCACCAAACACACCCCACCAGTCACTCACATCCACCAAACACACTCCACCAGTCACTCACATCCACCAAACACACTCCACCAGTCACTCACATCCACCAAACACACTCCACCAGTCACTCACATCCACCAAACACACTCCACCAGTCACTCACATCCACCAAACACACTCCACCAGTCACACTCATCCACCAAACACACCCCACCAGTCACTCACATCCACCAAACACACCCCACCAGTCACTCACATCCACCAAACACACCCCACCAGTCACACACATCCACCAAACACACTCCACCAGTCACACACATCCACCAAACACACATCCACCAGTCACGCACATCCACCAAACACACCCCACCAGTCACACACATCCACCAAACACACCCCACCAGTCACACACATCCCCCAAACACACATCCACCAAACACACCCCACCAGTCACGCACATCCACCAAACACACTCCACCAGTCACACACATACATACAGGGCAATGCGGGTGAAGTGGCTTGCCCAGGGCAGAATGAACCTAGTGGGGATCAAACCACCAACCTTCCGGTTACAGAACGACCAAATCCACCACTGCGCCATCTTTCCACCCCACAAATATATTACACAATTACACAAATATAATCAGCCTAATGGGGACAAAGATACAGGAGGTAGGTAATATATTTATTTTGTATTTTCACAGTTCAAGATGCACTGCATTATATTGTTGTTGGATATGAAATTTGCTTGTATAAATATAAATATTTTTAATTAATATTTTTCACTTTGCTTTAAGGCTTTTTCCCCCTTATGTTTTTCATTCATGAGTTTGCTCTTGGGGAGTTTATGTTCATCTATTCGTTTCTGATTACATGCTTGTATATGTATGGTTCATTTGGAACCACGCACCAACAATGCGAACTGCCATGTGATGTTATGCATTCTGGGTACTGTAGTATTTATACTGCGAGATACATCCCTGTTAAACTACAAAAATAAAACTCTCCAACAATGACACTTATTATCACTATAGCACTATTGTTAGTTATTTTTACTAAAATTCTAACATAGATGAAAAAATATATATAGTTTCCTTGTAATTATAATAATTTGATATTTAACTGAATATTTGAAGAGAGACATTTAAAAAGTATTTTATATATAAATACTCTGTTCTGTTTCATATTTTAAGGTGTGAAGTGTGTTTTATGCAAATAAAGTGATGACACTTATTGAGTTAAGGTGTGTTTTTTAATATACACGTGATATTATTTAAGAGGCATATCACCCACCCTTAGCAGACAATGATTTCAGTTTTATCATATTGTAAATGACATTATTTAAAAACAAAACAAAACTAGTCAACTAGAACACAAGGTATGAAAGTTCTATACAAATAAAACTTTGATTGATTCATGAACAGGCTTTAAATTATCTTTAAACCAACAAAAAAGGCTATATCTTAATTAGCCTGGCATGACCGAATCCAGTTTAAGTTTAGACAACAGTCTTAATGTGGGCTCTCAGACTCTTCTTTGTTTCATCTTTGAGTCCCAAAAACAAACCACCCGGTGCAGGTCTTGGTCTTTATCCCATCTCAGGACACCCACTGATACCATCAACAATACACTCCCTCACACACCCCGCAAGCAAGAGAGAGTGTAATTCTAGGTTGTTTCCAGTAATTCTTACCCTGCGCTAAGCTGAAGCTAGCGGTTATCTTTAAATATAGCATCATAATGCTTTTACAGTCACATTCATATTCAAACAGTGGATGATCTATGGAAATGGAGTTGGATGTTAAAAGGTATTTTTAAAGTGGATGAATTCTGCTAAGGCACAATTTACTCTCAGGTAGACAACATTAAATCATCATATTTACAGTGTATATAAAAAAAAAACCTCATAACAAAAGTGTACAGCTTACCAGCGTCTCCATCAAAGAGGATTTAAACACTGCCTACCTAAGCTAGAACAGTAAGGCAGAACGAACCAACAAAGAAATGTAAGCATCTTTTGTTTGGGACACATTAAAACAAACTAGTTTCAAACATGACACGGTGGATCCAAATCTAAAACATTCCACACAAACCATCTCATGATGGTTGCTTTCTGACTCAACAAAACGATGCCATAAAATCTGATGAAACCTGAATTAGGGATACATGACGCAGCTTTGTTCACAAGGCAGTGTTGATGTTAAGTAGCAGCAGCTATTTGTACGGTGCGCCATGAATATTTAACCCACCACGCAACTCCAAAATAAATTGTTAATAAAACCGGGGGAACCTGAGGTCTTGTGGAAAAACGAGACGAAGTTATGCCACAGGTCAGTCTCGTTCCATTCAGAGACTGAAAGGAATGTGGGAAAGGGAGGGAGGACGATGAGAGGCGATAGACGGCTGGGAATGGAGAGGAGGGGGGTGTATAGGATGTCCTCCTCACCGCCGGGGTGGTCGACTATCAAACACTGATATCCATGGCAACAAACAATCAACTGTCAGGCGATAACAAGGCTTCCCAACAAAGTTTCGCCACGGTGATGAGTTTGTTTGCTTGAAATTCAGGTCACTTTCAGTGGTGGCACATGTTTGTTTGACACCAAAGCTATTTATAGAAGTTCCATTTTCACTAGGAATTTTTAACCAGAAAAGAAATGTTGCTGTTAGTTCACCCAACCAAAAAGAAAATAAAAGCATTATGCATACAAGTGAAAACCGATGTGTGACGCTTTGAAGGTCCAAAATCTTAAAGGTCTTCTCAACTCTTTTCAAACACTGGGGAGCACTTATAAGTGTTCTCCACTCAATGTTCTATTTCTATTTCACTTTAAATGACTTATATAGAATTTAAAGGTAGATGTAAAGCTGCTTTTCCACCAGGCCATGTTGTGGCGTCTTGTTGGAGGGTGTTAAACAACATTGTGCCCAGTAAAAGTAATTTTCATACATTTTAATTGAAATCTATAATGTTGAGCCAAAGCACTACATTTTTCTGATTGGAAAGTGATGTTACTGATCGCTGACTGTTTAATTGATAAGCTCACTGATTGGCTGTAAAGAACCGGCACTTTTGGCAGTTTTTTGTAATTGTTCAATAATTCGACTTTTAAATAAAGTATTTCATTTCAACAGTAAAAGCCAGAACATACACAGCATACATGTCGGTTGTTACTCGTTAGCCAAATACTAGCCAATTGTCAATTTAAACATGAGGCGGTTATGCTATGGCGAAATGAGCTGCATTAACATTTGATCTGATTGGTTGGTAGGCAATACTACGGTCAGTGGGCATGGCTACCACAATATAATCGTTTTGAGCTCCCGGAAAAAGAAAATAGAATTACACAAACATGCATGAACCAATCTGAATATGACTCGAGGCATGTTTTTGATGAGGGAACAAAACTAAAACATGCAAAAAATGATCTGAAGTTTATATGATACACCAACTTTAATCCTAAGTGTTACAATTTAAGCAAGTGGACTTAAAGTGAAAGAAACCGATTATGATTCAGAAACTATATAACCTATAACTATAGTTATAACCTTATATACTTAAACCAGCAATATTATTGTTTGACTCTTAATACAGACCAATGATTATATATTTTAACTCTATAGACAAAAAAAACTATGTCTGTTTTAAATGAAAACATAAGTTATATTATCCGGCTTAAACAATATTACACATTTAACACAGATATTCCCTTTATCTTTATATTGGTTGAAAGAGAACCACACTAGTAAGAAAAAACAGTTTAAGCACAAACATTGGACTATTGCGACAGACAAGAAGTCTTAAAAAATGACCCACAAATTTAACAAGATGTACAAAGAGTAATTACACTTTCAATTAACTTACTGTACAACAACATTTTAGAGGACATGTTTAACTTAATTAAACCACCACTATGACAATATGAAACTCCAAAAACAGAGTTTAATCACATCGAAACACAAAATAATTACGCGCTTCATATAAGTCACACCGTTAGAAAGCAGAATAAACAACAAACGTCCAACTTCATGTTCGATGAGGCAGCTGAAATGAGAATTAACACATGTTCTGGGAGCCAGCAACAGTAACATTTCGATGCCAAATTTTAAGAGGGGGTTTAGAGACAGAAAAGCGTGTTGAAAACGTAAACTCACCTCAGCATTCCGGTTGTGTTTATCCAAAGCAGCGAGCGCGAGCTGTTGAGGACTTGCTCACTTCACTTTGTGCTTCTTTGTGGTTCTTGGGCAAAGCGTCTCGCAGCGCATCTGGGCGGGGCCGGAGCGCGCGTGATGTCACGGAGAGGGCGTGGTTTACGGACTGAGGCTGATGGGTCGCCATCTGTCACTGGGGAAAATCACTTTTCCTTCGCCATCTAGAGTTATCAATTATTACTCTCTGACTCTAAGTGATGATGTGGGTGTTGCTCATCTTATCAGCATATTCGACTTTCAGCCTCACTTTTTTATATTCATATGAAAGACTCTTGTCTTAAGTAAGCAAGTAAACAGGGTCTCTGCAAGTTTGATAAGGTCCAATTTTTACTTTGACTTTTAGGTGAGTTAATTTCCAACATCAAAAACTCAAACAAAACAAAATACATTGTTATGAAACCCTTATCATCACTTATGTCTTTGAGAGAGTCTTTTATCCTGTAATGCATAGCCATGTTGTTAATTATATTTCTAAGGCAGTAAAATTGTAAAAGAAAACTTTTACACTTTAATCTACTTTCCCTATAAGTATTGGAAGTTTATAACCTTCAAATAAATGTATTGACCTTCTTCTTCGTTTATTAAAGAACATTTGTTTAATGTTCCTATATGAAAGTATGTGTTGTAGAAATTGCATTGCATGAACATTGCATGTTCTCCCCGTGATCGCGTGGGTTTACTCCGGGTGCTCCGGTTTCCCCCACAAGTCCAAAGACATGAGATATGGATGGATGACATCTTGCATTTCCTCATCTCGCTGCTCTCTTCCGAACATCATGGGCAGACTTTTTTTTTCAGAACTGGGCTAAAATTTCTATGAATATGTCTGAAAGTGTTACCCCTCAGAAATGGATGCACTCCCTATAAATGTTGTACACAATCCGAGATCAAAACAACTCTTTCTGTTTATATGAATAATTTATGCTTCTACCGTGCAGTCTGTTTCCATCACTGAATATATGTGAGGTTGTTTGTGGGAGAAAATGGCCCGAGAGAAAATAGCAACAGAACGAAATGCCTTCGGCTCCAAAATGCAACAAAATTGAAAAAGTTTTCACAAATATGCGTGGGGGTCAGTGGGTGACGCTCAAGGGGGCTGTGGAATAATGTGAAGTTTCGGGGAGGGAGTGAAGAACGCTGTCGCTATCTTTGAAACAGCAACAAAGAGATTCCTCTTCACCAACAGCAGCAAAGAGGGTAGCGGGGGTGTTTGCTCTTCCTAGAGAGGGATATATTCACAACTACAAGAGGATGGAAAGAGGGATATATTCACAACTACAAGAGGATGGCAATAGTAAATGAACGCATTTTTTTTTCCCGTGACGGTGGACAAAGGCTGGCTACCCTCTTTCTGGAATTAGTTAAATGTAACAGGATTTTTTTTTTTATTTGCCTTATGCTAAAGCAGGGTTCCCCAAATCTGGTCCTGGAGAGACGGAACCCAGCTCTAAACTTGCTCTAGTACACATACTACTCTAGCTTCAGACAATAGGAGAGGACCTTAAATAGTTTTGAATTAGCAACCGGTGTGTTTCTTGATGATTGAAGCAAAAATTCAATCCAGGACCGGATCTGTGTATTCCCGTGCTAAAGCATTGTAATATACTTGTTTTGAGTAACCCTCAATACTGTTTAAGAAAACTGAAAGGAAACAACTGCGTGAGACAGAATAAAATTTTGCTGTCGATGAGCTTTGTTTACACACCGATCAAATATTTGACTTTCACATTTGTTTCAAATATAGATGGATGAAGATCCTTGACATGATGTCAAGGTCTGAGGCTATTTTTTTTGCTATCAGATTACTGCTTTGGGAAAAAACTTATCTTGAAATGTATCGTCGTTTGACATTTAAAACCACCAAAACAAGCAAGGCCCCACATCGGTAGCCCACAGCTTCTGCTGATTGGCTACAAACTTGTTCTTGTTCCAGAAAAACCAGAGGAGGCCAAAAACAAATGCTAAAACAAGCACCCTGCTACTCATCTCGAAGTGTTTTGTGCGTAGGTTTCTTTGTACTTCCATCTATTGACACTGTTAACACAGTGTTGGCTACGCTTCATCTGAGTTGAGGTGTATGTAAATAAAAAGATTATTATGCAATGCTTATTTAAACCACCTGCATTACAGTTCTGTCAATTTAGAGGCTGAGTGAAAATGCTACTGTACAAATATTGATACTACGTAAACAGTAGATTATCAACTAGACTGTATCAACCCGCCCTTACAGGGCATTAAAATTACGTTCAAGTCTAATCAAAATATAAGATGAACTGTGCAAAAAGCTTGCACATTTATCAAACTCAAACTGGGAGTTATACGGTTATATCTGATGGGCCAATCAGTAGTTTGACTGCTGACAAGTGGGCCAATGGCGTCGCTCTGTGCCATATTCCTGACTGCTCTGATGTGGAAGAAAAAGATAATGTCCCCAAGACAGTGTGAAGTCAAGTATATGAGAGACCTCTAGACTGATTCTTTCATTGACGATCTCTTCACAGATGGGAGTTTTTACGTTCTTTACTTGGTTTTAGATCTGTTACTAGCAAATAGATGCCTCGTTAGCCATCAGTGCTAACCATGCTAACTTTAGCTTCCTCAACAATAATCGTAAACCTCTAGACTGATTCTGTCATTGACGATCTCTTCACAGATGGGAGTTTTTAGGTTCTTTACTTGGTTTTAGATCCGTTACTAGCAAATAGATGCCTCGTTAGCCATCAGCGCTAACCATGCTAACTTTAGCTTCCTCAACAATAATCGTAAACCTCAAGATTGATTCTTTCATTGAGGATCTTTTCACAGATGGGCGTTTTTACATTCTTTACTTGGTTTTAGATCCGTTACTAGCAAATAGATGCCTCGTTAGCCATCAGCGCTAACCATGCTAACTTTAGCTTCCTCAACAATAATCGTAAACCTCAAGATTGATTCTTTCATTGAGGATCTCTTCACAGATGGGAGTTTTTACATTCTTTACTTGGTTTTAGATCTGTTACTAGCAAATAGATGCCTCGTTAGCCATCAGCGCTAACCATGCTAACTTTAGCTTCCTCAACAATAATCGTAAACCTCAAGATCGATTCTTTCATTGAGGATCTCTTCACAGATGGGAGCTTTTACGTTCTTTACTTGGTTTTAGATCTGTTACTAGCAAATAGATGCCTTGTTAGCCATCAGCGCTAACCATGTTAACTTTCGCTTCCTCAACAATAATCGTAAACCTCTAGACTGATTCTTTCATTGACGATCTCTTCACAGATGGGAGTTTTTAGGTTCTTTACTTGGTTTTAGATCCGTTACTAGCAAATAGATGCCTCGTTAGCCATCAGCGCTAACCATGCTAACTTTAGCTTCCTCAACAATAATCGTAAACCTCAAGATTGATTCTTTCATTGAGGATCTCTTCACAGATGGGAGTTTTTACATTCTTTACTTGGTTTTAGATCTGTTACTAGCAAATAGATGCCTCGTTAGCCATCAGCGCTAACCATGCTAACTTTAGCTTCCTCAACAATAATCGTAAACCTCAAGATTGATTCTTTCATTGACGATCTCTTCACAGATGGGAGTTTTTACGTTCTTTACTTGGTTTTAGATCTGTTACTAGCAAATAGATGCCTCGTTAGCCATCAGTGCTAACCATGCTAACTTTAGCTTCCTCAACAATAATCGTAAACCTCTAGACTGATTCTGTCATTGACGATCTCTTCACAGATGGGAGTTTTTAGGTTCTTTACTTGGTTTTAGATCCGTTACTAGCAAATAGATGCCTCGTTAGCCATCAGCGCTAACCATGCTAACTTTAGCTTCCTCAACAATAATCGTAAACCTCAAGATTGATTCTTTCATTGAGGATCTTTTCACAGATGGGCGTTTTTACATTCTTTACTTGGTTTTAGATCCGTTACTAGCAAATAGATGCCTCGTTAGCCATCAGCGCTAACCATGCTAACTTTAGCTTCCTCAACAATAATCGTAAACCTCAAGATTGATTCTTTCATTGAGGATCTCTTCACAGATGGGAGTTTTTACATTCTTTACTTGGTTTTAGATCTGTTACTAGCAAATAGATGCCTCGTTAGCCATCAGCGCTAACCATGCTAACTTTAGCTTCCTCAACAATAATCGTAAACCTCAAGATCGATTCTTTCATTGAGGATCTCTTCACAGATGGGAGCTTTTACGTTCTTTACTTGGTTTTAGATCTGTTACTAGCAAATAGATGCCTTGTTAGCCATCAGCGCTAACCATGTTAACTTTCGCTTCCTCAACAATAATCGTAAACCTCTAGACTGATTCTTTCATTGACGATCTCTTCACAGATGGGAGTTTTTAGGTTCTTTACTTGGTTTTAGATCCGTTACTAGCAAATAGATGCCTCGTTAGCCATCAGCGCTAACCATGCTAACTTTAGCTTCCTCAACAATAATCGTAAACCTCAAGATTGATTCTTTCATTGAGGATCTCTTCACAGATGAGAGTTTTTACATTCTTTACTTGGTTTAAAAATCTGTTACTAGCAAATAGATGCCTCGTTAGCCATCAGCGCTAACCATGCTAACTTTAGCTTCCTCAACAATAATCGTAAACCTCAAGATTGATTCTTTCATTGAGGATCTCTTCACAGATGGGAGCTTTTACGTTCTTTACTTGGTTTTAGATCTGTTACTAGCAAATAGATGCCTTGTTAGCCATCAGCGCTAACCATGTTAACTTTCGCTTCCTCAACAATAATCGTAAACCTCTAGACTGATTCTTTCATTGACGATCTCTTCACAGATGGGAGTTTTTACGTTCTTTACTTGGTTTTAGATCTGTTACTAGCAAATAGATGCCTCGTTAGCCATCAGCGCTAACCATGTTAACTTTAGCTTCCTCAACAATAATCGTAAACCTCTAGACTGATTCTTTCATTGACGATCTCTTCACAGATGGGAGTTTTTACATTCTTTACTTGGTTTTAGATCTGTTACTAGCAAATAGATGCCTCGTTAGCCATCAGCGCTAACCATGCTAACTTTAGCTTCCTCAACAATAATCGTAAACCTCTAGACTGATTCTTTCATTGACAATCTCTTCACAGATGGGAGTTTTTACGTTCTTTACTTGGTTTTAGATCTGTTACTAGCAAATAGATGCCTCGTTAGCCATCAGCGCTAACCATGCTAACTTTAGCTTCCTCAACAATAATCGTAAACCTCTAGACTGATTCTTTCATTGAGGATCTCTTCACAGATGGGAGTTTTTATGTTCTTTACTTGGTTTTAGATCTGTTACTAGCAAATAGATGCCTCGTTAGCCATCAGTGCTAACCATGCTAACTTTAGCTTCCTCAACAATAATCGTAAACCTCTAGACTGATTCTTTCATTGAGGATCTCTTCACAGATGGGTGTTTTTACGTTCTTTACTTGGTTTTAGATCAGTTACTAGCAAATAGATGATAGCAATAATCAGATAATGTTGTGTTTGATAGTCTACTCTGGAGAAAATACTTTGCAAAAAACATAATTGATTAAACCAATACTAATTAATGTATCTCACCTCAGACATGATAGAATAGAAGGCATGTATCTGTACATTTCCAAGCATCACATTATTTAATCGAAGTGAAGTTACAATGTTTTATTTTTTTATCAACAATTAAATGCTATGTTTTATAACAAATTGTTTGAATAAGATCATCAACTACTTCTTTGAGAAATTATTTGCAAATAAAACCTCAGAAATCCAAGCAGAAATATCTCAGAATTAAAGGATTCTATCTTTTGCTACATGAGATGTGTTCCAATTTTCCATGTTGACCACTTGCTAACAAACTTGTCTGCTAACTTGTCTGCTGTTAGCGTAGCAGCATCTTACGGCATGTTGTCATAAAATAATAAAACATCTACTAGACTCAAATTATGAGTTCATCTTTAAAGTTGACTGATACTTAAAAAAATCTCATCTAGTAGAACAGGAAGGCATTAGAATATTTCAATCAAGAACTGCATTTTTAGCTAAGCAAGATGCTAACTTGCCAGGTTAGCAGATTTAGCTTATTTAGAAGCCTGCTGGTGAAAAGGCTGTTTCCATCAAGGTATGCTCTGTACTGCAACCCAACCAGAACATTTGTGTTGTTATATCTGCTTGTGTCACTGGTCAGATGGTATTTGTGCAGGCCGCAGTGGTTTCAGTGCCCGCTCTGCATTCTCAGGCATTGACTCAGTGTTTTTTCAGTCTGGGAATCAAACAGACTGGGGTATTCGAGCAGCCACATCCTTATCTGGGTTCTGTTTGAGCTCCGAGGTCATGGAGCGAGTGTGCGTTGATTCACCTGCCTGCAAAGTAAACACAAAACGTGAGAAGTTAAAGACATACGAGAACAAATTACTTTCATTTGACAACCAAGATAGAGCAATTTAATATTTAAACCAGTTACTGCTCAAGTGTTATGCTGGAAATGTCTCTGCAGCCAAAGTAATCTGTAAAACATGTCTCAGTGGGAAGCGCGTTTCACTGGTTTGAGCCAGTTCCATTCTCTGTAACCATTACAAGCCTGCAGTGGCACATAAAATAGAGAGAAACACACAAAATGATGCAAGGCTTTGTAATAAACTGGAGACATAGCTTGTGGAAACAATCCGTGTGGTATAAGGCACACATGGAAAATGTGTCTGTTTGGCCTCTGTTAAGAGAAAATGGATTTAAAGTGGATGTGTGCATATAGTATGGTCTCCAAAACGAGTCACTTTTTCTGAATGCAATCTGGTCATTTTTTTGTGCTTGTTCACATTACACACAACTATTGACTTTTATCTGTCCTGTTTATGTTTGTAATCCTCCTCGATATAAGGACGCACAACGGGCTATGTTTAAGTTGATTTCTGATTGAAGCCAAGTTGGATTTGAAACGATCAGAATTGAGCTGTTCATACTTTCCTGAAAAATCAGATACAGGTCACATGTGAGAAAAAAAAAATAAAATTTTTTAATCACTTCTGGCTGCAGTCTGAACGTAGGCTAAGTCCATGGTACAAATTCACATATGAACAATATACATCAATCTAAACAGCTCTTAAAGATGTGATTTCTTGAATATGTTGATATCCATGAACAATAGCGCCTCTTATTTTCTTTGATAGCAGCTTCTTCAGCTTCAGAAGTCTGTCCCAAATAGCTTAAAAAACACGCTTCCCCCATTTTACTACACAAAATGCTTTGTCTTTGTTTTGGAAGAGTGACCTCCAGTGCCTGCCTTTGCAGCAGAAAAAAAACCTGATGGAGTTCTTTTAAGGTTGCTATTTCTATGTATTTTGTGAAGTGCAAAGCGCTGGTCACACCAGCTTTTGAGAGCTCCGATGGCCATCGTAATGCTGTGTGGCAGCAAAAACCCAGCCAATCAGGCAGCATGTTTTTAAAAAAAGCTCTAAATATAAATCATCTAAACTGAATTCAATCTAATGTACTTCTGTAGTCATAAACAATGAATGAATGAATGAATGAATGAAGTGCTTTATTGGTCACTACACTGTTACAAGCAGCGAAATTGAACCCGAAATTGAATAAATTACTGTTTTTAAACAAGATTCCAGTAATCTCATGCGCTCCAATCTGGTGCTTTGTAGTAAATAAAAATTAAATTAAATAAATGAAAAATTGGGTTTAAAGTTAATACATCACTAATGTCTGCATTTGGAATGAATAGAGAAGTTATGAAACATTTGTTATTATGTTTAACCCCAAATTGTCTGTTTTTAACCAAGAAATTCACAATTTAAATTAGATTGATGTCAAAGCCAAAGTGGATGTTTGCTAAGGGCACCAAACACGCTAGGAACTTCCCAACCCCCCCCCCCCCCCCCCCATTCCTCGTGGAAGGCCTGGTTTAACCAAGATAAACAAGTAATGTTTGGTTCTTTTAGTTGTGCAATGAAAAGTATCTGGTTCAGTTAGAGCTTAGCATGACAGCTTCAGTTTGAACCAGCTTTCACTTGAACCAGAGTGAAAAGAAAGAACCTATTTGTTAAAATGCCTCAGGGTTGAGATGATTTGTAGAGAGCATGCTGATTAATTGGAAAGTCCCGAGTGCCATTTCATTTCCCTGTCAGAAAAACACACACCTCTGACTGACACAAGCCACTGTTCAGAAACGACAGCAAAAATGACTCCATCCCATCATAGTCAGAACCTCGTGAGATTACTGGATGTTGCTTTCCTTGGCAGCTTGAATTTATGAGGGTTGCAAGTTTAGATGAAACACTATACATCAGGCAGTCATAATAAAGAGTCTTATAACACTAAAGACGTTTTATAGAATTAAAATCAACAATGTTCTAAAAGACATAGCTGGCTAAAACAATGCATTGCGGTAAACTAAAATGTATATCGAGGGCAAATTCTAACTGATGCATTGACAAAAGACTGGTTTATTAGAATCTGGGAAAACTGATGGCAGTGTCGCAACATGAGTTGCCTTTTCACAATTTCCATTTTCAAATTCACTAATTTCACGAACACACACACAATCACACACAGTGATGGAAATAAGTATTTGCCCCCCTTTAAAAAAATCTGATTATTAATGTAAAAAACGCCTATAAAAATAAAACAAATACTTATTTCCCTCACTGTATTGATTCAAATAATAGTAACTGTGGCACGTATAAAGAACGGTGACACTGTTTGACCTCGTCAATATTTTGTGAAAATGGCACCTATTGAGTCCCTCTCACCTCTAAAAGTATATTTTTTTCTTTTGGGTCACCAAACTTTATATTTAAACAGCTTCACCTACTTTTAAAAATTTATAATTTAATACAATGTACAAAATGAACACAATTTCATCATTTATAGACAAATAATCTAGTTTGTTTTCAGTTAAATTCCCTTTTTTGACATGTTTCTTATGGTAGAAAAAAATGCTCTTTTGTTGGTAATGTTTTTAATATGTTTTATTCATGTTCAGTTACTCATTAAGGAACTCCCTTACTTATAAGGAAATTACAGCACTAAAATGTTTTTGACAACAGAAGCACATGATATCTCCATCTTTAAATTTTTTTTATATTAATATTTTCTTATTGTTGCTGTAAAACTCAATGACTCTGCCCTGAAACACGAATAGAAAAAAAGATGACTCTGCCCTGAAAAGATAGAGAACTTTTTTTACTTCAAGAATATATGCAAATTCTGAAATTCATGTATGCCACGCTAATGGAAAATGCTGTTATGCTAGTTTCAACCTTAGCATGCTAGGTTGAACCCCATCACATTAATTTTTTCATACATGATTAAAAAAAATTTAGACAAATATTAGGCTAAAATATTCACAGCTATCATATGATCATTTTAATAGAAATGTTTAGATACATATGTTTCTGATAATACGAAGAGAGCCTTTATAGTGCCCTTAGTGATGTTGAGGAATTGCAGCGAACACATCTTGAAACAATGATCTATAATAAAAGAAAACTACTTAGTCAGCAAAAATAATATTGGTTTTTAGTGTAGCACAGAAGACTTAGGGCAGTAATGTAGTGCTTGGCATATGTAGTATATGTCACATTTGCCCATCTGTAACATTTTTGCTGAACTCAAACCTATTAAAAAAGTTAAGCCAAGAAATTAATCTTTCATTTTATATAATTTTAAGCAAATTTTTCCTCAATTTAAGCAATTAAGTTGCATTCTCAATACCAAACTCTTGTGCTGATCTACCTCCAGTGTGGCTCTTACGCGTGAAAAACAACTGCCTCGTCAGCCTGAAACAGAGGCCACAAAGCTGCTCCGAACATGCGGTGTCTTAGCCTCTGTCTGCTAATTAGCGTTTGAGTCGCTATTTGTCCAGGGACACTGAAAAGACCATTGACTGCCATGGCAACCACAAATCTGTCATGATACTGGGCTTTTGTCTTTTTGGTTAAGCTTCTTACGGACAGTCTCAATCCTAATTAAACATGGTGAAGACTCAGATTCAACTGTTGTTAGTTGTGTGGGAGCCCAGATACTCAACGCTCTAATAAAGCTAAACCGCTAACAGCATGTGCTCTCAGTAAATTTCTAACACCAATATTTCATAAAGATGTCAAAGGACGTTAAAAAGAAAGTTCGCCAGATTATGTATCTGATTGGCTTAATGCTAAGATATTAACTGCTGGTTAGGGGGAAATGGGAGACAGTTGCTGCGTCCCAATCCGAACACTATACACTGCATCCTTAAAGTAGATACTCATTTTCAGAAGAAAATGTAAATGCTTATTAGTCAGCGAGACGAGATCTGCACGATCTGGGACGCACTAAAACATCACTTGATGGAAGTAGTTGTGATCATGTGAGGATGAGCGAGAACTTATCTCTTATATTTTCATTCCTTCACTAAAAAATATTCTAATAATAAATAAAACACTCTCTATATTGATATTATTTATTATGTGCTTCTTCTTTAAAAATAAGAGAGGGCTCTTTTAATTGGGTCCTAGAGAAAGCTTCTTCCGTCCAGGCGCAGTGGATTGTGGGTAATATCAGCTGGTTGAGCATTCATGGATCTACACTTAAAAAAAATTAAATTGGGGGAAAAGTACACTTCTGGGGCTCTCTAGGATACTTTTTTAATGTACTCTACGGTTTGGTACATCCAAATTCTCATTTTGCACCCATAAAAGTTTGAATAGTGCGCGGATTGGCACACAGTGATTGGACTTTTTTAGCATAAGTCTAACACATTAGCTTACTGGTTAGGTGGAAATGGAAGACATTGAATTGTACTTTTTTATTAGTGTAATGTCAACATATTAGCGTACAGTGATAGGTGGAAAGGGGAGATGTTGATTAGGACTTTCTTTTTAGTGTAATGCTAACATATTAACCTGCTGGTTAGGTGGAATCGGCAGACATTCTCATTCAGATTCTTTCCAGTGTTTTTTGTTTATAAAATTTTTGTCTAAATGAGCAAGACGACAGGAAGCATCAAACTACTTCCTTATCATAAACATAGCCTTACAATTTGTAATCAAGTTATATGCATCTACAGTATAGCACCAATCGTTGGCTGATGACACACAATCATCTTAAAGGTGACCTTTAATCAGATTTGTCTGAAAATTAATTGTTCAATTCTTGTCTTGTCTTCTTGATGGGTGAAAACATTTATTTAACAAAAATAAATAAATGAATCACTTGTTTGTTTTGTGTTCTATTTAATATTTATTCTTCCATGTTTACTCAAACGCCAAATCTCATTTCTAGGTCATCTTTTTTCTCTCCAAGAAGTGTTTTTTTGTGTTGTTTATCAGATGCTTGATGGGCTGAGGCGGCCAGAGAAGCACCCTTCAGAAATCACAGCTCACTTCACAGCAGATGCTGAGAGAGAGAGAGAGAGAGAGAGAGAGAGAGAGAGAGAGAGAGAGAGGAGAGAGAGAGAGAGAGAGAGAGAGAGAGAGAGAGAGATAAAGAGAGAGAGAGAGAGAGAGAGAGAGAGAGAGAGAGAGAGAGAGAGAGAGAGAGAGAGAGAGGAGAGAGAGAAGGAGGGAGAGAGAGGGACATAGAGACAAAGCCCTGCGTCCTGTCAGGTTGCCACAGTAACATCCACTATCCTTGACAATGTGAGCTGATAAGACAGCCCCTACTGACAGGTCTGACAGACTCTAGTATCTTCCGAGAAAGAGAGAAAGAGAGAGGGGGGGGGGGTCATCTTATGTTTTAGGTTCAGATAGAAATGAAACAGAGAAAATATGTTAACACCATTTATTTGTATATACAATCTAAACCTGACAATTAGCTCAAACCTCATCAAAAGTCATAGATATGCAGTAGATAGATGACAAATCAATTCATTTTTGACACCGGAGCGTATACCTTCTTAGGTGAGTCTGCCTCAAGACAATAAGAATCCAGCCATCTGGTGATGTTACATCACACTAATTGTAATTAAAATGGACAGAAGTGTGCGCGCGTGTCTGTGCGAGAGAACCAAAGATTAAAGGCTAACCGTTTGATGTTATGGAGTGTTTTCCCGCCACTTGAACACAGACAGGAAGTGACACGCTACTCGATGCATCTTCATCTACTCGGTAGGAATAAACAGTATATCCGTCACCTCACAACCTAATGAAAATGTGACATGAAATTAAAGCAGACTTTTAGAGGCTACTTGCCAATTCTCGATCAAGCCAAAAGTCCATTATTCAAGCTTTGGCAAACCATCAAGAATTTGAGCAGACTCTCACAGGAGGTATAGCCCTGAAACACTCTTTTCTTTAGCATGGGTCATTCATCAATTATGCAAATAAAATTCCTATTGGGTTGTAAAGTTTATTATTATGAGGAAATTGGTCATTAAAATGGAAATTTGTCTTATTATAAAAGCCCAGTTTTGTGGTGAAATAAATCAACCAGTACACTTTTCAAATCGTGGAGAGTCTAAATTTGGTCCAGGTTACATCCAATTATAGCTTCTTTCTTTTTTTTACAGTTCTTCTCGTGCTGATAGATTAAAATATAATTTGGTGAGTATGCTGCTTCTATGTACATGGGCATTCATATATTAATACTCTGAGAGCGTTTTGTACAGAACCCATTTAAGGAGCAGCAAAGTGTTTTTTGTGTAGTTAGCCGCTAAAGGTTAACTCAATCCAAATAATGTAGAACTGCAATTTCCAACCATTCACTCGTTTTTACTACACACATTTTGTATATTTATTGAATGCAATCTACAGTATTAGTCCATTAATACTGTGTGAAATGAACACCTGGCAACAAGTGGAGGATTGTTTTCCCTTGAATCCTTCAGTGTTGTTCAATATATTTTATAGAAGTCTTGTAATAAAACTTTGTGTTGTTTGTTGTGTAATTAAGAGGATTTGCAGTGAAGACGTGTTTTGTAATTGAGTTGCACTTGAAACTAACTAACTAACTAACTAACTAACTAACTAACTAACTAACTAACTAACTAACTAACTAACTAACTTTACAGCAGAAAAAATATATGAGAACATGTTGTATTTATATATGTGTGTGTGTGTGTGTGCGCGTGTGAATTTGTTTAATTGCTAATTAATTTAAGTTAAATGAAACCACAAAATTTGCATATTTAGTCATTCTGGTTTTTGCCATCTCAGCACAGCACATTTCTTGCCTTTCAACCATTTTAGAAGGGCAAAGAGTTTGACTGGATGTGTGTCATCAGCCAATAACTGGGGCTTCAAATGCAACATTTTTATGCCACATGTCTCTAAAAGCAGCTGAGATATTTTTATGGAAAAGTTTGGTTTATAAAATCATAAATGAATGAACAACTCTGTAAGATCTATCACAAAGCATATCCCAATATTGAACAACAAAAACTATGAAACTACAATAAGACATAGCTATATGTGAATATTTTAAGAATATAACATTCACCATTGCTCTCTCCAGGATGAGAAAATATCCACGTCACAACCTCTAAATGATAAATACGTAGTCGTAAAACAGTAACACATCTTAATATCAGTATAAGCAATAACAATACACAATTCTATTTCATTAAAGTGAATAAAATGACTTCTCTCAAGCCTGAAAACCACAAGATTTATTCCCTCCCAATTAAATCAATCCCTAACATCACATCTCGCCTCAAAACAATTCCTTCTTCTCTTCAAAATGAATCCCAGAACAAAGCATTTTATGTTAATACATCAGAGGTAATGAAATTCCATTGCGTCTCCTGGCTCCCTCTGACCATATAATAAATAACTACTATACTTTGATGTAATTTCCAAAGTTAAATTAGGTGCTGGCTCAATTGAGCTTTACAAATTCTTGAACTCTCTCCACATTTGCTGTTAGAACAAGATTTCAGAAACATGTCTAGACTTGTTCTCTTTGCTTCCAACATTTTAGAATAAATGAGAGATTTTCAGATCATTTGGATTGCAGTGTGACAGTTTGTGTAGGCTAAGTCACGACGAGCATGTAAGACCAAATCATTTTGTAGTTTGTGTTTTAGCTAAAAAAAGACGAGCCAAAAAGAAGGCTGATTTATTGCCATGCAGCAATATTGCCAGAGAATTTCAAGTTAGCACACAAGTGGTCCAAATAAGTTTAAGCAGTTGAACGCTTGAACTTGCTAGCTTGTATGCTACCTCAACTTTTTGAGAAACGTATATACGCGTGTGTCATATTTTTCACAATCTCTAAAGTTAAAAAAATTATTTATCAGAAGCTACAATGTCAATTTGGCTCCAGAAACAGAATTGCACACCTTTAAGGTATAGCATTAGTTTTAATTGTAGTTCTGGTTTGCTCTTATTATGCCTACATTGTTATTTGTATGTATGGTATTTGTGTTTTCATCCCCAGTCTGAGGTTAGGTCTTGCTAAAGCTCTTACATCCGGTCTACACGGAGAGCGGCTACATATTACCAGTCACCCGCTGACCTGGATTGGCTAGGCTTGTCCTTGCTAATTACCAAAGCTAAGCTGAGATCTGCACCGGGTCTGACCCAGACACGGCTGTGGCCACACGGTAGCTATGCCCTAATATCAGTGCCTCAACGGAAAAAAAAATCACACATTACGTTGATAATATTTTAACGTACTATAGATTTAAGTTTTTAAAGGAAAACTTGATAATGTAATAGTTAATCTTGGCTATTATTTGTATTGTTTCATAAAAATCATTCCTATACAATCATCATAACTTATGTTCATTTACAGATTTGAAATTAAAAAGGATCTGTGGTTTTAAAAAATGCTGAAAAGTGAGTCTGGATTTTTTTTTGTTTTGTTAAATGACACATTTCTCGGTCATGTAAAATAAATAGGCTATCAAACTATTTCCAGACACCAAACTGTAGCAGGCTGCCAAGTCATCACGGGAGCCAAATAATCCACTTAATCCAATTTAATCACAGAGCCAGTGTTGTTATAGCCACATTGCAAAGCTTGTTTACTATGGGTCGCTAATGAATGCATGTATAGAAGGGTAGAGTAAACACCACACAGCTTGATTTGAGTCTGCAAAACGGCAATTTGTGTTTTTCACGTCTTTTAATTGGTTTGAGACCTTGTTTGGTGTAGATCACACTTGCTTCGTGTTTGTTTGCACTGAAGGATTCTCAGGTTAATCTCTGGGAAGTGTAACTTCCGATTCTCATTATCTCCACGTGTGACAGACTAAGATAAAGGTCTTTTACAGCTGAGCATTGACAGCCAGCCAAACCAATTCGAAGCTATAAATCTTGTCCTTAAGTAGCAGATATTGATCCAGGTATTGTACTTCAAACAGGTTAGCCTGTAACCGCTACAGAGGAAAATAATAACTTCCCATTTCTTATTAAAATTTTATTGTGGTGTTCAATCACATGAGCCATATGAAGTGTCGTGTCTTAAAAAAAAACATGAGTCGCAACCAATAGCAGGTGTATTGCTAAACTAGCTGCAAAAGCAGAAATTGCTCAATTTTAATAACAACAGCATACACTTGTGCTGTCATTGTCCGATATTTAAGCAGCAGGGAAAAAAAAATATTTCTTTGTGTAGATGTTATATGTAAGAAGAAGCACAATTATGCTTGTTAACTTCAATAGCTAATGCTAACTCTATGGCTAACGTTTTGTTGGTCAGCAACCTAATGTAGAAATGTATTACCATAATGTTATATTAAAAATTAACTGAATTAACAGATCTGTCAGACACATCTTAAAGTCATTATAAAGTCAAACTCTGTGTTTAACATAAAATAAGGTAAAAAAAAAAAGTAATAGGGTTGAAGTTAAGAAGTACAATGTTTGAAGGTAAATAAAGAAACAAGGTAATTAAATGCTGGTGAAAATATTATTTAAATGTATTTCAGATGGGATTATATATAGATTTATTTTACTGTAAACAAGTTTCATGGAGTCATCACCTGAGCAGTGACACAACTTCCCACGCGTACCTTATTTTCCTACATTAAGTGGCTTGTGAATCGTGTTTCCTCAATGGTTTATCTACGGAAGCAGAGCAGACAAGGAAATACAGGTCAGATTAGAGAGCGTTAAGAAAAAAAGGAAAGCTGCCACAGACTAGAAAAAAAATCTGTTTAAAATAGCAAACGCCAACACCGCCATCTTGGGGTTCAACGTGGATATTGCGCTTAAATGTTTTAAGGATTTTTCTCCTTACTTCATTCATTCATCTTCATGTCGGCTTTCTTCCCTTTCGGGGTCGCCACAGCAGAATGAACCGCCAACTCTCTGGCATATGTTTTACGCAGCGGATGCCCTTCCAGCCACAACCCATCGCTGGGAAACATTCACACACACTCATTCACACTTTCACAATCATTCTTACTCAATTCACTTATACCGCATGTCTTTGTTCTTGTGGGGAAACCGGAGCACCCGGAGAAAACCCACACGATCACGAGGAGAACATGAGAACTCCACACAGAAATGCCAACCGACCCAGCCGAGGCTAGAACCAGCGACCTTCTTGCTGTGAGACGACCGTGCTACCCACTGCGCCACCGTGACACCTTCTCCTTATTTGTAAAAAGTAAATACCTTGTTGCTTACAATTAAAAAACATCTGGAGAAATGACATTTTTACTGAATAATGCCACAACTCTTCGTAAAACCCTGATAGCACATTTTGTTTGTCCCAAATGTGGCCCAAGCATACAGCTAAGAAGAGGGCCACATAGTTCATGTTCACCAGGCCAGAAGTGGTCCACATCATTTTAGCCATCGTTTTAACTAAACCACTGGGCTAGGCAAATCAAAAACACATTGGCTTCTGAGGACTACATAGCTGTTTATGATGAAGCTCCAGAAAACACTTCATAGATGGTGTCTGAAACACATCCCACAATAGCATCTGTCTGACTGAGAAAAACACTTCTCGCATCTTCTTCACTCAGTGAAATGCCAATTTAAGACATGAATTTAAAAAATGTATTCAACTTGACAGCTTATTTTGAGGAGACCTCAAATCAAAATCAAAACTTTCCAACTGTACAGAAATGTGGCTCATTGATTTGTGTGCAAATCCTTCTAAAATGATCAAAATCCTCTGAGAACGAGCCGTTGTAGAACTAAATAAGTGAGACACTCTAAGACCCTCCCATTAATTACCATAAGTTCCACCCTTCCATGTCTAGTTGTAAACATAACGGATCGTAGTTTTTTCACTGTCTTCGATGGTCTGTGATGTTTTGGGATATAAAGAAGTACACACATGTGCTCATTTACTCTCATCAAAGGAAACTTTACGAACTGAGAGGATAACTTTTATTTATGGAGGAAATGCACAGTGAAGTTGAGGCTGAAACTTAGATCTGCACTCTACGTGATCCAATCTCAGAACAAATAAGAGTATTATTTTAAATGACCATAAATATCTAAATTGTAGCCTGGTGGTAAAAATGTAGTACTGTCTGTTTAGGAGTGCGTGCGATGTAATTACACTCTGTACATAACGTATTATGCGTATAATATGTAAATAGACAGTAGATATTCGCACAAGGGAACAAAGAGATGCACACGAGAGACCGACCTAAACTCGTTGCCATCCGAGTGTAAACACAAAGAGACGTGAGTACGTTAGTGCTTATTACACACAGGGAATTAGCAGAGTTTTGATTTTTAATATTTCCTGTGTATTTTTGGAACGTATGGTCTGAGCTGAACCGGAGATTGGTTTAACCCCGTGTGATCAGGTTTGGGCATAGTGCATAGGGGGTGAGCGTTTGAATACTTTTAATGTGTATTTCATCATAAATTGTATTTATTGTAAAATGAAAGTGAATGATGCAATATTGTGAAGTGGAAAACTGCTTATCTTTGTATTGTTATGTCAAAGAAATATATTTTTGTGTATTTTTATTAGGGAGTACCACTACCGTGTTATTCTGCTGTTATTCTAGTCATTCTGGGGTTGTTGGTTGTTTAGGGGATGTTAAGGTTTTTGTGGATTTATTTATATATAGGAGTTATCGTGAAGTGATTATATCCATTAGAACTTAAATTATTGGGAAAATTGACACCAAGTTCGGTGTGTTTTATGAATTCGAGATGTGTTTTCTGGGAAATAAGTATTGGTAAGACAAAGTGGTGAGAGAAGAAGTTAAATAACTTCACGCATGAGATATTTGGTAAAGTTTACTTTTATTAATTTCTGTTATTCTTTGGAAACTGTAATTGTTTTATTTTAAAACCATTTTTACTTTATTTGTTAAATAAAGTTACAAAAATATAGAAAGTGGGTGTCAAATGAGTTTGGCGGCAACACTATTCAAAACTCTTAAGCAAGATCATTCCTCATGAAAAACAATACATTTTGCATATTATTTATTTATTTATTTTATCCCTATCGCATACTTCCACCGAACTTGCATTTTGAAATCACGACACACAGCTAAACACGTTTCCATGAAGAAAGGGCTTCAAATTGCATCTGAAGTTTCCTTTAAGTAGAGTAAACAAAACTATTTGAAACAGTCCACTTAATAGTTGTAAAACAGTGTGCTGTAAAAGTGGATTGTTTTTGTCATTGATTTGCAAAATTCTTATTGACTTCCTTTGACCGATGGGTCTCTAAAACATATACTTTCACAAAAAAAGAACCTCTCATCCTTCTCATGCATCAAACGTTTACTTTATTTTTCTTACCATCATCGCTGCCTGGAAGTCCCAAATGTGAGGTTTTATTTTTTTTTTCCTTAAAGTCTGCCGGATGTGGAGCAATACTGGACCTCTTTGAGATGCTTGCCTTAATCTCGATTGTACAGTTTGTTAACTTGTTTATAATTAAGTTGTATACAAAGAGCATAATGGTGATATCTGGATGCTTGAATTCACTTTATATATTAGAGAGCATAGCATCACAATAGTGACCTTTAAAATATACCACTATTGTGCTTAAATGATTTCAAAAGCTTTTCAGATCCGATTTCTATCAAACTTTTATGGAATTTGGTACAATTCCAGGAAATGACTCAGCATTTGGCAAACCCTTTTGGCTCAGAGAGAGAGAGAGAGAGAGAGAGAGAGAGAGAGAGAGAGAGACAGAGCGAGAGAGAGAGAGAGAGAGAGAGAGAGAGAGAGAGAGAGCGAGAGATATGAGAGCGCTCTGAGAGCGTCTTCTAGAATATCTCGCGCTCTAGCTCTGCTTGGTCTCCGAAGCTCTATCATCCTTTCGAGCTCTCGCTCTAGTCTAGCTCGACAGACCAACAGGTCATCGCTCTTTGCCAATCACCAAAATCAACAGGAAAGCCAGAAAGTCTCCCTGGGTGATTTGTACAGCTAGAAAAGTTCACCTGAAAAAGCCCTTTCTTTTAGATTCTCACAAAGTAAATACGCAAAAGGGAAGAAGGACGAAGAAGGGAAGGTTCTGTGATATCAACCACCCGTAGAGTGAACACAAATATATAGATATGGCATGCAACAGGGATCCATTTTATGGCCACTTTTATTTTCAACGTCCTTGACGATATGAAGATATTATATTTGTAATGAGTAAAAGTACTACACGTAAATGTTTTAATGTATTATCTGGAATCTACTCACTCTGAACCCTACATGATTTACAGTTTTAGATGTGTAAAAGCAAAGAATGTAGCCTCATCCTAGCTAGCTACTAATTATTTTTAATCACCTTGTTTATGTGAGATAGTTACTACATACACCTGTCGGGCTGAGGACAGCAGCAAAACATATTAAGACTGAAACCTTTGGCCAAACAGGCGTCTTTGCTACGTCCATGTCCCGCTTCTTTGGACCCACTTTCGGGAAGGCGATGACTGGCTACGCCCACGCAAACTCTTTTACCTTCATCAGAAACCTACGGGTGACATCACAAACACTAATACATGTTTTATGCAGTCTATGGCAAAACCTCGCTCTGGTAATGTAAGTCATCACTGGTCATCTGTTTTGGAATCTGGACCTCTAGTGGCAAAATACTACAGAGCAAACTTTTAGGATTTAAAGAAAAAAAAAAGGTCATAAAAATGATGCAAATGTGAATGGCATAAGGCCAATCTACACTTGTGTCCTTAGCCTGCAAATTTTCTTTTTGAGAGGATCTGGACATGATCCTGCGCTGACCCGGTTCTGAAACGTGCACGTTTCTGAAAATGTCTAACTTTGTGTCAAAGCTTTGCAGAGTACGAGTTCTGTGATTGGTCGAGGTGATGCAGACTAAGGGCTCCTTTTTGGCATGCATCCCATATTACACTGTGTTGTGTTTTGGTTATCAAGTAATTATCAATATTATCACGCAATTATTGTTAATTGGATAGCCAGCACACAACAGAGTGCAGAACTATAGATGCCATTGATGATAAGTATGGGCGTGCGGAGCCTCGCAACAGGTAATTTGCAAATATGGCGCATAACTAAAAAGCCAACTTTGCTCTCATTCAAGTGTTTTCGCTGAAACCTGGGTTGGATGTCTGGCTCCTCCCCTTCAGTGTGTGATGTCAGACACCAGGTCTATTTACTTGGTTATCAGGGGAGGATCTTAGTTGGGGTTAGGGTAAGTTATTGGTTGGGACAATATGGATGTCACTGACAGACATCCAAAACAGCTCGTAGCGAGATCCCTCTCCTGTCATTGGCCATAAGGAAGGATAGAGAGAGTGGCCATTGATCTGTCTCATCCACCTCTAGCAAGAGAAAAGCCGTCAGGAGATGTGTCTCGCACAAGTGTTTGCTTTCTGGTAACAAATTTGCTTGTGCTGATCTTACAGGGCCAAAAAGAGATGTTTTCAAAGGCTGTAGGACACTGAGAAAATGCCAGGCATGCTGAGCAAATGCCAAGATGAGCAGAAGTCTGCTCGGAGCTCGAACACTCCGGATCAAAAGTCGCTTTACAATCACACAAATGTTAACCTCAGATTCAGTTATATTGGTTACTGTTGGTAATGTGTTACTGGAGATCAGAATTTCACTGTAAAGAGTGAGTGAGTGCATGTCAAAGCTGTTTAACAGTCCCCTGGTGTTCAGGACACGTCTGGCCAATTCCATTACAGGAAAGAATCCGCTGATTAGCATGCCACACCACTCACTTCCTCTCAAACACCCCATTGTTGTCCATCCAAAAGCCTGACAACAAAACACTTGTGTCCACTTATGGTCAACACGACTTCCAGGAAGCATCAGAAGCAGAGAGAAAAGTGAAATGTGTAATTATGGCTAAGACGGAGAGCATGCGAGGGCTAAGAAGAGGACTTTGTAGACTGTACGACTGAAGCAAAACAAAAAACGAACACACTTTTATTTCGTTTTATGTCACAAAAGTCACTTTCGAAAGAGATGAATATATACTTGACAGGAGTAGCAGCTCATTGGTTAATTCTGCTGATTGACTGCTCCGAAATCAAAAAGCTCCTCCTTTTCGGGGGTATAAAAACACTTCCATCGCTCCCTGTTCTGAATCGCTTCATTCTTAAAGATTTTCTGGTAAGATTTTGAAAGTTGTTTAGAAGATGCAACTACGGAGCTAGCTACAGAATGATTAGTAATGTACAATAATGTCATAGTTCAAAGATAAACTTTTAATGCTACTGGAGGTAAAGTAAAACCTTGACTTTAATTGAAATATTTTGTTGTTGGTAACTACTGCAGAAGACGACAAGCTCGGCACGACGTGAAGATGTCAGAGTTGGAGAACTGCCTGGGAACCATCATTGAGGTCTTCCACAAATACTCATCAAAAGAAGGGGACAGGTACAAATTAAAAAAGAGCGAACTCAAGGAGCTGCTCACGCATGAATTTCCCACACTTACAGAGGTAAACGTCATCTAAAAACAAACTACATTTAATGAAAACATTGTGGTTTAATGATTTAACTCATAACTGTAGACTTCTGACAAAAATAGAGAAAATCACATTTATGTGTTTGTTTGTAATGAAAAACTTTTTGGAAACATGGATTACATTTAGACCAGAAAAATTAATTTTTCCACACACTTTTTTCTAAATAAGTACATTTTTGTTATGATAAATTTGAGTCTAGGTATTTGTTTTAATCGCAATTTTTTGTTTAAGTTTTTGTAAAGTGGAGTGAAAGACTTTTGAAATGGAGTTCACAAAGTTTATTTAACATTTAACATGTTTTTTATTTTTTTTATTTTATTGGAGTAAAATTCAGATACAACATTGTGAGGAAGCAAATTTGAATGCATAATTGTGAAAGCTAATTTTCTATAGTTAAATTAAATTATTTAGTTAAAAGAGTGAAATGTGTTGATGTTTAGCTTATTGTTAAAATGTACTTAACCCCTTCTGAAATCATGTTAAGCATATTTAGCATGTGTATAGACATTTTATTAACTGTGAAAAATATGAAAATATTTTTTATGAGGGAATATATTAACAGCACACTGGGAAAAAAAAGGTGCTACGACAATAACCACAATAACACTGGAATTGCTCATATTTTCTGTTCTGATATGGTTAAAATAGTCCTCTACAATTAAATCAAAAGAAATTAAAATGGAAAACTAGTAGAAAGAAAATTGGTCCCCCAAACTCAATCAGCAGATTATATTCCTCTTACTTTTCTCTTGCAGCAAGTGAAAGATCATGCAACAATGGACAGTCTGATGGAAAGCCTGGACAGCGATGGGGACTCGGAGTGTGATTTTCAGGAGTTCATGACCTTCGTCGCCATGGTTACCATCTGTTGCCACGAGTTTTTCAAACATCATGAAGAAGACTGAGCCATTGTACGCTTTGTTTTTTTTACGCCATTGTATTTGTACGTGCTATTTTAAATTACTAACTAACATATTTGCGGTTTTGCTTTTATCTTGGTCCTAAACCAACTTGTAAGTATTTACAAAGCATATCAGCATTTTAAGATGAAATCTTCTTTCTTTCCCAAACTTAACTTAATTGGTTATTTAACCCACATAACACCTACTATAAAAAAAACTTTCTTTTTTCCTCCTCTGTCTTTATCTTCTTCCTCTACTTCCTCAGTGCTTTGGTTTATTGATCAGTTGATACAATTTCTATTATGAGAAGCTGAGATAGACTTTGACGGTGTAACAAATAACAAATATTGTCTCTCCCCTAATGTAAGTCGCTTTGGACAAAAGTGTCTGCCAAATGCATAAATGTAATGTAAATGCAAATAATTTCCATTTTCATTGGCCCTTTAATATGCCCCCACCACTTTAACATGGTGAATTGTAAATTTTGTTGAAACAAAAATGTACACCTATAAACAGCCCACTTGTTTAAAAATAAAATGGCTTTGAGATAAATCTTTCCACCCAGAAAACCTTTTTTTTTTTGTTTACCTGACATTGTCCCTGGTGACTTTTATTGATCTGGATGTCTCCTCATTACCAGCTAGCACACAAGTCAATAGCAGGGCTCCACTTCCGGCTGCTAATTAGCAGATAAGTGCACGATATTAAACGTAAACTTTTTTTTTACAGAGGAAGGCCTCCTTTCTCTCAAGCTCGTTTACACCCGGCAGTATGAAACTATGAAAATAAAGAGCACATACCTTAGAAATGTCCAAATAAAGTCGAGTGTTGCGAGAGATCACGTACTGTGTCCAGTAGATGGCAGCATTGCGCCGCGAAACCGGAAATGAGGGAGCTATAACTAGTCGGCGTTGAGATTGAGAAGTGGGCTCAAATGTCGACCAAACAATCATCAATAAATGACTCTTGGTAAAATTAGGTGTGTATGTGTGTATAGAAATGATCGAGATGAATATTCGTAGTAATGGGGTATTGAGTCTGAAGACATAACTCCAGCTTTGTATGTTGACCATCATAAACAATAATATTAATTTCTTTCATTTTTAAAATTAGTAAATTTTATCACTATTTTAACAATAAATGTGGTCTGGACTGGCTACCTTTGCTCTATACTTGTATTTAAATTGTGGTTGTCAACATTTTATAATAGTGAAATCGCTGACTATTCATCTACACTGTAAAGCATATTTTATTATAGAAATGTACAAAAAAAAATCCAGACAGAACATTTTTAAAAATAGATTTTAAAATCTTTTTGAAATCACAGGTTGAAATCTAAGTTAATGTAAAAGGGGTTTTGCTTCTTAACAGTAGTGTTTTTGTTCACTTATTTTATTTAGAACCACAACATTGCATGCAATACAATTAGAGTTTCTCCTGTTGGGCCATCGAGGTCCAAATACATATAACATTTACCAATTTAAATGTTATAAATCATGTTAAGCAGAAAGAGTAGATCTTTTAACAGATTCAGCTTTACGACAGGAAATAAGTGGGAAAAAAACAAATAGAAGATGCAAGAGAGGACCAAAGAGTGCAATAGTTTGTAAAGTTGTTTTCGGAAGGCACAATACACAATCCCGAGTGAATCCTTTCATTAAATGATTGTGGGTCAGGATTTAGCCACCTGCATGTGACACACCTGGGTGCAACCAGTAGGATCTGCAGTAGGTACATCACTGGCAGTCAAATGGAAGAAGAGCAGAACTGAAGCATCCTCAGGTTTAGCATTCAGATTTCAAACATAAAATAAGACACAAGATATGGATTTTTTCCCCTTTAGGATTCTATGGTTGGATTTGTATTGAACACACAGTAAGACCCTACAAAAAAGCGGTTTAACCACAAGTTTACAGTTTAACAAGTTTTTTTCCCCAGACCTTTACATTTTATTTATTTATACATTATATCAATGTATATCCCTGCCTACTTGTTCATATGAACCGTTGAACCATCACTTATTATCCCTACAATAAGTAACTTGAAAAGTAATATAAACTTTACAAATGGCATCATCTTGAGCTCTGGCTGGCTGTGTTTGAGTTAATACCATCCATCCAGACACTCAATTTTCTTTCCATCATCAGAGATTCGAGCTCTCCTTGAGAACACTCGAGCGAGAGGATATAGAGATGTTTTCTCTTATGCTGCTTGTGCTTGTTCTATGGGGAAAGATACAGAAGACATTTTAATGACATCCGCCATCATGTATAAACCCTTTTTCTGATTATATAGATGCCTAAGATGCAGCATAAGAACCTTAACTTGGAGAAAGACAATTACTGACTGATTGTTTATAATAGTCTCTAAGTGTGTGTGGGTTAGAGAGTGCCCTGTGCGTTTGATTCTCTTGATCGTTTCAGCAACACTTATATTATCACTGCTAAATGGCTGCTGCTGCTGATTGACTGACACATCGCGAAGGTGTTGATTTAGTTTTGCCTGAAAGTTTGAAGTGCGGCACACTTCATGTCACACATATGCAGACGCACCCTGTAAGTTTTATCTGGAAACCTTGAAAAATGCATTTATAGGAGGAATATTTTGGCCAAGTTTTGGACATAAAAAGGGGGCTTCGTGAAACATGGCCCCATAAATCTCCTCCTTCCAACCATTTCGAACAAGAATGCATTCCATGAATACATTTGTGTGTGGAATCTCACAGAAAATGTGCAAGTTTGACGACCCGACCCTGGGATTAGCATATTTCCACCTTCGCTCCTCGTATCTCCCTTCATTGTTTAAATAGGAAGAAAAATGGAAGGGGTCCCAAAAGTGAGAGGAGCTCCGTTCTTGGGGTCTGCATGGATGCACATGATGTGAGAAGCAAAATTAAATAAAGTCTGATTGTGTTCAGGGGATTATATCGGGGTTAGTGCTGCACGCTCGGCTGGGAAGATGACAGCACAAGAATAATTAGCTCACCTGCAAATATTCCTAACTCACTTACACCAGCTGACTCCTGTGGCCACCCTGATGGAAGGAAGGGAGTTGCATGCATATATATATAAATATATATGTCTGAGAGCGTGTAAGGGAACCCCAGGAGCTTGTAGACCCAGCAGTGAGAACAGATGTCGCAGCGTAACCTAAAGCAGCCTGTAAGTGACCTCAATGAGAACAGGCCGTCTTGCATTAGCACCTGCCCTTGCTCACGGGGAGGCGGGAAGGAAGTCGATTTAATTGGAGTGTTACTTAAGGACCAGCGATTCATTAGGCCTTTAACCTCATCATGTATGCATTTTGGAATGTTCGGGAAAGCATCTGAAGAGGTAAACTGGGACACAGAGATGAGTCTTTTCACCGCAGGGAGTTGATTGGTTTATGTTATTTTTTAATGTATTACCCTGCTCTCCTGCAGGCCCCTTAGAACCTGTACTTAAGCACAATTCAAGAACTCCCCAGGCTATATCTGTTTCCTCGAGAGATTCAGGCCACTTGTAAAGCAATAAAGACCTCTGGCAGAGTCTTCACCATTCACCATCATGCCTTCAGATGGGTTTTTGCTGTAAGAATACTAAAAACACACAATTTCAATGGCTTTTCTTTTGAAAACACATTCACATTGTCTGTTTCTAAAGGTTCACAGCTTGATCTTTCATCTGAGAGGTTGCAATTCAAAAATAAACAGGAAACAAAGTTTATTTTACCATTTGGACAAGACCAAGAATGTGACTTTGTGTGTTTCATCAACAAATTGCATCGTTAAAATACCAGTTACTCATTACATATGCTTTTTTGAATTTCATTAAAGCATCTGAAAATTAAACGGGGGAAGAGAGATGAGCCTTTTCGGTACAGGGAGCTGATTGGTTTATGTTTTTTTTTATATATATATATAAATTACCCTGATCTCCAGTAGGCCCCTTAGAACCTGTACTTAAGCACAATTCAAGAATGCCCCAGGCTATATCTGTTTCGTCAAGAGATCCGGAGCACTTGTAAATGCAATAAAGACCTCTGGTAGAGTCTTTACTCTTCACCATCGTAACTTCAGATGGAATTTTTGCTCAAGGAATACCGTTAAACACATTTTAGTTGCTTTTCTTTTCATAACACATTCACATGTTTCTAAAAGTTTACAGCTTAATCCTTTTTCTGAGAGTTTGCCATTCAAATACAAACAGGAAACAAAGTTTGTTTAACCATTTGGGCATGATCAAGAATTTGACTTTCTGTGTCATAAACTAATTGCTTCATTAAGCTACCAGTTACTCATCGGAAATGCATCTTGGAAGGTTCGGGAAAGTATCTGAAGAAGGACTTAAAGTGTGGAAATTGTCTTTTTTTTGCCATGGGGAGTTGATAGGATTATGCTTTTATTTAATAAATTACCCTGCTCTCCAGCTGGCCCTTTAGAACCTATACTTAAGCACTAACTGAGTACTCCCCAGGCTATATCTGTTCCCTCCAGAGATCCGGGCCACATGTAAAGTGATAAAGACCTCTGGCAGAGTCTTCACGCTTCACCATGATGACTTTAGATGGGGGTTGACTGTAGCAATACAAAAATACACATTTTAGTTGCTTTCCTTTTGAAAACACATTGACATTTGGCTTGTTTCTAAGGTTCACAGCTTTATTCTTCATCTGAGAGGTTGCATTTCAAAAACAAAGAAGAAACAACATTTATTTGACCTTTTGGGATTGACCAAGATGTGATTTTATGTGTCATCAGCCAATGACTTCATTAACAACATTTTAAATGTCAGGTGAAATCTTTAAGTGTCAGTATTGCCAAATTGAGACTGAAAAGACTGATGCATGTGTTACTTGTGTTCATTTTATGACAGCAGCTTAGCATTTATTGCAGTTACCTGGCTCTCCATCAGGTCCCTTGGAGCCTGTGTTAAGCATGGTCTGATTATTACCAGCCATTGTTAAAGTGTGCCAAAATGCCTGTCAGGAAAGAGCTCCTTCTGGGTATAATCTTAAAAAAGCAACTCATTATAACATTTTCTAGTTTAATAATTTAACTTTAAGGCAGCCAGTTGATTAAAAATACAAGATATGCTGATTAATTAATCAAAAGCTCTAGTTTTTGTCAGCGTTAAGAAACAGGATGATTTTGCCCACTGTTTCACACCAGCACCCCATGCAGAAAAAAATTGCATTATCTTATTTGTGCTCTTACATATTAATGTTTCCAACTACAGCTTCCGCTGTACTGCTTGCTAAAGAATTGTTGCTGAAGCTTCGCAATAATGACAGGAAATTATCTGTCACGCTGAGCAGCACAACAAGAGCCAATCCTCCAAAACGTCACAACAAATTTGATTTCATATCCAGCGTGTGTTTGAGAAGCCCCACAGGACAGATAGAAACGGGAAGCTCTTGTGCCGATGTCTTCGACATTCTACCAGTGTCTCTCCTCTGAATTCATTACACTTTTCTGTTTCTTATAACAGTAGCCGCCCTGGGCTGAATATTTGTTCACAGCTTGCTTGACAAGTAGGAGGGTTGTTATATTAGACGTTGAGCTCGGTCAACCCTTGGTGTGATTGAGTAGTAGCCGTTCAAGTCCAAGTCGTAGTTAAACATTTAGATGAAAGCTTTTTATTCCAAGGAGGAAATGTGTTTTTAGTAGCTGGTTTTTACAGATTACCCAGCTCTCCAGAAGGCCTTTAGAACCTACATTTTTATTCTTTGAGATCATAGACTTTGACAAGCGGTGCATGTTCAGTTACTTACATACTATGGCTGATACTATATACCTATTAAAGTTACAACTCGTCTGAATGAAAAGCTCCTAACTCATTTTGGCCATTCCTCCCAATTCATAAACATTGCTTCAGTACACAGTGTAGACATTCAGTACACAGCGTGTGGTTTTGAAAGAAGGTAACTAGAGCTAATAAATAGACATTGTTTCTTTAAGGTGGGGTGGAACGATGGCGCAGTGGTGGAGTTGGTCATTCTGTAACCAGAAGGTTGGCGGTTCGAACCCTGCTAGGGTCAATCTGCCTTTGTGGCCCTGGGAAAGCCACTCCACCCACATGGAAGACTTATCAGAAGGGAACACCTCGGGTGTACCTCACCTTTCTCCTAAAGCGAACACTTTGGATTAAGCAAGTAAATAGATGGTCATTTTAATTATACTTTATTTTAAAAGTGCACAACAAACAAAAGCAACCTGAAGATTAAATATACTCTTTTTAACATCACCCAGCTCTCCACAAGGCCCCTTAGAGCCAGATATTACTTTCTAACAGATTGAAAACAGTGTTTTGTTTATCCTGTTTCCTTTTTCCAATTATCACACTCAAATGTGTGTTTTTTAATGTGTGAACACTTGCTTCACATTCATCCACATCTGTGACCTCTGTCCAATTTTAGCCCCAAACGTGCGACATCAGAATAACTTCCTTAACGTTTTCATTATCGAGCTCGGAGCACCTTGGAAGGAGATTGATGACAGGTGTATAAATGGTTTCCTCAAAAAGTTTTGACGTTTATTTATAACAGGAGTTCCACTCCTGTGCCGTTCTGCTCCTCGGCTTTATTGTTCTTGTGTTAAGTCAGATTGGTCGAGGTCAGAGACGCCTGTAGCAATAACACCGTCCCTGGAGGCAGAGCACAGCGTGACCTAATTTAAAAAAGTTTGAGATTTAGCTGCGAGGCAAAGATGACAAATTTCTGAAAGAAACTGTTCAATAGTTAATTTTAAAGGTTTAAGTATTTGCAGATTTTCCAGGTTTGTTACTACGAGGCTGAATTGGTTCTGTAACTTTGTTTAACTATGGACTGGGTAGTAATATGATCGACCAAATCTCCAGCAGGCCCCTTGTAGCATTGATACATGAGATTTAAAGGCTCAGTTACATTCTAAACAGAAAAGAGGGAAAAAACAGCTCAGAGAGAACAAGACCATCGCCATATTTAAACTGTGTACCATTTATCTTTCCTTGTCCCTAACATTACCCCTAACCCTTCATTTTATACTTTCACATGAGGGGAAGTGGTGTCCAAATTCTCTTTTTAGGAGCTATACTAAAGGGATGTATGTGCTCAGCTGTGTGGTCGGACCCGCGGACTTGAGAAGGATTTGCCATCATGCAGCAACAATGTGGTTTAACAAAGATGGCTGCCATGTGAGGAAAGAGAGCCACAAATGTAAATAATTTCTTGTCATTTATAAAAGTAAAAAATTTTTGAAAACAATCTTTTCTTTATTTTCATGTCATAAGTACATATATAGGTCAGAAATAGTATTATATGTATGTAAAAAAAATCACTAGTTTCACATGTTTACTCTGCCAATGTAAGCCAAATAACAGAAATGTTATGATACGCTTTTGTTAAATATCATATTATTGTAAGTTATAAAATTTGAAAAACCAGCAATTTTTGTTAGATTTCATGTCATAAGTGCTTATGCAGGTCATAATTAGCTTATATAAAGCTAATAACTAAATAAATTATAGCTATTTTAAATAATACTGTGTGATTTTAGACTTTTAACAAGAACATAGACCCTTGTATGACTTGTTTATTTGGAGTTTTTTTTTAAGGCTTCACTGTGGTGTCCCAATCAACATAGTTTTCCGCCCTTCCCCTTAGCTCTCTTTGTGACAGGAAAGTGGGAGGGCTAAGCGCTAAGATTTAGGGCCAAAGGAAAGAAATGGAAGCAGCCTAAGACACAAGTGTTTATGCTTTACAAAGCATTACTAGTCCTCACTTTAGATGAGCTAACAAATATAGTTAACTGGCAGCTAGTAAATGCTTTACAATTAGCTGAATTATTCACGAGTTGCAGGAATATTTGTTAACACCAAGTAACTATTACTACACTAACTTAAAGGATTATTAGGAACACCATCCTAATACGGTGTTTGACCCCTTTTCACCTTCAGAACTGCTTTAATTCTACGTGGCACTGACTCAACAAGGTGCTGAAAGCATTCTTTGGAAATGTTGGCCCATGATGTTGGAGAGCATCTTGCAGTTGATGGAGATTTGTGGGATGCACATCCAGAGCACGAAGCTCCCGTTCCACCACATCCTAAAGATGCTCTATTGGGTTGAGATCTGGTGACTGTGGGGGCCATTTTTGTACAGTAACTCATTGTCATTGTAGCGGCTATCCAATAAGCTGCTACTGAGAGCTTGTTGGGAGCAGGTTTCAGACGCGTGATGAAGTAAACATCCTAGTCATTGACGTAAATTAAAGTGCTCTTTTATTCTTTCAACTTAAGTTGTCCATAAACTGTTCCAAATAAATAAAATAAATACCTTCAAAAACCAAAGTTCACTTTCCCAGTCACATTCCAAACGACTTTGTTTGTCACGCTTGATAAACTGTGCACTTCCAAACTCTCCTGATGAGCACACAGGTGTCTCCTTAAATAGCGCATAGCGCCTCACAGTGGTCAAACATACAATCATCAATTTGGCTCCAACAGTCATGTTCAAGAAACCAATTTGAAATGAATTGAGCTTTGTGACGTGGCGCATTATCCTGCTGGAAGTAACCATCAGAGGACGGGTACATGGTGGTCATAAAGGGAGGAACATGGTCAGAAACAATGCTCAGGTAGTCCGTGGCATTGAAACGATGCCCAAATGGCACTAAGGGGCCTAAAGTGTGCTAAGAAAACACCATTACTCCACCACCAGCCTGCACAGTGGTAACAAGTCATGATGGATCCATGTTCTCATTCTGTTTACTACCATTTGAATGTCTCAACAGAAATCGAGACTCATCAGACCAGGCAACATTTTTCCAGTCAGCTGTCCAATTTTGGTGAGCTCGTGCAAATTGTAGCCTCTTTTTTCTTTTAGTAGGGGAGACGAGTGGTACCCGGTGAAGTCTTAGGTTTTTGTAGCCCATCCGCCTCAAGGTTGTGCGTGTTGTGGCTTCACAAATGCTTTGCTGCATACCTCGGTTGTAACGAGAGGTTACTTCAGTCAAAGTTGCTCTTCTATCAGCTTGAATCAGAAAAACTTGAAAAGATTTTCCCTTTTCAGACCATTCTTTGTAAATCCTAAAAATAGTTGCGCATGAAAATCCCAGTAACTGAGCAGATCGTGAAATACTCAGACCGGCCCGTCTGGCACCAACAACCATGCCATGCTCAAAATTGCTTAAATCACCTTTCTTTCCTATTCTGACAAACAGTTTGGAGTTCAGGAGATTGTCTCGACCATTGAAGCAACTGCCATGTGATTGGTTGATTAGATAATTGCATTAATGAGAAATTGGACAGGTGTTCCTAATAATCCTTTAGGTGAGTGTATATGTTTGAATAAAAAGCTATGCGTGTACTTTCAAATAGTTTAATAATCATTTATTAACATGTTCTAAATGATCTCATGAATCACTTGCAACTAATATCTAAATGGTTTTTAAGTTCGAGAATTGTTTAATTTATAAATGATTAACTTATCCTCAAAAAAGCAATCGATGGTATTAAGCATATTATATAGATGTTAATAAACCAAAAATATGCTGCTAAAAGTTATATTTAGAAACTGCATGCATATGTGTATTAACATAAAGCAGCAAAATAAGTGACACATAAATAACAGTCAAGATTTTTATATGTTTATAAAATTAGCAACAGTGTGTTTTGTGAACAGATCAACTGTTCCCCCCCAAAAAGCTGAAAGAAGAGGTAGATATCTAAAACGCCACACAAGTCTACTATGGTTATATCGACATAAAGACTCACGCACACAAACTGAGGCATGTGCTGGTGAGATGGACTCTCCTGGAACAGTGTTTTTTAGGAACGATGCTTTATTTGCAGCTTTCTTTTCTTCCAGTTGTCTTTTGGAGCAGAGGACTCTTAAACGTATTAAACTCTTCAAAGAGAGGAAATAAAAAAGCCGCTTTGGCAAAAAGAGCAGGCTTTGAAGGAGAGCAGGAGTGCGGTCGATGCAGGACAAATTTGATCCCAGTAGTTACCCACAATCCTCAGCTTAAGATATGGGGTTTGCTGCTTGGTTGATTTGGAGAGTTGTGGCATCCGGCAGTGTGGATATAGTATGTTCATGACAGGGAAACATGCTTTATAGGGTGTATGAAGTACTAAAAAAGAAAACATGTTTTGTTTCGAACGTGACCCACACGACAAGATTCTGTTTTAATATCAATCTCATAAAAGAAGCCAAAAACCCTTTCTCATTTCCTAACAGAGTCTGTAATGCAAAATAAAACGCTTTATTGATATCTCATTACTGGCTTTGCGTTGAAATGAGCTTTGAGAATATTAAAGAGGGAATAATCAGACCTAATGTAATGTAAATGCATTTATTAAAGAAGTTTACACAAAGATTGACCCCGAGTTGATATCCACCATAAATATGAGGAGGCTGCAGATCAAAGGAAGCCCTGCAGACTTCTTTGCACGGCTTTTCTCCAAACCTTTAAAAAATTCAGCAACACGTACATCACGAGGGCTCACTTTGATTCAGATCTAGCGCTAAACGTCTATGCCAAGTCTCTTTTTCTCAATAAAGCGCCTCAAACAAAGTACCAGGAGATATGGCTTCCGTTTGAAACTCTTGCCTTAATTAAATCTTTAACCGAGCCGTAGTTCCAATCTTGCCTTTTTTCATGTTTGCTTTGAAAGATACATTAGATTATTCTATTTTCACATGAATAGTACTTTCTTTGTTGCATATTCATTAGCGGATGCATTGTTTGGTGCTTTATCAATGTTTATCAGAAAAGTCCTAAGAGAGATCTTGTCCGGTTTATAAATAATGCATTAGCACATATCGGGAGGAAACACTATTTACGTCTTATGCTAAAGATAAGAAGAATTCTTTTAAAAGTTTCCCCCAAGTTGCTGCATGTTCTATTTTAAATATAAAATATATTTATTCAAAGGAAAGAATGCATGTTCTTGATCTAGTGATGGCATTTGGGCCATGAGCAAAATGGGCATGAGTCTAACATTTATGATCGTAAAATTTGAGTGCACATGAAGTAGATTCACATTTAAAACTACATTTATATAGAAGGCTTGCTCATATATCCAACAGTTAGACATTGAATGACATATCCCATCTTATTTGAAAATTAGTGGCAGAATAAATGCTGATAAGACGTAATTTGGGCCTTTTAGGATGCCCTCGGACGTGCAGATATGACCTTTCCTGGTTGATATGCTGCTTTTCTAGTTTTTTTATACATAAAGGTTGCCTTTTCATAGTCATTAGCATAAAAACAATACTATTTCAAACAAATATCCCATTGTAACGTTTCAAACAGGTTCAAATGCACTCTTTACAACCCCCCACAACAACAAAGTGGCGCGGGGGGGATGGGGGGTGGGAGTCGGAAATATATGCTGGAAAAAGAAGAATTCCTCTTTAAACCTGGTCCAGAGAGTTATTCATGAATGAGCAAGTAAAAATTAATTGGTTTCGGAAACAATCTTGTGCCTTTCCTTCGAACGTGTCACTCTATTGTATTAATAGTTTGGGTTCAAAAGCCCAATATTTCAACTATTAAAGCAGCAATTGACTTTTGAAAAAAAAAGGGCTAATTTTACATTCCCCTGGAGTTAATGAGTATCCTATTAGCATTTTGGAATCTTTTCAGCCAATCTCCAAATATGGCCCTAGCACCTTCTAGCATAGCTTAAAAAAGGATTTTTGCTGGTATATCCAGCTGTTTAGCTATTCCGTTGAAATATTCTAAAGAAATACACAGTTATCAAACTAGATATATGGAGGGTGATTACAGTCATTCCTCAAGCTAAAAGTAATTACTTAAAAACGATTTAGAGTGTCTATGGAATGGAGCAGCTTACCACAAGTAAATAGAAGACCGAGCAATTTAAAAAAATTTAAGACACAAATAATGATAGTTTTTAAGTGTTCATGAGAGGTTTATTTATAGTTCCACTGTATCGCTATATTTAATGTGATATTTCGTATTCTCATTTGAATTGATTTTGTGTGCGTGATATTGACTTTTTGTGTATTTTAGGTGTTATATGTCTATTTTACTGTGTTAAATACTCCAGGAAGATTACTGACCACTATTTTGGAAACTAATAGAGTTCCTGAATAAATAAATAAATAAATATTTTCATAGTGCAATAATGCAGCATACATGACAATGACAAGAGAGATCTGATGTCAAATTTGATCACTTCATGAAACAAACATGCTACAGTTTTTAATTGTTAATATTTGCACACAAAGTGAATACAAATGGGCAAGATCAATTCAAACCAAAACACAAGGCACCTTTGCGATGTCGATCTGACCAGAGACAACAGAAAGTTCAACAAAAAGAACTTGGTACTTTAAGCATGTAAGTGATTGTGACAGTTAATCATACTCTCATTTTAAAATAAAATAACATGTGATGCCTCAATACATCATCATGAAAAACTGAATTTTCCCTTCAAAATGTGCATATTTCTCACTGTTAAAGGTCTTAACTCCATCCCTATCTTTTTCCTCCACACAGCGCCATCTTGGATTTCACGGGTTATCAATCTCCATCCACAGGTAATGTCTCAGATTAATGACCTCACTATCCTGCGGTCCCTCTCTGATTACCTCACCATGGCCACCCATAACAGACCCATTTAGACATTGGGAAATGGAGCCCAGGCCCATCATGTCTTTATTAATGAGAAAACCAAACAGCAGAGTGAGAAATAAGCTAGAGCAGAGAAATGGAAAGCTTCGCGAGGGAGCAGTGATGTGATTCTGATGACCGCAGACACATACTTTTGCTTAAATACTCGCAAACACTAAAATTAACTGAACACACAGGGCTCGTTTTGTGAAGAGTTTAATTAACACAGTGTTTCAATTCAGAGGGGCTCTGCAGCTGGTTGAAACCATTTTGCAGAGGAAAAGAGGGCGGTATCCAATAGGAAATGCTTTCACAATTAAAAAATAGGCATGCAATTAAAATTGCTCAGACACGAGTGTGACCACAGGGGTTTTTCACTGATGGGTTGGGAATGTTCTGAAGACATTGTGGAAGAATTCGGTTGAATCGATGGATTCTCCACAGGAAGTCTTAAATGCGTGGCTGTAGCCTTGCTGTGGAGTGCAGTGAATGCTAACGTTCTGAATGGACGCAGAGGTCTGGGTGCCTTCACGGAGCAGGAGTTCACTAGCGCTGTTCAAGGACTGATGTGACGTGTTGGCAGCAATCATGTTGTGGGATTTACCACCATCGGAATTGGTTGTATCAAGTGGAAGCAATCAGATTGCATGCCACTCAAGGTCTGTCTTTTTTCTGCAAGAGCCTGGTATCAAAGACTGAGCCCTCATCAAAGACTCAACCCTATAAACCGGAGAAGCCGGATCATTTACAAAGATCTCCTGTCTTCTAGAATGGTGACAACTACTGTATGAAACAACTGCATTAAATGTTGTAATGGATCATTTAAGCTAGTTTTCTGTAAGGATTTTGGTATCGCAGACCAGTTGATGTTTGGTATACTGTTTGTGTTTTTCGTCTGGCCTCACCTGCGAAATTTTAAACTGGCTAAGAGGGTGTCTATTTTGTCAAATGTTTGGCGAATCTATAAACTCCCATTAACTGGCAATGGACAAAAATGTTTATCATCAGTTGATATGATTTTTAGACAATCACAGCATTCTTTAAGTGCTTCAGGAATGTAGCTTATTAGAGTCTATGCAAATCCTTAATGTTTAGAATCCATAGAAAAAAAAATCAAAGGTGAAATAGGAAGAGATAGTCCTCTTTAAGATCAGCCCTCATATAATATAACAACCTAGAAATTAATGACCATGAATTTTGAACCATGGCAAATCCAAAAGCTCAGATTTTCTCATTTCCCCGTGAGCCTTCCTGAACTCAATGGCTGAAAACCATGTTAACAACACAATGCTTTTCCTTACCTCAGCGTATGAAAGGCCACAGTTTGAGTCCAGAGCAACTGTGAGCAACAAAAGCAGCTCCTCAAGTCCCACATCTCACAGCAAATGAGATATGTTGGCTTCAGTAATACACACGTTAAAAACACCTCTGAAAGGTTAGCATTGTTAACGAAAGGTTTCAAAATGTGCTTGTAAGCATGGTCTTCTGATTCGATCTTGAGTAGCCTATTTTCCACCGTGAGAACATAGAGTGTTCATGCTTTCCTATTCCCTCCTGCTGAGCGTGTGGCTTTGAGGAGGCTTTGATTAACTCTGATGGCTGCTGAAGCTCGTCTTCGGCAAATTTCATGTTTTGATCTTCTGAGTTAATGTTGGATGTGTCATAAAAGGGTGAATTGCAGCGTAATTTTCCAAACACAAGGAAACAGGGGCCTTAAAATGTATCAGGTCACTTTGACCTGGAGAAGATGCTCATGAGATACCGTTCGTATGAAACCACATGATTTGGCTATTACAAGGAAAAAGATGTTGTCTTTTGAATGTCCAACTAGGAGGAGGCCTTGGAGACAAATGTGAGATTCCTCTACAATGTCAATGGAGTGAATTTTGTTAATGACGGGCTCGACATTGCAAAGTAGTGGGAAGCGATGCAAGTCATTGATGTTTGGTAAAGGTGAGGCCATATCGGAGCGAATTCTATTCGTTTGTGTCTTCGCATTGCTAACCTCAAGGCGGGTTTATATAGAGGTAGTGATGCATCAGTGTTAGATGTGAGAAATGTTATTTTGTGTCCGACACATAGTTAAAAAGCGTGGGTCTTTATTTTGTTTATTTTTTTGTTCTTGGTGGCCATGGGTCCTCTTTGATAGCGATGACAAGATGTGAATGATGTGTTGATGTGAATGAATGGCGCCTTGATCACCACCCCTTAACCTTTTTTAGTGAATTTGAGTTTTTTTTTTTTCAGAACTGTGTGGCTGTGATGTGTGTCCAATATTTGGAAAGGAAAAAAAATTATTACGCATGCCTGGTGAAGATTCCTAAAGAAATTTACCCCAATATGTTTCGACCTTAACTCTACACAATTTAAAGCAGTGCAATTTAAATTGTTCTGATGCATGCTGCATGCAAACGGGAAGAATAACCTGAGCGTGGGATTGGAAACCTTGAAAACTAGGACCTGGGAGGAAAATAGACAGTAGACTCTATGCGCAACTACTTTCACGTTTAATGCCTTGGTGTGTCAACTACCAGGTCAGTTGTTTTTTCAATTTGTTTCAATGAATGTGATCGCCATGGAACATTTCACTTGTTTCCTTATTTTGAGGAAAAGTAAGATTTAACCTTGAAGTTAACCCATGACAAATTATCCCACAGCAATTTAATGACATCGCTTTTTTAAAGTCATTTTATAAATGAATTCGAGATATAGATCAGAGAGAAAATATGACAATAACATGGTAATACTGCAAATCTGACTAAATTAAAACATAAAAAAACTCTATCAACAGGATTCTCAAATCAGATTGTAGTGGAAATATGTAGACAGTGGATTGTGCATTGTGTCTATCAATCAAGTAGTTTGGTCAAACGTAGCACTAAACAGATTCTGAAGTAATTTCACTTAAAACATAATGCTGTTTTACTCAAGAAGCCTTTAGAAGCAACTAAATAATGGAGTTGTCAATGTTCATCATATATGGGTACACATCAAAAGTTACAATTGTAGCCCAGAAGAGTACAATTCCTCAAAGTTCTTGTCTATTAGTAAAAAAAAGGTTCAAATAGATGTTACAAAATTGCGTTCTGATGTCACCTTGATTTAGCTAGATAACATGGAACATTAATACCTAAATTCTGTCCTATTGTTTGATCAGTGCTTAAAAAGAAAAGATACTGTTTAATTCATACCTTGATTTATTCAAAGAGTGAGTCCTTGACAGGTGCAGTGACGCATTTTTCAAAATAAAAGTTTAGTTCAGACCCAGCTAATATATAACTACGCATTGTGTAGGCAGCAATCATGTAATGGATTTTTTTTCTAGAATTTGTTGTATAAAGTAGAATCCATCACGCTCCTCTTTAAATGGATTTTGATCACAGTTTACTGCTTTGACAAGAGTTCTCCGTCGACACCTTAAAAGGAAAAAAATGTTTTTTTGCAAAATAACTGCATAACAATGAAATTACATTCACGTTGAATCCTTTATTTCCAGTGTCATTATTTCAGTACTGATTGTACAGACATTTTCCTTTACAGCCTATATTGACTAGTCATTCATGAATGTCTGTAAAACCCATGCTGAGAGGAGTATTAGCTCTCAAATAGCACTCGGTTGGAAAATAATGGCTAATAACGTTGTCTGCCCTAGTTCTATAAGTTTATCCAAATGATGGATGTGGAGGCCATTTATTGTCATATAAACCCACTCAGCTGGAGTAATTTTGCCAATTTCTAAAGAAGGAAGTCGTTCCTTTGCTGCCGACACCTGAAATATCTGCTTTTATATTTCTGTGAATCAAGTACATCTAACAGTGAGCGCACTGTCACTCATGTTTGAAAGATGATGGTCTCTGTGTTGCAAGATTACTATTTTGGTCTTTACATTTTGGTTCAGAATTAATAGCAAAACCCCTACTTTTTGTGTCAAATGGGAAAAAAGGATGATTACAGCTATAAACATGGTGTCATGCGTGCTTCTTTATCAGAACAGACTGACATGTTCCAGCTCTTCTTATTTTATTTTTAGACTTTCCCTAATCAGGTATGTTTGATTAGTTCTTAAAATAGGCTGAGAAAGCTTTTGGTCCCCTCCACTGGTACTCCAAGACCCCAGAGAGTATTCTGGATAGTAAAGTAGAATGGTTTGTAAGTATAATAGCTATTAGCAGCCACCTAGCATATTCGCAGTTAGTTTAGCCTTCAGCTTGATACACCCACATCTCATTATCAAATTTTGCAAAACAGAAGAAAAACTAATCTTGTCTGTTTGGGATTCAAAAGATAAGAAAAAAATGCTATATTTTATTTTGTGACTTATGATGTAGCTGTTGCAGCCATTTTGCAAAAAAATTACGTCTTTTCTGAAGGAAACAGAAGATAAGAAATTGTATTCTTGATGTTATGAGTCGGGACGTAGCTATTAGCAGCCAGCAAGCATAGTAGCGGCAAGCTTTATTTTTTTTATTTATTCACCCTCTCTGTAACTTATGCCAAGTCCTGTCTGTGAGAGAAAAATGTAAAAAAAAAAAAAAACAATACTTCTAAATTTTATGAGTTGGTTAGTAACTTTTACTATAGTAACTATTGGCAGCCGGCTGGCATAATAGCAGTTAGTGAACCCTTTAACTTAAGTCACTATGACATTTCATACAAAAAAAAAAATTGAGTCCTGTGAGGAAAACAGAAGTTTGAAAATACGCTATACTCTATTTTACAAGTCAGGATGTAGCTGTTTGCAACCAGTACGTATTATAGTAGTTAGCTTAGCCTTTAGCTAGAATTATCCATGCCTAACTGTGACCATTTTTCCAAATATGTCCAGTCCTGTATGAGTCAGGATGTAGCTATTAGCAAACATTTACTAAATATAAAACTTTGTATTATATATTTTTGTCTTGATGATAAGATATTTTAAATACATGAGAGAGAAAAGTAGTCTTCCCTCACAGAAGACCCTTGGGATGCTATCATGCTAATCTACGACGATTATAAGTCCTTCTCAACCTCATTTAAAGGGTTCCATACGTGCCTACTCTCCTATTAGCAAACATTTACTAAATATAAAACTTTGTATTATATATTTTTGTCTTGATGATAAGATATTTTAAATACACGAGAGAGAAAAGTAGTCTTCCCTCACAGAAGACCCTGGGGATGCTATCATGCTAATCTACGACTATTATAAGTCCTTCTCAACCTCATTTAAAGGGTTCCATACCTGCCTACTCTCCTATTAGCAAACATTTACTAAATATAAAACTTTGTATTATATATTTTTGTCTTGATGATAAGATATTTTAAATACACGAGAGAGAAAAGTAGTCTTCCCTCACAGAAGACCCTTGGGATGCTATCATGCTAATCTACGACGATTATAAGTCCTTCTCAACCTCATTTAAAGGGTTCCATACCTGCCTACTCTCCTATTAGCAAACATTTACTAAATATAAAATTTTGTATTATATATTTTTGTCTTGATGATAAGATATTTTAAATACATGAGAGAGAAAAGTAGTCTTCCCTCACAGAAGACCCTTGGGATGCTATCATGCTAATCTACGACGATTATAAGTCCTTCTCAACCTCATTTAAAGGGTTCCATACGTGCCTACTCTCCTATTAGCAAACATTTACTAAATATAAAACTTTGTATTATATATTTTTGTCTTGATGATAAGATATTTTAAATACATGAGAGAGAAAAGTAGTCTTCCCTCACAGAAGACCCTTGGGATGCTATCATGCTAATCTACGACGATTATAAGTCCTTCTCAACCTCATTTAAAGGGTTCCATACGTGCCTACTCTCCTATTAGCAAACATTTACTAAATATAAAACTTTGTATTATATATTTTTGTCTTGATGATAAGATATTTTAAATACACGAGAGAGAAAAGTAGTCTTCCCTCACAGAAGACCCTGGGGATGCTATCATGCTAATCTACGACGATTATAAGTCCTTCTCAACCTCATTTAAAGGGTTCCATACGTGCCTACTCTCCTATTAGCAAACATTTACTAAATATAAAACTTTGTATTATATATTTTTGTCTTGATGATAAGATATTTTAAATACATGAGAGAGAAAAGTAGTCTTCCCTCACAGAAGACCCTGGGGATGCTATCATGCTAATCTACGACTATTATAAGTCCTTCTCAACCTCATTTAAAGGGTTCCATACCTGCCTACTCTCCTATTAGCAAACATTTACTAAATATAAAACTTTGTATTATATATTTTTGTCTTGATGATAAGATATTTTAAATACATGAGAAAAGTAGTCTTCCCTCACAGAAGACCCCTGGGATGCTATCATGCTAATCTACGACGATTATAAGTCCTTCTCACCTCATTTAAAGGGTTCCATACCTGCCTACTCTCCTATTAGCAAACATTTACTAAATCTGAGAGAGAAAAGTAGTCTTCCCTCACAGAAGACCCTGGGGATGCTATCATGCTAATCTACGACGATTATAAGTCCTTCTCAACCTCATTTAAAGGGTTCCATACCTGCCTACTCTCCTATTAGCAAACATTTACTAAATATAAAACTTTGTATTATATATTTTTGTCTTGATGATAACATATTTTAAATACACGAGAGAGAAAAGTAGTCTTCCCTCACAGAAGACCCTTGGGATGCTATCATGCTAATCTACGACTATTATAAGTCCTTCTCAACCTCATTTAAAGGGTTCCATACGTGCCTACTCTCCTATTAGCAAACATTTACTAAATATAAAACTTTGTATTATATATTTTTGTCTTGATGATAAGATATTTTAAATACACGAGAGAGAAAAGTAGTCTTCCTCACAGAAGACCCTGGGGATGCTATCATGCTAATCTACGACGATTATAAGTCCTTCTCAACCTCATTTAAAGGGTTCCATACCTGCCTACTCTCCTATTAGCAAACATTTACTAAATATAAAACTTTGTATTATATATTTTTGTCTTGATGATAACATATTTTAAATACACGAGAGAGAAAAGTAGTCTTCCCTCACAGAAGACCCTTGGGATGCTATCATGCTAATCTACGACTATTATAAGTCCTTCTCAACCTCATTTAAAGGGTTCCATACGTGCCTACTCTCCTATTAGCAAACATTTACTAAATATAAAACTTTGTATTATATATTTTTGTCTTGATGATAACATATTTTAAATACACGAGAGAGAAAAGTAGTCTTCCCTCACAGAAGACCCTTGGGATGCTATCATGCTAATCTACGACTATTATAAGTCCTTCTCAACCTCATTTAAAGGGTTCCATACCTGCCTACTCTCCTATTAGCAAACATTTACTAAATATAAAACTTTGTATTATATATTTTTGTCTTGATGATAAGATATTTTAAATACATGAGAGAGAAAAGTAGTCTTCCCTCACAGAAGACCCTGGGGATACTATCATGCTAATCTACGACGATTATAAGTCCTTCTCAACCTCATTTAAAGGGTTCCATACCTGCCAACTCTCCTATTAGCAAACATTTACTAAATATAAAACTTTGTATTATATATTTTTGTCTTGATGATAAGATATTTTAAATACATGAGAGAGAAAAGTAGTCTTCCCTCACAGAAGACCCTGGGGATGCTATCATGCTAATCTACGACGATTATAAGTCCTTCTCAACCTCATTTAAAGGGTTCCATACCTGCCAACTCTCCTATTAGCAAACATTTACTAAATATAAAACTTTGTATTATATATTTTTGTCTTGATGATAAGATATTTTAAATACATGAGAGAGAAAAGTAGTCTTCCCTCACAGAAGACCCTTGGGATGCTATCATGCTAATCTACGACGATTATAAGTCCTTCTCAACCTCATTTAAAGGGTTCCATACCTGCCAACTCTCCTATTAGCAAACATTTACTAAATATAAAACTTTGTATTATATATTTTTGTCTTGATGATAAGATATTTTAAATACACGAGAGAGAAAAGTAGTCTTCCCTCACAGAAGACCCTGGGGATACTATCATGCTAATCTACGACGATTATAAGTCCTTCTCACCTCATTTAAAGGGTTCCATACCTGCCAACTCTCCTATTAGCAAACATTTACTAAATATAAAACTTTGTATTATATATTTTTGTCTTGATGATAAGATATTTTAAATACATGAGAGAGAAAAGTAGTCTTCCCTCACAGAAGACCCTTGGGATGCTATCATGCTAATCTACGACGATTATAAGTCCTTCTCAACCTCATTTAAAGGGTTCCATACCTGCCAACTCTCCTATTAGCAAACATTTACTAAATATAAAACTTTGTATTATATATTTTTGTCTTGATGATAAGATATTTTAAATACACGAGAGAGAAAAGTAGTCTTCCCTCACAGAAGACCCTGGGGATACTATCATGCTAATCTACGACGATTATAAGTCCTTCTCAACCTCATTTAAAGGGTTCCATACCTGCCTACTCTCCTATTAGCAAACATTTACTAAATATAAAACTTTGTATTATATATTTTTGTCTTGATGATAACATATTTTAAATACACGAGAGAGAAAAGTAGTCTTCCCTCACAGAAGACCCTTGGGATGCTATCATGCTAATCTACGACTATTATAAGTCCTTCTCAACCTCATTTAAAGGGTTCCATACCTGCCTACTCTCCTATTAGCAAACATTTACTAAATATAAAACTTTGTATTATATATTTTTGTCTTGATGATAACATATTTTAAATACACGAGAGAGAAAAGTAGTCTTCCCTCACAGAAGACCCTTGGGATGCTATCATGCTAATCTACGACTATTATAAGTCCTTCTCAACCTCATTTAAAGGGTTCCATACGTGCCTACTCTCCTATTAGCAAACATTTACTAAATATAAAACTTTGTATTATATATTTTTGTCTTGATGATAAGATATTTTAAATACACGAGAGAGAAAAGTAGTCTTCCTCACAGAAGACCCTGGGGATGCTATCATGCTAATCTACGACGATTATAAGTCCTTCTCAACCTCATTTAAAGGGTTCCATACCTGCCTACTCTCCTATTAGCAAACATTTACTAAATATAAAACTTTGTATTATATATTTTTGTCTTGATGATAACATATTTTAAATACACGAGAGAGAAAAGTAGTCTTCCCTCACAGAAGACCCTTGGGATGCTATCATGCTAATCTACGACTATTATAAGTCCTTCTCAACCTCATTTAAAGGGTTCCATACGTGCCTACTCTCCTATTAGCAAACATTTACTAAATATAAAACTTTGTATTATATATTTTTGTCTTGATGATAAGATATTTTAAATACACGAGAGAGAAAAGTAGTCTTCCTCACAGAAGACCCTGGGGATGCTATCATGCTAATCTACGACGATTATAAGTCCTTCTCAACCTCATTTAAAGGGTTCCATACCTGCCTACTCTCCTATTAGCAAACATTTACTAAATATAAAACTTTGTATTATATATTTTTGTCTTGATGATAACATATTTTAAATACACGAGAGAGAAAAGTAGTCTTCCCTCACAGAAGACCCTTGGGATGCTATCATGCTAATCTACGACTATTATAAGTCCTTCTCAACCTCATTTAAAGGGTTCCATACGTGCCTACTCTCCTATTAGCAAACATTTACTAAATATAAAACTTTGTATTATATATTTTTGTCTTGATGATAACATATTTTAAATACACGAGAGAGAAAAGTAGTCTTCCCTCACAGAAGACCCTTGGGATGCTATCATGCTAATCTACGACGATTATAAGTCCTTCTCAACCTCATTTAAAGGGTTCCATACCTGCCAACTCTCCTATTAGCAAACATTTACTAAATATAAAACTTTGTATTATATATTTTTGTCTTGATGATAACATATTTTAAATACACGAGAGAGAAAAGTAGTCTTCCCTCACAGAAGACCCTTGGGATGCTATCATGCTAATCTACGACGATTATAAGTCCTTCTCAACCTCATTTAAAGGGTTCCATACCTGCCTACTCTCCTATTAGCAAACATTTACTAAATATAAAACTTTGTATTATATATTTTTGTCTTGATGATAAGATATTTTAAATACATGAGAGAGAAAAGTAGTCTTCCCTCACAGAAGACCCTGGGGATGCTATCATGCTAATCTACGACGATTATAAGTCCTTCTCAACCTCATTTAAAGGGTTCCATACCTGCCTACTCTCCTATTAGCAAACATTTACTAAATATAAAACTTTGTATTATATATTTTTGTCTTGATGATAACATATTTTAAATACACGAGAGAGAAAAGTAGTCTTCCCTCACAGAAGACCCTTGGGATGCTATCATGCTAATCTACGACTATTATAAGTCCTTCTCAACCTCATTTAAAGGGTTCCATACCTGCCTACTCTCCTATTAGCAAACATTTACTAAATATAAAACTTTGTATTATATATTTTTGTCTTGATGATAAGATATTTTAAATACATGAGAGAGAAAAGTAGTCTTCCCTCACAGAAGACCCTGGGGATGCTATCATGCTAATCTACGACGATTATAAGTCCTTCTCACCTCATTTAAAGGGTTCCATACCTGCCTACTCTCCTATTATCAAACATTTACTAAATATAAAACTTTGTATTATATATTTTTGTCTTGATGATAAGATATTTTAAATACATGAGAGAGAAAAGTAGTCTTCCCTCACAGAAGACCCTTGGGATGCTATCATGCTAATCTACGACTATTATAAGTCCTTCTCAACCTCATTTAAAGGGTTCCATACCTGCCTACTCTCCCAACATGCAGCCAAAACAAGATGCAGTGTATCCTATGGTAAAAGTAACTACTTTGATGGAAAGATTTTTTTTTTGATCAAGGAATTATTAATGCTATTAATAATATTTGTAATGTTGGTATATATTAGCTTTTATTTTGAGAACACTAATAGTCATGCTGACAGGCTCAAATTAAAAGCTTAATCATTAAAAAATGTAATTAAAAGTTATCATTCGATTAAGTGCACACTACATTTTTTTAATGTTCTGTGTGTCAGATGTTACATGTTTTTAATGTTCCAGAGGACTTCGGTGTGCATGCTCTACATGGATAAGCAGCAGATGTGCTTAACATGATTTCTTAGTGGAGAGGAGACAAAAAAAGATACACAAAGAAAGGAATATACAATAGGATCGCACAAATAATGTCAACAAATGTGATTTCAATTTGACATTTGTATTCAATGAAGAAGCAACAGTAGAAATTCCTAAAGAGTTGATTTAAAGAGTAGCATTAAATGGCTCCTTTTACAGAGTTAAGTTGTGTAAGTGCTCAGTACAGACAGACATGAGAGCGACTCTTTAGCTTGAAGCACAGAATTCAGTCAACATACTCAACAGATCCGACAGGACTATTTTTACACAGACAAGAGCAACTAAAAGTTTTCTCATCAAAACATGTGTTAATTAGCTCTTTAGCACGTTAGATTATGTGACAAACTGTCTTGACATTCATTTAAAAAAGAACCAGGATCAAAATAAATGTGTAGAGAACAAGATCAAATCAGAGCTTTTGAACATTATTGAGTGTCAACTGTCACTTGTAGCTGAAACCATTAATAGCAATCTTTTATTACATTTAAAGTCTGAACAGCCAGTTTTACAAAATATTTCTTTAAGGCAGTTTAAAGGAGTTGAATCATGTAAACTGGATTTTTTCAGGCATTTTTTGCAACTTTTAGTGTTGTTCACATATCAAAACATGCTGATTGGTTCATACATGTGCGTGTAATTCTATTTTCTTTTTCTGGAAATGGCTTCGAATTTACACTTACTTAGTTACATTTAAGTGAGTACATTTTTAGAGTGACTAGTTCTTTTCAAGTGCTTTTATTAATTGTTACTCAAGTAAATATTTTGTGAAATATCTGTACTTTTACTTATCTTAGTAACATTTTAGTTGCATTCTCCCATTACTAATATCATGTAAATAAATTTAAACGCAAGCTATTATTGACGTTAGAAAGTCTCGTACGAGGTTGATGATTTAAATAAAATGTGAAACGTGATTGTAGAGTATCTTTTTGTTGCATGTATCTCCATTGTAATGTTGGTTTGATTATAGCTGCTACTTCTAAAAAAAGTTATATATAGGAAATACTATGTAAAAGCTAGTGTTTTGCTTTGTATCATTCAGATTAAAAAATAACCAGTAACTAAGTACTTAAGAAAATTTTGTTTCTATACTTTTTTACTCTTACTAAAATAAAAAATTTGGTAGTTCCTTTTACTCTTACTTTGAGTAAATATTTTCAAAAATACTTTGACTTGAGTACAGTTTTTGGATACTCTACACACCTCTGGTGGTAGCCACACACATTGGCCATAGCATCGCCCACTAACCAATCAGTTGAAGCACTAATGCAGCTCATCTCAATGTAGAACGTAGGCTCTGACTGACCCAGAATTGAACCGTAGCAGAACTGCATCCTATAAACAATGAATGAGTGTTTTTGGATGTCATGGGCAAAAAGTGTTTCAGCTCACCAAAGGATACATTTATTTATATTTATACATTGATATAAAATGCAGTTTTTTTGGACCCAATAACCCAATTTTTTCGATCTATTTTACAGCCCAGAGCTGACTTGTCTATGATAAGCCTCAGATAAAAGCCTTTTGTGGCTTTGAACTCCACCCTCGGTCCAAATCTTCCAACAGTGAGTGCCATTGTCACTGCTGCTCGCTCACTTGTGCCACTAACAGTGCTACTGACACCTGCTGGTGTCTCACCGAAAACAAATTTAACCTGTTTGGGGTCCCTCTGGACTACTGGTTTAAAAAATGGTAACAGCTTTGACTGCCTCTTAAACAATGTTTGCTTTAGAGTAGACTAACACTAGCTGGCTTCTGGTTTCTGAGTACCGCACAAATCCTCTCGAGCATTTTTTACTTACATTGCAGCTGTGTCATGTCATCATGCAAATCTGTTGATCACGTTTCCCTTTTTAAATTTAGTCTCTGATAAAATACCATTAAAACTAAACAAACAAAATTACTTTAAATCGAAGTAAAAAGAAGGAGAAAATTTTAATAAAACAAGATATTAAAGAGTTTTTTTAATAGACTAAGACAGGAAGGTCCCGGATACAATAGGTGGCAGTCCCAACCTTCGAGTTGTTTCAAATTAAGGCCTGAACTTGTGTTAGCCAGAGCTGGGTCAAGTGAAAACCGTGTGGCCTCCATTTCTTTCTTACAACTGAAAAACAACAATTTCCAACCCACTTTATCATGCATCATGCTCTAAATACCAACAGCGTTTAAACAAATAAAGGCAACTTTGTTACACTCCTTGTATTTCTGTTGCGCTGCTCGTGCTAACACAATGCAGCCTGCTCTACTGATTGAAGCAGGTGATTGTATTGTTATGGTAATAATTCAGTTAATTGCTGCATATTTCATATTTTTAGATCAAGTTAAATGCATATTGTGAGGATAACACACATCAGACTTCAAAAGCCGGGGTGTTTCTACTCCTCCCGGCTGGCTCGCCATTATCGCATTGAATCAGAAGTAAAAATGTTCTGCCGAGATATGAAATTTAATTACATTTGAAAGAGCTTTTCAGGCTTTTTGTGCGCTTTACATCACAGGAATGTTTTAAATGCTTAGCCTCTTAGACTGACAGTGATTTGCTATGAAGCGAAATTATCTTCAAATCAGCAGGCCGGAGCAGCCCCGGCTCGTTATGCAAAGCGAAGCTTCGCTTAAAATACTCTGAAAAACAACTTGTATCATTTTGGCTCCCTCATCAAGTGGAAAACTGACACGGGGAGAAAAAGGGGGCGAATCATTGCATTTAATACGTGACCCTGCTTCAACAATTTCCAGACGTAGTGTAATCGTTCATCATTTTGTCCCCTCCAGAACACGGAATCAAATTCCACCCTTGAGTAAACTCTGCAGGGCCCGGGCTGCTTTGCATTTTATGAGCTGTACTTTCATGCAGGTGGAAAGCCTATATTTCAACCTGAGAGCCTGAGACGTGAGAGGAGACACCGCTCGCAGGGAAAGAGACTTCTGAGCAATGGAAAAAAGTTCAAATTTAAATTTGACAGGATTTTTTGAGATCCGTTTTCAGCATTAGCTTTTAGCCTTAATCCAACACATGTCATTGTGAGATTTTGCAAAGAAAATAACGAAATAGATATCAGTCCTCCGAGTAAAGATAGGAATAAATACTCAATTCTCAAATTTGGGAGTCTTTACAACACATTTTAAAAATGGCACGTTTGATATCTTAAACTTAGAGACAGCTTTGCAGAAAAATAGTTTAGATTTCTTCATTTATTTATGATCAGATATTTAAAAGAATGTCTTCCAAGGTGTTCAAACCAAGACAGGAGTTTGTGCGGTTATTCATGTGTTAAATCAATGGCTAGCTGCGATATGAAATCTGGCAAAGAGTCTACGATGAGTACTGCGGGACGGTGACACCGTGTCTGGCCAGAACGCTGCGCATTCAAAAGAGGTGAAGATTTGTTCCATTCCATTTGTTACCTCGCTCGGAGAAGAGCCCTGGGTTCCAGCTCCATGAACTTCTAGAACACCCCCACTCTATTCTTTAATTTGTTAATAGTTAAGATTAAAATTCATTTGATTGATCCATATTTAAGATTGTATTTTTTTTTGTTAGAAAGTTTATTTGAAGTCGTGTTGTAGTTTTACTTTTGTTGTTCATTTAGTTCAGGAAATTTAGTTGATTTGTATATGTTTGTAGTTTTTTGTTGTTGTTTTTGTTATTTTGGCCTTTATCCACCCTGAAGTTGCTTTCTTTCTTTCATGTAAATGCATGTTTGCTTATTTAATGTTAACAAATGGACTTTTTTTTCATATTTGAATCCGTTTTGTGTTTGGTGTTCTGTTGGCAGTGGTTGGCACTCTTTAGTTAAGTTATCGCTCTCCTCCTGTAAAACGAGTCGAAACAAACGAAACAACACAGAACCAAATCTTAAATTGGGCATCATAATTGTTCTGCTTTGTGGTGATTAGTTTTTAAAAACTTTCAATTTCAATTTCAATTAACTGTTGTCAATTAATTGTTGTCTGAGATCCCTTTTAATAAATTGATTACAGGAATTATAAGGAAAAAAAATCCCCAACAACAATAATAACTCAAAGCTGTTTATTAAGTGAAAGCAAAAAGGTGAAACAAACATCAATACCTATCCTGGTCCTGCAATATCAAACATGACTAGTCCTGCTGTGCTTTTTCATTGGCTGAACTAATTGTATTAAATCAAGGCCACGCACAAAACCCTTTTAGCGCTCTGCATTGAGCCCCCATCCATCCATTACATTCATGTCCAGCTGACGCAAAGCAAAACAGCAGGCGTATTTAATATTTACAGGTTGCGGCGAACCTTTAATGGGCTTGAACAACTCTAAATGCACAGATGAGGCCTGCTGCAATATTAATGCTGTTCAGAATGAATACACACAGCGTGAGACCACTTTCATTTGTTGCATGGAGTAGAAAGAGCATGACCGTTTAAGAGCAAACATGGGCTTTATGAATGCCACAGCCGAAAGCGTACCCCATAAGTAATAAGACACATGAGACTTGTGTTTCCATCATGGAGACAGACAACATTGAAATTGATCTGGGATGGTCAGTGAATCAGATGTACAGAGGAGGATAAATTAAGAGCTATTACTCACTGTTTGCATTGATTAGAATCAATAAAGTGCATGTTATTGGAAAAATTAAAAGGTATATGATGCTAACATCAAGGGACTTTGCACAACAATGAGATCGCTTGAGATGAGGTTGATTATTAGATTATCTCACTAAACTTAATTTTTTACACAAGACTATATGTTATTAATTTACTGTAGGTATACTAATTTTTTGTATTTTTTATCATTATGCCAAGAAAAAATGTGTAAAACAGCTGTAGGTGGAAACTGAATTAACCCCAACAGGAAGAACAATATATGTTTGTGCTTTGCATAACTAGACTGCATATATACCATACAATCATTGTATATTGTCCTGAAACTGACATTGTACAATGGTAAAGGTCAAATCGATGCCAATTAAAGTATATTTAAATGACCAGCTATTTACTCCATATATGATATAACATACTTGATGGGATATTACATTGAATTTGACCATGAGGTAAATGCAGATTAAAACCGATCCAATGGTTTGCCAAACACATGAGTAGTCCCTTCTTTGAAACTGGCAGAAAATAAGTGCAATTTTGGGAAACCGCACTGCCACTTAGCTGTTAGTACTCTGTTTTCCATTTGTGCGTGGTCGGAAACCTCTCTGAGTGGACATTGTGTAACCATCATCTGGGGTCTCACTGGGAACTCTGCTTTCTCCCACTGTCTGTGAATGTTTTATTTTGACAGTTTAAAACGTGCATGTGGCTCTGGTAATTAACTGGTTATTCCCACTATTCATCCAACACCTCTTGCAGGTAAGATGTCCTGAAATAAGGGACCACTCAAGCAGGTAAGCAGCCTAGAACCTTGGGACCACTAATGCAGGTAAGCAAACAGGCTGGAATCAGAGAATCCCTAGAGCAAGAACAGTCCTCAACCAGAGCATCACTCATCAATCAAGTTTATATATATATATATATATATATATATATATATCTTCTTTAGCAGTTGCTTTCAAAGCAGCTTCACAGTCCTGATGAGGATCAGGTAGAGTTCCCTCTGTGAGGCCCCTGGGAGCCTCCCTGACTGAGGCAGGTGCTAATCACCTCCCCAGCATAAAGAATATACAAACTTAATATCCATCGACGAATGGTTCGCCAAAAAGGACCTGAAAAAACAAAACAAACAAAGACAAAACAGAAACTAACAAACGAAAAACAAAGGTTAGAAAAATGTAACCGACAACAAACAGGTGATCAGCATCAGCTGCAGGAGGAGAGATAAATGATGAGGAGAGGTTAGAGAGGAACGTTGAACCGCATTTTTATTGTTCACACCAAATTGTTTTGACAAATCCCAGGAGCCAATTATTTCAATGCTAGATTAAACAGAAATGTTTTTAATTTTAGTTTTGAGACATGAGAACCCTCTTCTCCCTCTGGTGGATTTACTAATCTGCGGAATAATCAAAAGTCCTGCTTCTTGTGATCGAAGATAAGCAGTCCCTTGAACCAGAGGACCCTTCATGAGGCTAAACAGTCCTGAACCAATGGACCACTCATGCAGATAAACAGTCCTGAACTAGAGGACCCCTCATGAAACTAAACCTGGATACCACTCATGCATCCAACTTGGGAACCATAGAAGCACCTCATGCAGGTAAACAGTCCTAACCTGGGAACCACTCTTGCAGGTAAACAGTCCTAACCTGGGAACCACTCTTGCAGGTAAACAGTCCTAACCTGGGAAACACTCATGCAGGTAAACAGTCCTAACCTGGGAACCACTCATGCAGGTAAACAGTCCTAACCTGGGAACCACTCATGCAGGTAAACAGTCCTAACCTGGGAACCACTCATGCAGGTAAACAGTCCTAACCTGGCAACCCACTCATGCAGGTAACAGTTCCTAACCTGGGAAACACTCATGCAGGTAAACAGTCCCTAACCTGGGAACCACTCTTGCAGGTAAACAGTCCTAACCTGGGAACCACTCTTGCAGGTAAACAGTCCTAACCTGGGAACCACTCTTGCAGGTAAACAGTCCTAACCTGGGAACCACTCTTGCAGGTAAACAGTCCTAACCTGGGAAACACTCATGCAGGTAAACAGTCCTAACCTGGGAAACCACTCTTGCAGGGTAAACAGTCCTAACCTGGGAACCACTCATGCAGGTAAACAGTCCTAACCTGGGAACCACTCTTGCAGGTAAACAGTCCTAACTTGGGAATCGCTCACGCAGGTAAACAGTCCTAACTTGGGAATCGCTCATGCAGGTAAAACAGTCCTAACCTGGGAACCACTCTTGCAGGTAAACAGTCCTAACTTGGGAATCGCTCACGCAGGTAAACAGTCCTAACTTGGGAATCACTCACGCAGGGTAAACAGTCCTAACCTGGGAACCACTCATGCAGGTAAACAGTCCCTAACCTGGCAACCACTCATGCAGGTAAACAGTCCTAACCTGGGAACCACTCATGCAGGTAAACAGTCCTAACCTGGGAACCACTCATGCAGGTAAACAGTCCTAACCTGGCAACCACTCATGCAGGTAAACAGTCCTAACCTGGGAACCACTCATGCAGGTAAACAGTCCTAACCTGGGAACCACTCTTGCAGGTAAACAGTCCTAACTTGGGAATCGCTCACGCAGGTAAACAGTCCTAACTTGGGAATCGCTCACGCAGGTAAACAGTCCTAACCTGGGAACCACTCATGCAGGTAAACAGTCCTAACCTGGCAACCACTCATGCAGGTAAACAGTCCTAACCTGGGAACCACTCATGCAGGTAAACAGTCCTAACCTGGGAACCACTCATGCAGGTAAACAGTCCTAACCTGGGAACCACTCATGCAGGTAAACAGTCCTAACTTGGGAATCGCTCACGCAGGTAAACAGTCCTAACCTGGGAACCACTCATGCAGGTAAACAGTCCTAACCTGGCAACCACTCATGCAGGTAAACAGTCCTAACCTGGGAACCACTCATGCAGGTAAACAGTCCTAACCTGGGAACCACTCATGCAAGTAAACAGTCCTAACCTGGCAACCACTCATGCAGGTAAACAGTCCTAACCTGGGAACCACTCATGCAGGTAAACAGTCCTAACCTGGGAACCACTCATGCAGGTAAACAGTCCTAACCTGGCAACCACTCATGCAGGTAAACAGTCCTAACCTGGGAACCACTCATGCCGGTAAACAGTCCTAACCTGGGAACCACTCATGCAGGTAAACAGTCCTAACCTGGGAACCACTCATGCAGGTAAACAGTCCTAACCTGGGAACCACTCTTGCAGGTAAACAGTCCTAACCTGGGAACCACTCTTGCAGGTAAACAGTCCTAACCTGGGAACCACTCATGCAGGTAAACAGTACTGAACTAGGCAACTGCACATGCAGGTAAGTAGCCAAGAGTTAGGGGACTACTTGAGCTAGGGACCACTGATGCAGGTAAGTTCAACTTCTGCAGATAAGCATCTACTCCCAAACTGTTACCGAACACTGAGCTCCAGATAAGTGTTGCTTTTTTGTGTACTGTGGATATTGGAGTGCCAGTAAATGACTCTGACTTTCTCAGTACGGGCACAATTATGTTCAGTGATGATGATGGATTTAAGATCGTTGTTCAATGACTCGTTTCATCAAGCAGACCGATCACAGGGAGACGCAGTAGAATAAGCTTATTTTCAAAAAAGGATTTCTGTTTTAAGGCCTAATACTTGCAAAGCACCAGTGTTCCACAAAAATATAAATGTATCTATTTAAAGGTTACCACTTACATACAAAGGTGAATTTTCTAATGGGGTTTCATGTTGCTTCTTGCAGCTGCATTTCAAACTATTCCATCCCTGCATGATCACGCTCTACTCTGCTGAATAAAGCTGCATCAATTCTTCTTCGCTTAAAAACACATTTGTCCATGAAATGCTCTCTGCAAAATAAGGTCCCAGATTCGTGACTTATCTCTGGATTCAGGTTCTTTTCAAAGCCTGCATGAAATAACGCATCATTGTGTGATGGCTCACAATCATACTGAACCTGTGGTCAGAGGTCTTACTCCATGGCTGTCAGTTAAAGTGGCCTTTCATCGTGAAATCAATGTGCTAATTGATTACCCTCCATGAGCAAACCTGTCTCTGCGTTTTCTGAATCGGTGAACATGTGCGAACGCAGGTGGCCTTCTTCCATGCCAATCTATCCACAGAAAAAATGTAGGCCTTGATTACGGGCTGTTTAATATCCGCAACGATCCGGGAGCTTGATATGGGAGAGGAGTGGAAATAACTTGCAAAAGAAATGAGGATCACTTAAAATCTCATCAGCATCACACTCAGGAGCTCTGTAACCTTTAAAATGTAAACGGTTATACTCCAATAAGGAAGCACTCCATTGATTTCCTCTACAATTTTGAAAGCCTCACATGTCGGAGTTATATGTTTCTGAAAATCACAGAAATAATGGGTTGATATGTAAAGTTTGCAGGTATTCCAAAGAGAAAAGGACATTTATCAACAGCATGCGTTGTAGACAACCTGACGTCACTTGTTATTGGGCCTGCACAGTTTGAATAAAATACGAGAAGGCTTCCTGCCGAGTGACATATTGCAGGTGTTCGACTCTGTTTGTGAGGTCGTATGTTATGTTTGTTTTCTTGCTTGCGAGCGCTGCCTCTCACCGCGCTGTCATTCTCATCTCTAAATTACTGTGTGCTTGCAGCCTGGAGTTCATTTAAGCCACCGGGGTTGACCGCTGAAAATGGCGCATGGGAAGGAAAGGTTATAAAAGACATACTTCTACTTCTCTCCGGAGGAAAAGCTAATTGACATCTGTATTACATCTCGGCACAATGCAGAATCAGCAATGCGTTTGTTTGTGTCCCCGTGCCCCATTTTTTAGAGTTAAACTCTCCAAAACTTCACATCTCTTCAGAAGCCTCATTTTATTTCTCTCTACGGTAATCACCCAGAAGCCATCTGTTCATTTTCACCCCTGTAACCGCTGTGGGAATGCTGACACTGTGTGTCCCCTCACGTCCTGACTGATGTGGGACACAACGCTGACTTCTAGTGACTTTCACTCAGAGTGTCCAATGGCTAAGATTGGCTGTAGAGTTTGGCAGAGATGAACAGCTACTGAGCAGGAAAAAATAGAGGCTGTGAGGTGTGAAGAGTCAATAAAGATTGGGGTTGTAGATATTCTGACAATATATTACTGGATTATAAATAAATGAATTTGGAACATACTGCTACTACTAAATTATTTCAGCATGTATTACTTGAAACATTAAAATGTTCAATATCTAACTCTTTTAAATAATTCATACTAAATATTTGACCCCTCTAGACTATTACTGCACCCTTTATAACTTTCAAAATGCAGTTTTATTAAAAACAATATCTTATAATCACCTCAAAAGGTTGCACTCTGCCAAACAAGTCATGTACTGCATGTTCCTCCCACTATTGCACTTCCACCACGCCCCCTTGCTGGGTTTTACTTGTTGGCACAAAGAAAATCCACCAATTTCTGAAGAATACATTCATCACTTTATTTGCCCGTGACATCTGAAAATGCACTTTTCATTGTTTATCGGTTCTGCTACGGTTCACTTCTGGGTCGGGCAGCGTCTTTGCAGAACGTTTTGCAGAACATTTGCATTGTACTGGTTTAGATAACTGCAGTAACTATTAAAAATGTGGCACATATTTACCAGGCCAATCATAAAGCATTTACAGTGGTGTTGTCCTGAGGGAAAAAAGCACAATAATGGTGGACAACCGGGTCAGAGCAGTTTCACTTGTGAAAAAATTCAGGTAAAACTACATTTTCTGTTTATGCATTGTTGGTATGAACACTGCTAAGGAAGTGGGAGACCTATACGAATCTTCGTAGAAATTCTAAATTAATGTAATGTTTATTGATAAATGACATATCAATATCAGTAACTGATTGATGTCATCAAAGACTAGATTATCCTATTACGAATAATGATTGGAAGTTTGGCTCACCATGTTGTCTCTGATCTTTTGAATCTCCTTCTCCAAAAAGAACAAAATGTTGCTTTTTGTGCTTTTATTTAATTTTTTTAATTTGAAAACATTACCATTTCTAATCATTAGATGTTCTGCAGAGAATAGGTTGCATGCTGTTAGTCCCAGCAGCAGTCGTGTAGTGAATTGTAGCTTAACTGAATAAAAAAATCTGCTAAACCAGAGAACATACTGGCAGAAAATCACTGGGATTTTTTACTTCTGTTTTTATCTCTACTTTAAAAGGGACAAATCTATAAATTGAAATATAAACTGAATTTTTCCTAAACATTTACTTATTCAACTGATTTGTTCTTCTGATTTGGATCTTCTGTATTGTATTGTCAGGATGATTTCCAGTTTTCTTTGTTACTTTTTATATTATGACTTCTTTTCGACGTTATGTTGCTTTGATAGGTTTTTTTTTCTTTGTGTAGCTGTTTTTCTCGTAGGTCAATCAGTGGTTCCTTCGACGCTCAGGCATTTAAACCCCTCTCACCTGTCTCGGGCATGACATTATTCCTTTGTCTTTGCAGCCCTCAGCTCTCAGCATCGCTCCTCTCTGATTGTCAATGACAGGTCAAGTCATCTGTTTGGTCAACAGAAACCGTGGTGTCCTGTGGTGTGGTGTGTCTTATAATGCATATAAATAGGCATTCTGTATAAACATAAAAAACACAGCTTATTATAAAAAATGTATAAATTGGTTTACCTACCGAGTTAGGACTGTAGTAGAAAGGAAGCAAATTTGGAGGGAGGGAGGGAGGGAGAGAGAGACATAAATTAAGGAAAAAACCTTCGATTTGACATTCATCTGAGTCACATTTGTTCTTCTACTATACATCCTCATGGATCAATTACGTGAGTGCGCAAGGCAGGTAGGTACTACTCACAAGGTAGGATTAAGGAGAGTCCAAAGGAGAGATGCAATGACTTTGTGACAGAGAGTGAGTGACAAAGGGAGACATTTAACAGGAAGTGATAGTAGTTCTTCTTTATGTTCTTCCACGCATCTGCTTTATGTCCTTGACACGAAATATACATTGCAGACATCGCCGTTGGAACATGTTCCTGTTGACTACCATCTTCAAGTCTTTCCATGTCTCGCAGGCCGAAATTACAGAAGGGAGAACGATAGTGTTGTAGAGACAAAGTTTGGTGTTGGTGTGCATTGATCGACGTGTCCAAGTTGACTGAAGACATCGGTATACCGCTGCCACTTTTGGTCAGCTGACGGTCTGTCCACCCACGCTGACACGCACCCGTGTCTTCCGGTTGACCGCCAGCGTCTTCGTCTTCTCTGTGCTGATTCTTAATCCAACCTTGGCCGCCTCCACCTCTAGGCTGGTGGTCGTTTCCTGGAGAGATTTCACATTCTATACCCGCATCGCACTGTCGTCAGCAAAAGTAATATTAGTTGGAATACATTTTCAATTTTTACTGTGATAAACATCATCAATATAAAAAGGTGGATTGAAAACAAGGGGGTGTGGATTACATGACACAATTAGAAGAGGACATGGGAGAAAAGACAAACCCAAAACAGAGGAGTGAAAATAAAAACATGGACTGGACTGCAGCAACTGAAGTAAAATGCGGTAACAGAACTGTTCACCTGATTTGTACATTTCTTCTAGCTTTTTACAAAACTTTGAGTTGAATTTAATTTGTTTTAATTATTTTCTTCTGTTTTACTGTGTTTTTTTTACAATCTTTTATGTTTTCCTTACCCAGGTGTGTCCTTGTGGCCTCCCATTATAGATCAGGAAATTGTTCAACATTGGTTGTTATTACTGGAATCTGTGTTTTATTAATTGATGTTGTCATTGTTTAGAAATATTGAATAAAATACTGAAGATAAAAGGCAGCATAAATGTAACTTGTGTTAGGTTGATTAGTTGAATGGTTTTGTATAGAAAGTTTTTGTATAGAAAAAAAACATTGTGTGCTTGTGTGTATTTTACACACACACACGCGCGCGCACACACGTGCACACGCGCGCGCACGCACACATGCACGCATGCTCACAAAAAAAAACATTTCTTGGTAATCATTTCTTGGTAAGGGTTCTGTGTATCACAGCAGGTATGGTACACTTGTACACTCTTTAGTAAAATTCTTGATCAAAAACTCACAATGTCCTCAAGTGCCTGGCTGTGAATTATAATGAACAGGGTTTTCTCGTAATCAATGGCACAGTCTATTTGCGCTTAAAAAACGGTCTCGGCCATTGAAAGAAGGGATTAACCTCATTATTCAGGAAATGAAATTAATGAAGTAGATAAGGATAGCCTGGCAATGCACGCTGAATAATTCATCCAGGGGGTGTTAAAGCTCCTGTGCCCTGGCCCTCATCAGAATAAACACAGTGACCCCTGTAACACATCCACCGCGATGTTGCCAAGTACTCCGTGGTTATGGTATATTAGTGTTGTATATCGACAGCGAAGGTCAAATGTGATGAACTGCGACTGAAGAATTTTATTGAAAGAATGCTAAAAAAGTGTTATTTTAAACACCGGAATGAGCTTAAACATCTTCCATCACTTGTGTTCTCAAACAAGCAGAAGATGCTTGACAAATAATTTACTCAAAATCAACCCTAAATAATGTCTCCTTACAGACATTTGCATTAGCTCTAGCACACTTGAGAGGATCACAACATAACAAATCGAGCAAATAGGTTACTGACACTTAACAGTAAAGCAACATGAAAAATAATTACTTAATCAACCATTGTTTATGATGAGTTATTGATGAGTTACTTAACGTATTAATCATGAACTCATTAAGGTCATGCATTTGTCATCACCTCATATTAATCAACTAATCATTAACTTTTCCCCCCTTTGATGATTTACTGGAGAGAGATACATATCATTATTAACTCATCATTCATTAATTGTTAGTTATGATCAGTTCATTATTATTATGAGGTGGTGACTTTACTTAAGGGGCACTCCATCTTTAGCTCATTGTGTATAACTTATATTAACCTTAAGTTCACTTCAAGGGACACATTATTTTAACAGCTTTTTATTCCTTTTGGAATATTTCCCTAAAATTAAAGTAAATTATAAGCCGTTGCATGTTTTGCTCCTGTAGTAAAACATCAGGAAAACCCAGGAGAATGTAATCTGGACTAGAAGGAAAAAAAATCCACCATAAACATCAAGTCTTTATTTTCTTATCACCTTTGCATATTGTCTGTGAATTACATCTTCTTTTATGTGATCATCGTTGAAACTGATAAAAACATACTTTAAGAAAGAAAATGATTCAGGTCTGACGAGGTTAGTTAACCAAAATTAATAATTAAGGCAGTAAATGATGTATTCATTTAAATGACTCATGTGGGTTTAATGAGTTACATTTTTTTTACAATTAGATTTGAGCATTTAGCAAACGCTTTTGTCCAAAGCGACTTACAGAAGGGGAGAGACAATCTGCAATTTGTTACACAAAATATTATCCTGATGTCTATGCTTTTATTCATTTTGAACTTCCTTCTCTCAACTTTACTCACGTAGCAGATTCAATCCACCGTCTTCAGAAAATTATAGTTTAAAAGCTAAAAATCAATCTTGATCAATACTCTGAGTTGTGAAAGCTTTTCTCCATGACAGAACATGGCTGCCATTTTGTGCCCTCCACCAAACACACTCCACCAGTCACACTCATCCACTAAACACACCCCACCAGTCACACACATCCACCAAACACACCCCACCAGTCACTCACATCCATCAAACACACTCCACCAGTCACACACATCCACCAAACACACCCCACCAGTCACACACATCCACCAAACACACCCCACCAGTCACTCACATCCACCAAACACACTCCACCAGTCACACACATCCACCAACACACCCCACCAGTCACACTCATCCACCAAACACACCCCACCAGTCACACTCATCCACCAAACACACCCCACCAGTCACACTCATCCACCAAACACACCCCACCAGTCCACTCATCCACCACACACCCACCATCCTCACTCCATCAACACACCCCCACCTCCACCATCACACCCCCACCCCACCCCCAGTCACACTCATCCACCAACACACCCACCAGTCACACTCATCCACCAAACACACCTCACCAGTCACACTCATCCACCAAACACCCCCCCCACCAGTCACACTCATCCACCAAACACACCCCACCAGTCACACTCATCCACCAAACACACCCCACCAGTCACTCACATCCATCAAACACACTCCACCAGTCACACACATCCACCAAACACACCCCACCAGTCACACTCATCCACCAAACACACCCCACCAGTCACACTCATCCACCAACACACCCCCCATCACACTCATCCACCAAACACACCCCACCAGTCACACACATCCACCAACACACCCCCCAGTCACACTCATCCACCAAACACCCCACCAGTCACCTCACATCCATCACCCCACTCCACCAGTCACACACATCCACCAACACACCCCCCCTCACACTCATCCACCACCCCCCCCAGTCACACTCATCCACCCACACCCCCACCTCCCCTCCCTCCTCCCCCACCCCCCCCCCATCACACTCATCCCCAAACACCCCCCCCCTTCCCTACTCCTCCCCACCCCACCCCCCTCCCCCATCCCATCACCCACTCCACCCTCACACACATCACCAAACACACCCCACCAGTCACACTCATCCACCAACACACCCCACCAGTCACACTCATCCACCAAACACACCCCACCAGTCACACTCATCCACTAAACACACTCCACCAGTCACACTCATCCACTAAACACACCTCACCAGTCACTCACATCCACCAAACACACTCCACCAGTCACTCACCTCCACCAAACACACCCCACCAGTCACACACATCTACCAAACACACTCCACCAATCACACACATGTGCGGAGGAAGTGAAGTCACTCACGTAGAGCCAGGTAAACAAAAAGGTCTTTCTTACACAAAACATTTAAAAAACCGCTGAACACATGGTTAAATCAACACGTGGAAGTACTATTAATGAACATCGGTCATACAAACAGTCACTCTGTTACACTTACTCTTTCGGACACAGACATCACTTTTATTTCATTTTCTCGTATCTCTGACAAAATCAAAGCGAGGCTTTGAATCGTAGTTACAGTCAGAGAGTAGGTGCAGGGTTATGTAAATGTGCAGCCATCACAGAGGTCAATTTGTAGAGTTGATGCACAAGTATAGATTGGCCTTTACTTTTAGCAGGCAAAAGTGTGGGTGTCCCCCAGAGTTGCAACACCCCTGACAACTGTAGAAATTATATACAATAAACTGAAACAAAGCCTAACAACAACCACCATGTAACTGAAGCTAAAATGGCTAAACATGAAACACATTCTGGGTCAAAACCTTTCACCAGTTTATAAAAAGATTGTCTCCAGGGGACAACTTTGATTAGTAAAACCTTTATCGCAGGCACTAAATAAATAACTGACCGTCTATGCTCGTAAATTAAAGAGTGGACTTGTATCAAAAAGCTTCAGTCTTTTCACTTCTATATGAGCAGATTTCCCAGGTGACCACATCTGAAGGTCAACCCGACGGCAGAACCTCATCCTATTTGAAAATTGCGGCACAAGAAAATCCAGTAATTTAATTTAAAACAGAAGAGAATCTCCTTTTTTTACTCTCCATTTGCTTGAGGTCACTGTCTCAAACATCGTTGTAGGTCACTTTCAGTGAGAAATATAATATGCACATACCACGAAAGATCTCTATTAATATTTGACCCTTCTGATGCCCCAATGTTTGATTTGGGGGTAAAAAGAACACCTGCAGAGGGAATATCTTATTGTCATTCTGCATTATGAACTTAATTCTAGATAACTTCAGCCTACTTTATCGTCGACTAAATTGAGTCTGTGGCTGGAGGCGATACCTTCAGATTGAAGGTGGGCTCAGGGGAACTTGGTTACATTAGCAAGTGTCATGGAGCAGCCAAGTCATTCAAAACTTTCCCTTTCTTCTCGCCCATGCGGCTCAAACTTATTTTTGAGTACAGTTTATGTATGAATTGTTCACTTCGGCCGCTGACAGGTTGAAAATTGGGCTCCAAGGACAATGCATGACTTTCTGGAGGAAACAAACTAGAAAAACTGTAAATTCAAATTAGTTTAGTGTACTTAGAAAGCAATGGCCTTATTTTTTTCAAATCAAACTCAAATCAAAGTTTGTTGAGTTAATAACATCTGAGTACATTTAGAAATGAATATTAATTAAATATAATATGTACATATGCCATTTAATCCATATTATTGAGAAAAATATATAAATATAGAAGGGTTACTATAATTATTATTTTTTTAATTTTAATAAAAATTACCTAGTGACCTAAGTGCAATCCGTTTCCAAAATGTTCTTCAGCAATGTTTGGATGTGTGGGGGAGGGGAGATTCACGTCTGCAATGTTTGGATGTGTGATGGAGGGAAGCTGTGCTTCAGCAATGTTTGGATGTGTGAGGGAGGGGAGTTATGCTTTAGTAAGGTTTGGAATTGTGTGTGTGTGTGTGTGGGGGGGGGGGGGGGGGGGGGGGGGGGGAGGGGGAGTATGTGTTTCAGCAATGGTATTTTTTTTGTCTTCAAAACAACAAATTCTGAAACTTGAAAAGCACCCGCGACAGTTTTTGCACTTGGATAGCTTGAGTCTGTAAATCAGATTTGTATGCTATTTTCTGACTCAATTTTTCATTGGTATTGGAAAAAAATCTCTTGGAGCTCCAAAATGAAAGACAGTTGATTTTACATTTAAGAGTTCACATTAAATAAATATTACCCTGTAAATCTGAGCCAGAGGCTGGCTGCCTCTAAAAATACAATGACCCATCCTTGACCGGGACAGGCTCCATAGAAAGCCGTTGAGTGTGTGCGCCCAGGGGTCCGCTAAGCAGTGGGTGGTACTGAGCATTACATACCACATGTCATGTTTGGATTTGAGATGCCTTTATCTTTATGCTGCAGATGCACACTGAAACCATACAGCCTCTCATCTTTTTCGTCTCTAAAATATATGAGTGCAGTTGAGAGCTTAACTTTGCCTTAAATACATATTCAATGAGCGTTTTACACTGCTAGCGTGTAGTGGCTCTACCTGATCGTTAAACTTTCACCCTTTGTTCCCTCGTATACATGAACTGCTTGGTGCAATTCAATGAAAGCAAAAAGCCTGTTTTAGACCATAAAAAAGCATAAAAGAACACGGTTTCACCATTAATAATCGCATTGCAACTTTTTTTTATCATGTTTTGTTTTTAATTGTAGATACAGTAGATAGTACACTTAAAATTATTTGTTGAACTTACTCAAAAACCTTGATCAAATTAATTCCTTGTAAGCACTTTAAGTTTTTTTTTTTGCTGAAATACATAGACATTTCTTAGATACAACACATTAAGATTTGAAATGATTACAAGCAAGTTACAAAATCATTTAACATGATAATTGGGATTTGCGTTTTACACAACATTGCCATTTTAACCGAAAAAAATTTGTATTATTTATGCATCGATAACAGGAGTGTAATTAATAAAATAAACCACAGTGCAAGTTAATTTCACAGTGTACTTTACAAATAAATAATGTGTGTCTTTAAGTTTAGAGATCACGGGTGAAAACATGAATGAAAGTCACAAGGGTGAATAGCTAATAAAGGGTATTATTATATTGTATTATATTGAATATTATATTATATTGTTCAACTACAGAAAAGATATGTTAAATATTTCAGTTGAATCCATAAGGTGCCAGTTCTGTAGATTAGTGGTTAGCAGCCTAATGTTAGCTATGGTGTTTGTTAAAAACAAAGTTTTTTTGTGCAGTAAGAAGCCAGTATTAGGTAAATTGTGTGTTTGTACCACAAAATCATCTTATATTAGGTAAGGTTTATGTGGTTTTCAAATGGCTGCTAGCTAGTTAGAATATGGATGTAGTGTTATTGTTTTGCAGTTAGCAAGAGCTAGCTAACTTTCAAATCAAATCATCCGCTTTTAAATGCAGACCACTTTCAATCCAATCTAATCATGTTTATACAATCTAAAAGGTTTTGGATTTATTTTGTAGGTGCTTGAGGCAGAGAAAGCATTAATTGCATCACATGAACGTAGTGAGCATTACATTACCCATAGGTTTTAGCAGAAAGCAAATGGTGTTTGTCATAAATCAACCACTTCTTCCTTCACAAAGCATCACTAACAGTGTCAAAAAGACAATTTGATAGATTAGAAATGATGACAACGAAACCTAGGCAAGGCAAGGCAAGTTTATTTGAATAGCACATTTCGTACACAGGGTAATTCAAAGTGATTTACATTGGAAATAAAAAGTAAAAAGAAAGTACATTTAATACAATCAAGCATAAAAAAGCAAAAAAAAAGCACTTGGTTTAGTGGTGTTCACTAAAGTAGCCCTGTCCTAAATTATGCAATTATTTGAATGTTAATTTAACTTAAACAAAAAAAAGTCATTAAAAAAATTCACCCTCCATGAGTCGTCATCACAGTCAACTCAGGCAATCAGCATCGAAAACTGAGGCAGTGGTGTAAACATAGATTTTAAGCTGTACATTTCAGTATTTTTAACATGGCTGTCAATGTAAACCTGCCCACTTCTGGAGTAAGCCTCGAGTGGTCAAAAGACAAACTACAGTTCAGTCACTTCCTTTTGTGCATCTAGAAGGAAAGCTGAAGGGTTACGACTCAATTAAAAGCAGAGTGTACGGATGTTTCATGCATAATAGTTGACCAACTTGGCAACCTGGCAGATGCTCTCAAATTTGTGTCGGGTGTCTGTGTTTTTGGGATTTCAAAAGCATTGGCTCTCAAAAAACTGCATATCCCACCTATACGAGCGCAAACATGGACACATTCATATTTTATAAATATTTATTTTTTCAGAAATGTGTTAAAAAAATTGTGTACTCAGTCCTAATACCACAACTTATACATTTATGTTAGCATTCTTGCTAACAACTCATAAAGGTGTTAAAATTCAAAACTTATAGAAAAACGTCATACCTATGATTTGTTAGCATTCTTGCTAACAACTCATAAAGGTGTTAAAATTCAAAACTTATAGAAAAACGTCATACCTATGATTACTGCCCCAGTAATTATCAACGGTCAGAACAAGTTCAGCTGTTGAATTTTGCTCGATTAGGTGAAAGACTTCCAAATTACATTACTAATACTATATATTAGGAGAATAGTACGATTTGTCAAAAGCTCTACATGGGGTTCAATATCTTGCTTTTAAAGGTGGCAGAAATCCCTATATACATCAACCCACATATTTCTCCTTTTTTCTTCTGAATGATAAAACAGTGCTGACTTTCACATCTATTAAGCGCCTCATCTTATGGTCCACACCACACAGCTGGAAACCTCCCTCACAATGTCACAGCGGCGCCATAATTGGACGTTTCTATACACCGCCGAGCAGAAATCGGATCCACGCTTTGCATGCCTCCTGCGAAAATGAAGGCAAATCCAGAAGCGTGAACATCAATCAGTCCTACTGAGAGGGCCACGAGCAGCTGAGAACACAGCCATGTCAGATAAAGACGCTGCTGGTCCCGTCGGGCGCTGCTCAAACCTGCCGAGCTTTCCTCGACGAGAGAACTGACACTGACTGACATTTTCATTTCAGTCTCCTCAGATTGAAATGCTGTTGGTTTTAAATCGGCTTCGTTGTTCATGCTGTTGGTAAACAGTTTTTTATTTTTCATATTAAGCTCTGGAGTATTTTTGGATTTTGGCTGGTCTTTCCTTAAATTATTCAAACTTTTGAAAGCTTTTGATTTAATTGTTTCTGTTTCTGTTTGTATTTCTGTGAAATACACCAAATATTTAAGTTTAGATATTTTTTCCTAACATGACTAGCAAGTCACTAGCGTATTGCTAGCATGATTAACAAGTCACTAGTTTATTATAAATAGAATATCAAACTATATCCAATCTAAATATATAATTTATAAACCATAAATGGATAATTATCACTCAACTCACTCTGTTTTCTGGTCAATTCATGGTTATAAAGAAGATTGGTGAATCCTGTGAAGCTTTGTTAACTGCTTCATCGACTGTTCTGTGATCTACTCTCCCCTTTTGATGAACTCTGACCTATTTATTTTTAGAATATTTAATTTTGATGTTTAAAACTTTTCATGACAATCTAGAAAACTTCAAACTGTAGTTTTACAAACTGGATATTTGCAGTCTAGGAATTCAGAACAAACAAAAAATCTGCAGTCTGAAACCAAAAAAAAAAAAAAAAAAAAGTTGTAATGTCCTAAATATCAGATAAATGTAACCAAATATATAAGTAACCAAATGAATAAGTATCCAAATGAAGAAATTCAAATTCAAAACAAGTTTAATGCTATAACACATTTACATTACATTTTCATTGTCAATAATTGAAATCAACACAGTTCAAATTCTGATTTGAGTTTTGGCATATCTTTAGCTCCAACGGAGGAGGCATTCTAACAGGAAGAAGTGTAAAACTTTAGTAGTTTAAGATTGTATTGACCAGTTTTTGCCTTTATAGAGTATACAATAGAGGCCAAGAGGCAACTTACCAAGGGGTGATTTCTGATCCAACAAATGTCACCTTTTTGCCTGTTTTTGTAGTAATGTATTATAAATAAGTAAGTGTCTGATATACCCAAAGCCTTAGGCTCATTTGCTTTCAGCTAAAACCTATGGATGACATCACAGACGATGCAACTATGTTATATACCACCAATGGTAGCAACATATAGTGAAGTGAGAGAGAGCCTGAACTTGGGATGTGCACCTTCTGTGTCCTGATCACTGAATGCTATGTCAGTGTGGTAGTTGTAGGGAATAATCCAAGGTTAAACGTATGATATTTAATTTTAAATTCACAACATGGAGGTTGGTGTAAAAACAAAACACCCGCACAACTCAAATAATGCAGTCCCTAAAAGAATTCAAGTGCAAATCAATACGCGATTACGGAACTGTGGTCTAGCACTCAATATGGTTACTAATGTTGCACAAGGATACATACAAAAAAGACTTGGTTCAATGTGCTTTTCTAACGTCACTTATCACACATCCTGCAGCCAATGCTAATCACCTGTTTATTTTTTTCTGTAATGTGTGTTATTGTTTTTCAGGCATTGTCCAGCATTCTGTTCTTCGATGGATCTTAAGTTCAAATAGTTTTTATCCTGGTGAGGTGAATAGCACCTGCCCTGGTCAGAGAGGTTCCCCATGACCTCACAGAAGGGTTCTTCACTGGGGGAGATCTTTTCTCTTCATGTGTGTATGGGTTTCCCTCTGGGTTCTTCTGCTTTTTTCCTCACATCAAATAAAAAGTGTCTGGTTGCTATATTTCACCACATAACTGGTTGAAACTGTGCTTTTATAAAAAGCTAGTAATTACTGGTTGGTTTAAATCAACTTTTTCTCATACTATAAAGCTTTATAATCACCAAGGTAGCATTTTATGGTGGTTCTATTTCTATCCCATGGAATTATCTAATAGGAATCCCTGTCTCTTAATCCACATTGGGTCTTTGTGAAGCTGCTTTGAAGCAACTGCTAACACAAACTGCCAAAACAAATCGAATTTGACTACTTCTGCGGTCGTTCAGAAATAATCATCCCTTGCCAGCCAATCAGAATCGAGTATTCGGACAGACCGTGGCATAAATAATAACTACTGCGTTAAATAAGGATATTTTGTATCAGGAAAGCAGCATAAAAAGCATTCCAGCATCTGAAACGAAGCCAAACAGACTCACAATTACCTTCAGACTTTTATCTGAAGCAGAATTTAGGTGTGATTTCAGGCCGTTGTAGTGTGTATCCAATATTTCATTACTTGGATGACATTATTAATGTTTTTACGGCATTTCCAAGCCACTGATCAAAAACATTATTTATCTAAAAGTCACAATTAGTGACTCACTTTCACTCCTGGAACCCCAGCTCAGAAGTCTATAAATCTCATGTGTGGCTGACCGTGAAGGCTAAAGCAAGTATCCGCGGGGACAAAAGATGGATAATCTAAACGTCGACTAATTCATCCTTCCCACAAACACACTTGTCTTTGTCTCTAGGGGCTAAATTTGCATTATGATGCCAGATGTTTGTCCTCTGCCATGATCTACATACACAAGCCCTGTATTTACATGGGTACTATGTGTGGGATTGGACATGTAGGCCATTCATCAAGCTCAACGGATATAAAATGGCTTGGAAACCCAGTCTCAGTGAGGAGAACCAACAAAGCATTGGTTCAAAGCTTTTTTAGGCACCCTGGGAAAAAGTTATAGTCACAACTACACATTAAAGCATCTTGACACAAACAAGACAAAACAAACCTCAAGTAAAAATTTCAAACACCAGATTAGAATTTACAAACTTGAGCATCTGGCTTTGAAATTCAAACAGCTCCCCGCGGTGTTTGAGTCTATTTAAGTCAGCTAAATGTTTGTTTGTGCTACGGCTCTCTTTGTTATCAAGCAACAGCCTTGATGTGTTTTGTTATTTCCTTGATGGATCACAAAGCAAAAATTGTTTCCCAGGCTTCGCTGAATAAACACCTCCTTTTAGAGGCGTTAAAACCCGCTGCTTTTGAGTATTTGTGGCTAAAACACCACCAGATTACAGGTGTAGGTCTTCGATGAGGCTTCCAAACAGGTCGTAGGTGATCGCTAACACCAAAGTCTGCTTGCAAACAGATTTTCACTTAGCCTTTGATGTCACTTATTCCTCAGATGCCTTGATACCCGTCTGCAGCCAGTTTCTGATCGTCAAAGTCTTGTTTTCTGTGGATATTTCCATTGTTCGTGCTCTGCGGTTAAACATATGCTAGCCAAGGGCACTGGCTTTTAATCTCGCATTCGTTTTTAATTAATAAGGCGCGTCAAACTTTGCCACACTCGTTAAATGGGGGTCTGTAGACAAATCTGGGGTCTATAATGAAGGTTGTACAGGAAGCCAGCAAACAGTATCCAAAATTATTTTCTGATAAAGAAGACGCCGGGTCTCAATTATGAACGACCGTGCACAACTAACCTTGCACCTCTAGGAACCAATTAGATTGTGACTTGCTAATTCATTTACATATAAATTGCAACTTTCACAATTGAAATCACTCTCTTTTGCGCAAAACTAGCTGCTCTATTCATTCAGCAAAACAGCTGTAATTACAAACTCTCTCTTCATCTCATGAGTTTCAAAGGAGGCCATCTGACAGGCCTTGAAATCATCATTTCATCTGAAGAAAACAAATGTTTGGATGAATATTGCAAAATGAGAACAGTGACTATAGAACTCTAATGAGGGGAACATTATGGTGCTTTCATCCAGCTATGCAGAGAGAAGCAGAGAGATGTTTGTTTGTGCTTTATTTACTCTCTGGTCATTTGATTGAGGTAAACTAGGTAGAAAATGCAGTTTTTTATTTTAAAAGTTGCACATTTTTTAGAAAGATCATAAAGAATATTCAGCTAAGCCCTCATTGAAGGGTTTAGAAAATAGTTTCAGCACGCTGTGTTAAATTCTATGAAGCATTGCTGACAAACTGAGGGTAAAGTTATTTTAAGGAATACATGTGAGTTTATTGCAGGTGGAAAATATCTCAAATCCTCTCAATTTCATCTCTTAGGGGTCCAGCAGGAACAAAGACATTATTAAGCCTATCCCATATGTTGTTTTTCCTTCTCCTAAAGGTGTGTACTGTGCTTCAAATACTTTGCTGTGTTTGCAGTTTGGAGGCAAATCAATAAAGTCAAGGGAAAATGAAAGGAGAAATACAATAACGACTCTAAGGGAGCGTTAAACTTTCGCATAACGGTGATAACTACCAAAGCTGATCAAACACACCAACTTTTTCTCTTATTTAACCCCTTAAAAAGTTAAGGGTAGCTCCCGATTGGGGTAAATGATTGGTGCAGGACCACTCTTTTACTCCAGGTTCTTGTGAGGGCCCTATTCAAGATTGTGTTTGAGGGGCCCCCTAGGTTGCCATTAAAAATAATATGAAATCCACTTTTCATATTAAAATATAAATCTTTGCAAATTAGGTAATTAAACTGATAATAAGTATAAATACAAGGCAATCAACAATCCCAGTGATTCTCAACTGGTGTGCTGAAGCAACTACAACATGTTTTTAATTTTATTTAACTGACAAATCATGTTTTTATAACAGTTTTAAGAACTGTTATTTTCAATTATTTAAGTTAAATGTCAGTAAAAAAATGTAATATTCATGATATCAATAGACCAACACATTTAAATGAGTCCAGTCAGATGTGTTGGTTGATAAGTCACTGGAAGAGTGTCACCAACATAGGGGCATTGTTAGAGAATTTTTGTAAATATAGTGACAAATCTAGTCACTTAAGCTGCTCAGACACCTTTTAGCCCATTTGACATGTTTTTGCTGAGTTATGTGTCGTGGCTCATGTTGTGTTCTTATTAACACCTCAAAGCCAGCTCCCGACCCATGATTGTACGATCGCAAAAAAATCAATCCATTTTGATTCCTACTCGCTCCTCGTGAGGATGCCGCACTGTAGAAGCAGTGGAACAAGCCAAGGTAACGTAACATCTAACTGCAAATATATTTGGTCAGCCATTTCTTTGTCCGTACAACTTTTATCCTTTAATTTTTTAAATAGTTTCCACACAGTGAATTGCACATATTTGGCTGCTCGATTGTTTTTGGGGAGCGACGCAATCTTCCACTTCCGGGTTTTTCATGTTGCAGTTCTGGAAACAAGAGGGATCATGTTTGAACATTTTTCCCTGGTTTCCATGTTTTTTTTTTTGTTGTTTTTTTTATTTTAAGTGTTGTCATTTCAGATTAAGCGTTTTACAGGTAAAACTTGCTTTAACATACGAAAAATCCAGCAGATGAAGGCCACCCTGGAACAGATTACTTTCGTATCTCAAGGTCTCTCGTATCTCTTTTGTAAACTGGGGCTTGAGTCCAAAAGGTTAAGAACCCCTGATATTCAATAAAGAAATTTAGTTTTTTTTCTCATCATATACACTGTTATGTTTAAATAATTAATATCTATCTATCTATCTATGAAACATATTAAATACAAATATTTGGTTAAATAAACACAAAATAAAGCTACAAACTCAACGGTTATCGTTATAATTCTGTTTAGATTATGCTGAATCTGCCTCTTGGGGGCCCCCTATATAGTGTTTTGAGGAATGCAGTTGCAGAGTCTGGATAGCACAAGACACAGCTATGCTTCTGACCCAAAACCCGAGATGTTCACTCCTAAACTAATTTTCTTCAAAGCCAGACACATTTTGCATGTGCAGTAACCTAAGACTACCTTTTAGCAGTATTACGTTCACAACACAGGCATGACTTCATACTTTGTGCAACCCTGACGGATTGTGTGATATTTTAATTGTGGTTTGACAGTTGCTAACCAGGTGAGGAGACTTTGAAATGGAAATATCTGAGGCGAGCAGACTTCGCTGGTAACTTCAAAGGCTTTTTCTTGAATGAGGAATAACTCCGGAAAGTGCAAGAGGTGGCGTGAAGCTTCTGAGAAAGGGGACAATGCGAGAGGGCAGGAAAATGAGAAACTGAAGGCCATTTTATTGTGAGCTTTGTAGGTCTAAATGCAAAATCGAGTCTCATGGAGCGACTCAGAACATTTTTTTCTTGTTTATTTATTCCTTAATTTTTTCAATTTATGGTGCGATGTTAAGTTGTTAAAATGACACAGAACAACAAACCTTAAGTTATTTAAGTTATATCTTTTTTCACATGAAAAAGGTTTCACCATATTACACCCCACACTAACTGGGGACGAACAGAAGACACGGGGAGCCAATCAGTGAAGCCAATTACAACATAGGGGTTATTTTTATTAGGAATCGGTCAATTTGGTCTGGAACGCCATGGTTCAGGTCCCTGCCATTGCACTTGGCTTTGAGAGTCTTAAAAAAATTAATTAATAAAACATATTAACATTATTGACAATAAGAATAAATATTGACATTTTATTTGTCCTCTTCTCTTTGTGAATGTAACATCAGAGCCATATTTTGTTCAAACTCAAGACATCCATCCATCCATTTTCATGTCGGCTTTTTTCCTTTCGGGGTCACCACAGCTGAATGAACCGCCAACTCTCTGGCATATGTTTTACGCAGCAGATGCCCTTCCAGCCGCAACCCATCACTGGGAAACATTCACACACACACATTCACACTATGGACAATCGTTCACTTATACCGCATGTCTTTGGACTTGTGGGGAAACCGGAGCACCCGGAGTAAACCCATGCGATCACGGGGAGAAAAACTCCACACAGAAAGTGGCCTAAGCAGTTGCATAGCCTGGATAGTGCAAGACACGGCTATGCTACTGACTCCAAGCTCCAGCTGTTCTTATATACAGAAAGTGATTTCCTTCATCCAAACACTACCCCACATGGCCTTTTACCGGCATCCTCATATTTTTTTATTTTCATATCAGAAGGTTTCACCATTCTGCATGTGAACACACCACTGTTGGATGAAGAGGAGACATGGAGAGCCAACAACAGAAGCCAATTACAACACAGGGATTAATAGGAGTTGGTACATTTGATCAGGAATGATGGGGTTCACGTCCATGCCACTGCACTGGGGCTGTTTTATCTATGTTGTACATGTAAAGTGTGTTTGAGAGTTTAGAAATGGGCCCTCAAATAAAGTGTGTCATCCACTTTTGTTCATGCGTGTCACATCTGAGCCGCATTTCGTTAACACACAAGACAGATATTTGTCACATATTATACTGTCAATGAACATGGCCAAAAAAAGAAATGGGTAATAAGAGCTGCATTCTGATTGCAGCCAACGACAAAATTGAGGCTCACCTTGAAATTTTCAAAATAAGCAAATTCATTATTCTAAACCAATTACAGCGAAAGGAAGCAGAAATATAAGTCAATTTCGAACTCCTTGATTCAGTTAAAGTTCCTTGGTGCAGAGGCCACCACTGAATGCCTCTGCACTGCCAGAACAGCGAAATCATATTAAAACAGTCAGTCTCCAGCAATCTCGAGTGAGATGTCTAATCTGATAAGCACATTGCAAAGCAGATTTAACTGACATATGCCTGGTTAGCTCGCATTGATAAAGCTGTGCCCACAGGTATGTGTCTCTTTTCATTGTGTAGGCAGGCTGAAAACTCCTGGGAGGCTTCTGTGAGAGAACAGAGCCTGCACAGGCTGTCATTTCACATGATTTTGCATTTTTTTCAGCCAGCCATGTGACGGATTCTCTCTTGGACAGAACGACTCTGGCTTATTATTCCCCCTCAGTCTTCACATGCTCCAGAGACAGGAGATAGCCGCCGAATCGCTGCTGAATTGTCCATGCTGTTTCTCCCCTGGCTTACTTTTAGATCCCACTCTGGTTATCCAACCACGGGGATTTGCTTTTTAGGAAAAAAGAGGATCATTTCAATGATTAACTGACACTCTGAGCATCAAGTGTGCCATCTTTTCTGGATGTAATTGTAAAAGGAATGAATTCAGAATCAAGTAAACAGCTCCACCTATCAACACAATTACTGATATTGGCTTTAGGGTTGTTATAGAAGTGGCAGATTGCAATTGTCCTGCTTCGTGATTGTTTTTTTGTTGTTGTATCTTTATTTTGTTGTATCATTATGTGAAGTTAAGTTTTATCTTTTCTACACCACCCTGGAATCTCATGGAATGAAGTTTGAGGGCCCAATTATTTTTAAAGGCATCAAAGTACAAGGAAACATGACAGTACAAAAATAAAGCTCTTTATTCTTTTTAAAGTAATGCACAAGATTGTAAAAACACATTCAATTAAAATGCCCTAATTGTAGCACCAAGTTAGGGAGGTTGTCTACTCTGGGTGTGCCCCACAAAGAGCAGAGCAGATCAGTGTTAACCCCCGCAGTGTTTCTAACCAAACCTCACATCACGCAAAGACACCCCATTAGCTTCAGTGGGACTTTAATACACTCTACACCATTAAATCAGGAGTAGCATGTTTCCCTGCTCTCCACTGGACCTCCTCTGGACGAGAGTAAACCGATACACGCAAGAAACTAACTTTTATAATTAGTTGTAATACACAAATATTTTGGGAAAAACTATCACCATCACATTTTTTTCTATTTTTACCTTCACCAGTCATGTGACTGCTATTATAGCACATGGCTGGTTGATGCCTTTGTGTGTTTTGTTGCTGTTTGGTGCAAACAGTGCCTGGTTTGTGCAGTATCTTGTGATCCACCCTCTTTTCCTGTGTATTCATCCATATAAGAACTCACCTTTTCTTCTTTTTTCAAGTTTGATTGTCTTATCATAGGTTCCCAGATTTCCTTATTTGGAGTTTTTTAGTTCAGATTTAGCTAATTCATATTAGTTTTTTCTTTAGTACTTTTAAACAAATGTCTGCATCTGTCAAATCCGAACCAGAGAAAAAGAAATGTAAGGCATTGTAAGATATTAGAGTATGAGATATGAGAGTAGAGAAGAATATATTTTGTGGTTTCTGTTAACCTGGCAAACCAAAAATTGTTTCTGTGTCTCTCTTCTTTTGCATTTTCTTCTTCAGGTCGTTGTTGTTGTTGTTCTTGCTGTCGTGAGGTTGACATGAGAATCTGTATCAAATGCTGTACATGTTTTTGTAATCCTAAATCCAAATCACTTGAAATTAACTACATTGTTGATTATCTTGCTGCACACTAACTAATCTGATAATACTTACCAAAAAATCTGTCACAGAAGAAAGTGTTCTGAGGAAACTGTAAGAAAAGCCTACCCATGCTGCAGATCTGAACATAGCTGATGCCAAAATGATTTAATCTGCGTATAACATCTAAAATAACATGCACTTCTATTTAAAAGGCTAATAATTTTAGATTATTGTTGTTTTTTAGATTGGTGATCGGTATAGTGGCTGTGGCTTGGCAATAGAACCAGCTACTGAAAGACAAATTATCTTCACTTCACAGAAAGTGTATGAAGAGTAGATGGTTCTCCTCTTTTCAAGGTTATACCAAAAGCAGTACAGTGCTCTCAATGGCTGCACATATTTTCTTTATTTAAAGGTCTTTGTGTTCCCTCAGTAAACTCAAATTCCATGTCAGATTCTGAGTGGAAGTCAAATTAAAGTTCCCAAATCATAAACGTAGAGTACTGTGAATTACTAGCACATATACTTGAAATTAGAATGTCACAAAGACATGAATGTAACACATTTTATTTCTTTTTCTAATATTTTTCTCTGATCTCTGAAGAAAAACTTTTTCTAGTCAATCTTGAATTTGACAAACAAGCATGCAAACAGATTATATATATTATATTATATATATATTATGTTTAATTCTTATTTTTTGTATTAGATGTGATCTCTAGAAATTGCAAGCATATTTTTCTTTTCACTATGTCCTTTACGAACTCACACTAAAGCACATTTAACTTCACCTCAGAGGGTGACAAACTTCCTCTGGCGATTCCTTCTTTTTCCCTTCCCATCAGAAGAATTTCAAGCTCTCCGAGTCACCTTTAGCTCCCATCAGCTAGGGTTCTCCAGGGCCGCAGCCATGCTCCTCTTGGGTTGAGACTGGTCCTAGCTCCTCTCCGACCTTCACGGGCCTCCCAGGCTTCAACGTCATCTCCAACATTAGCTGGAGAAAAATTAGTCCCCCCTCCTCTGGAGTCAGCTCATTTTTCTTGAGCTGTCACAGCATATGTGGGTGTGTCGTCTTGCCTGGGTGCAAGTCTGAAGTACATTCAGTCTTTATTTAATCTTAATAAGCTTATAACAGCCAGGTCTAGGTCAAATAAACTCAGCCACAGTTTTTGGTAGGATGACTGCATTCTTCCACACACTTGGACCAGTTGAACCCACCCTAAATGAAACTCTCATGTTATTGTCAGGTGGAAAGAGAAACAATCCAGCAGTGGTGGAAGTCTTTCACTGTGTGTATCAGCAACAATCAAAATAAAACAAGCAGGTAGTCAGCCTTCTGGGTTATGTAGAAGGATTTTATGAAAAATACATTTATGAAATTGTTACTTATAGAGTCTTGTCCTTTAAGGCTATATGACTTAATTACATCTAGGCTTTAACATCGTAGGTCCTGATTTATAAGGTTTGATGATACATATGACACAGATTTTGTCTGGCTTGTCTTTGGAGATCCTTTCCAAGTCATTAACTTTTCTAGGCTAATGAGTAGTAACTCATGCCTTCACCTTTCCCGACGAATTAAGGCATGGAGACTGGATATAGATGAGCTTTCACACCAGTGTTCACCATAACCATAGCAAAATATCATGTAAAGATGCTGTTTTAAGTATGGCTGTGAATATTTACCTCACTAACTGGTTGATAGTAGGTGCCGTTTCAATGTTGTAACAGATAAGTGTTCCATGTTAACTTCGACAGTGAAACCTCATAGGTTTCTAACATCTCTCCCATGAGCAAGATTTGCCACTATCAATTCCTGTTTGATCGTAGCTTTTTTCCGAAATGCACTAAAGGATACCGGCAAGGATCTTCTGATTAAATGCAGTTGTTGTGTTCATTGCTAGTCATCCCCAAAGCATAATATTTCCACCACCATGTTAGACAGTCAGTGGTTTTGAATTGTTAGACAGCATTCATCCTCCAAGTGAGGTTCATTAACAAGGTAACTAATAATGGAGAATCAAGAGATCACAGAAATTTTGAGGTTTGTGATTTACAAGGTAAGTCAATCCGAGCAAGTGATCTTCAATCTGCGCGAAAAAAGCGGAGCAGGTATTTCACAAATACACTAATCGTAGGTAGTACCATGGGAGTTCAAGTGTTTCAACTTTAGTCAATATTCCCAGCTGTGACAAACCAATCTGTGGCTTCCAAGAGTAGTCAGGAGTGAGAGAAAGTGGGAACAGCAATGGCGACTGACAGATTTCACCTGCTGGAAAGGGGAGCGAGTTGAGATGTTTTTGCGTCCATTCAGAGATCTAAGTGTGTTACTGGATCAACACGCAGTATTTAACTTGAGTTAGCAATGATTTTAAACGTTTTTGACCAAAGCATAAATAGCTGCCTTCCTCATTCATTTCAATAGGAGAGATTAGCGCTAAGTGGTCAATGTCAGCATTACATCACCACTTGCAATCCTCTGCCGTTATAAATGTGAGTAGAAAACAAGGCAAAGTGATGCCAAAAAGCTTGGGTTTGGACTCATTAACATTACTTTCACCCAGTTCATCACCATTGATTGATTTGAAGTACTCATCCCGCCTTCTTCGTATGGATTCCATATCACATGCAGCCATTGGCTTAACATGTAAATCACTAGCTAAACTCAGAAAATTCCAGTCTTAGTCTGAAGGGCAAGTCAGATTTTTCCTCTTAAAGCTGACCAACAGCTGTCATTCAGACTATTACAGTATTGCCCACTAAAAATCACCAATGAAGTGGGATCATTTAATCCTGTATAAATGTGTATTGTTACCTACTGTTTACACATTTCCAATCTACTTGTTGATTTCCAGTGGCTAGTGCAGATATATAATCTTGTCCCTGACCTTCTAGGAGAGCTCTGATGTTTTGGAATCTGATTGGTTGATTGTTTTTGTGTACATACAGTAGCAAGATGACAATAAGCTAGTTTCCTAAAAAAAAAACACACACGGGAGCCAGAAATCTAACAGGAAGTTAAACATGCGTTACTGCCAAAAAATAGCATGTGGAAGAGATTGTAGGAGCAAAATACAAACATATTATGGTTAAACAGTAATTATTTGACTGCAATGGCAGAAACCCCCCAAAATACTTCTACCATAGTTCACCCCCGAGTTTCACTGGATGTTACTTTCACCATGTTCTCTGTCATCCCCACTAAGATCTGAAATCTGTCTTGCTTGTTCCTGATGGAACTGATAATAGCTTCTGTGTGTCAAGTCCAGTACACTTTTCTTGTCAGTTTTTTTATGTTCAGAGCCTCAGTTTACAGGGATCCAGACTGGTGTTGAGCGATTAAAACTGATAACATCTCATACAATATTCAAGCCAGGATGTGCTCTTCGCACCCTCAGAGCTCTTTATATCCTGTCACTTCCTCTCCAGGTAGAATATGCTAATGTCAACTCTACAATCTTGATGTTCTTTGACAGGTACAAAAAACAGTTGTTCTCCCCTCCATGCTTTTTGTTTCATGGAATATGAAAGAAAATGCTATGTTTAATAGCTGAAAGAATGTGAAGTGATATGTTTTCTAGATATTCACAAATATATTTTTGTTTCATGTTTGATATTCATGTTTAGTAGATAATTCACGAAAATATGCAATAAGTATCTCTTTAAAAATACTGATCCAGATTTCAAGAGAAGGTTTTAATATTTTTATTGTAATAAAGAAATTAACCTAATGGGAAGATCAAAGTATTGTGGGGTATTATTGAATTTCTCTTCAAACAGAGTCTCCATCTTCCTTATTAAACTTTAAATAGCCGTGTTTTTAACAGATTATAACTTTTTACATTATCCTGCTGTACTGAACAACACAATTAATGAGTTAATCGGGGGAAAAATGCTGTGCAGAACTAAAAATGCTAAAGAATGTCCCATGTTAAGGTTAGTTAGATTTTACCACTAACTACCATATAATGCTACTTTGGGGATTGTAAAGAAAAGTTGATTAGTATGAGGAAACTGTTGATTTAAACTGACCAATATTCTCTGAATTAATAATAGTATGGTTTAAACCGATTGTGTGGTGAAATAAAGCAACAAAGTCACTTGTTTTTTCTTTGTGTGGGAAAAATGGAGAATCGGGAGTAAAAACCTCACACACATGCAGAGGAGAGATCTTCCTCAGTGAAGAACCCCCTGTGAGGTCACAGAGAGCCTCGCTGACTGGAAAAGGTGCTAATCACCTCCCCAGCATAAAGACTAGTTGAACTTAAGGTCCATCTACAATCAGCACCTGAGAAATAAAAACTAAAAAGGATGCAGGATGTGTTATAAATGATAGGGATTTTTTTGATGCAGTTTGGACACATAATCAGAGCCAGTTACTGGAATGCTAGATCTGTTTTTAGTCTAGTTTTGAACTCTGTGAGTGTCGCTGAGCTCCGGACAACATCCGGGAGTTTGTTCCAGAGCTTCGGGGCTCTATATGAGAACGCTCTTCTCCCTCTGGTGGATTTACTAATCTTCGTAACAATCAATAGTCCTGCTTCTTGTGATTGAAGAGAGCGAGCTGGAATATATGATGATAGGAGACTGCTCTAGAAGGCTAGAAGAAGTACCTTATAGTTTATGCAATATTTTACAAAAAGCCGGACAGAACCGGTGTAATGTGATCATATTTATTTTTGTCTTTGTTCTCTGGAGCTCATTAACTCATGAACCAATTGTTCTGCATCTACAATGCAATATTTACAACGTGTCCCCCAGCTCCATGTTTAAAACTGAAAAATTCTGCAGCTGCCTCTTAGACACAATAAGTAACATCTATTTATTTTTTTACCAGGATTTAGCAGGAGAAATCATCTTATCATTAATATCAGCAACACATTTTGAGATTGTATTTACCTTTGAAAGCTCATTGGGCTCTGCTGAAATATAGAGCTGGGTGTCTTCTGCATAGCTATGGAAGTTAACACCATGCTTCGTATTTCTTGACTTTTTATAAAGTTATTATATGTACTTCAACTCACAGAGACTGAGAGGGCTTTCATTCGCTGTGTTCATCCACAATTACTTCGCAATCTTTTTATAAGTAATGCAATCTGGCTTGGAAATGAGTTCTTGTGTTCCACCACATTTTGCATTTCTTCACAAAACCTTTTCGCTTTCTCTAAAAGAGTTTAATCCCCAGAGAAACCTGCAAACGCGAATCAAATTTCATCTTGGTAACAAATGGATATGAAATATATATCTCTCATCTTTCATCTCATTTATCACCCCATTAAACATCACCCTTTGGGGACTTCTTAATAGTTACCTCGTTATCTCTTCAGAATTAACACAGAAGAGAGTTTTGAAGTTCATCTATTGCTGAAATAATCCAAAATCAAGGCAAAGTGAACACCTCTATAATTTAAAATAAAAAAAAGCTATGCACCACAGTATAGCAGATTCAGGATAATGCATTTCCAGTCTACATTCAAACTGTAGCCATTTATCAACCAAAATCCTGACAGTCTACCATGCTTAATTCAACCTTATGATTTAATACATGCAAAGTGGTGAGCAAGTTATGTTTGGCTCCAATAATATGAAATGTAAAAAAAAAAACTGAGTTGGAAAAGTTACTTTAAAATTGTAATGACATTTCTGATTATTAATTACTCCTCTTAAAAGTAATTTAGTTAATGTTAAAAGTAGTTTAAAGTAAAATTTCCTTACTAGTAGGGTTGCACATAATTCTGGGATTAACGACTCGATTTGCATCTACATACATTTCGATTCGAGAACAATATCCTTTTTTTAATAGACATTTAATCTGATTAAATTACATTTGATAAGAAGAATTATTTATTAAATATTTTACAAAGTGAGCCCAGTCTATGCCAGTTTTATTTGAATATTTTATTTGTATAAATGAGACCACATCCTCAAACAGAGGCTATGTAATTAAAAGTAGATAAAAAAAATCTGAGTCAGAGTGGCAGCACAAAACAAGTAGCAGATCTGTACATTGACAAGTGCTTCATAAGAAAGAGAGTTATATATATATATAAGAAGAAACTATATTGTTTGTAGTGAAGTTACCGTGACCTCAGTGATGCTCTGCACAGTTTGCAAATAGCGTGGCTCTTGTAGACTTTGCAACTAAAAATTTTTACTTTAAAAGCCATTATACATTTTTTTTTACCCTGGTGGAAATGGGCTTGTATTACAGAGTTATGAGTTGAGCCAATTTAAAAATGTTTGTCTAATAAATTTTAAGAGGACAAAATTGACTCACTGTAAAATGATTGTGGAATTTTCATCTAATTAATAGTCAATCATTTTTTTGTGTGGATAGACGATAACTGGTTTATTTTAATCTCATGCCTTTTTGAAATCATTGTGTGACATGCTGCAACTAGTCAAAATCGTGTATATGTTTTAAAATATAAACCATTTTCACAGATCACCTGCCCCCTTGTGGTATGGATCACTTCTGGGTTGTTTCGTCTGTGTTTTTTGCTTGATTTAACTGATAACTTTGATTTCTTATTAACATTTCTTATGTAGTTCTTTGTGTTGGAAAAAAATGATCAAACTAAGATTGTATAAAGTAACACATTTAAAATATATAAATATATTGTGAGCTATTAGAAGTTTTCCGGTCTGTTTACACACAGATGTGAGGTGAAATCGAGCAGGTGGTGTTCGGTCTACTGTGAAACATTTATCATGAATGACCAATGATTCACAAACACTGACCAGACAAGCCACTGCAGAGTCTCAGCCACACCAGAGGAGGATCCCAGAAAAGGGTATGCGATTATAGCTGGTATTTAGGACTTGATAAGTAAATATGTACAGAATTTTAAAAGAAATTCCAGAGCGCCAAAGCTAATACATTTAGGTTTAATCCCAAGTGATTCAAAAAACTAAAATTCATGAATGAGCTTGCATTCATTTTAACTTAACCAGTTTGAACTTATTGAAAACAGATTCACAATCTTAAAGGTTCATAATCTTTTCACAATTCTAATATCGTATAATAATTATCGTATAAAAAAAAAAGCAAACTTTTACCTCCAGAAGACTTTTTATCAGGGGTGGGTAAAGCCATTTCAGGAAGGATTATAATCCAGATTGAGATAAGGTTGCTATAAAATCATAAAAAGAAGGGATCACTCAAAACAAACTTTGTAGAACTGCCACCTGAACCATTATTAAGTTGCAAAACAGTGAAAACGTTTATTTTGAAGGTGCAAAACATACAGAACAATGGATTTCAAGGACCAAAGCAAAGCCTTAGCCAAAGATTTAAAGCATCTAAGAGGAGGTCAGGGCTGTGCTGAAGTTTTTTCCAGCATCCAAGCAGTGCAAGACGAAACTGAAAGAAACAAAGAATCAAGAAAAATGTTTCCCAACAATAAAACGTTGCTATTATTGAAGATGTGAGATGGTTTGAAAGTCTGACGATTACACTTCTCCACAGCTTGCACTAAACACCTCCTTTTGACTTCTGAACTCAAAAAGTGGTGTTTAGATTGTTATGCAACACTCCTTGCGTCTCGAATCAGTCCTCTCTCTCAGCAGATTAGCTTGCGATTCAGCAGATACTGTCATAAGTAAGGAAGGATATTTTGACAGTTAAATGATCTGGTATGTTCTATTTCATTCACTTTAGTTATGTATCGCCTCCCTAAGGTTATTGAAAATGTGAAGTCAGTTGGCATACATGGGGTTAAACTCCCATTGTATGTTGTAATACACTGAAAACAGAAGTGTACATATATCCCACCTTTTTGTTTCCAAGAGTGTGAGCAGAATTGATCCGTCTGGAGCTGCTTCCCAATGCTGCTTTTCAAATGCTCATAGAATGTTCCTCAAATGAACATCAAAAATAAACTAGAATGTCTGTTGAAGTTTACTCACCATCTCATCTTGTCTCGTTGAATTTTGACTCACATTTTAATGGCGTCACGAACAGGATATCCAAAGCATTTATTAAAAGTTCATCCAGCAAGCTGACAACACATTGCATCAAAAACCAGGAAGGCATTATTTTTTATTCCCTATGCTTACTGTTAAAAAGTAAAAAGTGATGATGTCTGTCAGTTTGATTAGATTTGATTTGATTAAATCTGTAATATAATATAAGCGTGAGGAAAATCAAAATCAAAAAAGAACTAACCACCCAGGGAGGAAGTCACAGTGTAACTCAATGGCTCTAATGAAAAAAAAAAAAATCTGAAGCTCTAAGCACAAGGACAGAATCGAATAAAACAGATGTTTTCATTTCATAATGGAAAACTTTGCTAGTTATTTTCGCAAGGAGAAATCCTTTTTACCCGATGTGGCCAACAAATGCTTGTGAAAACAATCAAGTAAATGTCAAATAAACAAAATGCAAACACACAGACTCCTAATGTGTTTTATCAGATGAGGTTATGCTCATAAAAACACAACTGCAGCATTTTAATTCTTCTCAACCCTTATGTGTTTTCTGTAAACGGCATTATTTCTACATAATGAATGGTTTAATAAAGCTGAGAACAAAGACTGTTCACCCGCAGAAGATGAATACACCTGTGGAAGTTACCCGACGTATCCTTTTAGAATCTAATACCAGGCTCTCCAGCTGAATTTCTTCCCTTTTTAATGAAATCAGGATCTCCGGGGACATATAGTCATGCTCTGTCTTGAGCAGACGTGAAAACACGGGCCCTGCCGCAGGCAAAGCTCCAAGCGCCTCAGCAGAATCTGTGGCTTGTTTTGTCCAGGGGTCTACAGATCAAACCTGAGAACTTGAAGCAAACGGTTCTGCGCTCTGTAACCACTGCTGGCTGTGTAGGCTTTAGTTTAGATCAAACCATCTTCTTTCTGCTCCCGCTCATAAAGTCTGGCTTGATCTGAATCGATGCTCCCACAGGTCACTGGATGGATTTGTTTCCCTGGTTTGAAAATGTATTTTTCAAATCAATAGCTGTAATAATACTTTAAACTACAAAGAACATAAAGATAGTTTGTTATTTCAACCCAAAATTGGCTTAGAATGGGCAAATTTGAAGTTCTAAAAAGTTCAGGTGAAAAATGAAGCTTGTCGTTTCTAATCCCATAATAAGAATTTGGTATTATTTAAAACCTTTTTTGTTTACAAAAATGTTTTAAACTTAAATTTGGGTATCACTGACACCAATTTTTAAAGGTCCATTATAAGTACTAATATTGTTTTAAGGTACGAGCTGACACTTAAAACACAACAATACCTGTTTTTTGAGGAAGTATTGTGCCCCAAATCAGTTTCGATGTATCTCTACTTTAAATTAAAACAATTTATCATTTGAAAATGAAAACTGATAAAGACGTAAAATAACTTCTGAAAATACTGAAAATAACTTTCAAAGAGTGTTTTGATTTTGAACACAAAATCAAAAGTTTTTTTTAATGACAACAACTCCTTTTCCATTTTCATTGTCAATGTGAAAATGTGAAGTGATGGAAAAAAAATCTGATAATTGTGTTATAATTTTAAGTGGGTGTAAATAAACTTCTGGAACTTCCATACTGTTTAGATTTTAGGTTTATACAAAATATAATACAGAATCTTTTTTGGTTGTTACAAAAAGAAATAAAGAACGATAATTTTGTTCAGTTTTCATTTTCAATTCGATTAATTGATAAATGATATTTGTATTTCATGTAATAAAGAGATCTACAAAGGAGTTTTATAGCTTTCGCTTTTAACACAGAATTAAAATTAAGTCAAAAACGAAAAAAAATAAATAAATTTCAAATGAGTGAATGATGTATGGATCTCCCTTTGTGTGATCTAATTCATCATTATGTGTGTAGCATTTAGAGCTGCAAATTAAAACATATACAATCATAAGAACAACTAAGCATATCTGAACAATAACCAAACTTTTGTGAGTTTGTTCACATTACAAATAACATGGACCTGCCATCCCTCCTCTGTGTGAACAAAATGTGGCTCCAATGTGACACACGGCCAGTCTTGAGGCTTTGTGGGTGCCAACTTCATTAGTGTTAAACAATATTAAGAAGAAGATTGCGATGGAAAAACACATATTATGATAGCCTCCTGGAAACAGAGTTAGAAGTGCTCAGATAACAACCTCGACTTCATTAAGCTTTAAATTAATCTTTGGACTGTTTCAGTACAAGAATGTCTTCTCCAGTGACTCGTTTCTGTGAGAAACTGTGTTTAAGTTGGGCTCGATGGCATAAAAGTCAGATGAATGTGAGCTGGCTGTTCAGACTGAGGGCACAAGGCAAAACATCTGATACGTATCGGATTCAGGAGCTCATATGGGTTGGATATGACAAAATCTGGGTCACTTCAGGCTGCAGTCTGAATGTAGTCAAAATGTGGTTTTATTAGCCAAACTACATCTATGAAATCCAAGGTCAAAAGATTGGCATGGATTTACTGAATTGGTTTTTATTAAAGGCCAAGAAAATCAAATTAAAAGAGAGGTATGGAGTTGTCTCTTGCATTGAAAGTGACTTAATTTGTATTATGTCCCTTTTTATAGCCCTGTATAGATATTAATTTAAATTTGTTAATTGTAGTTCAGATTTGTGAGCACAAGCGTTCTGGCAGAGAAGATGAGGAGATTTAAAACTTCATTTTGTGATCAGAAGGTTTTCCTGATGCAGGGAAATGTTTTAAATGCAGTTTTAAGGTGTAAAAGTGACACAAGTGTCAATGCGACAGTGATAGCCCTCGAGAATTTTATTTAAAATATCTTAAATAGTGGGTAGATGAGAAACAAAGCAGGTCTGGAACCTCACGGGGGTAAGTGATTGTTAAAGTGCACGCCCAAAAAACTAATCCCCGGAGTATTGCTTTTTAAAAATCTTTCTGCAGCCTAATTTAAACTACTTCAATGAAAATAGTTTTTTCTGAATATGTACATGATCTTGCCTCCACCCAGACAACTACATTCAGAACGTTTTATGATTTCTCTCTGTGCTTTCCGTGGCTTGTGAAGGAAGTTCATTTTCTTTGTGGTCGTAAATATGTGATCTGCAGGTCTAGTGGGACAGATTGATTGATCAATGGTCGTAATGAGTTTTTGGTGTGATTAGTGACCGGACGGGCATCTGGACGCTCCAGATGTCTAGCACCCGGCAGCAGCTGAAAGATTGTGGCCGGATCATTGCTCTGAATATCACTCTATGAATACGCTGTTGCTATCTGCATCTCCCACACTACTGCAGCTTTGCCTCAGATTTCTCTCTCTCCCTCTCTCTCTCTCTCTCTCTCTCTCTCTCAGGTGGATTCTTTCTCGGGGTCGCTCTCTCTCTTCTGAGTAAACATACATTTTTAGGACAAACTGCAAGATGATCTGTGAAATGAAAGAAAGATGGCTTCATATTCCACCACAATTTTCTCTTACTGAGTTGGGGAAACGAAAGCCGGGGAGTGAAGCGCTCTGTGTGTATGTGTGCAGAAATCAAGGAGAAAACTATCATCAGACAGAAACTACCATCAGTTCATTGGGGAACAGCACATTCTGAGCCAATCAAGTCGGTTTAACATTGAGTTCAGTCGAATTGCAGCCTGAAAAGGGTGCTGCCATGTTTATTCACAGCTGAAGCCACTGTTTGAAATCATTTTAGAATGAGATGATTTTCTAGCTATTATCGGAGATTAGCACAAACACGTCATCACTGGATTCAAACAGACATCCAAGATGTGAGATTTAAGTGATTCTGAACTGATAAGAACTTTAACAAACTGATCTGAATGTTCCTGATGGTGCATGCTAGTGTATAAAGATGCTCACTTGAGAATGCATACTAAAAGCAAAGAAGCTGTTTTAGCAATTTCAATTAAAATATAGAATAAAAGCTGCAGGTGAGAAGTTGAGTTTAATCGGCTCGTAGCCCCGCTTCAACAGATATGTGTAGCAGATGTGAAAGTACATGCGCAAGGTGCAGATTAAGGTGAATTCATTGGCCAATAAGCATAACTTAGCTTAGGTTATTGCTGCTTACTTCAAAATGTGATTAAAAGGGATTTCAGCACATGCAAAAAAAATCAAACCCGTTCCAATAGTTTTTTTTATTTTACGAATGTTTTTCAGTTACATTTCAACTGTGTATCCATTTTAATCGTGTGAATTGAGCAATGACCTGAAGACTGGACGCTATACAAACGTTGATTTGCTCCCTTTTTGGAGCAGCGCCACAAAGTCGTTTTAACTCAACATCTCATTAGGAGAATGTATGGAGCGAGTTTGTGCCAAATTCAAAACAGACACGATCTGTTTTGCTAAGCATAAATTTATTTGCAAACAAGCTGATTTACAAATATAAACGTGGATTTGAGCAAAAACATAGCGCAACCTGCAAACAAACTGAAACCAATCTGCAGAATAAATTCAATTCTGTAAACATAAAAACTATTTTTTTTATCAAATTAATTCAGGTGATTTTTCCACATCCAACCATGTTTGAAGTAATAAATATTAATTTGTGATTGAACTGTTTTTTAAAATGTAAAAAAAATCTGCCTTTTGTCTCATCTTTTTTATTCTTTTACTTAAAATTACAACCGTTTCTATTATAGCATTGTCTTTTAAAACAATTGAATCTGGCCTTAACAAATACAAAATTTGTATTTATATTTTGCATATTGCCGTTTTAAGGTAGTTTCGTGAACAGTTTCGAGGAGCGATAATATATTCAGCAAACATTCCATGGACAGATCACTCACGAAACAGTTTGTGTTTGTTTGAAGATCAGCTCTATTTGTATGTGGAATTCGCACAAAATCCACTCCATACACATGAGCAAACACCTGTTGTGGATGTGAAAGTACATAATAAAGTAAAGTAAAGGTTTTGGCCTGTAACCAGAATATGGCTAATGTTATTGCTGCTTACCTCCAGCTCCAATTTTAGTATTGACAGACCATACTGCTAACATCTTCCTAGCCATTTCCTTCTCTATACACAATTTTCCATTTTATTTTTAGTTGTTGCGCGTCTTTCCCACTTGTTTTCCTTTCAGGAAACGAGAGTGAAATGCTGAGTTTGTTCGAGCTGCAAAATGAGGTGCCAGGTCGCATCCAATCATAGGGTAGTACACATTGAGTGTTCCAGATGTCACCCATAGGTTTCTGGCAAAGTCAAATGAAGCTCAAAATGCGCAGAGCTAGTACTCGAAAGGAGTCCTCAGAGGCGCATGGCTGTAATGAAGGTGTCTGATTGGCTGAAGGTTTATATTTTATATATCTTAAACAATAAAATTTAAATATAATTCACCCCCCTCAGAGTGTTCATGAAGATCAAAACGAATGATCTAAATCAAGAAACTTAATGGAGCCAGGGGTGAAAACATGTTTTTTTTTAGCTCCAACGTTGGTTAGTTTTGAAATAGCACCCTGTGCACGCAACGTGAATAGGACGTTAATTTTACTAGTTCTGAACCAAAAGATGTTATATAGACGTGATATGATCGTCTCTTTAAGGTTGCTTGAGATCGTGAATCGTGTGCTTTAAACTTTTAACCCCTGCGATTTACTTGTGCAGCTTAAGTAGGAGCAGAATCATGCAACTGAAAAAAACAATACCTGCTCAGCTTAATAGTGTAGTTTGTGGTTCATGGTAGCCTGGTGTGGTTAGTGCGGTGGACCCTTCTGATTGGCTGGTGTTTTTTCACCATAGGCTGTAACAGATGTTTCTGAGTGCTGAAATCAGAATCACCTGGGGCCTCATATATGAAACTTTGCGTAGATGTAATCCTTAAAGTGTGCGTACGCACATAAGGCAGAATTTGCGTACGCACCAAAAGTTTTCAGATTCATAAAACCGTACGTACGCCAGTACGTACGCAAGGTTCGCTTTATAAATCAAAATGATCTGAATATTGTGCGCAGGTGCACGTGCGTATTGCTTACCCCAATCTCCTCCCGAAATAACCATATTTGGAGGTTAAGACCACCCATTTTGAATATGTATGATCTCCCTGCATATTAATACCACCAATAATTCGGTTAACAAAAGCAAATTCATTCTCAGATGGTGCCTTTATTGCAACATGAGTGCAGTCAATAGCAGCGATTACATTGGGAAAACCGGCGATTGCTGCAAATTGCATTTTGATGTTGGCCTGTTCAGCTTGCGCGTAAGGAAAACGGATGTATCGGGGGGCCATCCCCACTATGGCCTCCCATACATATGGCATGACACGGCTCAGGGATGACTGCGACATACCCGATTGGTCTGCCAACTCTCGCTGGAAAGTACCAGTGGCCTGGTGGCCTAATGTGGTCAATACTTGCACAGGAACACACAGCGCATGGTTTCTCCGCGAGGGTCTTTCCAATACTGGCCGTAATTCAGAACACAATTCCAAGAGGATGGCTCTTGGAAATGGAAATCGGCTCATGAGCCAATCATCATCATGAGCAAGGAAATCTTCACGGTCTCTGAAAACACGCTCCCTCCGTAGAGCGTCATTAGCAAGGTCTTCTAACAGCGCTAGAGCATCCATTATGATGATATGTTTTATACGCACATACCTTTTTATAGCCCATTCATTAAAACAAATGAGTAAATTTGAAGTATTTGCACCTGGTTAAGAATGCTAATAATGATAATTCAGGTTGATACAATTTGATTTATTGGGTGATGTAATAGGATAATTTAGAAGTTTTTCATTTTAAATAGCTATTGCGATATGTTTTATACGCACATACCTTTTTATAGCCCATTCATTAAAACAAATGAGTAAATTTGAAGTATTTGCACCTGGTTAAGAATGCTAATAATGATAATTCAGGTTGATACAATTTGATTTATTGGGTGATGTAATAGGATAATTTAGAAGTTTTTCATTTTAAATAGCTATTGCTATTTGGGACAGTTGGTGTCGCCAAAACACATACTCTTCTAAAAGAGTGCGTACGCACGGTCAAGAGCATCCGTACGGTGCGCACTTATTTACGCCAAGTTTATTTTTTATAAATCCCGATATGTGCGTGGAATCGTCACGGTGGCCCAGTGGGTAGCACGGTCGTCTCACAGCAAGAAGGTCACTGGTTCGAGCCTCGGCTGGGGCAGGTGGCATTTCTGTGTGGAGTTTGCATGTTCTCCCCGTGATCGCGTGGGTTTTCTCCGGGTGCTTCAGTTTCCCCACAAGTCCAAAAACATGTGGTATAAGTGAATTGAGTATGAACGATTGCCCATAGTGTTAAAGTGTGAATGTGTGTGTGAATGTTTCCCAGCGATGGGTTGCGGCAGGGAAGGGCATCCGCTGCGTAAAACATATGCCAGAGAGTTGGCGGTTCAATCCGCTGTGGCGACCCCGAAAGGGAATAAAGCCGACATGAAGATGAATGAATGAATGTGCGTGGAAAAATGCGTACGCATATTTCTATGCCCATTTTGTGCGTACGCAACGTTTATACATGAGGCCCCAGATCTTCTGGTTTTGGAGAAAGAATCACTTTTGCTTAGAACGTCAAAATATTTGGATTAGATTTGTTTCTGCAACCAGATCCCAATGCTCTCAATGCTAGTATTTTATGGCTACAATGGATTAGTCAGGTTTAAGTGTAACACCCATTTTATGCAACTGTTCCCCCTTGTACTCTCATTAAATTAATTACACTCCTTTACCAGCTTAAGGTGAATCAGAAGGATTTTGTGACCACTTAATTTTTGGGAGGCCTCATTGTACAGAAAGTCTTTGAGCTTCCGTATCCTTCTTCCACCTCGAATGCTAACACTTACGACACACATGCCATACTGATCCAGTGTTATTTCTGCTATCAAACTCCCCCAATCGCCCACTCCATAACCTTCACAGTCCGAGTGGAAAAAAAGTGCACGTCCCTATGCACTTCAACCCTACCTGTTTGAAAGCTTCCAAATATGGTCATTTGTGTTATCAGTGCTATTCGGCAGCCCCCGGGGAACCTCCTCCATCACAGGCCGCGAATGACAAGATAAACAGTCAACGCAGCAGGACAAGCGGGGATTGATTGCGCGTTTGTACGATTAAAGTGAGACAGGGGTAACATGCAGACGGGAGGCAATTCCAAAATGGTAATGAAATTTAATGATGCATGAAGATGGTGTTGCCTTTTTCGTCGGTGAAGAACACACAGAATAAATGCTTTGCACTAAAGCGTTTCAGAGCTCCAGGAGAAGGACAAATTTCTGGGTCATGTGACACAGGGGCCAATCAATATAACTGTGGCATTGCATGCATGCAGCCGCACATGTCGTCTTACTTAGATCCAGACACGCTGTGTCTCCCCTGAGATGCTTTCATCTAATGCGCAGGCAATTCATTTACAGCATCTCTCTGAGACAAAGTATAATGTCTTTAAAGTGAATCAAAGACAGTGGTTTTAGTGAAAGAGTGAAGCTGTATTGACGATAGCAAATTATTTTGTATGAAACATCTAGAATCCTTCTGATGTGGGTCAGAAAGTTCCTAGAACAGAATCTTAAAGTGATTGAATTAGGTCAAATACTGTAAGTTCTATTTTATGTTCCTGCTTCAGAGTTAGAAAAACGTAGCTGTATTTCACCTAAAAATATTTTAAATTAGTTACACTCCTTAGCCAACCCTTAAAATTAAGTGGTGAAGGCCTTCACATGCCTGTGCAGCTCCTACATGCAGTGGCGGCATCTTAATAATAATAAAAAATAACCTTTTAAAGCGCCTTTCCAGCTTGCTTCCCAAAGTGCTGAACACAGATCAAAAGTAAAACTGTACAAAAAAGTACATGAACAGCAGAGATAAAATAAATAAAACAAGATAAAAACAAAATACATAGTTAGACAAGGAAATTTAAATCCAGGGTTAATGCTAAAAGCAGTAGAAAGTATAAAATGTCAACAATTCACATATGTTGTGGTCTCGTGGATAAGGAGATTGACTGGAGATCAGAAGGTCGCCGGTTCAATCCTCAGATCCATCAGTTGAAGTTGAAACACTTGCTCTCCATCTTCAGCAACTACAGTTGTGGAGCCCTCGAGCGAGCACCAGTTCCCCGACTGCTCCCGGGGCCACGCAGCCATGGCCCCCACTGCTCCGGGTGAGTACTCACGGTGTGTTTGTTCACTGCTGTGCGTGTGTGAACAATGGGATGGGTTACACACAGAGCACAAATTCCAAGTATGGGTCACTCCATAACTGGTCACTTTCATTTAGCCGTTTAACGATAAGCCAGTTTAGGCAAGGCAAGATTATTTGTATAGCACATTTCGTACACAGGGTATTTAAAAGTCCTTTACATTGGAAACAAAGAATAAAAAGAAAGTACATTTAATAAAATCAAGCATAAAAAAAAGTCATATAAAATTGTAGTGATTAAAAACTGAAAATATAAAACATTGATTAATACATAGATTAAGATGTGAAGTACAGAGATAAAATAGTTGTTGGACGTTGGTGCTCAGTCGACAAAAGCGCAACTAAACAGGTGAGTCTTTAGCCTGGTTTTAAACGTGACTAAAGTGTTGGCACCCTTGATCTCCTCTGAAGTTGGTTCCATCTGTGGGCCGCAGGGGAACTAAAGGAGGATTCACCCTGAGTGGAATTAACCCGGGGGAGATCTCATTTATCTGATCTGTGGGATCTCAGCTCTCTGTTTGGTGTGTATTAACTGATCATGTCTGTTTGGTATTTAGGTGCTGAGTTATGTTTGGACTTAAATACGAGCAGCAGAACTTTAAAATCTATTCTGAAGGAGACCGGCAGCCAGTGCAGAGACTGAAGAACTGGAGAAATGTGTTCTGACTTTTCTAGCTTGGTTAGAATTTGAGTCGCTTAAAAACAAACAAAAATTAGTTTAAAAACAAACGAGTTTTAAGATGAGATTTAAAGATAGCGTAGCTTTGTGCATACCTTAATTTCTCCGGAGGAGAGTTCCACAATGTCGGTGCATAGACATAAAAAGCCCTGCTTCCCATGGTTTTAGTGCGCATGCGTGGCACAGACAGAAGCGGAGCGTATGATCAAATGAGACGACAAGTACTCAGGGACTAGAACATGTAGTGCTTTGTATGTGAGGGTTAAAATGTTAAAACCCTAAAAGAAGTCACTTTTGTTCTTAAAACTTTTTGTTCTTAGGTTCTACTTGTGTAAAGCTTCCCTTCTAAATTGATTATACTCTCAAACAGATTTAAATAAATCCTTAAAACAAATTCTGTTGCGGATCATTGCAGACCTTCTGTACCTTTACGTTTAAATAAAACATTTGAGATTCTGTTTTGATCCACACATTTAGACCTTTCTCTACGCCTGTGCTGTTAAGGTAGCACGATACAGCATCATTATCCACTCATGAAATCCAAAGTTTGTTTTCCCTGAGATGTTTTTCTGCCTAATTAAGAAGACAGACACTAAAAGGTTGTTTCACTGCCACATCAAGGTAAAACACGAAAATAGTGACAACTAGTTTTTTCTCCATAGCAGCTTGGTAAAAGTAATCATCTTTGAATATGTTTTCCTGTCTGCACAGTGCACTGCAAGTAAATAAACACACATGTTCTGCAAATGACTGTCGATTACTTACCTACACACGTCTCCAGCATGGTCACATTTCGCAGAATTACTCAATCAGCGTTAATGCTCTTGAAAGAAATTGTCAGACTGCTGTGTTCAATAGGGATGAGATGGTACAATGGGGGAGTTGATGAAGAATTGATTTGTTTTAAACGGTGAGACTGATATTGTGTTATTGGAGTGATAGTATCTTCACCACTTGTTTTTTTTACAGTGATGACTGTGCCCCGAGGGAGCTGATGTTCCCTGTGCTGTAATGGCTTCCAAACAAGGTTCATTTCATCAGTGCAAGGAACATTAAATAAGTGACAGCCCTAATGTAGCAGATCTGAAGGCTAGGATGCTTTTATAGAAAGTTTACTTTGCAATTTCTGTTTCTTGAGCGGTTTGGTTACATGTTTAAAAAACATACCGAAATAGAGGCTGTTCACATAATGATACAGATTTGTTAAATCCACACACTATAGTTGCGTTCCATTTCTTTCACTTGGGCCTTAAATTGTAACTTTTCATTTTTCGTGTTCATTAATGGTGGCCTAATTCTCTTTTGAACAAAGGGGAGGTTCATAGCAAAGGGGTGTATACCACTTTGGTCAAGTTTGAGTTTGGGTTATTGAGAAAGATTTCTTGGAATACTTTAAGCCAGTGTGATTTTTAGCGTATTTTTCAGTCGTGCAACTATTTTGCAAATAGGCCTAAATTCTGCTGATTTGTGTTATGGCTCGTGAGGTGTACCGGGGGTAACAAGCAGCAATTGACACCTCAAGACCTGCTCCTGACCCACTATTGGACAGTCGCAGGACATTCAAACGGGTTAGAACTCCTGCTCGCTCCTCGAGAGGACATCTCACTGACGTCACAGCCGGCATTAAGAGGCAATTTAATTTCAACCCTCAAACAGAGTTTCTGTTTTCACAAACTGAGAATTGCATAAATTGGCAAGAAAGCTTGATTGTTTTTGGGGAGCATTCTCAAGTGAACGATGCACTTTTTTCACTTTTTTGTGGTACAGTTTTAGAAACAAGAGTGACGAATCATTTATCGGCGACATACAGTGCGAGCGGCGGGGTCGCATTCGAGCATCGGCTTGTAGAGTGTGAGAACATTAATTATGTGTTGAACTTTAACCCCTGTGATTTACTGATGCAGTTTGAATCATGCATCTGAAAAATCGCATTACAACACTCTTAAGACCAGTCTATACTTGTGTGTCAAGCCTACAGCATTTAAAAAACCCATGCTGACCCTGTAGCCGAGCCTGTTGCGTGCATCTGAAATTTTCTAACCACGTGTCAAGGCTTTACTGAGTGGGAGCTCCATGATTGGTCGAGTTGCAACAGAGCAAGCACTATCACTCTCTCCACTTGTGCTTCATATGAAACACTGGAAAATGGAGTAAAACTTTGGCAATTTAGTAAATAACCTTCCTTTGTTATTTGAGTTGTCTTTAGGCTAGGTAGGAGTTAGCATTGTTAGCGCACCACGTTGTAATATTGATCAAAGCAAAGTTAGTGCTTCTACAACAGCAACAGATGTATGTATGGAGTTATTATTCAATGTATTATGGGGTAATTAAAGCTTTTGCTAGCATCTGTTTTTGTTAGGTTGTATTTAGCACTTTTATCACGCCAATATCGATCAGTGCATAGACAACTAAATGGGTTTTGTTGACAAATGAGTGTGCGGAGCGTCCTCAAAGGACCGTTTTGTAGGATTGATGCTCAAATATCGATCGGCCTTTACTTGGTTACTGTAGGTGTTACAGGTGTTATGTCTCGTGTAGGGTTGGAGAATGTAACACAATTGATCGTTCCAAGATCTGGTGGAGAGTCTTCCTAAAGAACGAGGTACTTAGTCAAAGGTGGTTACAATCAACTCCTGAAGCAATCAGATCATTTTTTTTCAGATGACACATGCTAGGACGAATTGAACCACCTACTCCTAGTAGGGAGAGCAGGTGATTGATTATTGTTCATCTGTTTCCTTTAGGTATATATATATATATATATATAAAGATTTGAATCAAAAGAGGATTTAATTAAATATATTTTTAAGAATTATTCTAAATGATCTATTTTGGTGTTGGTACATTTTTTCAAAACAGTCATGATGTGTCCTGTGGTTTGTTGTACACAAACTCTTTTTCTTCATCTGTCTAAAAGATTCGTATCTAATGATGCCCCATTCGCGTTTTCATGGCTTGGGAAAAACTGGTGTCTATGAGCCACTGGCAGGATTAATTTCTCAGGTCATCACTTACAGCGGGAGACGCTCACAAGAATGCTCCAGGCAAGGACAGAGTAAACTCTAGAGAGTCACAGAGAGTGAAAGAGAGATAGAGTGGCTGGTGTGTGCGCGTGTGTGTGCGTGTGTGCAAAACCATAAGCTGCTCTCCATCATACTAAAGATCAGGGTAAAATTGAAGATGTCATCAGTCCAGACCTGCAGCTTGCCAGAATTTCTCAATATGTACGCCATGCTTGATCAATTCAATTCATCATCTTACAGCGAATTTAGCAGTTTTTTTTTCTTATTTGGAACAGCAACCTGAAGAGTTTTCATTACATTGCTGTGAGATTGTAGCTACAACATTTCACACTTGTGATGGGAAATTCGGATCATTTCTCCGACTCGGATCTTTGAGTCCCGTTCAGCAAAACGAACAAATCTTTTTTCGAGTCATTTCGTTAATTTTAGTAAAATACCAATAAAATGTTGTGTGTTTCTTCCCTAACACATTTAGTATATACACAAACCCGAATCACACTACAAATAAGACAAAACTATAATGCTAGAAGACTTTTAGGTTAAAGTCCCATTCGTTCCTCACATTTCTTCTCTCTGATGGTAACGAGTTCAGTCCGGCCCCGGGGCCTTCTGTCACGTGACGCTCCCTAATATTAACCAAATGCAGTTTGAGCCGGAAACAGAAAAGATTCGTTCTTTCCCCGAGTCCTCCGGCTCCTTTCGTTCTCTAATCATTAATGATGAGCGCATTACGCTCGGAAAACCAGAAGAATGTTGCGCATGCGCCACTGAACGAATCCCTCTCCGACACGATTCACTCCTACAGAGTCACATTAGAGAGTCGTTCAAAAAGAACGAATCGATCATGAACGACACATCACTATTTCACAGTCACTTGGAATTAAACCTAGAGCATGCAAGCAAGATCTATGAAACCCCAACAAACCTTAAAACACTATCCCCTCTTGTTTCCAAAAGTGATATCATGTATTAAGTAAAAAACAAAATCAATAAATAAACTAAAACATGCTTTGGTTAATTAAGGGGTAGTGGTACCTGTTCTTGGTGGTTTTAGGGTCGGTACTTGCTTTGCTCCATCTACATAGAGAGCCCATCATATAATATTCTTGCCCCTAGAAATGGGTCGAGTCCCTCTTTCAATGCAAGGCCAAGGGATTACTGTGACCTTTTCCAGTCGCATAAAAGAATAAAAGCATGATTGTTATTCACACCTTTGGCTAGAATGGCATGAATTCGACCAGAAATAAGTAGTGACAAGAATTTCTGAGAACTTTGTGTCTTTGAATTCTAAAATTATCTACTCTTTTTCAAGCCATTTTGTTTGTTTCTCAGACATTTCTGTTCCGTACATGTATGTTTTAGCAGAGAGTAATTAAAAACAACTTAAAATAGAGTGAAAGACAATATGGAATTTGTTACAAAGTCTAACTCAAGTAGTTCACACTGAACAGAGAAGTGCTCTGAGGATAAGGGCTCTTTTTGAACAGTTTTATTGTTTCTGCCTTTCTGACTGATCGGCTGTGGACAGTGAGAGAGAACGTTTAGATGAGGTATTTTCTGCATATCTGAGATCCTTATACGTGCATGGTTCTTGCACAATATTCAATTCAAATACTTTTCTATAGACCAAACTATCCTGAATTTATCAGGTAAAACTATAACCTGGGTTAAATGTGAACAGACAATATTTTGGCTTGAACAAGGGCAAAATGTCCTAATATAATGTGGGTCCAGTTATATTTTGGTGTAAACTTGTTTAATCCTTGCCAAGTCAATAACTCTCTTAAAGTGGGTCAAACTGTATCTTGGTTTAAACTTGGCCAAACCAAAAACTGGTTTAATGTGGGACAAACTAAATATTTTTTTTAACTTGGCAAATCTAAAAACTGATCTAAAGTGGGCCAAAATATATATTTTTTAAACTTGACTAAACCAAAAACTTTTTAAAGTGGGCCAATCTTGATCTTGATTTAAACCTGGCCAAATCAAAAAACTGATCTGAAGTGGGCCAAAATATATATATTTTTAAACTTGACTAAACCAAAAACTGTTTAAAGTGGGACAATCTTGATCTTGATTTAAACCTGGCAAAATCAAAAACTGGTTTAAAGTGGGCCAAACTAGAATTAGTTTAAACTTGGCCAAAACAAAAACGGGTTTAAAGTGGTTAATACTGTATCTTGGTATGAACTTGGTCAAACCAAAAACTGGTTTACCGTGGTCCAAACTATATCTGGGTTAATTTTGGCCGAACTAAAAATCAAACTAGATATTGGTTTAAACTTGGTCATACTAAAAACCTTTTTTAGTACTGTTTAGCACCAACATCTAACCATGCTATTTAAAACTGACCCTCAAAAAGTATAGCGTATACAAAAGTGTTGATGTTCTTTGGACTCAAAATACAGTTTGAAGTCTTACAGGCTAGCACTTTTGATTTTCAGTTTGAACTAGCTTCTTCAAAGACTGGTGCTAATGGTACCCAAAAGGGTCCCGCTTGAGGTTCCTCGTATGTCTCTTAAGCAGGAGACAGCGAGAGACAAAGTACTGGTGTGGGCTTCGAAGTCTTGAAACCACAAAACTCTGTTCCTTCTCTGAACTGGAGAGCTTGTGGGATTGTTAGGGGCATGTAAAGATAGACAGTGACAGATTTAGCGGTGGTTTTGCAAGCAAGCAATGATCTGCAATGGGAAGCCAGTGAAAAGTTCTGCTTACTGTTACATAACAGTTCAGATCTTTCTACAGTGTCAAAGTGAAGGTACACCTTACTCAAAGATTTCACAAAAAGACCTCGATGTCCTCAACCCAGATTCGTCTCTTGGACACCGACATGCTAAAGTAGACTCCTTCTTTGGAAAACTGAGAATTGAGCAAGGTTAGATTTTCTTCTTGGTAGTTATTATTTACTTTTGCCATCTACAAAAGAGTTTTAGAAGCATTGCCCCATGACAAAACTTTTAACAAGCTAAAAACACATCTTGTATTTTAGTATTTAAGGGCTTGATAGAATCAGCCCAGGTCCCTACAGTCAAACAAACAGCCAATCCAGAAGCAAAGTCATTGGACATCTTTGATAAATCACATTCTCCCAGATCCGTGCTAGCTCTCGGATTAGCGGCATTTGAATATTATGCAAATCCACAGCAACCCCTTTGTTTCTGACCTCAAAATCTGAAATGGACAAGTGTCACCAGTGGGATTCTCTGTGGTATGATTGGTCTCCTCCATGCTGTCAATTTTGGTTCACACCTGCTGCCCTTTACGCCTGTTATGTATTCATTCTGCCAGTCCCCGAAGGCCTAAAAACGAAAAAGAGGGATGAGGAGAATAAAGTGACAGATTAATTTATTGACCGGGTATCCTCCTCGCGGCTCACACCTCTCTGTCTCTCGCCGCCCCAGGTTTCACCGTCACCTTATGCACGATGGTCTGATGCCAAATGACTGAGAGGTGATGCACAGGCAGAAATCGAGAGAGGTGGCCATTCATCATGCGGGGGTAAAAACCAGCACCTCGCACCCCCTGAGACAGCAGCAGGTGATGGGAAAGAGAAAACCAGGCTAAGATTTTTTTAAGCTGTCTGGCTCATATCTCCCATAATGCAGTTGGTTTCTGAATGTCGGATGTGCAGGGGGAGTTGGGTCATCTATATTTTCAAGAGTTCCTATTTTCAAGCATCTTTTTACTATGGCAGTGGTCTCCATCCAGACCTCTCATATATCAAGCACTTGTCTTCCTGCTGCTTAAGCTTGATGTAGAGGGTCATGTGGTCACCGCACGGGCTCTGGATTGACGGACAGTATCTGTTTAATGCAGAGACCAGTGATGGATCATGCTGCCAAGCTTTTAAACAATGTTTACACGTTTGACAGCTACTACACACCGAGGTAGACTTGTCTTTACCAATCCTGTGGCCAATCTTCCATTGGTGCCTGCCAGGAAATAAACACATATCATTTTCACATTACTGAAATGGTTACATAAAAGAGAGAAAAATATGGATTAAATTACTTGAATGAAATTCTTGCTATATTATTTAATAAAAATATAATAGCATCACTACGTCGTATTTCCTCACTAGAGGCCGCATCTCCAAAACAAACAGCAGGAAGCGGAAACAGCAGGGATGGGTTAATTGGGCATGAGTCTGCAGCCAGGGTTATCGACTTCATCATGAATTTCATGTGTGACATAACCATGATGGTTGATTTCTTGGGTGATTTCTACTTTTTTCCTCTGTTTCCTGTCATGAGGTGGACACAATAGTGACATTTTCAGAAGATAAACAAGGCTCCAGTAGGAACAAACCTGAAACTAGCGGTAAACAACCATGGTTTGGACAACCGACTTTAGCCTGCTGGTAAGATTTTCCATCATTGCTGCTAAAAATTCTGTCAATGCATGTTGAATCCCTATAGCTTTTTAATTGATTTATATAAAAATGTATCACCAATAGTGAAGATAATGTTAAACATGTTACAATAATGGTCAAACCATAATAACTCTGCATACCTCAGGCAAAATATTTAATATCTCACCATTGTTCTTCCTTTCCTACACACTACTTCTGGGTTTTATTCCCAACGCTGCCTCACTTTTGTTCTCAAAAAGACTTTTTAGTCTCATCCAGCTACTCTTTTATGCCCCAACAGCACTCTGATCATGTGATCAAAAGAGTCAACTTTTATTTGTTCAGAGAGAAATATCACCTAGCGAAAAACAAGGCGGCAAGGCAGAGCCCACCTTTTTGTTCCTCATATTCCATGCATATTCCTCCGGAAAAAAAAATGTGTTTTTGTGTCGATATGCTCTGTTTTGTTTCGAGATATATTTGCACACAAAAACAATTCGAACCAAAAGTCAGTGTAAATGCATGATGGCCTTCAGTGGAAGTAATTATCCATGTTTAAGTGTCGTGTTTAGTTCTAATTGTGTAAAAAAAAAAAAAAAAACAATAAAAACAACAACAACACATCTATTAGATTATTTTGTGAGTACTGGTTTAAGTTACCATGACTGTATTGTAGGTGAATCAAGATATTGATTTAGCTTTCTAATCGCACAAACTTTACTTTAATTCTCAAAAACTGGGTTTGTAAAATATTGATAGATTAGAATCAGAAAGCTTTTATAGGTGAAACATGGCTAGAGAGAGTGAGAGAGAGAGAAAGAGAGATGCAATCTGACACATATTTAATGTTTTCTTGGTCTGTGCATGTTTAAGTGGTTATTCAGTAATAAAGTAACTAACACTACACATAACATTGTACTACATAACACTACATTGTAACTAATTAATCATTTCTATTTTTATTTACTTACATTTTTATAATAAGCATATATTAATTAACATTGTTGTGTAATTAGAACTCTTTTGATGTTTGAGTGAAATGCATTTTTTCAATTAAGCTGAACAATATTTCAGTTTTAAGAGATGCAACATAGCTTGTTTAGGTTGAGCTAAATTAAAATATTTGAAGTGTCAGACGATTTCAGTGCATTGTGGGTAATTAGCAAGTTCCTAAAAGCTGTTTATGTGCTGTTATCATCATTTATGACTGTAATTAGTTAATGCAGCGTTATTAAATGTGTTTCTGGTGTTTGACTGTTCATTACGGTGCTTTTGGTGTATGGTGAAGCTACTCACAGTTGTTGAGAGTGAAGTGTGAGGAAATGGCTCCCGGCGGGAAAATTTATTGGGTTTGATGCTTTGACAATGGAATACAGTATGCTTATAGAAAATAAGGCGGATTAAAAAGTGTAAGGACTCATGTCCTCCGTGCCACCAGGGGGCGGTTCTGCCATGCACTGCCTCTCCCAGACTAGTGGTGGTGCCCTTACCCTCAGTTTCACTAGGAGCATGGACAATCAGCCTCATTGCCAGCACCTGTGTTTTGCCCTATTTAAAGACTGTGCTTTCAATGCTCTGTGTTCAGTCCTGAACCTTCCTGCCTTGTTGCGCTCAAGCCAGTGACTCTGTGTTTAGCACAAATCCTGATTCTAGTTTTAGAAATTCATTTTAAGACCCTCGTGTCTGTTTTGTTTTGTGCCTTTTCTGTAGTCCTTTGTATATTTAATATATTTTTTGTTACTCAAGTTGTAAGAGTCTCAACACCTTTTGTGTTGGTGTTTTTTTTTGTTGTTGAGTCAAGTAAAACAAATTTAGTTTTAAACTGTGGACTCCTCGTTGTCTTCCTCCTCTGCATTTGGGTTTACTGGAGCAAGCTTGCTTACTTTGTAAAACCGGTACAGAGTTACGCCGGGGTTCGATCCCAGCTCATGCTGGATCGTTACAAAAAGAGATAGAAATAGAAACTCTAGCTCTGTAAACTATGTCTTTGGTACCATTATTTGATGTAACTATCTATCTATTTTCTTTTCGGCATAATCCTTTTATCAGTCTGGGGTCACCACAGCGGAATGATCCACCAGTTTATCCAGCGTATGTTTTCCAAAGCAGATGCCCTTCCAGCTCCGACCAATCACTGGAAACTTCCACACACACTCGTACATGATGGACAATTTTAGCATACTGAAGTACAGAATTCACCTGTACTGCATGTCTTTGGACTTGTGGGAGAAACCGGAGCATGCAAACTCTGGGAGAAACATGGAAACACAAATGTCAACCGACCCAGCCGAGGCTCGAACCTGCCACCTTCTTGCTGTGAGGTACCGTGATGCCCACTTGATTTACTAATTACATCAACTATTTAAGTAAGCCTAATCTGGTTTACAGTGCAATATATGAACTAGACAAATTATTTAACAATACGTTTCTTACCATAACTTTTTTGTAAGCAGTTGTACTCCATCAATAAAAAGTATTTTCTCAGTAAGCGTTGATGACAATACTAACAAGCACATTGCAAATAAAGTCTGCAACTATTTTGCTGGCAATTGAAACAAGCAGTAAGCTGTTCATGCTAACTAATTATTATTTGTATTAAGTGGAGAAGTAATAAAGGGAATTAAAATAGGTCTTTGTGAGCATCAAAACAGAAACTGAATGAGTACATTTTCTTTTTAATACAGAATTTCGTTACAATCAAGATGAACACTGCTCTCTTCTAAAATATATATGTGTGTGAGATAGAGATAGACAGAAAGAGAGAGAGAGAGTGAGATAGAGAGAGAACGAGAACAAGGCAATCAGGAGGTGAAGATTCAGATGGATGCCATAAAATTCCCTATTCACCATGTCTTCCTCTCCTTCCATTTTTTTATACAGTGCTGCAGCATTTGCTGATTGATGAGGGGCTGCAATTGGACTCATCCATCATGGCTGGGCCAGGTCAGGTATCTTTCTCTCACTCACCCATTCTCATTCTCTCTCCTGCTTACAGCCAAAACGTCTTGATTGAAACTCGGAAGAAGCCTCTGTCAAACTTTTGCGTTGGCCTGCAACACCACGACATCTCCCGCAAGACCTGCATCTCCAAAAAATGAAATGCGTAAGCCTAGAGAAGGACTCATCTATCTTTCCAATGCAATCAGATCCTCAATGCTGACAGGATGCAGAATCTCATCGTCTTTCATTAGGAAAACACACGCAGAACAAATTTACCTATAAATCTTCCATAAAGGCATTCCCGCATAAAGTGTTACGTTATTTAACTTGTGTTTATCAGGACTGCCAGATCATTTCACTTGAATGAGGTGAGGAGGGCTGGGTGATTATCCAATATTGATAATTAGAGTGATATACATTTTCTAGATAGGATGATAAGGAGAGGTTGAGAGTTTGACAATTAAAAAAAAGAAATCACAGTTAGTGTTCAGGTTTGTACAGCTTTCGCTCCAGAGCAAAAACTTAATTTATTTGTAGTAGAAATAAAAATGTAACAATGTTGTTAGAATTATCGACTCCGATGATCATGGTATTTTATTTGCCCATCTTTATAAATGAGGGAGGCATGAAGCCCTGGGGACACCTCAATGTAAACTTTGCATCAAAGAGTCATAAAATCTTGATCCAGATATCGGTGACCACGTTCCAAATCTAAACACAGATACACTAAATAAAAACTATTTCTAATCACAGTCTGAAATCATAAACTGACATTTTTTATCATTTTACTTTTTCGAACTCAATAAAATCAAACAGTTTATATGATGTAAAAAAATAAAAACATAATCAACATTTCGGGAAACCAACATAATATCTATAAACATGTTTCTTGTACAACTTGCTCAGAGTTTGAGATCATGTGGATCTGTCATTAAAATTCACTTGCTTTAATTGCAAGCAGGTATAAAAGTGGGTGGGTTTTTATGGAAATAAAAAAAAAATTAAATCATGTGGGAGTTGGAGAAAGGATTCAGGAGTCTTTCGCAGAAGGAAAGCAGGATGCTGTGCTGCGTCCCAATCCGAATACTTACACTGCACCCTTAAAGTAGTTACATATTTTCAGAAGAAAATATCGATAATTTTTAGAGTTAAAGACTGGAGTGTGCATGATCTGGGACTCAGTAAAATGTCACCTGATGGAAGTAGTTGTGCGACTTCATCACGCACGACAACTTACTTTTTACTATTTCTTCATTAACAAATATTCTAAGATTAAATACAAAACTCTCTGTTTTGATAGTTTTTCATTCTGTGCTTCTTCTGAGTCATTGTAGAGAGAGCTCGCTTGTTTGTGCACTGTAAAAAATGTATCACAAGACTTGTAATTTTCTTAAAATGTTTTTTAAGAAGTAAGTTTTCAGTGTTTCTTATAAAATATTGAAAATATTTCACCAATTAAATAAAGAAAAACAAATGACCTATTCTTTAACCAAAGTTTGTCTAGTTCTTAGGCGTAATTTGAAGAACCAATTATGCAAAAAGATTGTGGAAAAAATTGTAAATTTTTATCTTAAGAGAATTGGTTCAATTATCGGGTTTTGATTGAGTCAGCCCTATGGTCAGACCAGGTGCATTGTGGGAGTATGGGATTCAGTTTATTACAGTAAAATGTCTGTTAATATTGTTACGCTTGTGTTGTTAGGTGCGGTTTAGTGTAAACATTTGTTGGAGAATTAGTATGTGTGTTAGGTTATTGTGTGAACTGATTTTTAGTTACCGTTGTTGAGTTGCAGGTCATTAAAGGTGCACATAATGAAAATTGCTGTCTGGAAGTAGATTTTAATCTGAAAGACGACATTGTCCTGTTGGAAGATGTGAAAGTATGATTTGGGAACTTTGATAAAAGGTCTCATAAGACTTTGTGATGTTACGTAATATCACAGTGTAGGATTTCTTTTATTTGAGCAACATCATCAGCGGATCCCCTAGCCTTCGGAGAAGCTTTTTGAGTTTATTCAAACAAAAGACTTCTGGAAACACAAAGTTTTTAGTCCCCTTATATACTCTCAAAAGGGAGGGGTAAACTGGACATACAAGCACGGTCAAACCCTTCAAACCCCCAACAGCAAATGGTGTGAAGGAGAATACCAGGGGAAGATGGACTGTGACAGCTTGGGTAATAAAAACACAGGATGTTCTAGTCACACACAAGCACAAAGAGTTTCACAAGAATACAGAGTATAAAATAAGAATTCCTTATTATTCTTACAGTCCCCTCTTTTGGGCTTGAAAAGCCTAAGAAACACTTCACTTTAAAGGAATTCTTACATTTTTTCTCTCCGTCATACTTTCGATAGTCGCGTACACACGGTTCATCAAGCATTGCATAAGAGTAGGACCACAGCAGCAAAGCAGTAAGAGAATGATTGCTATGGGAACAAATGTTGATAACAAGGGTGAGAGCCACCAAAACAAATTAGGAAACAACTATTCCCATCCCTGGTCACTCTTCCAATCCTTAGTCATAGCTTGCCTCAGGGCTACCAATGTATCGAGGGCTTTTTTCATTTTGTCACTATGTACGTCATCTGGGATAAATGTACAACACGTTGTATTTAGCAGTACACAGACTCCTCCCGAGGAAGCAGTCAGTAAGTCAAGAATCATTCTATTTTGCATTACCATAGTTCTGAAATTATCAATTTCCTTATTCTGGTTCTGATCAATATCAATTGTAGCATTTAAAAACAAACCAAATCTGTAGGTCAGGGTCTCTAATTGGAGCATAATTTTCCCTACTCCCATGTGTGGTACCAGTGCCAGCGTGACCTTGCCTCCCGTAGTCCAGATTTTAAATTCTTCAGGAACATTCGACCCCCAGATTGGGTCGTGTGGCTCAAAAGAGAGCACACTCCTTTTGCTTCGCACCCGCTTAGGGTGACCAACTTCGAGGTTGGGTTTGCCTTCGTCCCCAGCCTTAGCTGTGACAATAAAAGTATGATCCGTTACATGGATGGGGGCGCATCTACCTGTCCAGTTAGCAAGCAGAGCAAGGTAAGCCATGTATCCACACAGCCACCCTCCACTATATATGTGCCGTTGGAGAGGTCAGATGATGTAGGGTCAGAAAGGCTTTCCACACTGGTAACACCATAATTTTTCTCATCAATTTCTCCCATGAAAATATTTCCCTTTACTTGTTTATAGCAAACTCTGTGTATTTTACTATGGTTTATAAATATTTTGTGTCCTACTAATTTTCCCTTTGGGGCTTTACTGCCTATTTTAACCCAAAATTTAGAATCACATTCAACATTATCCATTGTTCTGTTCAATTCCCTATCTTCAATCGTTTGCTCAAATGTTCCTGTGAGAAGAAGTGGAAGAAACTCATCGGCATACCCTAAGGAGGCTATGCTAGCAAAACAAGCGACGTTAGGCCCGCTCATATGTTTCCCATATAAGGTGACCTGTTGGGCTGAGTGGGGCATAACAGAACAGACATAGCAATTAGAAACATTATATGATTTAGCCAAAACTTTTGCATATTTATACCATAAATTTTCTTCTATAGGGTTTGTGCTTTGCTCTTTGGTCCAGTCGAAATGTCCATGTTCACTCCAGCGTCGATATCTGGTCAAAAGTTCTTTAGGTGGTGGATTTCCACAGACTACTTGGTGGTTGAAGTCCCTCAGGAAATGTCTCAGAACCAGTCCGCAGAGGAAGAGTTTCCAGATCATTGTGAGGTTGCCAAGTTCTTTTAATAATGCTCAGAATGGAGGTTAAGCGGTTGTTGGCTTGGCCACCAGAGTTCTCTGATGGGGGTTCCCTAGGAACAGAGAAACCTCAAGACAGATTATGGGAACTCTTTTCATTGCGAATATTCATAATAACCCAAAATAATTCACATTGTTTCAGGAGCTTGTTTTACTCTAGAAGCATGAATCCATTGTGAAAAGGAGGAAGTTAATACAGCTGTTCTAGTGATGGCAACAATCTCAGTAGGAGTACTATATTTGGGTTCAGAGAAATTTTCTCCTAATTTGTGAAATTGTTTTATCCAAACTTTATCTCCAACTTTAAATGGGTGTGTACTGTCTTCAGACATTGGTGCCGCTTCTGAATGTATCTTTTGCCAGTAATGGTTCAGAACCTCAATTAATTGATTCATATATTCTCTTAAATGAACAACAATATTTATTTGATCCCCTCTTAGGGAGATGTGTAAAATCAACCTGTCATTGCTGGAAGGGGCTTTCTGGTTTTATCAACTGTTGGTGTTTTGCCTGCGGTTTTGTAACATTATTTTGTGCACAAATTAAACATCTATCAAGTGTTTGATTTATATGTGTTGTCAAATTAAAAATACATAAAGAAGAATTCATTGTGTCTATTACCCCTCTTCGACCGCGATGTGTAACACCGTGGAACTCGCGGGCGAGAAAAGACACACATGCGGAAGGAACAGAAGCAGCTGCTTGAACAGCAATACAAACTGCTGCAATGTTTTCCCCCATAGACGGGCCATCTTTATTGGCGGCGTCCATTTGTTGTTGCGTTTCGTTATTAATTTTGGAGATAGACAGATAAATTTTAGAAGCGGGAGCGCGGGCTTCAGATCGGGATTCACTTTCTCTCACATCGCTGAGCGCTGGAGCGGTGTGTGAGAAAGAAACATCTGTTTTCATCTCTTGTGTGAGTGCGCGCGCGCGCGGGGCTGCATATGGGGGTGGAGGAAGAGAAGCTCTGCTCACAGCGCAAACATTATCTGCTTTCTTTCGTTTGTCAGGCTTTGGTACAGTTTTTAACACAGATTTTGGCACAAAAATGTTTTTCTTTTTTCTCCAGGTTGAACTCATGTCATACCACGTGCCATAAGCAGCCTTCATATAATCTAAATTCCAATCTGGATCTCCCATTCCACCATAAGTCAAATCATGTGCTGTTTTTAGATCGCTCGGTTCAAATGAGCCTTCGCGAGGGAAGTTACGCCATTGTGGCTGTTCTTCCGTCCATCCCACGAGGCTGGAAACGTAGGGTTGTGTAAAATAACCCCAGCCACAACGTTCCATCCAACTAAGGGCAGTTTCGCCGGGCTCAGGCTTCGGATGAGTTTGACCCATATTACAAAGGCTTTTGCAGGGGATCCACTAATGATGCTGCTCCAATGCTCAACAAGTAAAAAAAAAAGTTTTTATACGTATGTTATTGCCGTAAAATAAATCCCTTATTTATACGCGCAATCTTCTGCAGAGTACGCTACTCAAATTTAATCAAGTACGAAACGTCACTCTTTACAGGATAACCAGTTTTCTCAAACTTATCTTCTGTTAAATGGCTAACTCAAATTTAATCAAGTACGAAACACCATTACAGGATAACTCTATTAATCTGACTCCTATTTTATATCACAACCATGTGATCGTCTGTTAAATGGCTAACCTAAATTTAATCAGGTACGAGACACCATTACAGGATAACCCATTTTAATTATCTCTACAATTTTCCTACAAACAAGACCCACCTGGACAGGCAACGAAAAAATAGAATTCGCTTACCTGCACAGGCGGATCACGTCGAGGGTCACCAAGTTGTAGGATTTCTTTTATTTGAGCAACATCACCAGCGGATCCCCTAGCCTTCGGAGAAGCTTTTTGAGTTTATTCAAACAAAAGACTTCTGGAAACACAAAGTTTTTAGTCCCCTTATATACTCTCAAAAGGGTGGGGTAAACTGGACATACAAGCACGGTCAGAGTTTAAACCCTTCAAACCCCCAACAGCAAATGGTGTGAAGGAGAATACCAGGGGAAGATGGACTGTGACAGCTTGGGTAATAAAAACACAGGATGTTCTAGTCACACACAAGCACAAAGAGTTTCACAAGAATACAGAGTATAAAATAAGAATTCCTTATTATTCTTACACACAGGGCTTTACGTTTTGATTCAGTATAACAACTGTATAACATGCGCCATAAGTTAAACAAAGAAATGCCGTTTCAAATTAATTGTCTTAAATCATAATCAAATTAATCAGTAATTAATGTTAAAACAAATAATGTGATTATACCTGGCTGATTAATTCCGAATTTTCTACATGATTAATTTAAGTAGATTCTGCTAGAAAAAAAAACAAGCCTTACAATCTGCTTAAAAATAATATTCTTCTAGTTAATACATTTAGGATTTTTTACACAATAAATTCAAGTATACTCTGCTAGAAAAACAAGCCTCAACATTTTCTTAATGATTATTTGTGTAATATTGTTACCTAATTTTTTTAATGTATATATCACATAAGATTTGTTACAGTGTGGGTGATATCAGCCGGTTGAGCGCTCATCGATCTGCACTTCAGAATCTGACCGGTGTTACGCCCGGTCTAGGTCAGACGCAACAATACAAATTAAACATTATTTTTAAAGCACTTGAGAAGGAGGACAGAAAAGCAATATTCAAATTTAATATGTGATCAAATAAAAACAATAAGGGTTCAGTTGAGTGAAAGAGTCAGACAAATACCTCAGGAGACTGGGGGGGGGGGGGGGGGGGGGGGGGGACTACAAAGAAAGAAAAATAAGTCCTTTTTTTAAACACCTCTAAATAAACCTACTTCCCAAAACAAAGTGTACAATTGCTAATGCTATCTCCTTAACAAAACCTATACAATTACAATAACCAAAATAAAACCCACAACCAGCTCCCTACTTACCAATTTATGTACAAATACTTCACAACAAACAAGGGCAATCCAGAACTCGGTGTCAAAAACAGGCAGCAAATCGTTAACCAAGTTAGCAAGAGTACAAAGTTTCAAACACACAATAACACAAGGGCAAGTGAGCAGAAGCTGCCGGTATGGCAGTGTAGCAGAGTTTTTATGGAGAAGACTGAGGGGTTGACGAGGAGGCAGAACAACACGAGGACCAATGGCAGAGTGACAAATCTTCCGATGTAAGGATGATGTGGCAGGAACAGGAAGTGATGCATCACAGGAACAGGAAGTGAGGAAAGCACAGGAACAGGAAGTGAGGTCCTCTGATGGGGGAAACACACACTCACACACACTACAACAGAAAGAACACTACAAGGGGTCGTAACACCGGAAAAGTACACATCCGGGACCCGCTCGGGTACTTTTTATATATATTATAGTTTGGGACACCCTAATTCTCACTTCGCACCCTTAAAGTAAGGGTGGTGCACCGATTGGGACGCAGGATTACTGTTTCGTATGGGGGATAGTTTATTCACATGTCTAAATAAACATGTTTATTATTTACAAATATATGCAAAGAGATAGATGATAGTAAATTAGATTTACAATTAATTACAATGAAATGTGTAAATTAAAATAGGTATATATTTTTAAACTCACAAATACAGATTTATAGTTTTGAGAGCGTTTAGAATGAGCCTTTCATAAGTTTGTTCTAATTCTTGTGATGGTTTAAGTTAGGCCCAATCTTTGTAAAGCTTTCAGCAATCCAAAACGTTTAGCTTGAAACAGAACTGTCCCGAGGACACGAGCGTGACAACATTTCTCACAGAAAGAGAATTTGACCGGTGTGGTTGTCAAGCATCCTGATTGGTTGATTGTACTGTGATCTTGAGTTTTCTGAAAGGTGCTTTTAAATATTTTTATTATTATTACAATATATAGGGTCTTTTTCTAAGGCTTTGGTCTTTTTTTTATTAGGGAGACATTAAGGAAGTCGTGTTGTAAAATGGATTATTTTGTGACTTGAGTTAGTAGGGAATTTAATATCTTCTTGTTGTTCTTTTGTGTGTTTATCTGTAATTTGGTCTTGTTGTTTAAATCCCCGAACATGCTTCTTATTTATTTTTCCTTGACTCTTTTATTTGGTTTAAAAATGTTCCAAACAAACCTTTCATAATAAACATTGATCTCGATAATGAATGATGAGTTTTTGGTGATCATTTGGGGGTTGGTGGTATTCTCTTTAGAATGAGTTTTCTCCCTAAAATTGGTCGTAACACGACAACAAAAATTCAGTAAACAGAAACCATTATATAATTCTGAACAAAATCTGTTCTCGCTTCCTATTTGTGCTTTACAGCATCATTAAATTCTACAGCATTTATATAAAGTGCTATGCGGTCTCTAATGCATATCGGGTCCTTTATGTGGCACCTATTACGGGTAACAAATAAACAAACTGTGATTTAAAGCCCTGGGCGTAATTTGAAGCACAGTGGGCTGAATTCTTTTCAAGCCATTGCACTGGAAGGTCACTTTGCAGGATACATCCGCTCAATATCTATAAAATAAGCCTCGATATATTTTCTACATGTGAAACCGTCATCCAGTAAATGGTGAAAGAGAAAATGGACCTTGTCGCAGAATGGTGGCCCTTAAAGGTGAAGTTCATGTGAAATCAATGGAGGGCTGCGGACACGAAGAGAAGGGAGCGCACAAATCAAGATGTTTACTGGAGACCGGCCCTGAGAACTGAATCCAGATCAGCCGAGGAAGACGATTTGATCTTGATAACACTAACGATGTGATCCATACCTTAAGATATTCTGCTTTTTTGTTTTTTACTTGTTCCTCATTTTGCATGCATAAAACTTCAGCAACAAGCTTTCTTTGTTAGCATGTGACGCATCTAATATTGATATGCAATTGGCCTCTAATGACAATAGTATAAACACATTTGCTTAATTATATCTCACTTACACATCTGAAGAAATCACGCAAGTTTAAATACTCACTCATTTACAGTCTCATTTACAGTACTTTCATTTTACTCCGGGGTCTCTAATATCTCTTTAACCAATCGTGTTAGTGATGCGGGAGGATGTTAATGAATAATGAGCCGTGCTGTGAGTGGACAACAAGAAGTGAGGGAACTCTCTTTCATGGAGGTCAGAGCATAAATTACAGAAATTCCTGTATGCAAATATGTACTGTATGTATACTGTATCCATCCCAATGCAATTTAATAGAGAGGGAGCTCTGGTCAAATCTCCTAAATTAATTGAACATATATTAACTAAGCACTTTAAATCATTTCAACTGAGAGTGTACAATTACAACATTTGTTTCAATAATTCGCAAACAGATAATTAACAACAGTTTAACAGAAAATGTTACATTTTCTTGAAATAGAAAATCAAAGTGCCACTGAATTAATATTATATATTATTATAATTATGAAAAGTTAAAAACACAATTACAAATTGATAGAAAAATGGCACCATAAAACCCACCAGCAAATAAAAAAATTTTTTTTTAGGAAGACACTAGTCTGAAATCCAGGTTTGATTCAATGGTGTGTTGTGATTCATTGAGATACTCAGCTGTATATCAAGGGCTTCGGGAAAGGGATCGTCCCATTGGAGAACCGACAACTCTTTATTTTAAGAAATCAATATTAAATACTGGTTAAAAGCATGCATCTTGGAGCAAGAAAAAAAATCTTAAACCTAGTTCTAGTCTAGATCAAGTAAAGGTAAGAGCATTTGATTTATTGAAATAAGATTCAAATGTTTGTGAAAAAAAATAAGAAAAAGGATCTACACTGTAAATAAATCATCAATACGCCAAACCTTAATACCCGTCCAGTTGTGTTCTAACTTTGATGGAAGAGATCTGTACTTCAAAAAAGCACTCTTGAAACAAGAAAAAAAAACTCAAATATAGATGAACCAAGCAGAAGATTTTGCTAACGGGGTGAGCAAATTTCAGTTGGTCAGAATTATTAAAATTAGCAAAAACTTCTAGCTGGTAACAAAAGCTGTTGGATCTTAAGAAAATACAAAAACTCTCAAAACAAGTCTTTCCAAGCTGTAAAAACGTATTGAAACTAGAATATTTTACCTTGTATATAGTCACTAGTGGTCTTAAAACGAGACAATATGTCTTAAAACTAGGATGTTTTCTCTTTTAGTTTTATATAGCTTATCAGAAACAATATGATTTGTCAGCACTGATGGCGTAGCGGTCAGAGCGCTGACATGTGGAGCTGAAACCTCTGGTGACGGAGGTTCGAATCCAGCTCTGGTCCTTCACTGATCTTCTCCCCAGAGCTCTACTAAGAGTTCTTCCTCTCTTCTATCAGAACTGTACTGTCTAAAAATGCATCAATAGGCCTGAATAATAAATAATATAATAAACATTTTAAGCTAGAATTTCTAGTTTTAAGAACCCATATTCTACTTTAAGAACTAAAATTAACCACAAAATGTCTTAATTTAAGGTCATATATACTTATTTTAATACTCAATTTTCTAAGTTAGTCTTAAATAAAAGAGAAAACATCCTAGTTTTAAGACAGATTGTCTAGTTTTAAGACCACTAGAGACTAGATACAAGTTGAAATATTCTAGTTTCAGTGCAGTTTTACAACTTGTAAAGTCTTGTTTTGAGAGTTTTTGTCTATTTATCAGCTAGAATTTTTTTCAAATTTTAAGAATTCTTGCCAAGTCAAATTTGCTTACCCCATTGGCAGATTATTTTTGCTTGATATAGGAAGAGTTTAACTTTATTTGAGTTTTTTTTTCTCGTTCCAAGTGTGCATTTTTTGCAGTGCAGGTAATGAATAATGTTCTGCAGCTCCGGTTTCATGGATGACATTTTGAGAGAAAACAAATATAGGTCAAACTTTACTTCAGGTTTACAGATTTGGGTTAGGTGGAGAAGAGGGGCATGCAACCATGTACTGTAAACACACAAAAACATGCTACTGTGAAAAAAAAGTAGCTAGCAAAAGACCTTTAAACGATGAAGAGTTGTAGCTAACCTGTAGCTAAAAACATTCAAATAAAAAAACTAAATTGCAAAGTATTTGTTACAAAACATCAAGAATACAGTCAAGGTAATATAGCATTGTACTCGATGCACAACAACAACAAGAATATTTCAACCATGACTTTCTTTACTTTATAAACTTACTGAAAGCTCAAGGTGACGGCTCCATTGTCCACGTCCGCAATCAAACTTTTTATTTATAACTCACCCGAAGGCAAGTGCTATTACGGCAAAAATGTGAACAGAACTATGCAATCAATCACATAGACACCTGCTGCAACAAGCTTTGGGACAGAGCTCAGGGCTCCAGACCCAGTTCACAACAATCACAGCAGTCTGGAAGTTCTACTTGTAGACCACATGATCCAGAAGAACTCGAGCACCTTGTGAATGTTCAGCTCTACTCTTAATGCAAATAAAAAAATGTTTATTACTGGCTTACATGGTATTGTTCTGAAAATATCAGATTTCGCTTAAGATGTCATTTCACTGCAAAAAATGCACTCTTGGAACAAGAAAAAAAAACTCAAATAAAGTAAAACCTTCCTGTATCAAGCAAAAAAAATCTGCCAATGGGGTAAGCAAATTTGACTTGGCAAGAATTCTTAAAATTAGAAAAAAAATTCTAGCAGACAAATAGACAAAAACTCTCAAAACAAGACTTTACAAGTTGTAAAACTGCACTGAAACTAGAATATTTCAACTTGTATCTAGTCTCTAGTGATCTTAAAACTAGACAATCTGTCTTAAAACTAGGATGCTTTCTCTTTTATTTAAGACTAACTTAGAAAATTTAGTATTAAAATAAGTATATATGACCTTAAATTAAGAAAGTTTGTGCTTGATTTTAGTCCTTAAAGTAGAATATGGGTTCTTAAAACTAGTAATTCTGGCTTAAAATTAAATTTTAAATAATTATATTATATTATTTAGGCCTATTGATGCATTTTTAGATAGGACAATTCTGATAGGAGAGAGGAAGAACACTTAGTAGAGATCAGGGGAGAAGATTTCTTAAAATAAAATATCAATAACATTTTTGATATAAGAATATGTTGTCAAAAATTCTTATTTTAAGATTCTTGTTTTAAGATCAGTGGCAAAATCGGCAACTTGTTTCACAAAGTTTCTTAATTTAAGAAAATAAATGACCAGAATAAGAATTTTTTTCTCCTCAAGAAAATATAAGTGTTATTTTCTCAAAATAAGCTGATGATCTTGGAGCAGATTCACCAAAACTAATATTAATAAAACAAGCCAAAATGACAAAACTGAAACAAAAACTTGTCACTAATGATGGAAAGTGCAGATTCCGAGAGCAGTGAAGTACTGTGCAATGGCACAATGAGAAAACTCAGGAAACACATGATCGACAGAAAGGAGACAACCCAAACACGGATGAGAACAAAAGAGAAAAAGGCTTTCAGGACTCCCACAACAATAGAAGAGAAAGACTAGAAAACAGATAACACAGACAATAAACTATATGTAAAATTTAATTGAGACCAACATGGTTCTTCATTAACATGTTCAAGGTCACAAAAAAGGCCTTATTGTTGTAAAATTAAATTGATAGCAGGTGAATCTTCCAAGGTCGCCAAAATCGTTAGAACACCAGGAAAAGCCAAGAAGAGCTTTTTAGAGTTTAATGAGGATACTGATTTGACTGCGTGTGATAACGCCTGTACACAACGGCACAGCCGAACGCAAATAAGGCTCAGAGTTTGAGTAAATGGCCACTGACAAATCATCACAACTGGAGAGTCAACAATTTGCAAAATAGACACGATTTATTGGATCGTCGATGACAAGAACAAAGCCTCAGCATTGGTGAGTGGCTCTCCCTTGAGTAGCCACGCCCTTAACTATGTAAAACTTTAAATCTTAATATAATTTCAACCAACTTGAAATAAACTGTGACGCATGCTTGTGGTCAATAAAAAGTATGCATTCTCAGAAATCATTGGGAATGAAGAACAATTGATACCTAAATGCGTCTTATCGTTTATAAATTGTCACCAGAACTGTGTTAGCCTAGAAGGGAAACTTTTGTATGTAAACATTAAGGTATGAATGAGCCATTCTCATTTTGGCTGCTACTCGAAGACTGGAAATCTTCTGGGAAAAAATATATATATTTACCCTTTTTCTGAGTGGGATCCTTAATAATGACTATTACTGCATAGGGACTTCCATATAAGGTCTGGGCTCAGCCCTCAATGTTCTCACCCCACCCATATGCAGCTAGGGTCAACATTAACAATATGAATAAAAAAAACATGGGTTTAATGTCTTATTTCTATTGAAAATTCTCTCACTCTTTACCACAGCCCCTAGCAGGCAATCAAGGTACTACAGTTCAATCCACTTCCTGTTATGCATCGACAGGAAAATCAGGAGGTTGCCACATGGGATATTTACCAACTTAAATTTTTGTTAGTGACAGTTTATCAATCAGTAACTAATCAACTAACAATAAGTGGATCGAGAGATGCAATTGAGATTTTGCTGTCCTTGTGAAGTTGGCCTTCCATGTTGCATGATTTTGCAACATGATGGTATGTTGATGGTATTAAATATATCTTCACATTGTTTCCTATTATGATGTTTTCATGTTAACAATGTAAAATCCCAGCCCTAGTTTAGACTAAACTAATAAAACCTAATAAACATGCTACATACAATAAATGCTACATAGAACAAATCAGCACCCTAGCAACCATTCGTACACCCTTCGCTACCCTAGTAACAACCGCAAGCATCGCATTAACAAAACTCCAACTGTCTAAAGGTGCTTTTAAACCATGAACCTCGCTTTTACAAAGAAAACGCTTGCATTGTCAAAAAGTCGAAGAAAGAAAACTTACAAGATGTCGAGCTAGTATGCTATAAGTACGTCCATCTTTAGCCATTAGGCACCTGTCTGAGGTTACTAAATGCCAATAAATGCCTACATCTGTAGATATTCACATCCTGAAAAGGTGGCTCATCTACCTCAGTCCCTGTCGGTGTTTGTGTTTAGGAAATTTCCAGCTTATGCAACATGAAGCTCAGCTGCAACATGATGCAACCAAGGTCATAAAGCTCGAGAATGACATGCCTCATCTACCAAAGCTTTTTATGTCAATTGTGTCCCAGCATATTTTGAAGTCTCTTCAAAACAAAGTGATTCAACCACCGGGAAAGGAGCAGCATTTGAAGTCGATCACGTGTGTCTGAGAGGCCATAAGTCTGTCTGTTCAGTGCTTAAATGTTATAGCTAGCAGGATGAAGAATCAGTCTTCAAGAGCTCCAGGGTTAGATGAGCTTTATACGGCCCAGACCTTCAGATCCCCCTAGCTTTCTCTGTCTGCTCACCATTGAATGTCAGCGATCACTTACTGTAATTTATGGTCGTGTATCTATTGAGCCTCTTACTAAATGACACAGGCTATAAATTGCTTATGTATTTGTAGCTTGAGAAAAGGGTTTGTAGAGAGCTGTCAGGAAGATTCATTAGTTTTATTGGCCGGAAAGCGTTGGAGATGTTTGAGGATTGTGATTGGCTGTAAATGACTGCACTTTTTCTGATTGAAGTAAATGTTACTGTAAGAATTGAGAATTGCAATAAATTCATATGTAAATATATATATATATATATATATATATATATATATATATATATGTGTGTGTGTGTGTGTGTGTGTATATATATATGTGTGTGTGCATGTTTGTGTGTATGGGTATGTGCGTGTGACGTTTATTGCATTACCAAAACACTAAAGTATTTTAAGTTGGTGTGCAAAACAAGTAGGTGTACTTAAACCTTGAAGTACAGTGGGCACAGTAATAACAAAAAAAACGAATAAATTTTTTGGGGCCCTGCATCATTATGACTAACAAGGGTTAAAAAAAAACATATAACCCACTGGCCACTGAAAGTAATTGAAAGATTTTTACAAGAAATGCCATAATCCACTTACACAAATATAGAGAGCAAACAAAAACAAAAATGCATACTAATTTATATCATTACCTTTCAAAAGCAGTTTATGTTTACATGAATTCACTTCGTGTTCTTTCCTTTTCCTCAGGGGTGTTGTATGAAACAAGTTTTTTCAAGGGGAGATGAAAAAAAGCGAACAATGAGCTTACATAACTTTTACATCCAAAAGTCATTCTGGCAGTAGCCAACACCTGACAAAAACACTCTCGAGAGCACACTCATCAGGGAGAGATTTAACTTGTCAAAGTAAGGCCATGCAGCTGAAAAAGAATGCCCTAACCATGCTGATCATATATTCACATTTGAGATCGCTGTTAAAGAGCACCACCTAGATTACAGAGCACTGACTTCTTTGGAAAGCGTGGAGTACTAACATAATAAAACCTGTCAAACTCACACTTTTTTTTCGGGTTTAAAAGGAGAAAGTTATTTGCTAGCCATTTTTTGGTCTTAAATCTTAAATCTGTCTGGAATTTTCAAAATAAGATACATAAAAAGTAAATAAAATAGGCCCAAAATAGACCCCTGAGGAACCTCACAGTCTACTGTGATAGCAATAAAAGACAAGAAAATCATCTTTTGAGCACTTAAATTGAAATTAATCTATAATAATTTTTGTTATGCAGTTTAAAGTATAGAAACTGGTTTTAGATGTATCACTTTGTTTTGTACAGTACTATTTCGCTAATACAGTATTGCAGGGGGTCCCAGATCCTCAATTTGCTTAGGACTCCCAAACTGGAAAACACACCCCTGACTAGATTGCCTTAAAACTTAAATTTACAACATATTGTAAGAGTGCCGTGATAGCGAAGGATCTAGTGAATGTGTGAATGATTGAACACCTTAAGAAACCTTAAACCATAAAAAAGTTGCACGACTTATCAGAAACACACCTGTATCAGTGACAATTGTGTGACAGCTGAGATAAATGATGGTATTTTAATAGCAAATGAGGGATGAGGTAAACATTTGAAGGTCACTGGCACACATCTAATACTGAACCTGGTTTCCCACATTGTAATTGCTTGCTTCTACTTCATGAATATTAAACTGGATTAAACATGGACACACCCGCAGCCCCTCCCCCTAAAGCCAGCATCAAAATTCAGCAGCTATCTTATCTCAACATCACTTCACATGTAAATGCTCTTCCATTAGCATAGAGCCAGAGGAAGGTCAAGTACCTTCATTTTCTCAGAAGATAAATTACATGCACGTCTGGAAAAAAAAAGGATTCGGAACATATCACCAGCTCTGTCAACAGGATAGACGTGGAAGAGGAAATCATTTGCATAAATCAGTGTTTTTTGTAGGATTAATTTGAATTTCTTAGTTTTTATGTATTCTATTTATTGCCACTGATTTATTCTGTTCAAAATAGTTAAACATTATCTCAGATTAGTTTTTTCCACTCATTCTTTTGGAAGAACGTTCTGCAACAAGTAGATGAATTTATTTTTAAAACACTACAATTAAATGATGGGAACATGATATACGTTTATTGCTCAAAGATAGCTTTATTGGTGAATGCATCTCCAAACGCATATTTTTAAATATTTTTTTATACTCTTTGAAAAATGTAGATTTGAAAAATATGGTTAACAATACGCGTACACTTCCCTTTGTTTTTGACCCATAAGAGCCCAACCTCATTTTCCATAATGTAAATGTATAAGTGCTAAAAATGTTGAGAATGAAGCTAAATGTAAGGTGTAAGATGTAAAAATTGAATACATGACCCAGAAATCATGTTCCTGTGATATATATCCCTGGCTGTGTCATCCAGCCACAATACTAGCCGTTGAAAATAATAGTTTGTTTCTCTACTGGATCCAGCAACCAACCTGGGATGCTGTGAATTGGGGAGCTCCACTGTTTTTTGTTTTTTTTTGCACTTGCAGTTTTAGTCTTGTTCACAAACTAACTGTCACAATACAAAGTGGGAAACAGGTCAGTTTTAACAGCTTTTATAGAGACACACCATAAAGTAGGTGTAGGAATCAACGTCCCTTATAGGGACGTTGGTCCCTTATAGTCCCTTATAGGTTCTCACAATCATAAGCGAATCAAAAACAGAAAACACTGAAGAGCGGGATACAGGGATGTAGTTTCACAGGTTACTCGGATAAGGGCGCGTCTTTCCACAGGAACAGGATGACAGCAGTTACAACGTACGGAGAAGTGACTATTTAACAAAAAGCAGTTTGAACTAGGTAAAAACAGTGACCAGACAAAGGTGAAATGAACTGAGTCCTTAAATAGCAAACACAGAAGAGCTAGAAAACTGGTGATTGGCTCCAGGTATTTAAATTCTATCACAAATTATTCTAGCATAATTTTTAAAATCCTTCTATTCAAAAGCAGGATAGTTTTCAGTGTAAATATCAAGAATTTCTCAACATTCTCAAAACATGTATGATTGGAGAATTGTTTAATGTTCCCTTTGTGCAAACTCAAGCAAATCATTAAATCTTTAACATGATGTAATATCAATCTTAGGGTCTCCTGGACGTACTCATCAGATCTTTTATTTAACCTTGTCTCGCCCCGTAGTGTTTTTGAGTACGTGAAATGCTATTTGTTTCCCCTGAGCTGCTCATTCAACACAGAGTCTCTGATCTAGACTCCTTTTATAAACCTGGCCTTTATAAGAAAGTTGTTTGCTGATTTAAATAAAACCATGCTAAAACAGCTAGTTAAATATTCAGATTTTTGAGAGTTTTTAGCTTGTTTTGTGCATGTTATTATTGGGTTGCATTGACAGCGACATTATAAATAAAATAATCTGAAAACAGCTCTGAAATTGGTGGCATTTTACTTTTTTTAAATTTGCTTTTTGATAAGTTGATAAGTTTAATTTAATAAATGTAACTCTAACTGGAGTGTGTTCATGCTGTACACTGTTCATGCACACATTAACTTCCAAACAAAATGACGAGTTTTCTTCATCATAAGTGTTTTTTAAATTAACGTCTTGCAAAATTACAGTAGCTACTTTTCTTTAATTATTTCAATCTGTTTGTTTGTTTTTGTTAGTTAAATGAACCGTTTTTGTTTCATGGAGCCTTTGGATGATCTTTGAAAAAAATATTCTCCTCAAATTTTAGGTTTTCTCATACTTAATTATTAATGTAAGTGCATTGTCAACTTTTTTCCCTGTGATTGAATACAAATTAGAATTATTAGACAATCATTCATGATGCTTGTGTGAGAATAAAACAGTTTTCTTTGTAAAAAGAAAAGACACACACTGAAATTTCTGAACCGATTAGTTTTTGACTGATTTAAACCAAACATAACTAAGACTTTTATTATACTAAACATGTGAAAATTCCAATGGAAATTATTCATCGGGTCTTTTTCAGTGTCTAGAGAGAAAATAAATTTTTCCTCAGCTGAATGGAAATCTTATTTATCTTTGTGAACTGGCTGGTGAAAAAAAGCAATAACCCTAGTGTTTTTCTTCTACAAAGCCCACCAGATGAACTTGCAAACTTTCATTCATTCATTTTCACGTCGGCTTTCTTCCCTTTCGGGGTCACCACAGCGGAACCGCTAACTCTCTGGCACATGTTTTATGCGGCGGATGCCCTTCCAGCAGCAACCCATCGCTGGGAAACATTCACACACACTCATTCACTCTTTTAACACTATGGACAATCGTTCTTACTCAATTCACTTATTTCGCATGTCTTTGGACTTGTGGGGAAACCGGAGCACCCGGAGAAAACCCACGCGATCACGAGGAGAACATGAGAACTCCACACAGAAATGCCAACTGACCCAGCCGAGGCTCGAACCAGCGACCTTCTTGCTGTGAGACGACCGTGCTACCCACTGTGCCACCGTGACGCTTAACTTGCAAACTTGTTCCTGTAAAAAGTCTAACGGTAAAAAAAAAAACAGTTTGCAGTTGTACTCTCAAATTAGAAAACTTGTTCAAAGACAGCCTCTCGGATGGCTCGCAGGCTTCACACGGTCTCCTCATCAGAACAAACACATTTTTTTTTCTTAACACGACATGACACAGCCATTCATTTGCACATCAGGGTCAAGATCTCAACTCTGAAAGGATTTCTGGAAAAGCGTAAGACCGTTGCAACATTAGCAGTTATTCAGAATTTCTCCACAACAAATTATTATCTCTGCTCCTGCATTAAGCTCACAGCTTACCCACTAGCTCTGAATGCTGGGAAAGAGAAAACAGCTAAAAAATACTGCAGGTTGACAGCTTGTGGCTCAGACACAAACCGTAGAAGTTTCCTGCGGTAGCACACAGACAGACAACAACTGAATCACTGCTGGAACATTTGGTGTTCTGTTGGGATTCCTGAATAAAACAACAGAGTACCACGAAGTGTCAAGACCTGTACAAAAGTCAGGAAGCAACATGAAGTAAAGCAACCTTCACTGACATCTCTGCAGGTCTGGTCAGATCGATATGGGATGTAAGAGATTTGGTTCTTAAGATGGTGAAGAATTTTGAACGTGTGCATTTAAATGTTGGTGTTTTTTCAACAACAAAAGAATGTGTTAGGCAAACAAAGGAGAGCAACTTAGAAAGGTGAATGATTGGCTCCCACTAGCGTTTAATATCGTTAAACATGAAGGGTGGATGAGAGCTTAAACCATAGAGTAAAATTTGAAACAATACCTTTTCCTAAGGTTTGTTCATTTTCAAGAGCACATTCGAAGTTCTCCTGGACTCAGACCAAAAAGTAAGGATCCTATAAAGCAGAGGCTTTTATACATACTTAGGGGCTTTTCAAATTAGCATACTTTTTAAGTATGTACTTCATTTAATCAAGTAAATTACTTCCTTAGTCATGTAGTACTGACTTTGTGACATACTTCATCTGCCATGACTTGGAGCCAAATTTAATGCTTAAATTTTTTTGCATTTTATAAATGAGAACATGAGCCAGCTGGAAAGTTTTACGTAGAAAGCCAAATTTTTGAGCATTTTTTAGATAAAATGTGGCCTCTGAAGCCTCCTGGAAATGTTCAGATTAATACGTAGTAATCACTTGTTCAGGGGTTTAAACCGAAATCTGTTATACTGAGTGTAAATCCCACATACATTATCCAAACCCATTCAGGGGCAGGTGTTAAGTCCTACAACAAAAACTGGACAACAAGACAAAAACGCTCCAACTGAAACAGATATATGAGGTTTGGTTTAAGTTTTGCACAAAAAGTTTCACAGAATCTCACCGCGTGCAGAAGAATCCATTTATTTTTGCAGCTATAGATTTTGATTCCTTCCATTGTCCTGTAAGAAATTGGATTTAATAAAGCGAGGCCACAGTGAAGACCCAGGACTTGATGGAGAGATTATGTCTCCAGATTGGCCTGTGAACGCCTTTTTATCATCCAGTAGAGCTTGAGGAAGTGTCCTCAGTTGGGGAAGGTCTGGGCCCCTGTGACCCGTCCCCGGATTAGTGCACAAAAATGGATGGATGTATCAAAAGGGGTAAAGTAGGAGGAGGGCAACAGGAGTAACCATGCAGATAAAGACAGCTTGATCACTACGTAGTGTAGAGACTTTAGCTAGAACATTCTGATCTGGAGAATGCCGAAGTGTTGAGTTTGGATAGATAAAAACAGAGCATTCGATACCATAGCTGCTACAGGAACAATTCTTATTTAAAACCACCTAAATGAAGGAGGCGCTGTGGATTTTAATCACTGGGATGCAGAAACCTGATATTTCTTGCAGGTTTATTTCCTGGACGGATTTGGTTGGAGAAGCCTCACCGATGAAGACTCAAAAGTACTGAGGAACACCTTTCCGTAGATGAAAGACCTAGCTTAAAGTGCATACTATATACTGTAAAAATGCAGCCTTTTTTCTGGCTAAGATTTATTAAATGTTCTCATTCTAGTATAAAACATATTTAAAAATATTTTATTTTTGAATATATTTTAGTATAACACCTCCTATATTTTGACGCATTTAAATTTTAGAGTATTTAAATTACCTTTTATACACATCTGTCTGATTTCTGTCTCGTTTTAGCTGTTTCATGTGGAATGTGTTAACCTTATAAGCTGTTTTTATCTACCACTTTCACGATTAAGACTAGTAGTGGAGGAAAAGGTTTGACTTTTCTACCTTATCTTTGTCCTTGTAAAGGATTTACGCACTCTGTTATCACTTTTAGTCTTTGATTGACAAAGAGAGATGGACAAATCTCAAGAACATCTCAGGAATGATGTCATCTGATGACGAAAAACACAACAAAAAGATAGAAAACAAACACGAATCGTCTCCAAGCGGTTACAAGGGGAACTACAAAAATCCAGATCACAACCACGTTTTCAAGTTGTCCTATATTAGAGCAGTGTATTTCTTTATCAAAGAGATTGCGCCCATCTTAAAACAGACTAAACAAATTGAGGTTTTTCCTTGTTATATTTGAGAACCACAAGATTGAAGTAAAGTAGAAAGCTGACCTTCCCAAGGTCTCCCTTTCCACCCGTAGAAGGTGAAACACGAGTCAGAAACCAGTATCGTAGTCCTCTGGATGGACACTTCTCTTTACAAAGCTAAAGTATCAATACTCCCTTTCAAATGTCTCGATTAGCATATTGATCCCTGACACCCGGGTGGCAAACTGTAAAGCGGCGTCCGCTCTGCGATGGCAGACAAGGACGTGTTAATCTACGGCAGTGCAGACAGGCGAAGAGCAAAGCGTAATTCCCGATGTAGAGGTGCGATCGCTCTCATCGCTTAAAAAGAGATGTGTAAAAGTCAAAGGCATTTCTTAAAGTAGAGGCATTTTAACAGCATCAATTATTCATCTGACTGCGTTCAATTATTAATCTATTCATAAGGAGACTCAATTATCCTCTGAAAACAGAAGCCGAGCCTGTATGCTTTTTCGAAGAGATGACCTACATTAAGAGGCATTCATGTTCATATTATTTTATCTATTCTAGCAGAACTTTATTCACTCTGTTTATAATACACCTGACATCGTGATGAGTCTGTGAAGACACAGCAGCAATAACCCTTTGTATAAGGTGCTTATTCAAAGTGATTGTTCTTCTTTAATTTGATACATCTTGCCTTATTAATAATGTAAGATGTTTTCTTTGCTTTTGTGAAAGCCGTGCATGATTCGTTCTTTCATTTGATGGCTCTAACGTGGCCTCATCCACACTTGCAATTAAAATAGTCGCTGGGAATGTGTGTTTGCGTTTTATTTATGAAAGTGTGAGGTGCTTTGAATGCATCAATGGGAACCGTTTGATTTGTATAATGAAGTTTGCAGAGTACGTCTGTCTTCAAGGTTTCCCTGAGAGCAGCTGACTCGCTTTCAAACCAGCAAATCCAGATTTCTGTCAGATCCGTATCAAAACTGCAAAGCAGATCCGGCATGAACTAGTGCTTTCAGAAAGTAGTTTTTCAAATACATCAATTTATAATGTGTGTCCAAATTAGGCTATTATCGGCCTTTTATAATTAAATAAAACTGAGTAAAAAAATGTATGTGATCATGTTTCATCATTGAACGCAAAGCTAATAGATTCCTCCTTTTTGCAGGTTCCACGTGGGATTTTAAAATAAGTCTGTTCTGCTGGAGTCTGACAAACAAATAAAACTTTAATAAAGTTTTGGAAATAACAACAAAATGTATTCAATTTGGAATAAAATTATTTGTTTTTCTTGGTCCTTTTCTAGTTAAGAAGGTTTGATGAACTTCTGATTTTGGTTTATATTTTACACATTACACCAAAATTTATTTAATTGTCTTTGGGATGTGTTTGCTCAAGCAATGCAAAATATTTTTTTATATACACTTAGATATTAGTTAGTTGGTTGTGTCATTAATTGTTATTAAGTTGGATCAACAGAATTTAAACCGTAAACTAACAGTAGGGTCTGGTCTTTTTTAGATTTGGTGTCTTTTACACCGAACAGAAATTATTTTAATGCATTAATGTTTATTAAATATAGAGATCTGGCATGAAAGTAACCCTGATCTGATTAGTGGCAGACAAAAATCTGGCCCTGCCCTGATCTGATGTAGAACTTGGCCATATTTGTTACAAAACTAATCAAGATCTGATGTGAAACTAGCCCAGACCAAATACAGAACACTAACTTGTATGGACCTTGCCCAGATCTAGTATGAAACTGACCCAGATCTGGTACAACCGGTCCATATTTGGGACAGAACTGGTATGGAGCTTGTCCAGATGGGATTGGTCCACAACTGGTACGGCAATGGACCAAATCTAGTTCAGAAGTGGCACATATCTGACACAAGGTTAGGAAAAACTATTTAAGTGAATACATATCTGGTCCACTTTTGGTTCGAATACAAAACTTGGGTATTGGCCCGTTGTGCCCAGGTCTGTGAGCAGAACTGGCCCAGAACACAAGTAGAATCTGGAGCAAACTGTTTTTGCTATCTGGCTTTTGAGTTCTGTCAGATCCATGTGGAGGAGGTTCTTATACAACTACCCCCACAGCAAATATTACTAGACTCAGAGTTCAGCTTTTGCCCAACCTAATTACCGCAAGCAATGAATAAACTAGTGTTGATACCAGACAAATGCCACAGACGGGCCATTTCTGGCCCAAGTCTCAACCAAGCTAATCACCCATACTTGGTCCTAGATTGGCCCAGATACTATACTTTGTCATCGTGTTGTAATGATGCAGGATTTGTGGAACCAGAACTAATTAAAAATAAAAAATCACAATGGAAACTGATCTCAAAACAATTAAATATTTAACATTTCTATTTAGCATTTATATAGCATTTATTTTGATTGAAGCATAAGGTCAGATCAGAGAATATTATAGTTGTCCCAGTGTTGGACAAGGAATCAAACAAGACGTGACATGATTCGCCTAGAGCTTGTGTGCCAGGATAAATGATCATCCACTTGAGACTTTATAACAAATAGTCTGGTCTATGCAGAGATGTCCTTCATCCCCGCGAGATTTTGATATGTATTTTATGTTATGCTTGATCAAACAGATTTCAAGCCTTTGAGCGGTGACTTTCATCTCAGCTGGAGGCCTGATCATCCGAAACTCACACTGTGACTCTTTCTCTCTCATCCTTCACTATCATGCCATCATGTTTGTTTAAAGTTTTGTGTGGTCCCTAATCTTGTAATGGATTCTGTGTGCTGAAACAAAGACATAGAAAGAGATGAAGTTTGAGACTGGTGTCTTATTCCCAGAGGGCCCTTGAGCTCCATGTTGCAGCCACAGCGTCGCCAAACCTTTCTCTGACATTTGAGACCCCACTGCATTCACTTACAGGTCTGCACACATTTAGCCCACATACGTCCTTACGGTGACTCAAGTGCAACTGTTATTGAATTTCAACATTTTCTGAAGAAATCTTGAGTGCTGTTCCCTTTTAAACGCACTGCCTCAGTTGAAAATCGTTGAGGTTAGAGAAGTCAAGAGTGCTTTTTCCAACTGCACTTGAAGGTTGAAGTTTTGATAAATGTTGACGCAAACTGAAATATGTTTTTCAGAGTTTGCTTTCAGTTGCAAAAATAAGATACAAACTACTGAAAAGGATGGGAATATGAGATTCGAGGAGTGCCTATGTGTTTAAGAGAGGCCAAACAGCTCGAAGGTCAAACCTGGACCAACCAAAGCCTCCACCTTGAGCTGCTGTTATTTTGTAAAATGAAAAGAAGTTTTCTATAAAAATAACACTGTGTTGCCCCAGCATTCCTCAAATTTATATCAGACAGTAATATGCTCTCAAAGGGAAAATAGGTTTTATTTGTAGAGATTAGTGTGGGACTTATGCTTAATGTCCTCTTAGAAAGTTTAAGTTTCAAATGAATATAACTGCGTGTGCTGTCCTTTAAAGCCGAGCAGACACTGTGCCCAAAAAGCTTCAGACGTTTCGAAACACCACAGTCATTTGACTTTGGCTTAAAGAAGCTTCAGACGTTTACACTTGAGTCATGTGACTTCGGCCAAAAGAAGCTTCAGACGTTTCTAAACACTTGAGTCATGTGACTTCGGCCAACAGAAGGTTCAGACGTTTACACTTGAGTCATGTGACTTCGGTATAAAGAAGCTTCAGACGTTTCGAAACACTTTAGTCATGTGACTTCGGTATAAAGAAGCTTCAGACATTTACACTTGAGTTATGTGACTTCGGTATAAAGAAGCTTCAGACATTTACACTTGAGTTAAGTGACTTCGGTATAAAGAAGCTTCAGACGTTTCGAAACACTTGAGTCACATGACTTCGGCCTAAAGAAGCTTCAGACGTTTACACTTGAGTCATGTGACTTCGGCCTAAAGAAGCTTCAAACGTTTCGAAACACTTGAGTCATGTGACTTTGGCCTAAAGAAGCTTCAGACGTTTACACTTGAGTCATGTGACTTCGGCCTAAAGAAGCTTCAGACGTTTACACTTGAGTCATGTGACTTCGGCCTAAAGAAGCTTCAAACGTTTCGAAACACTTGAGTCATGTGACTTCGGCTTAAAGAAGCTTCAAATGTTTCGAAACACTTGAGTCACATGACTTTGGCCTAAAGAAGCTTCAGACGTTTACACTTGAGTCATGTGACTTCGGCCTAAAGAAGCTTCAGACGTTTACACTTGAGTCATGTGACTTCGGCCTAAAGAAGCTTCAAACGTTTCGAAACACTTGAGTCATGTGACTTCGGCTTAAAGAAGCTTCAAACGTTTCGAAACACTTGAGTCACATGACTTTGGCCTAAAGAAGCTTCAAACGTTTCGAAACACTTGAGTCATGTGACTTCGGCTTAAAGAAGCTTCAAACGTTTCGAAACACTTGAGTCATGTGACTTCGGCCTAAAGAAGCTTCAAACGTTTCGAAACACTTGAGTCATGTGACTTCGGCTTAAAGAAGCTTCAAATGTTTTGAAACACTTGAGTCACATGACTTTGGCCTAAAGAAGCTTCAGACGTTTACACTTGAGTCATGTGACTTCGGCCTAAAGAAGCTTCAGACGTTTACACTTGAGTCATGTGACTTCGGCCTAAAGAAGCTTCAAACGTTTCGAAACACTTGAGTCATGTGACTTCGGCCTAAAGAAGCTTCAAACGTTTCGAAACACTTGAGTCATGTGACTTCGGCTTAAAGAAGCTTCAAATGTTTTGAAACACTTGAGTCACATGACTTTGGCCTAAAGAAGCTTCAGACGTTTACACTTGAGTCATGTGACTTCGGCCTAAAGAAGCTTCAGACGTTTACACTTGAGTCATGTGACTTCGGCTTAAAGAAGCTTCAAACGTTTCGAAACACTTGAGTCACATGACTTTGGCCTAAAGAAGCTTCAAACGTTTCGAAACACTTGAGTCATGTGACTTCGGCTTAAAGAAGCTTCAAACGTTTCGAAACACTTGAGTCATGTGACTTCGGCCTAAAGAAGCTTCAAACGTTTCGAAACACTTGAGTCATGTGACTTCGGCTTAAAGAAGCTTCAAATGTTTCGAAACACTTGAGTCACATGACTTTGGCCTAAAGAAGCTTCAGACGTTTACACTTGAGTCATGTGACTTCGGCCTAAAGAAGCTTCAGACGTTTACACTTGAGTCATGTGACTTCGGCCTAAAGAAGCTTCAAACGTTTCGAAACACTTGTGTCATGTGACTTCGGCTTAAAGAAGCTTCAAACGTTTCGAAACACTTGAGTCACATGACTTTGGCCTAAAGAAGCTTCAAACGTTTCGAAACACTTGAGTCATGTGACTTCGGCTTAAAGAAGCTTCAAACGTTTCGAAACACTTGAGTCATGTGACTTCGGCTTAAAGAAGCTTCAAACGTTTACACTTGAGTCATGTGACTTCGGCCTAAAGAAGCTTCAAACGTTTACACTTGAGTCATGTGACTTCGGCCTAAAGAAGCTTCAAACGTTTCGAAACACTTGAGTCATGTGACTTCGGCTTAAAGAAGCTTCAAACGTTTCGAAACACTTGAGTCATGTGACTTCGGCTTAAAGAAGCTTCAAACGTTTCGAAACACTTGAGTCACATGACTTTGGCCTAAAGAAGCTTCAGACGTTTACACTTGAGTCATGTGACTTCGGCCTAAAGAAGCTTCAGACGTTTACACTTGAGTTATGTGACTTCGGCCTAAAGAAGCTTCAGACGTTTCGAAACACTTGAGTCATGTGACTTCGGCCTAAAGAAGCTTCAGACGTTTACACTTGAGTTATGTGACTTCGGTATAAAGAAGCTTCAGACGTTTACACTTGAGTCATGTGACTTCGGTATAAAGAAGCTTCAGACGTTTACACTTGAGTCAAGTGACTTCGGCCAAAAGAAGCTTCAAACGTTTCGAAACACTTGAGTCACATGACTTTGGCCTAAAGAAGCCTCAGACGTTTACACTTGAGTTATGTGACTTCGGCATAAAGAAGCTTCAGACGTTTCTAAACCCTTGAGTCATGTGACTTCGGCCAAAAAAAGCTTCAGACATTTACACTTGAGTCATGAGACTTCGGCCAAAATAAGCTTCAGACATTTACACTTGAGTCATGAGACTTCGGCCAAAATAAGCTTCAGACGTTTACACTTGAGTCATGTGACTTCGGCCAAAAGAAGCTTCAGACAAATACACTTGAGTCATGTGACTTCGGCCAAAAGAAGCTTCAAACATTTACACTTGAGTTATGTGACTTCAGCGTAAAGAAGCTTCAAACGTTTCGAAACACTTGAGTCATGTGACTTCCACTTTTCACTTTACACTTGAGTAATGTGACTTCAGTATGAAGAAGCTTCAGACGTTTACACTTGAGTCATGTGACTTCGGTATAAAGAGGCTTCAGGCGTTTACACTTGAGTCATGTGACTTCGGTATAAAGAGGCTTCAGACGTTTCGAAACACTTGAGTCATGTGACTTCGGCCAAAAGAAGGTTCAGACGTTTACACTTGAGTAATGTGACTTCAGTATGAAGAAGCTTCAGACGTTTACACTTGAGTCATGTGACTTCGGTATAAAGAGGCTTCAGGCGTTTACACTTGAGTCATGTGACTTCGGTATAAAGAGGCTTCAGACGTTTCGAAACACTTGAGTCATGTGACTTCGGCCAAAAGAAGGTTCAGACGTTTACACTTGAGTTATGTGACTTCGGTATGAAGAAGCTTCAGACGTTTACACTTGAGTCATGTGACTTCGGCTTAAAGAAGCTTCAAACGTTTCGAAACACTTGAGTCACATGACTTTGGCCTAAAGAAGCTTCAGACGTTTACACTTGAGTCATGTGACTTTGGCCTAAAGAAGCTTCAGACGTTTACACTTGAGTCATGTGACTTCGACCTAAAGAAGCTTCAGACGTTTACACTTGAGTCATGTGCCTTTGGCCTAAAGAAGCTTCAGACGTTTACACTTGAGTTAGGTGACTTCAATAAATAAGCTTCAGACGTTTCTAAACCGTTGAGTCATGTGACTTCGGCTTAAAGAAGCTTCAAACGTTTCGAAACACTTGAGTCACATGACTTTGGCCTAAAGAAGCTTCAGACGTTTACACTTGAGTCATGTGACTTCGGACTAAAGAAGCCTCAGACGTTTACACTTGAGTCATGTGACTTTGGCCAAAATAAGCTTCAGACAAATACACTTGAGTTATGTGACTTCGGCCTAAAGAAGCTTCAGACGTTTACACTTGAGTCATGTGACTTCGACCTAAAGAAGCTTCAGACGTTTACACTTGAGTTAGGTGACTTCAATAAATAAGCTTCAGACGTTTCTAAACCGTTGAGTCATGTGACTTCGGCTTAAAGAAGCTTCAAACGTTTCGAAACACTTGAGTCACATGACTTTGGCCTAAAGAAGCTTCAGACATTTACACTTGAGTCATGTGACTTCGGACTAAAGAAGCCTCAGACGTTTACACTTGAGTCATGTGACTTTGGCCAAAATAAGCTTCAGACAAATACACTTGAGCCATGTGACTTCGGCCAAAATAAGCTTCAGACGTTTACACTTGAGTCATGTGACTTCGGTCAAAAGAAGCTTCAGACATTTACACTTGAGTCATGTGACTTCGGCCAAAAGAAGCTTCAGACAAATACACTTGAGTCATGTGACTTCGGCCAAAAGAAACTTCAAACGTCTCTAAATACTTGAGTCATGTGACTTTGGCCAAAATAAGCTTCAGACGTTTACACTTGAGTCATGTGACTTCGGTCAAAAGAAGCTTCAGACATTTACACTTGAGTCATGTGACTTCGGCCAAAAGAAGCTTCAGACAAATACACTTGAGTCATGTGACTTCGGCCAAAAGAAGCTTCAAACGTCTCTAAATACTTGAGTCATGTGACTTTGGCCAAAATAAGCTTCAGACGTTTACACTTGAGTCATGTGACTTTGGCCAAAATAAGCTTCAGACGTTTACACTTGAGTTATGTGACTTCGGCATAAAGAAGCTTCAGACGTTTCTAAACCGTTGAGTCATGTGACTTCGGCTTAAAGAAGCTTCAAACGTTTCGAAACACTTGAGTCACATGACTTTGGCCTAAAGAAGCTTCAGACGTTTACACTTGAGTCATGTGACTTCGGACTAAAGAAGCCTCAGACGTTTACACTTGAGTCATGTGACTTTGGCCAAAATAAGCTTCAGACAAATACACTTGAGTCATGTGACTTCGGCCAAAATAAGCTTCAGACGTTTACACTTGAGTCATGTGACTTTGGCCAAAATAAACTTCAAACGTTTACACTTGAGTCATGTGACTTCGGACTAAAGAAGCTTCAGACGTTTACACTTGAGTCATGTGCCTTTGGCCTAAAGAAGCTTCAGACGTTTACACTTGAGTCATGTGACTTCGACCTAAAGAAGCTTCAGACGTTTACACTTGAGTCATGTGCCTTTGGCCTAAAGAAGCTTCAGACGTTTACACTTGAGTTAAGTGACTTCAATAAATAAGCTTCAGACGTTTCTAAACCGTTGAGTCATGTGACTTCGGCTTAAAGAAGCTTCAAACGTTTCGAAACACTTGAGTCACATGACTTTGGCCTAAAGAAGCTTCAGACGTTTACACTTGAGTCATGTGACTTCGGCCTAAAGAAGCTTCAGACAAATACACTTGAGTCATGTGACTTCGGCCAAAATAAGCTTCAGACGTTTACACTTGAGTCATGTGACTTTGGCCAAAATAAACTTCAAACGTTTACACTTGAGTCATGTGACTTCGGTCAAAAGAAGCTTCAGACGTTTACACTTGAGTCATGTGACTTCGGCCAAAAGAAGCTTCAGACGTTTACACTTGAGTCATGTGACTTCGGACTAAAGAAGCCTCAGACGTTTACACTTGAGTCATGTGACTTTGGCCAAAATAAGCTTCAGACAAATACACTTGAGTCATGTGACTTTGGCCAAAATAAGCTTCAGACGTTTACACTTGAGTCATGTGACTTCGGCCAAAAGAAGCTTCAGACGTTTACACTTGAGTCATGTGACTTCGGCCAAAAGAAGCTTCAGACAAATACACTTGAGTCATGTGACTTCGGCCAAAAGAAGCTTCAAACGTTTCTAAATACTTGAGTCATGTGACTTTGGCCAAAATAAGCTTCAGACGTTTACACTTGAGTCATGTGACTTCAGCCTAAAGAAGCTTCAAACGTTTCTAAACCCTTGAGTCATGTGACTTCCGCCAAAAGAAGCTTCAGACATTTACACTTGAGTCATGTGACTTCAGCCTAAAGAAGCTTCAAACGTTTCGAAACACTTGAGTCATGTGACTTCCGCCAAAAGAAGCTTCAGACAAATTCAAAATTGACAGACAAAATTGGCACACCCCGAAACAGTGTTTGATTGGTCAGAAATACTGGATGACTTCAAAAAGCTGTAAAAACTTTTTCACTATGAAACTTAAAGCAACGTAGAATTGCTTTTCCCTCACAAGATTTAGATAATAAAATATATTTGGATATATTGAATTGTCACAGATTTATAGACTTATGAAATTGAACACATTAACAGCTGATGAGGAACTTTAGTCCATTTCACTTCATAACTTAATATCTTTTTTCCTCCAAGGCTGAAGAAATTATGTCCATAGTATAATACATAAGTATAACAAGTCTTTCAAACATTGTTGGTTTGTTAATACAGTTCTTGAGCTATATAGTGAGATCTTGTTTGTTTGATTAATTTGTTTATATTTTATGACAAAATCTTCCATTCACAAAGAGCATACAAGTTTAACTATTTTCATCAAGTCTGTTTGGAGCCATGAAAAAACCTGGGGTTGACAACAAAAAAACACTCAGTGGTAAAAACAAATCTGCGATTTCATTTTCACATTTACACAACTTTGTAAACTGAAGATCGTGGAGAAATTATCTGAAGTGGCAGAGTTTTATGCACGTCTATGGTCATAGCAATGACCACTAGATGTCACTGTGGAGACAGGTGTCGGATTGTTTATAAGCTTCGAACCAATACGGCTCATTTGATTCACCTGTTTCGGAGCTTCTCAAAGCTTCGGTTTGCCCATCACGAGTGACTATTTTTACACGATTTTTCAGTCATGCAATTATTTTGTAGAGAAAATCTCAAAAAAAGTTGTCAAATGAAGCCAGCATAAAAATCACAAAACAGCATCAATCAATTTATGGCAGAGCAAAAGCAGAAAGACAATCATCAAGCAAGCCAAACCAAGTCCCAATGCAGAGTCTTTATAGGCCTCTTCCAGCTAATTGAGAGGTGGAGCTTTCAATTTGCAGAATGAGCTCAAGCTGTAGATGCTCAACTATTGGCTGCACAGAGCCCACACAAACACACGCCCACCTGCACAAACATACAGAACCATAGGGGCCAGTAACGCTACACTATGCTTATTGCATCTTCATTTAAATCAATGCAGTGTTTCCACAGAAACATCGAGGATTAAACAGACAGAGAATCCATACACATCTTTCACACTTTTCACACTTTCAAAGCAAGCCTGATGGTCTAACCTACTTTCCTCTAGTATTATACTTGTTTCAAACCCCATTTGAGGTTTACTTTTTCACATTCCTGTGTATTTCATCATTTCAGAACAATAAACCGATGGTTCTCCAGTCCGGAAGAACGAGAGTGTGCTGAAAAAGAAAATCTAATTGCCAGGGGAATAAACGCAGAGCCAAGCAACTGCCATGGAGATGAATGGGATTGCTAACAGATAACTTCTGGTATTATAGACCTCCTTGGTCTTAACTCACACCGACAAGCCATATTCTAAATTCATAACTTGCACAAACCCACAACAACCTCCGGGGAGCCATTTCACCTTTGCTCTTTTCTACTGGGAACTTCGGAAATGAGTTTCAGATCAATAACCGGAATGGGAACAGACGTACACTGCTGTTGGGATGGGTTTAGATCTTTATTAGACGGTCATTTACCAGCGCAGCGTCACCGGTCGTGTACATGGAGGACGCAGGGACCCAGAGGGGTGACTGAACCAACAGACTGAATTTGTTGAGTCAGTGGAGCAAAGAAATGATGTCTGATAAATGAAATTGAAACAGCCTCCCTGCTCACTGTTCTTTATTCTCTCCGGCTCTCCAAAGAGCTCTGGATTTCTTTCAACTTTTCACTTAAAGAAGCTGAAGCTTCTAGTTGTGTGCCACAGAATTAGAGTGGAACCTGTAAAGAAACAAGCAGTTACAGGTTAACTTTACAACTGGAGGTTGCTATCCAAACTGAGAGATCACTGAAGTCGAAACTGTTAACTCTTTCAATATTCGACTAAAACTGCCAGGGTGGGTCATTTTGATTAACTTTACTTATGTGTAGTATGTAAGAATTTAACCATAATTAATCAGAACATGTTTACTATGTGTCAAGAGACATTAAGCTGTTAAATTCTATATGTATATTAATATAACTGAACATATTGGTAACGTATTGAAAGAAAATTTTGAATTTAGAAATTAAAGGTACGACATCTCCTTTGTGTTTGTGTTTACTGTTTATGTGTTGACATTTTTCCTCTCTCAGGTTGTACATTTTTAGAGGCATAAATCTGGTTGCCAGATTGTGCTGAACTTCACTCAAGGCAAGGCAAATTTATTTGTATAGTACATTTCGTACACAGGGTATTTCAAAGTGCTTTAAATTGGAGACTTAAAGAATAAAAAAGAAACTGCAATAACAAAATCAACCATAAAAAAAGTCATTTAAAAAAGACATAAATTAAGATGGTGAAGTGCAGAGACGGGCGTCACGGTGGCGCAGTGGGTAGCACGGTCGTCTCACAGCAAGAAGGTCGCTGGTTCTAGGCTCGGCTGGGGCAGGTGGCATTTCTGTGTGGAGTTTGCATGTTCTCCCCGTGATCGCGTGGGTTTTCTCCGGGTGCTCCGGTTTCCCCACAAGTCCAAAGACATGTGAAATAAGTGAATTGAATAAGAACGATTGCCCATAGTGTTAAAGTGTGAATGTGTGTGTGAATGTTTCCCAGCGATGGGTTGCGGCAGGGAAGGGCATCCGCTGCGTAAAACATAAGCCAGAGGAGTTGGCGGTTCATTCCGCTGTGGCGACCCCGAAAGGGAAGAAAGCCGACATGAAGATGAATGAATGAAAAAGTGCAGAGACAAAATAGTTGTTGAACGTTGGTGCTCAGTCGACAAAAGCACGACTAAAGAGGTGAGTCTTTAGCCTGGATTTAAACATGACTAAAGTGTTGGCACCCTTGATCTCCTCTGGTTCCATCTGTGGGCTGCATGGTAACTAAAAGAATATTTACCCTTTTTAGAAATAACCCGGGGTAGATCTAATTTATTTGATTTGATTTGGCCCAGTGGAAGCATGTCCAGGTTAAATAGTAAAGGAGCAAGGATTGAGCCTTGAGGGACTCCACATGACACTGCAGTCCACTTCGACATGTAATCACCTATGTTAACATAGAAACCTCTTCCGTCTAAGTATGATCTGAACCATTTTATCACAGTTCCTGAAAGACCAACATAGTTTTCTAGTCTATCTAGAAATAAACTGAAAACTCAGTAAAACTGAAAGAAAAAAAAACATATGTATTGATGACTTGTGTATCTAAAAGATGACATGCACTGATGATGCTTTTGTAATATGGAGATGGCTGAAGGCGAAGAGAATGAAAAGCGATATTGAAGTAGCCATATTTCTCCTGCACAGGTCAATTATGTTAGCAATAACAGCAAACTACTTTGAAAAGTTTAAACATAAGCTTTTCTGTATTATCGATTAAGGTTATACGTGCTCAGAAATTAAGTTATTCCCCGTGTATACAAGTAACATTTACAAAAAAGGTATTACATTGTAAATTCTAACAGTACATCTTCTAATGGTTAACAAAACCATTGTCCGTTGTCTAAAAGTGTTTATGGCATTACATAATTATAACTAATTTGTTTTGTCATTTGTCTCGTAGTTTGTCATGATTGATAATTGTCAGGCAATCTGGCAAACCATTGTCTGGTCATCGAGGGAGGGGGTTCAATTACGCTCTCATTTTTTTTTTTGCTTGCTGTCCCATGTTTGGGCAAAATTCTACAGACTGCGTCTTTAATCCTTCAGGGGAATTCATGCTTTTTTAAAATGCATTTTTTACATAAAAACTTTTTAAAAACACGGTTGAAATCATTCTTTTCAGCACGACCTCAGTTGAATAAAAAAGTACTTATTTTGTTTTAGTTAGGAACAAGTTTCATTGTTCCCAAAATATATAATAAACGAATGAGCTAAAAATATGTGAATTGATTTGAAACGGGAAAAAGTTAATAAAACTAAATAATTGTGAAATTTTTGCTCCCGGTAGAACACAACTATTAACATTAAAATGCACCAAACAACTTTTTTTCTTTTTCTTTTTCTCTCATCAACTTCAGTTTACAAAATACAGAGTGCATTCTGGGAGATAACGTTACCTGTAGACACAACAGGAAAAACTTGGTGGAAAGCCATGCACACTAAAGTGAAGGTGTGGTGAAGCTTGTGAGAGTTTGGAAGAGATGTAAAGCTAGGTTTTGTCTGCATAGCATTGGAGGTTTTACCATTTTTTTTAAACATGGTGACAACTGGAAGGTTTATATGAGAAAGAGAAGAGGGCCACGAACAGAAGCCAGTGGAACACCAGAATAGACTTAAAAACTAGCTGTCCAAAATATGTCAGTCATAGCTTGTTTGTGAAGGGCAGAAATTAAAGCCTGGTGATGTCACTGCTCAAGACCTTTAGCTGGAAGTTTGAGGTAAACGTGAAAGCAGGTAATGTGAGGGGTCAATTGGATGCATTTTGTTTTTCAAGATATAACTTACTAAAAACTTACATTTATTTTCTTTTGATTCAGCAACCAGAAAAAAAATCCACCAGATAATTGTTAGCCATTTTAGAAAAGTCACAAGCGTGTGAAAACAGCTTTACATCAAAATACCTCACTTGGTGGTTCTAGAGTTAAGCATCTTGAGGTATAAAAATGTTGCAGGATGGAATTTTTTTGGCTGGATACTTTTGGTCTCTCGCACACTAATCTGGCCTGAATTGGTAGTCTTTACAGGCAGCCTGTGTTTGTTCTGCTGCTTTGATGTTGTGTGAACTAATGGGGCAGACACTGACACCGTCAAAGCCCCCGAACCTACTTAAAAATAAATGTGTCTTTCATTTAACATAATTTCTCTGCCACTCACCCACTATTAAATCTGTCAGGAGTGGTGAATTGCTTCAGAGCCTCAACCGATCAAATGTCACAGCAGATGTGGGTAGACCCATCATGATCTTGACACCCTTTTAAAAGGAAGGACAAAAGCACTATTTGCTCTGAGCCCTGAACAAAGTAGTATAATGAACATCCACCTCAAACTTTTGCCAACCACAAGATCTCAAATATAGCCGCGAAAAAGAAGACGTTTCTATAAATCGATTGGAGATTATACTGTAGAAAACCTTACATGCGTTGGAGAACTTGAAGGATGTAAAAACACTCAAAAACATGGCATACACAACATATTTGGAGTGAGAGAATAGCTGCCAGGTTGTACTGGTTTATTGCACAACTAGAATTGATGTCGGCGTCTCGGTATGTAAAACTTTAATCGAATTGTGAGGGCAGTGCTGGTTTTCTGGATTACAAAACATAAATCCAGCTCTATAAAGCTATCATGAGAGCACAGCGAAGGCTTACAATACTGTATAGAAGCTTCCATACACTTGATGCTTTAGCCATTGTCTCTCTCTTTTTATCTTCTATTCTCAAAACAGTTTCATTGTTGTTGATTTAGATGACTCCACCTTAACGTGGACAGGTGTTTTGCGACAATTTTTCTAAACAAGAGAGGTTTTAATAAAAAAAAATTCTGGAGGAGCTTGTCGTATAATCACCGAGCTATTTAACCGGTGGTCAGCTAGTTATTTTTTTTAAATACTGGTTAAGATAAAGTTTTTTTTGAAAATAACAGGTACACCGCTTTTATGTGTACAATGTTTCTGCAATTATTGGGTTACAAGTGGAATTTATCATTAATGGGGCTGCCTTTGATTGTAAAGTCCCAAGGTTAATGGCGGATGGCACAAGAGGTTGTGTTGTTAGCTGTGTTAAAGCATAACTTGACTACGCAATTAGAGTTGGTTTTGGCAAAACTGGATAAAACATAAAATAAATAATACAATTTTCCTTAACTCACATAGTGCTCCTCCAGATGCTTTACAATTGTCAGAGCATTATTCTCTCACTCCACATTCACTCTCTGGTGGTGATAAGCTATCTTGGTAGCCCTCAGCTGCCCTGAGGCAGTCTGACAGAACGTGGCTGCCATTTCGCACCTACCTCCTCCTGCCCACCACTAAACACATCCCCACCAGTCACACACCTCCATACAGGGCAATGTGGGTGAAGTGACTTGCCTGACGTCACAACAGCAGAATGGACCTAGCAGGGATTGAACCTTCAACCCTCCGGATTTAGAACAACCAACTCCACCACTTCACAGTCGCCGTATGGCAAAGTTTTTGGCACACATGTCAAAAGTTGTTATTTTTTGTCTGCTGCTTTCCCCAAGTATTGAAGGGAAAAACCTAACAAGAACCTGATGAGACAAGTGAAACAAACTCTCGATTAAAATTAGGAAGTTGGGAGTTTCTGCTTGGACAGAGTTTTAACTGCCCACCCACACTTCGTCAAAACTTTCCAGGTAGTGGGTTCTCTTATTCCAGATCACTTCCTCTACCTCCTCCCCTTACGTGGATCTGTACAGACAGATTATTGCTAATTGTTTTTGTTGTATGAATGTTATTATGTAAGAGTGAATGAAGGTAAGTAACATATGGAACTTCTACAAATTGAGAAATAGTTGTAAATGCTTGTCCCTTGCTGTAAATGCAATCTTTTAAGTTGGGTCCCTTTTTGTTGATGTATTTTGTTAATTAGCTGTGGTGCAACTGTGGTTGAAACAGGATCTTAGATTTTGCACATTTAGGGAATGTGGCTTTATTAAATAAAATTGAAACAAACCATATTAATAGTGCTTTGGGACTTCTGGGGCTGAACAGTAACAATATTTAACCAAAAGTCAAATAGCAGTCAGAAAGACAGGCAGTGTTGTCCCTCTACA